>JBAJMU010000001.1:1866828-1880787 GCA_037952995.1 Hyposoter didymator | reverse complement strand
ATATTATATTATATTATATTATAATACATTATATTATAATACATTATATTATATTATAATATATTATATTATATTATATATTATATTATAATATATATATTATATTATATATTAATATTATATTAAATATTATATTAAATATAAATAATAATATATTATAATAATTAAAATTTATTAAAATTTGTATTTTTATATTTTAATAATAAAATAAAATTTTATTATAATAATTAAAATTTATTAAAATTTGTATTTTTATATATTTATAACAAAATATAATAAAATTTCATAACAAAAATAAATTCATTATAAATTTCGAAAATCGTACGTGCCATTCAAGCTTTTTTGCTTTTTTGTCGCAAAGCGAATGGATTTTCAAAAAAAAATGTAAATATTCAAAAATTCCTTAAAAACTCAAAAATTCAAGGGACACAAATGATTGAGCTTGGTCCACGAGAGCCAACAAAATTAGAGTTCCATATATATTTGAAACCAAGCGTGACGATCATACATCGCCTTGAATATAACGTGGCGTAAAATGTTTCATGCGCGAGAAATACTCGATATTTTAACAATGTCGAATATTCTTTGTACCGGGGCTTGTCATTGTGAAAAGTGTATCACACACTCGAGTGCGTTATAGTCAAATATATCGTGAATTTGAGGCGATTTATTAGCGTGGGAAGTCGGGGAGCGGGGGTGAAACTCACGCGAACGTGCGGTCGTCTTGGTTGTTTTATAGAAAATCAGATTTTCCGCATGGCGAATTTCCGAATGCAGCGAATATAGAACGTGCGAGAAATGGAATGGATAAAAAAAAAAAACAAAAAAAAAAAGGACAGGAAAAGCATAAAATCGAACGCGCCGCGCGAAAACGGATTACCCTCTATTTTCGTAAGCCCCAAGTTTTCCTCCAAAAGCTTCCTGAATCCTTCTCCCGCGCGGATGATCGAACGTTTATACCAGATCAAAACTTTCGCCCTGACCGCAATAATATAGGTTCGTATGTGTTTTTCCTCTCCCTCCAAGAAACAGGCTGCAGGATCGAACGTCGATGCAAAAANAAAAAAAAAACGGTCATGTAGAAATTCCCCATCTGTTAAATCTCTGGAATTCATGCCCATGAACCGTGAGTACACGAGTAGATGCCAAACGATCGAATCAAAATAATGAAAAAAAAAAAAAAAGTGTAACGAAATAAAAACGTAAAAATTGTCATTGTTTTTTAACTCGCGAACGTTTTATCGCACGTTTCGATGATGGATGCCTGGATATTTAAGATACTGGACCAAATTTGGACTCTCGTAATAAAAAAAATCATTTCAAGTCTCGATCGAGGTCGCGAGTCAATTTTCCGAGCCAAGCAGATTGAGAGAACTGTTGAATGAATTGTTAGAAACTAAATTTTGTGTAATATTTATTGCAAAAATGGGAGAGATTGAGTTTGACGTCAAAATCTTTGATTTTACGTTGTAGCTCGATTTTTTTTCGCTTTTCCTGAACGACATTTATAAAATTTTGAAAAGAGTTGTTTAAGTTATGAATTTAAACGTTTTGGGAATAAAATTGAAGCGGTAAATTGGGAAATGTGAATATTCATGTTATCCGGTTAAATATTTAGTCAATGTACTTGACGAGCTCGTTAAATTGAGACGTGACCTTGGGGAGGCGCGTATAACGAACACTCGTGGTACTTGAAGGCTCGAACACCCGTAACTAAATAAAACGCGAACGCATTTTGCCAAGCCATGGAATTGCATAAAATAAAAAGAAAGTCGCGCGCGTGCAGCAGTGCAGAAAAAAAAACGAATTTGTTGGGCTAAATGAGAAAAAAAAAGAAAAAAACGAAAGGAACGTGCGGAGGCATGTGGTCGTCGACAACGCGGAAAGTTGACGATTTTTTTTACAAAAGTCGAGTTACCTTTCCGTGGCGTGAAGTAACTATTTCGTTGCCGAATTTAATTGCTCGTAACTGCTTCCTCCAGGTTAAATGGTTTTTGAGACTCGAACTCGTTTGCGAAGTGTGCGGTGATCGAGACGAACATTGTGCCGAGCTGAACTCTCTCGCAGGATGATTTAAATTTTTTTTTCATTTTTTTTTTTGTTATTATTTATTTTTTTCTGTTTTATTTTTTTCCATTAAAATTGCATCGTCATTTCCGCGCAACTTAATTTCATTTCTAGAAAATATTTTTCGACTGGTTTCGTGTTTTTTTATTTTTTTAATCTACTAGCAAATAGTAAAGTCGTGCATTGACGTGTTAATTTATTTAGAATTCTTTCAAAATTTAGTATGAACGTTCTTGGCACCAGAACCAACAGTTTGCTTCCTTGAAGAAAAATTTTCTGACGTTTAGAATTTTTCGATATTTAATTTCCAATTTTTTATTTTTCTCATCCAAACGCGTGTAAATTGAAGTCGCGTTTCTTTCGTTTTTTTCTTGCAACTTTTTACCGAAAACGTGACATAAATTTGCATGCGTTTGGATGGGAAAAATGAAAAAAAATTGGAAATTGAAAATCTCAAATTCTAAACGTCAGAAAATTTTTCTTCGGAAGAGAAAATTGTTAGTTTTGGTGGCAAGAACGTTTTTACGAAATTTCGAAAGAATCCTAAATGAAGTCGTTTCGTGGTCTTGGAAGCAATTGAATAAAAACTTTTCTCGTGACAGAAAAAAAAAAGCAGGAATTTTTTCAACCACGTACGAAAAGTGAGTCCCTTGGTTGCGTTAGAAACGCAGCTTCATCGCAGTAAATGTCAAATTAGCATATATAGTTGATAAGCAAGTGTATCAATGTCCCCGATGGCTCTGAGCTGCACAGCCTCTCGGGGAATTGCAATATCGTAGGAAAAAAACCAGCAGAGAAAAAAAAACCATAAATTATATAAAGAGAAGTCGTTTTTTTTCCTGGCTCGCTCAAGAGTGTTTATTCATTTATTTATTCGGCAATAATTCAGCGGAAATTCGTCGGTAGATAGAGATGTGTTTGTAGCTGCATGCGCATCTGTACCTAGTCCACGCGGGTAATTCGAGTCAGCCGAGTTCTCTTTCGCGAATAAATATCGGAAAGAAATAAAAACCAGAAGAGCCCGGTTATTATATTATGGCTTCCTTTCCACGCAGGAAAATACGACTTTTTTCTACGTTTTTTTTTTTCCTAGTTTATTTCGCGTGCATACCCGTCGAGGATCTCGAAGAACGATCGCGATCTGGACCGACGGAAAGTCCGAATTATGAAAAACTCTTGATCGTACAAGATTCTCGAACTCGATTCCTTCGGCTCGATTTTTATTTTATTTTTCTTCCTGTTGCTAAAAAAAAAAAAANAAAAAAAAAAAAAAAAACAACGAAAAATATTGACTGGCGAATTTGTAATTTCCTCGGGGAAAGCTAGTCGCCAGCTTTGATTAAGAAAGACAGCGTGGAATGAATCTTCCCGTTCATGTCTTGGTCCAAATGCAACAACTTTTCATCTCGTCTACGTAAAAGTGTATTTTTACGACAATCTCGATTTTTGAAAAAATATCATTTTGTTACTTGAAAAATTTAATAAATTGATTATTATTTCAGTGGCAATTGCTCTTGGCCGTTTTGAGTAGATTTTGTGAGACGTAGAAATTCATTTTTTGTAGCTACATCGTAACTTCATTAACAGTAAACCAGCGACCCATCCAAGATTTCGTATTAATTTGACAACCTTGTTGAAGTTTCCGTAATATGATTTAATTCCATTTTGTATATACTTCGCTCGTACCGTCTACAGCATCATTAAGTCAGTCGCTAACATGCTTGAAATTGTCATAATTACATATAATACTGGTTTTCTGCAAACACGAAATTGTTCGGTATTTCACAAAATGAAAAAAAAAAACTTGATTAACTTATTAATTAATTTATTAATGAATTATTAATTATTTATTAATTATTTATTAATTATTTATTAATCATTTATTTATTATTTATTTATTATTTATTTATTACTTATTTATTATTTATTTATTATTTATTTATTATTTATTTATTTATTATTTATTTAAAAAACTTTATTAACTTATTAATTATTTATTTATTAAAAAACCAAGAAATAGCCATTTAAAAAGATACATTTGGAGCATTTGATTTGGTACTCTCATAGAGTAATACTAATGAAAACGAACAGACCCTATTAGTAATCGATCAGTGTGTTAGTCAGCTCTCGACAAGCCCTACAAATGTTTTCATCAATGTAAATTCGTAATATCGTCTGGTTCTCGTAATCACTAGTAGAAACCGCTTCACTCTTAGGGGAAGTTGCTCATATACCTTCAATAGACATCATGAATAAGGGATTGGTGCTGATCAAGTTTCAATGAGACCCACACGTCTTTTCATCCCTACAATGATTATAGTAATAATTCCTGGTTCACATGTTATCATGGATGGAAACTAATTATAAGGGGATCGTGAATCAATTACTATCATAGGCTACCATCACGAATATTATTCCTCTAACCAATTATAGGAACTGAAAGAATCCTAATTAATAAGGTTCATTCGTATGTCTGCCATTTTTGCTTCCTCCTCATAGAGCAAGTTCTGTGAGGGTACAAATGTTTTTTTTTTTCAGTTTTCAATGTCAATGTGCTTAAAATGTCCTGAAACTTCGAAAAATCATATTTGGAAAATATGACGGGATGTGTACGGGTGTGCATGTGGCAAAATTGGCAAAATTGGGGTATTGGGTTTTATAAGAGCATGGGTGCTATTGCAATTATTGTTTTTTTTTTTCATTTTGGTGAGTCTCTTGATGGGTCAGTATGTCAGTGTGATTTTCATTTTAATTACTCAAAACACCTCCGACCTCGTCCCGACACCTTTCGGGCTTCGGGCGCGTCACGCGGTCCTACCAGCCTGCTGGGGGTTCATCCTGCTGTTCCACTACATTTCATCAACCATAAGTGCTATTTTGAACAACCCACCACCACCCAGTTGCTATTTTTCTCCTGCTCTCTCTGCCTCGCGTAATGGTCTTAATCATGAACGATCTGTTTTTAGCACCGGAATAAATAATATTGGTTAACTGCATCGATTGGCCAGCTTTGGGAAACGAGACCATGATTGAAAAATTAGGTTGATGCATAAAAAACGAAGATTCGACCCTCGCACCAATGCGATAACAAATACGTGGGCATGTGTGAAATAGTGAGCTCAATAATTGGCACAAAATGCATAAAAGATAATCTGTTCTTATTACACATACAGAGTCTTGATGGGTGGTGAGCGTTTCCATAATTGAATTCCGTCATTTTTTGCAATAAATAATTTTCCAAATTTACCAAATTTACTTTTCTCATGAATGAATGTTTGTGGATATTGCCATTTATCTTTTGTTCCTGCATGCTGCAGTGTCAGCACTGTTTGTTGAGAGGATGGAAATGATCGTTTCATGACCTCTCGTTCGTTCAGTTAATCCAATAATTTGTATTCACTTTTTATACCATTCTCTACAATCATGTCAACTTTTATTTTTATCTACTGTGACATTTCGAAAATGAACACATTATTTGTCCATAGTGACATGTTATCAATCAATTTAATGATTTTAATGTTGATCAACGATTTCTCATCCTCTTCAACGGTAACAAACGCCCAGATGTTTGACACATTGATTGGCCACACACCAGCTTTGATATTTCTCAAAATAAATCAAAATGATTGCGATTTTCAATCATTTTCAGGTTCAGATGTCAATGTGTTCAAAAATATTGAATTTTCTCGAAGCATTTCTAAATTATTGGACCTTTACCCTCCGGACGTGAGGCACTTGTTTCAACACAGTTTGCAGACATCTTTAAGGAGATTTGTTCAAATCACCGTGAGCATAAGTCATTTTAAGGAGAGGAGGCATCAAAATAGATTCGAAATACTACCTGAACATAGACTCGCTCGAACTAATAGGGACACGTATCGTCGCAGGTGTCGGTTACACACGTAATAGTCAAGTTGTCAGTGTTTTTAATATGTTGTTATCAAAGGACTCCATCATATGCTCTTGTATCGAGTAAGATTCGTTCTACAGAAGTTTGGTGGAATTTTCGTCAGATCTAAGCAAGCACATCGATGTAGGTATATGAATAGAATTACCAAACTTTCCAGAGTTTCACTTGTAGTAATTTAAACTCAATCCGTTTCTGTCGTAGTTTGACGCAAAGACCAAAGTTTCCAAGTCCAATCGAAATCTCACAAGCGCGTGTCGAGAATGCACTTATATGCTAAGAGTATATATTATGCATAGCGTCATTGAGTCTCAATCGATAGCGGAATCATACGCGAAAAAATAGACATTCAGAATAGAATCAGGGGATAGGTTTGAGTTTCAGACAGTTTTTAGGGTGCAGAAGTGGTCCAAATCATTTGCAGTCATGTCAAGCCAAAACCTGTTTTGGGCCGGACTCCATCTTCAGAAATGTTTTCATGTTTGAAGGTTTAACAAACTACAACAAATAAATACATAACCTATAAGCATCGAATGTTGAGGGGACTGGATACGATGGGAAGGAACGGTTGCATTGGTAGTGTTTGTAAGCAAATTTTCATACCTTCCTGAAATGGCAACTTCTAGACATGCAATCAATACTTTCAAATGCCTATTGTGCCAAATTGAAAAGATATCCTCACATTTCAACTCGGCTAGACGTTTTGGAGTTTGCCTCAAAAGAATGATTAAAACTTTATGTATATAAGTGGATATGTTTAAAGTTTAGGGATAAGAAGAGAGAAAATAATATTGGTGCTGAAAAATTATAAGCACCAGTCGAGTGGTGGAGGAGGCATGAAATTCCAGAAAGCAGGCAATTTATCCATGTATACTATAGATACATAATTTGGCAAGTGCCAGACGCTTTCCGAACGCGCACTTCGTTAACGGCCCATGGGAAAAGGCGCCTATCTCGTATCTCTCGTTTCCCCTTCTGAAGAGAGTAGTAGCGAAGCTTGCTATAACTCTCTAGTGGCTTCTCAGTCGAGGAAGCACCGAGAACATGGAATTTCCATGTGTATACATGCACAACGTGCTCCTTCCAAAATTCTTACACGCGTATTTGAATTCTGCTGAAAATGAAAAAGGCACATTTTACATGTTGCAGCATGCGGAGCAAAATGGAATACGCCATTTTAACTTTTATCACTTCCTGTCCAGGTATGGGCTCTTCCATATGAAATGGGCAGTTTCAGATTCCATTTAAGGTGGATAATGGTTTTTGTTCAGGGAAGGAGCCATGTGGAAATTCCTCGACGAATGCAGCATCTGAAAAAAAGCTCCATCATTCTTCGTTCCTTTCGTGTTTTGATTATTAGTTTTCTGATTCTTACATCGATCTCAGTTGACGTAGAGTTTCCTACGTACATATTAGGTGGAAAGTAGAGACGAACGCGTTTACTGTACGTACATTGGACCGGCTCTGCGTTTCTTCTTAAACGAGCACCATTCATCTCCTGGAACGAGAAAATCATAGGAATTAGTCGAGAGAGGATGTACCAGCTAAATAGAGGGAGTTGGAGCAAAGCAAAGAGAATAATCCTTGTCTACTTTCTTGGCATCTATACAATCGTTGAGAGGAAAGAGGAGGCAAGATTTGGCACCCCCTGGTGGCCGTTTCTTTATACAAGAGCAAGAGTTACCCAGCTCTCGTTCTCCCTTTCTACATCTCGTTTCACCAGCGTGTTTTGCTCCCTTCGATAAAACAGGCTATTCCAACGAAAGCATGCTGAAGTGAAATTAAAAGAGGATTTGTGACCTCTAGACGTAGTCGTAGGATGTAGTGATACGACTGGATTCCTACCACGTGAGACTACGAAAAGGAATCGACAAAATCGGTCCTGACTTGATAAACTTTTAAAATTGTTATTAATATCCAATTACCACCTGGTGGAATGAGATAAAACACTCGTGGAAAATTTCTCATTGGTTGGATTAAAAGTATTGATTACTTTGCAAGAACAATCGGAGCTGAAATTCCTTTTTGAGGTATTATGAGCATAAAACGACTTTATTTAGGGTCCTTTTAATATTTTGTAGAAACGTTCTTGGCACTAAAACTAACAGTTTCCTCTTGAGAAGAAAAATTTTCCGACATCTGAAATTTGAGATATCTCATTTCAAATTTTCCACTTTCCTATGCATGTAATTTGAAGGCACGAAATCTAGTTTTAGTTCCCATTATCATTTTTTTTCTCAGCTGCTCAAACTTGAAGCATTTCGAGGTTTCCAATCATGACACCGTCAATTTCTGAAATTGAGAAAACAGTACTGTTATTGATATTACATGAATGTTATATTTATTTAATTTAAATAGCGGTAATCACGGGGACATATTAATGTAGGAAAATTTCCAAATTCTATAATTCTAACAAACACCCTTTTTCACAAATATATGCAGTACGCATACATTGATATTGCGACAGTATATGTGGCGAGATATTGTGTTTCGAGTACAAAGAGATATAGGGTTTAAGCTTCACTGGAGCAGGTATGTGAAATATGTATAAAGGATGTGTCGGCAGATTTCAGGCCCAGGGGATGTAGATTCGCTATGGGTGGGGTAGTCAGTTTCCAAATGGCTAATTTTCCAGGCGCAGCCACGACTAGAAAGAAGCAAAAGAAAAAAAAGAGACGATGATAGAGGGTGAGAATGAGAGAGACAAAGAATAGTGTCTGCATTTTGGAAAGGGTTGAGTACATGCACTAGTATGTCGTCGCGTTGGCGGCACATGACGAGAGGAGAGCGTGCAAAATACGACGGTAATTTTCCGTCAGACTAGGTGTTAATTTTACTTATTCTCCAGTGTCTATTCCGCCCTATTTCTCTCTCTCTCCCCCTTTCTTCTTTCCTTCGGTACAAAAATTTTATCCAACCGAACTAATTAACACGTATTTTCGTTCGAAGGATTTCCAATCCCTATTCACTGCTCGTTCTCTATACCGGAGGGAAATTACTCCATGAAGGAATAGAAAGCGACGCCCGAGTTGCGGCTCCACTACAGGTAAAAAAAAAAAAAAAAAAAAANAAAAAAAAAAACAGGGCAAACCCTGCCACTCTCACATTATATGGCGCTTTTGAAACATTAGATCCATTGTACATTTCTCTCCGCGAATTTTGTCATCTCCCAACGTCATGTTTTTTCGTCCAGGCAGATTATAATGAATGTACAACCAACGAATTCGCTGTCCTGGAGTTCTGCTTTCTGCATTAGGTAATGAGCACGAGTTTTCTATTTTTCGTGATATATGATGGGCAGGGAAATCCCAAAGATCATCTTTACGTTCTCAGATAAAGCTCCGCAGTCTATTGAAACGAAAAACACATGTTCCTGGACCGCTGAGGCCAAGGTCGAACGAGGATACAGTCCGATCTCGACAGATGGAAATTTGGTTGGATCGAGTAAGAAAAAGCATGGAAATAAATCGATCGCGAAGATTTCCAAGAGATCAGCCCCATACGTGGGACAGAGGGATGAGGACTGAAAAAACGTGACGCAAAACAAATGAACGAGATTCTGAGGTGAGTCAGAATTGATTTTTTTTTTTTTTTTTTTCACGGTGATGAAAACAAGTAACGGATGCGGACGCGACATATTTAACTTCCAATTTATGCAGCCCTCGATCACCCTTTTCACTGTTTTTTTCTATTTCCTTTTTTTTCGAGGCTCACGAATTATTATTGAAAAAAGTCTGGACTCGGGTTCACGTAGCGTATCTAGTAAATGAAGTTTTTGTATCGCATGACACACGGTGAGTGGATAAAATTGAAGCTCTCCAGAGACGAAGCTAGTGTCTCGTTCCAGAAATTTAGTCACGCGATTACATACATAATCTGATTAATACCGATTCGACGAATAATCCGTTTGAATTCCTACTCTTTTTTTATGTCCTCCATGTTCCGTCCATTCCAAATCCATTTAAGGGTCGGCGTTCTAGTTTTATTTGGTTATCAAGGACTACGTGAATATATTTCGAAGCCACGGGCAATCAGGAGCGAGTGGTCGGAGGATAACATGCAAAAACGATCTCATAATAAAATATTGCAGAATGCTTGTATGTTGGTGCATTTTCGACCAAATTTCGAACAATTCCATTTCTTCGTTCCACGTGCAATTGCTGAAATAAAAATAATAATCTTAAACCATTTTTACAGCAGCGAGAGTGTTGATATTCTGCTTGACATTTTCGGCTGCAAATCCACCTGAGGTTGTTTCAGATCCTGACCAGTTTGAAGCCAGGTACGCCTCATGGGAAAGTCTCTTCAGATTTTGGGTCAGGACTGCAGAATCAGAATCTCTCCACCCATCAATTGGACGTAATTACCAGAAATAAAAATATCAAAGTTCAGCAAGAGGTTGGGTCGATGAGGATTGCAGCAATGCGAGAACCTGGCTAGGAACTAATAAGTAGAATTTGACTAGGACCTAGTTTTGACGTTTCAGAGTTCTGACAACTGGTCCTGGTCAACGGTTCATGTTATCAAATCGTGAAAACGCTTTGCTGGTTATGATATTCCGAGCTCATTTACGAGTTTGAAGCTTCCCCTGGGAATTCAGAAATTTCTGAAAACACTACCTCTAAGGACACATGGCAGTTGCTTTCATTCAAGTTTAATGAAACCGATCGAGTTGTTTGGAAAGTCAATCAGGAGCCCTTTACGTTCAATAGTCCAAATAAAAATGCCGGGTAGTCTCAATGAAACGGTCCATACGTCACATCTAAATGGAACCTTTTATGGCAATTGAGAACATTTTGCAACTGCTATTCCTTAAAAGGAAAGAGAGCCGATTGGCATTGATTCTGACCGTTATAGATAATTCACGATAAAGTATAGCATACTGTCGTCGTATAGAACTTAGTGAGCCTTTAGAGCCCATAACCGCGTCGAATTTACCCCTCACCCCAGCAGCAATTTCACATGATCTATCTCAACGACCTCTCTTACGTTCTTCTGGCAATGTTTCGAGCGTCCGCACCACCACGATAACGACACTGCGACAAATTTCTGTGCAGTTAGCCTTACGAACTGAAAAATCTATATCGATCAATGGTGTCACAACATAAGTGTATTTTATTTCTGTAGGTTAACAAGCAAATCAAAGGTAACCGAATGATAGCTATTCTTGCTATCCGTCGATCACTATAATTTATTTTCAGGAGCTACTCTTGTGGATGAATAATTCGTTTTAATTCGTTAACATGAACCTTTTTTCTGCCCCCCGTTATGACATTCCAGAAATTCTGAAAAAGTGTAATTCTAGGAAAATAAATGTTTTCATCGATTTCTGGACCCGGCGTATTTGCTCGGACACGAATGACCCAGGTTTATAAAGGTAGTGTTAAGTCAATCTTTTCAGAACAGTTTTATTGTTCCACGTGCATCATCCGGCAGCGAGGGTGCATGTTATCAGGTCAGGGGTTATTTTCGTGGCGTTTGTTGAAGACTGACGTGTAATTAAGCAGGTTCTGCAGTTATTGACAAGGGTGAAGTGTAGGGTTTAGGGGTATTGAGGATTATCAGCGATTATCATGAAAGTATGGGCTTTGGATAAATGTTTTTTGAGGCTAATGCTTCAAGGGGATGATTTCGTATGACTTGATTATAATTGTCATTCCGTGGGTTAGGAAATGCACGGTTTATGCGTTAATTGTGGGAAAAGCAATGCGACAGTTGGGTGTTGTGTTTGTTCAGCACCGGATTGTGTGTATACAGATATAAATAACATGCGCTGTGGTTGGCTAGCTGCGTTCGACCACAGAGTCGAGGCTGAGTTGCGGAAGCATCAGAAGCTCAAATTCACAACAGAGCTTGTGGTCCGTCAAAATTCTCGAATATATGCTGTTTCGCTCGGTTTCAGGCATGGAGCATTACATGCGACACACAAGTCTGGCTCTCGCTCGCTCTCTGTTTGGTGTCGACCCGTCCTCGACAGAGATATACGTCGCTATCATCGCGGAATTTCGCTCGACATGTAATTTTCTTCATTTGAATAAAAGTTAACTTATTCAAATGGAATTCATTCAAATTATAAATGACATTCATTTGGACAATGTGGAAATTCATAATATAATCGTTGATTTTACTCGGAATGGGAGTCGAGATTATTTACGCGCTTCCCTGATTACATGCGAGTGCATATGACGGTGGCAAATCAGAATTGTGTTGTTCAAATAGGCGAACAATAAATTAACAGTTATTAAACCTCGTTGAATTATTTTTCACAGCGAATATAAAAATTTTCTGGCCAATAAAAGAAAAAAAAGTTTCTCGTTAAAGCAATTTCGAAGGGTTTGTATATTCAGTCGTTAATTGGCCACACTGTGACGAAAAAGTACATGCCCTTTAATACACGAAGTGGTTGTGTCGATTCGGGACTTGGGCGAATGAAATTTGTCGTAAACCATTGGTGTGCCTCGCACTCAAAATCCAGAGAAATTTTCTCTCGGTTAATTAGCAGTCCGTTGACGCTGCGAAAAGAAACCAAAGTCTCGGTTAACGAGCTTGAAAAGCCAAGTAAGAGAATCAACCCCCGGGTCTATACGTTCAACCTGCTCTTTTGCAACGCAATCTATTTTCTTATTTTTTAACAATCTCTGATATTTAACAGCTCGTATATTCGTGCACGTTTTTTTCTCGTTTTTTCTTCAATTTTTAGTTGCCATCTTTTTTTTTCATTTTTTAAAAATTGTTTTTTTTTTCCATGTGCTTTTCAAGCTTAACTAATTTGACACTAGGGTCTCTAAACAATTACGCGGTAGAGGAAAATGAGTTTTTTGTACGTGGATTTGTATTTTTTTTTCTCGTTGACATGTTTTCGTTAATTTTTTAATTATTTAATATTTATATAGATAAATATTAACAAAACACTGGAAATGAAATTTTGTTAAAAATCGTCGATATTTTGTTGAATACGATAAACTAAATATTTTTCGTTAATTTCAGAATTTTCGTTATTTTGGCAGTATATTTGGTTTTTAATGGAATTGTGAGCAAAATTTACGATTGGAACGACAAAAAATTGCGTCCGAAGAGACTTTATAGAATATTTCTTGCTGCGATGTTTGGGTTTATTCAAAAAAACGTTTAGGTGGACGTATCGAAAAAAATATCGATCTTTTCCAACAAAATTTTGTTTTCAGCGTAAAAATGGAGACTTAAATAGTCCGCATTGCAAAGAAAATGTGTTTACATCCGCCTCATTAGTCAATCGATCTTGATTTCAGTTCCAAAAGGACTCGTAGATTGGGAAATTTTTGGTCTCGTCGCTCTATCGTCTTCGCTTTACGCTCCTCCGAGTTTGACATCATCTCACAAATCTAAATACAAGTTTGCACCTGTACGTATTCGCGTACACAGTCGATGCACGTGTTTGTGCGTGTACGATGGAAATATAAACTTGTGTGTACTTGGGTAGCTACATCGGAACATCCACTTAAAGCCGAATTTCAAGAGTTTCATCCTCGGTTAGATAGGACGAGATCTCTCTGGGGGTGGCCACAGGGCTTCATCCCTCTTTCACTCAGGATGGGTGGAAATTCAACTCGTAACCGTAGATTTATCAGTGCGCGGTTCCTGGCTGCTTTTTGCTCAGGACCAAGAGAGCCCCAAGGAATATCCCGATAAAGAGATCAGCAGCGCGAAGGTGGGCAAAGCAAAAGAAGAAAAGGTACGAGCATGGAAACGATGGAAAGAAAGCTCGAGCTCGTTTGGCATTCTTGTCTAGTGAGCAGTTGTTCATACGTCTGAGTGTCCTTAATGCATATTCATGTATGGGCCATTCTTAAAAAAAACTGGAAATTAATTTTCGGCTGGTTTGAAACGTCGAAAATTTTGTTTATGGTTTTTCAACTTTTTCAATGCGGCAACATTCATTCTTGGCATTTCAACTTCACTTCCAACGAGACTAATTTTTTTAAATAATTTTTTAGAATTCAATAATT
>JBAJMU010000001.1:1852639-1863810 GCA_037952995.1 Hyposoter didymator | reverse complement strand
TTTTTTTTTTTTTTTTTTTTTCAACAGTAAACGAGCAGAATATTGAAAATAAACGTGGTTTCCTGGAATGTCCTGTCGAAGTTTCCAAGGACCATTATTTATTAATATTTAATTAATTGATTATTCAATTTATATATTTTATTATTTATATTTTTTCGATTAATTAATCGACTAATTAATTAATTAATTAATTGAATAATCAATTAATTAAATATTAATTAATTAAAAAAATATAAATAATGAAATAAATGAATTAATCAATTAACTGTAAATCGTAAAGTTACTTTCCCGAGGGTCAAACAGGCATTCGATTAAAAATGCAACGTAAAGAGTCATCGACTGAAATTACTAGCGATGAGAAACATTAAAAAGTGGAAAAAGACGAGAATTCAATTTGTTTGAAAAATTGGAGGTTAATCGGTCGAGTAGTTTCTCAAGAATCTCTGCACCTGCTTGGAGAAGAAATAATGTTTCGAGATAAACTCGTTTAAAGTTTTCTACGTTGCTACAAGTTGTACAACTGCAGTGATGCTGGGCAGCGTACAACTTCGAGACTTTTGGCTATTTTTCTCCAACATTTTGAGGTCACATCCTCGAGACCCCAATCGATAAGAACGCAACACGATAATCGATTTTTTTTATTATTATTTTTTATTTTTACGACGATTTTTAACAAAATTTCATTCTCAGTGTTCGTATCGATGGAGCGAGGAAACGATTGGGTAAATATTAAAAAATTTCAATCGTTTTCAATATTTTTCGCAGATGGTAGAATTTATTTCTGTGCGGTGTCTTTTATACATGAGCCTTTTTTTCTGATTTTATCTTCGTGCACATCTGCACGAAAAAAAAAAGAAAAAAGAACGAAAAATTGCCACTCGTTAACGATCCCAACGTTACTATTATAGTCTTTCTTCCAGCTTTTCTCCTCTTTCACTCTCCTCCCACGAGACCCGTGATTAGTTGCTCCCTAATTCCCCTTCGAGCATTAACTTTGTCTCGGCTTTTCCGCGCTATGCTTTGTCTTGCCTCTATTTTTTTCACCCACTTACACACGCACACACACTTCACACAGATTCATAGCTGAATATTCTGTTTATCGATTCCTCGTCGATCGTTGTTGTACTTTACTACGACTGCAATCCAATCGATGGTGTTTTTTTTTTAACAATCCAGGATAAAACGTGACGAAAGGAAAATCGAAAAAATCAATCATTTATTTGTTTTGTCGACTTTTCATGTTCAAAAAAAATAAAAAATTGAATAATAAATTAAATCAATTAAATAAATAAATAAATTAAATAAAAATGATAATTGAAAATGATAGAAAAATAATAATAATTAATAATGATAGTTAATAATAACAATTGATAATAATAATTTCAAACCTTGCACACGTTTCAAAACACAATGGTTTATAAATTAAACGGTGACGACAAAAACGAAATCTTTTTTTTTCCTCGCTGCAATCGAATCATTGATCGATGAAAAAATCTTTCAACAAAAATTTCGCGAATAATCTCCAATATGGTAGGGAAACGATGAAGCACGGTCTTTCACAAAACCTCATCAATGGTTACGGATAATATCTAGTCGCTAATAGAATCGTAATCGGGAACTGATGGCAATGTTGATACAAGATTGTATTAATTAGTTGTATGTGCAGTGGTTCGATATGCACATTTGATACTCAATTCCCAATTATATTCCGAAATCCCTGATGACTCGCCGAACTTACTTGCATGTAATCTGGGCTGACATGATGGTATTGCGAACATGTCGTGACTTGGTTGAAACAAAATTTAAACCTTCCTTTTTCTTCACAGTCTCCATAGCTTGACTGCAATGCCCATTTAATCTTAATGCTTCATTCTGTTCAACGGAGATTGAAACTGACGTTTGCCTAACGAGATAACAGGGCGGAAGGGAACTGCAGTTAACTTTGCTTAATATCTAAAAAATACTCGAAAGAACGTTACAAAATCGAGTAGGGACCAAGGGAACAGGATGAAATTCCAACTGACATGCTGAATAGTTCAATAAATCGCGATTTCCAGACTTTCAGTTTTAACATAATTTTTATTCCTCTAATAAAAAGCTCATGGGCTCAAATGTATCGAATATATCGATATATCGAATCCATTCTTGCCATTTTATTCGTGCTGTGATTGGCTGCTTAGAAATCTCCANATTTATATAAATATATAAATAAAATTTATTTAAATTTATATAAATATGAAATATAAAAAATATAAATATCTAAATATTAATATGTTATACAATTCGATATTTATATAAATATAAAATATAAATTCATAAATAAAATTCATGTAAATATTTATATGAATATATGAATAAAATTTATATAAATTCATATAAAAATAAAATATGAATATCAAAATATTAATATGTTATAGAATTCGATATTTATATAAATATAAAATATAAATTTATATGAATATACAAATAAAATTTATATTAATATATGAATTGAATTTATAAATATTTTTGTAAATATATAAATAAAATTTACGTAAATTCATATAAATATAACATGTAAATTTACATAAATATGAAATATGAAAAATATCAATATCGAAATATTAATATGATTACATATCACTCATTGTTATAAGAATTCGATTCCATAATGAGCTTGTTTTTCAGATTCTCGAGATTTTTCCATTTAGACTAAATATTAAAATCTTTGACTGGAAACGATTTGATACGCGTATATATTCGAGATTAGACTCTCTTCCATTACCGCTTGGCATTAATCTCGCCATTGTGCGACATTGAATGAAAACAGTAGCAACAATGATGAAAATCGTCATGGCAATCACATTGAGAGCAGGCCCAATGTTAGAAATTCTTCCCGGAGGATACGTTTTTAAAAAAAAGTTAATGCAAATATATGATCTCGGGTGAAGAACGGGAATGTATTTTCTCGTAATACACGACGTGTATGCGAACAAGATACGAGCCACGTGGGAATCCCGAAAGCTCTCGGACATTGTAGATTATGTTGGGTACACAGCCAGAGGACCCAACGAGTTCCACAGGCTGCTCCTCTTCATGTTGGGATCCTATTATTTTGCACGTCTGTGGATTTTAGTTACGTCCACCACTGAGTAATGCGCACATCATCAGATTATCGCACGTTTAGTCCAGGGAGTAATGAATCAGTCCTCGGACCTGTCGACAGTTATAGAGTTCCTAAATCATTCCTGTACTTCATTAATACATACCGGTTGCCGTTTCAGAATTTATTGTCCATTCTTCGGCTTGGACGATGCTGTAATTATAATTTTTTAAAGGTACCAATTAATTGTTCTGAAATGCCATTGAAGGTGGTACTGGTGAGTGGAATTTCAGACCCCCGTTGACAGTTATAGAGTTCCTAAATCATTAGTGTACTCTATTAATACATACCGGTTGCCGATTCAGAATTTATTGTCCATTCTTCGGCTTGGAAGATGCTGTTATTATAATTTTTTAAAGGTACCAATTGATTGTTCTGAAATGCCTTTGAAGGTAGTATTGGCGAGTGGAATTTCAGACCCCCGTTGACAGTTATAGAGTGCCTAAATCATTAGCGTACTTCATTAATACATACCGGTTGTCGATTCAGAATTATTGTCCATTCTTCGGCTTGGACGATGCTGTAATTATAATTTTTTAAAGGTACTAACTAATTTTTCTGGAATGCCATTGAAGGTAGTATTGGCGATTGGAATTTCAGACCCTCATGAGCGACTTTTTATGGGTCAGTTTTCTAGACTACCCACGACTCTCAATGGGCATAATTAGAAACCGATAATTACCTTCATCATTGTATCAGTTTTCCTCGGGATCAATGAAACGAAGAAAAAGATATTATGATCGGGAAATAAAAGCTTCTATTTCAGGTCTGGCTGAATGAGACTTGAGGAAGTTTAGCAGGTACCGAGCAAGTCGAAACAAAAGACGTCGGTTCGTGAGCTCAAAGTGTTTACCTTCAAACTTTAACCTCATCCAGACAAATTAATTGATTCGGGAGCTCATTAGGATTCAATGGAGTTTCAGAAGCTGTACAAACGTTCTCTGGATATTTTCTTATTTTGAAGGTTTCTTCCGGAACTGTTTGTCAATGCATGCAAATTCCATTTATGCAGACGAACAAAAAACAACAACGAAACAGTGACTATATTAATTGAAAAAATCTGTTTTTATCGATTTCGCGGGGACATGGGACTAAGGACTTGAAATCTTGACAGATGACACCCTAATTACCAATACTGTCAATATCAGTTTGTTCATTTCCAATCGTATCCACCTCCATCGATTCTCATTAAAAAGCAATTACAATTAACTTTCTATAGTTTATTGTTTATCGAATTAAAGTTGAAATTTTCCTGAAAAACTTCAATTGACCAATCATCGAGTTTGAACCTTCATCTATTGAAATTCAAGGCATACGTCAAAATCAGAGGATCGTAGTTGGTGATGATCGTGGGAACTCTGTATTCTGATGAAGCTTTGTTCCATGACAATTGCATCAAGAAGGACGAATGGAATTTGTTGATTGGCAGAATATTTGTAACCTATTGACATGACATTGACTTCCACCCGACGACTGAAATGGATGTTATGATGAATGGTATGCCTTTAAAGTTTGCAACGTTGAGATTCAATGGAAAATATTTTGCCATCATGTATCGAATTTCGAAAATCATGGCAATTTTTTTTTGTCGATTGGGAATTACGAACTGTACCGAAAAAAAAACAGGATTTTGTTGCATTTCAAGGGTGCAAACTGCTTCTGATATCTGATTCTTGTTCCAATCACCATTATTAGTTTTGGCTGAAACTTTTATCTGATATATCTTGTTTAAGGAGATATATGGGCTCGTGTACTATGGTGTTACCAACGGCATCAATCTACGACTCTCTGTCTTTACCTGTTGCACGCTTTCCAAGTTTCCACTCTCCACATGCATACGTGCGCACCTTTAACTATGCGTCTAACTTGGCGTTAAACGCGATTACTGTTATCATATCAACGTATCTCCGCTTCACCCATAAAGCTGCTTAACCATCTTTTCCTATAGCCAGGACATAGGTCGCTGAATTTCGTCAGGAAAAAATGTTGAAAAAAATGAATATTTTGTTTAATACGTTCGACCAAATGTTTTTTTTTTATTAATCCCAAAAATATTTTAGAAAGTCTCTTCGGAAGCAAATTTTTTAGAAACCAAATATACTGACAAAGTAACGAAAATTTTGAAATTATTAAAAAATATTTAGTTTAACGTTTCCAACAAAATATCGAGGATTTTTAACAAAATTTCATTCCCAGTGACTTTTCGTAATTTCAGGAATAAACGGAGGACTGAAATGGCCTGAATCCGGTTTTCCAAGTTCTTGTGGTTGATTGACCAAAGTTTTGGTATGACCCAAAAATAGTTTAGCCGACCGAGTAATATCGATTGATTGGGTTTAATTTTAAATCTTCTAAATTTTCTAGTATTGCGGTTTCTACATGGTGTCGAGTGGTGATAATTATAATTGCCACGAAATTGTAAGAACAATCGAAATGAAAAAAAAAATTAATTATAATTTTTCAATAACTTTTTGGAAAGTAAATTTATATAAAAGAGATTCCAACGTTGAGAAGAAATTCGCAGCGTCCCTGGCACTTGTGACGGTGACCCTTTCTCTCCTTTCTACAGATTTTCTGCAATTTTTCAAAGGAATATACTTGAACAAGTGCGGTGAATAAAAAAAATGAGCGAATAACAAATTTAAATACTTGTGAAGGTAAAAACAGAGGGCGCAGCAAAAAGAATGAAGCGAAATTGGCTCTTGGAAGTTTGAGGCCAGTCGAAATTTCACAAGTTTAACAAAGCCTTATGAAAACTGTGTTGAAAACTTTTTCATTGTGTTTCTTTCCGTACCGCTTAACAAGCACTTTGTGCTTGAAAACTTTTTCACATGCGATCGTTCATATTATTTCGTAGCAGTTTAAAAATTCTTAATTTTTCATCCGCGATTGATCGAGATGGAGGAGTAAAAAAAAAAATTTTTATAATTTCGTAAAAATCAACGAAATTCAATTTTTCACAGGCCGGACAATAATAATGACGAATTTCTCAATGGCTTGCTAGTCATTTTCGAAAAATATGACAAAAAAATTATCTCACCCTTGAAAAAATCGATTGAATCAAATTTTTTTGCAGTTTTAAAATTTTCAATGACAATTGCATTTTTTATTTACTGTCAATTATTCAGAAAAAAATATTGAAAGATTGTATACATTCGAGAAGACTGAAAACGAATGGGGCTGTTATCCTTTTTACAAATACGAGCATGCTGTCGAAGCGTTTCTCGGACTTTGGCAAATCGATTACGATTTGTTATACTCGTGTGCTGCGGGTCGAGCATGAGTTCCCTCCCATTTCCATAGATCGACGTCGTTCCCCCATGTTGAATGCGTGAAGGGCTTGGGANGCCGTCGCATCCTTCGATTCGATCCATTTTATTTCTACTTGATGCTTAGAAATAATAAAACAGCACGAAACGAATAAAAAGAAGACTGGAATCTTAAGAAGCATAAAACATGCGGAGGATCGAGTTGAATCTCCTCAGGGAAACACCTGACACGCGCAAGAAATAAAGTCGCCTCACCTTTCTCGCCTCTGCGCAGCAACAAGCCTCACGCTTTACAATTCTTCATAAAATCGCCAATTTTTTTTTTTTTTTTTTTTTTTTTACGAAAATTCGAATCCAATGAGACGTAGAAATTGAATTCGATTTGGAGCCTTAAATAATTCAGTTCTCATGACGTTGAAGAAGTTCTGCTGAAATCGCAAAATACGAGCAGGCCTCAGAAAATTAATAAAACATCGAAATATCAAAATCGACATTTTTTTCATTTCTTGGGGATTTGGAGGTTTTACAATGTCGCGAATTATTATTTTCGTTCCGTGTTTCGAGTAAAACAAACGAAAAATGGAGGAACTCATAACTTTTGCATTGGAGCGTTTTTCATTTTGAAATGAGATTGAGTTTCTTCGTTCTGTTGATTTTGTTCCTCGGGCTTTGACTCGCCTGCATCTTCCAAATTCACACGAACGAGAGTCGTCTCGACGCTCCCAGTATGCTCGATTTACTAGACTCGCTTCAGCACAGAGGTATACGCGATGCTAACGCTTCTCTATACCGAGCTTAAGTGTGTCGCTCCCTTTCTGCTCTCTAGTTCACCACGTGATTCCATTCATCTCCTCATTTCCTTCGATCTTCATTTACGCTAATTACTCGCACAACTTTTCACACATTATCTACGTATGTGCGTTAAAGAAAATGGAGGATCGAAAAACTGCCACACTGGAAATGAAATTTAGTGAAAAATCGTCGATATTTTGTTGAATACGATGAACTTAATATTTTTTGATAATTTCGAAATTTTCGTCATTTTGGCAGTATTTTTGGTTTTTAATGGGATTTTCAGCGAAATTTACGAGTGGAACGACAAAAATTTGCTTCCGAAGAGACTTTCTAAAATATTTCTTGCTGCGTTGACACCATTTTTGGGATTATTCAAAAAAACGTTTAGTCGAACGTATCGAACAAAATATAGATTTTTTTTTCACCAAAGTTTTGTTCTCATTGCGTTGTAAAAGTTTGCACAACATTAAATTTCGCCTTTTCTCTTTTCGAATGCCACCGCGAGTTACAAGGGTCAAAGTGGCTTTGAAATTACGACTCGCATATTTACAGGAAGTACACGTAATCCAACGAGGGGACAAATGTCATGCTATATACTCTTACGATTCTCGACACGCCTAAGTAAATTTATACGAAACTCTCCAGCTTTGGTGTATATCTCCCTGCTGCTGTGCACGGAGAAAAAAAAACGTTGTTATATATGGAAATACAGGACGACGACAATTGTAAATTGTATAAATATATATCGAGGAATTGTATTCCTCAGACGTCCGAGTTGAGTTAGAATAATTTCGGCAAACTCGGAGCTTTCGTGGTGAGACACCAGCACAACGTTCTTTCGTTTCCATGAAACACGATTTGCAGCAGACGCACGAGCTGCTGTAATTTCCAGATGGCTGCGGCCTCCAAAAAAAAAAAAAATAATAATCATAATAATAATGAATAAGTGAAAATAAAATAAAATAAAATAAATAAAATAAATAAAATGAATAAAATAAATAAAATAAATAAAATAAAATTGAATAAAATTGAATAAAATTGAATAAAATTGAATAAAATTGAATAAAATTGAATAAAATGAAATCAAATGAAATCAAATGAAATCAAATGAAATCAAATGAAATCAAATGAAATCAAATGAAATCAAATGAAATAAAATGAAATAAAATGAAATAAAATGAAATAAAATGAAATAAAATGAAATAAAATGAAATAAAATGAAATAAAATGGAATAAAATGAAATAAAATGAAATAAAATGAAATAAAATGAAATAAAATGAAATAAAATGAAAAAAATGAAATAAAATGAAATAAAATAAAATAAATGTAATGAAAGATTAGTAGAGGTGTCGACAGAATGCTCTAGGTCAAGAATCGACATTTCAATCAATACATAGACGAAGCTATAGATTTGTTAGTACCGTCGGAAAATAGAAAAAGCTTTTATCGTTGCAAATTTGGGAAAGTTGAAAGCAACGCGTTTACAGTGGCAGCAGGCTGTATAGACGTTACTCAACTGGCAGTGTAAGAAGCTTAAGGCTTCGGGAGTTTCGACATTTCCTGGATTATTCAGGAATCGAGGGAACAAGCCTATAGCTCGCTATCGTCCTCGTCGTCGTCGGTACGACATTCACTCTCCAGGTTGGATATGCTGTCATCACTCACAAATCCTTTCGAAAGAGTGAAAAGTACCAACGACGACGAGATTTTCTGTTTCCCACTCGAAAGGCACTAGAGCTCCATGAATAACTAATTTCTTCCTTCCTCATATATCCATAGAGATCCGCATGTAATTCGTAAATTTCGCTCTCGTTCCCAATGGGAAGGGGAGCCACGAATAAGCTTTTCTCTTTTCTGTCTCTTGGAACATCGAAAAGGAAGAATATGCTGTAGGCTCTCATGCAGTCCTGCGCTATCCACTTTAGCCTCTAAGTGCAAAAGCTTATAACACTTTTCGCCCTCAAATAACGTAACATTAGCGCGCGAAGAAAGATGAAGCTCTGGCTCGCTTCTTTATCGCTTGGAATAAGTTGTGGCTCGATTCCCTGCGCGCGAGCACACGCCGCACGCGGAAAATCGATTAAATGGATAATTGAATAGACGATAATTGAACTGCTTCTCGGGTCGTGTTTGGTAATTCAATTGAGTGCATTAAATCCGACTGTAAAGTTAATAGAATATGCTGATTATCCAGAATCTCAGAGGCTAAAAATTCAGTCGGATGACGATTTCATTTTGTATCGTTTTCGTGGATTAAATTGTCAAAACTTTTTCGCTCAATTTGCTTCAAATATCCGGAAAATATCGAGTTCGTATTTTCAGAATTTCTACTGGAATTTCTACGTCGAGTCTCGATGCTGACGTATCCCTCGCGTTGGATCTCGTAATGACTATCGTACCACGCGGTCCGCCAGAATGATTCGTTCCAAGTTTTGGCTCTTGCAGGACGAACCGACCAGTGAATGGACGAATGAGCAGGAAGCCACGATACTCAGATGGACCGCGGGGAAAATAAAAATACCGCGGGAGAATCTTGCTCCATTGTCGGAGCAGCTTCGATGAAATCGTATTCTCGTAGTTGGGAAAATATTCAAGAATTTTGCATCGAACTGGAAAAGTTGCTAATAAGTAGCCCGACCTGGACTCTAATAATGAGGAGAGGATTTTCTTGAGGTAACGACTCGACGATTGAGGTTTTCAACGACAACTTTTCAATCAGATTGTTTTTTTTTTTTAATTAACTTTGAATGTCCCTTGAATGCATGGTCTCTGTTGACTTAATGAGAGAATTCACTCGACACTATAAAAATGAAGAAATAATGAATAAGTAATAATAAATAATAATAATAATTAATAATAAATAATAATAAATGAAGGAATAATGAATAAATTGAGTTTTCAATGATGCACTGGAAATGAAATTTTGTTAAAAATCGTCGATATTTAGTTGAAAACGGTGAACTAAATATTTTTTGATAATTTCAAAAATTTCGACATTTTGGCGATATATTTAGTTTCTGATGGAATTATCAGCGAAATTTACGATTGGAACCAAAAAAATTTGCTTCCGAAGAGACTTTCTAGAATATTTCTTCACTGGAAATGAAATTTTGTTAAAAATCGTCGATATTTCGTTGAACACGGTGAAGTAAATATTTTTTGAGAATTTCAAAAATTTCGTTATTTTGGCAATGAATTTAGTTTCTAATGGAATTGTCAGCGAAATTTACGATTGTAACTAAAAAAATTTGCTTCCGAAGAGACTTTCTAGAATATTTCTTCACTGGAAATGAAATTTTGTTAAAAATCGTCGATATTTCGTTGAACACGGTGAAGTAAATATTTTTTGATAATTTCAAAGATTTCGTTATTTTGGCAATGAATTTAGTTTCTAATGGAATTGTCAGCGAAATTTACGATTGGAACGACAAAAATTGCTTCCAAAGAGATTTTCTAGAATATTTCCTCCTGCGATGACACTATTTTTGGGATTATTCGAAAAAACGTTTAGTCGAACGTATCTAACAAAATATCCATCTTTTCCACAAAAATTAACAGTGTGCCAAGTTGATGCGACGGCAAATGGATTAAATATGGAAATATATAAATAATTATAAAATCTTCAAATTAAAAAAGGAAAAGTGGGAGCGTAAGAATCTTCGAGCCAAAATGAAAAGTACACACACAATGGAAAAACGCGGGGTAGCATAACCGAGATGGGCATTTTGAGAATGCTTCCCAATTAATTTCTCGTCCCGTATATCCATGCGCGGCTGTCAAGAGAAAGAGCGAGACGAGGAGAGAGCAAAGCTTGCTGCGTCTTGCGGCCCCAAAAGGATCTCGTTAAACTTTAAATTAACGTCGTGGCCGTGGGCAGTCCAGCGAAAGATCTTCTTGTCTCTCGTGTAATGCTCTACGCGCGGAAAAAGAAACTCAATGTATATATACGTGCATGGAAGGTCCG
>JBAJMU010000001.1:1827223-1852630 GCA_037952995.1 Hyposoter didymator | reverse complement strand
GGGGGGGAAGAAAACAAGAAAATGAAGAAAATGAAGAAAAAAAAGGAGGCAAGATGGAAAAATACGAGAGAAGTGAAATAAGTAGTTGAAACAGAGAGGCCGAGAAGAGGGAAGAACAAAAATTGGAGAGTACCAAGACGGTGGCCAAATACGATGAAGAAAAGCTCTAGAAGTCGCGCAGTAAAAGAGAGCGAGGCAAGGCGAAGATATTAGTTGGGTAGACCGCGAGTAGTTATGGTACTTTTCAGTAGTACACACCGCTTGGCCTGAAGGAGCTTTTCCTGCTCGTACAAAATTCGCAAAACTGTACATGCGAGCGTTTCATTTGTATGTATAAAACGAGAGGAGCCAAAAACTTTAGCAGGAAGCGAATTTTGGTTTTCTCTTGCTCATAAAAGAGAGAAAGAAATTTATATTTTCTGGCGAGTATCTTTGTACCAAATCCCATGCCTACGGGGCGTATCGTATCAAGTAGAAAAGAGATTTTATAAAATACCGTTGGCGGGCGTCCCAATTTCTTGCTCGACACGAAATTCGATTCACAGGCTAATTTTCCTCGTTTCTGTGCGCACTCGTTATTACTTATTCCACAACTGCTCGGGGCCAAGAATATGGGAGACGATGAATTTAAAAAAAATTAAAAAAAAAAAAAAAAAACAGTGGAAACTTTTATAATATTACTTTTTAAGGGAACGGGAAAATAGAGGGTGAAATGCGATTATCCGGGAGATTTAATTAGCATGCGTTAACATAGACTGGATGGTGTACCAGCTTAATCAAAACGTTTCGTTCTTATTCCTACGACCTCCACAATCTTCCAAATGATACATTTATAACTTTTTTTAATCCCCAATTGAACTCCATTGAGGTGTCTCGATTTTCCCATCCATTTAATCGAGTAAATTAAAACTGAAAAAAAAATTACCCTGAAAACGAAATTTTGTTGACCAAGATGGAAATTTTGTTCGGGACGTTCGACTAAATGTTTTGTTTGAATAATCCCAAAAATTATGTCAATGCAGCAAAAAAAAATGTTAGAAAGTCTCTTCGGAAGCAAATTTTAGTCGTTCCACTCGTAAATTCCGCTGACAATTCCATTAGAAACCAAATTTACTGTCAAAATAACAAAATTTTGAAAATTATAAAAAAATATTTAGTTTGACGAATTCAACAAAATATCGACGATTTTCAACAAAATTTTATTTCCAGTGTGTCATGAAATCGACGGTTTTGTTATTTTTTCATTTTTTCGGAAGCAGAAGAACGCAGAAAAGACAATTTTGTTTCCAAAAATGAATTTTTTCGATTTCAAAAATTTGTAAATTTTCTTTGTCCTAATAAAAAACACTAATTAGTGTTTTTTATTAACGATTTACATTGCGCCAATTAATTGTGTTTCCAATAATTATGTGAGGGTTAAATTTTTTTATTTTACTGACTAGCCGGATTGAAAAATAGAAACAAGCATATTTCGTATTTTGTTTTTTATCGATCCTACGGCGTGTAGTAACAAATGGCCCAATTAGAGAATTAATTGGATCTTGAGGCTACGCGTGATGAGTGCAAAGCTTCATTGTCCCGGGAGAACAGAGCAACGAGCAACGTCTGTGTATCGTGTATGTAAGATTACTCGTCGTTGTATTAGTCGCAGGTACTTTTTTTGGTTTTCACCACGACACACACACAATTCAGTTTTTTTTCATTTATTTTCGAAACGAGGCCACACGTCCCTCGTGTTTTTGCTCTCGTTGAAAATGATAATGCCCTTAAACAGACCGTGTTCATTATCGCAAATGTTGACTGACTTTTCGCGTACGTCAAGTATCAATACATCGAGACGAGCAACAAAAGGACGGATGGGTGGCTGGAATATTTTTCTCGCGTACGTGGCAAACATTTCAGACCAAAAGCATCAAAAAGGGTTTTGCGGATAATTAATTTGTTGCTAAGAAAAGATTCATTGACTTTTTCGTGCTGACACACTTTCCTACGTTGAATAAAAAAAAAAAGGTATTTAAAAATATAGGCGTACGTATGACGATACGACTGGACGTGATAACGATCGTAGCAACACCGAAAATAATTGAAACAATGGAAAATAATGTCTCCGAATGTGCGGTATATACAGATGGAAAAAAAACAAAGATTTTTCGTTCCACATGGCTGATGATCACTTTGGTTAATTTATCGTTGGCTTTCCAGGCTCGTGCACGTTTCCCCCTAAATCGAGCAGCAGCCCAGTGTATGAACGAGTCTACGAAATCTCTCGATGCGATTACTTCCAATTTCGTTCGAAAGTATTGATATTTTTGACCCTTTTTCTCAATGCAGAAAAAAAAGTTGATTTTTTAAATATTCATCGAAATCGAAATGAAAATAAAACGAAAATAGTTACTGCGATTAAAAATTCATATTTCGTTCGATCCGTTCAACTAAACGTTTTTTTTGAATAATCCCCAAAATTGTGTCATCGCAGCAAGAAATATTCTAGAAAATCTTTTCGGAAGCAAATTTTAGTCGCTCCAATCGTAAATTTTGCTGACAATTCCAAAATAACGAAAATTTTGAAATTATCAGAAATATATTTAGTTCACCGTGTTCAACAAAATATCAACGATTTTTAACAAAATGTTATTTTCAGTGCATTCTCAACCGCATCGGAAAAACTCTATTTATTCAGTGTAATTATTTTTCCTCAAATTATAAACAAACAATTTAAAAATTCTATAAAAGCACGTTATTATGAAAAATTGATATCCAGAGTCTTAAGTTTTTAAGATTTGATATTCCATCATCCACCCAGCTATTTTAACGACTGCACGAACCTCTGACTCGTAGCGGACCTTTCGCGGTACGTGATAATACTCGGATTTTTCATCAAAAGGAAACTTCATCTTTCAAGAGCAAAGTTGATTCAGTTTCCTCGAGCGAATCATTCCGAGATGGATATTTTCTGGCCGAAATTACTTTGTGCACCACAGCATCCGGGATCCTCAAAATTTCATGACTTGTAATATTTGACACTGCTACGGAAGTGCAAAGGGAATTTCCAATACACGAGGTGTTCGGATAACTGAACAAAATTCGTTGATCACGTGGGTATAGTGATTATCTAGAAATTACCCAAGTTGATGAGGAAAAATTCCATTGGGTCGATAAATTTGTTTCGATCGTTTCGACATTATTTCGATTTTTTTTTTGAATTAAAATTTGCGAACAAAAGAGTTCTGGATACGCTCACGTCGTCTTTTTTTTTCTCGCTTTTCCATTCTTGTGTCCATTTTTCCACGCGATAACGAGAATTCTGTACATTGGTGGCTGCGGAATCGTTAACAGGCAAAGTTGCTCGTTTTCATTCGAGGGACAGAGGGAGAGAGAGAGAGGAAGGTTATACTGGTGGGAGAGCTTAATATCGTTTAACCGCGAACTGGACATGATTCCACACTCGGAGTACCTTTGCCTAGGGGAAAAAGCCTTATGAATTTATCGTAAATGGCTGTTGCCAGTGCTTTCAAATAACAACACCATTTCCGTGATACTTTTATCAAGACTTTACATCCACCAGTGTCCACCGAACAACAACAAACTCTCTGTTACGATTATATGGGCTTCATAAAAAGAGATTGTGTTGTTACTATCTCTGGCAGCCCTCTTTCTCATTCCCTTGGAACGTCGATATATCCGATAACCTGATTATCGTTCCATCGGTTCGTTTATACAGCAGCATGCCTTTTCAATTCAGTGTCATATTGATTTCAGGAGTGCTGCTGTACAGGATGTATAATACGAATTCGACATTTGTTGGTGTTTCAGACGTTCGTTAGATGTCTTGGTTGCAAAGTTTCATGGTTAACCTGCTAGGAACCATCGGATCTGTAAGCTCCACGTCTCAATTCGACGGCTCAAGGAGCGACCAACCAAAGAGAAAGATAGAGCAGGGTTTGCATAGGATGTATTTTGCTATGTGTATAGACACATTCGGCGACGCAACATATATAATGGAGCTTGTAGGGCGCACGCGGTGTGAAATTACAACGTCAGCTCTCTCTCGATCTCTATTCTGGCGTCTACCATCCAGTTGCGTCACCGGTAACAAGGCGACGTTTCTAGTTGGCCGGTCACCATAGGATCCACCTGCCTATGTCGGACCTATAAAATGTATAATCGATTGTTTTTAATTACACGGACGTAACACGTTTGGTCATGTCCAAGGAATGGACTTGATGAGGTCGGACGTTACAGTGGGTATAATGTGGTACACGTATGACTGATTTGCCGCTTCGTCTCGTGTCGATCTCTAAAGGGATGCCTACGGATCTCTAGAACCACCCAAACCCGATCTTCATACATGTGCCATATATAGTGACATATATATGCACACATAACTGCACATAAGGGACCTTCGGGATGTGAAGCACTTGTCGAGATGTGACAGTGGCTTCACTGTTGGTTTCCCTAACCCCTTGAAGCTTCGAGACTCTCCACACACTCGATATGAACCTACCGAAGCACATTGTACATACTCCTACGCGGGCTGAAACGCGGAACATCCTCTTGGTGAAACTGAGCAATGCCCGTGGTGAGACACATGTGGTTAGGGGAGGAGGGAGGATTCAAGAGAGCGAGGGAGAGAGAAGTAGAAATACAAGTAGAAAGGGAGGGAGGATAATCGATAATTGAGGTCAACCGGTCACTGCGTTGATTCGCCAGTGAGTTCAGCCGGCTGACAATATCTTAGTGGGATTTGGTTAGTATCAATTACGCTCTGCCATCTCTGCACGTATACGTTATGATGAATATGTCGAAACTGTATCAACTGAATTGAAGGAAACGTTTGGAAAATACGTCGATTGTTACTTTGAGCTTGACTGTTTCAAGCCGAGGAATGCTTCGAGTTGAATCCATCAGGGTTATGACAGGATTGGTCTTCCGGTTGATGAGCTTCCCAGGAGATCTTCATCAGATAGAGTAGCCTGACGGATGCAGTATTTTGTAGACTATCTTGAAAGACTCATGTTGGATTGAAAAACAAGAGAAACTATAAAAGCAACTTGTATAAATATTCAGCGTAAGAGAGCTTTTTGCAGGTTGCGCACTCCGAGATTCTCTCGACGAGAGAAGAAAAGATTTGCCAGACCCAGACGTGCGATGGAGCCAACCAACAGTCTGATAAGTTTCGATTCTCATGAACTGATCGCAGAGTCTCGTTGTGCACCACCCATCTTGCCATTCCTCAAGAGCCACGTACGATTTCAGGAGGAAATCTCAACACTGCAATCTACACGAATGCCTGCCAACATATGTGTACATATGCTTACTGAGGTACAGAGAGCTTGACGTGGAGCTTGAGATATGTGTTGGGCTGACGATGGAAGTGGCATCAATCCCATGGTTGTAGCAACTCCATGCGACCCTTTGAGTTTAAGAGACAAAGGTATACGTTGATATACATAAGACGCGGTATGCTTTGGTGGAAGGTTTGCAGTACGTGCCCGAGGATCGCGGGACGAGAAGCCACGAAATTGTAAGGGACGACGAAATCTTATATAGGGAAGGACCTGATGCTGGGGAGTGAAAAGTCTCCACGAGTTTGGTATATAAAGAGATATATAGATTGACCAGGTGGATCTAGGGAATGCGACGGATCAGGACGAGGACCTACGACCCGAGAATTCTAATAGCATCCTGGCTATCCAACCACTTGAAGAACCAACATAGAACAATCATCAAACAAGTCCTTCTTTCCACTCATATACCACACAGATTCTATGCTCATAGTCATCAGCTTCTTATTCTTTCCTTTCCTGCCGTTTTTTCCATCTCATTCCACTTTTCGTTGAATTTCGTGCCTGATTAGATACATCCTCTTTCATGAGGGATGCATATAAAAGGAATCAGTCTATGAGGAAGCATTTCCACTTGAACAACCATTCATGGCATCAACATTCAGCCGATAATGCTGCTTAAACAACTCCACCTAAAAGTATACCCCCATAGAATGCCATATTAGTGTCAGGTTTACCACGAGCATTGATAATCAAAAAACTATCGATGGAATTCTATTTAAATTCTATGCCGTTTGATTTCAAGTCTTTTCAGCATCATGTCGTCCAAGTACTACAATGAAATTTTTTTTTTTTCCAAATCAAACCAACCCTACTCCTTGATGAAGAGAATCTGGTTTTTCCCAAAGATGCACAAAAAGTTTTGGGAAAGTTGCAGTCAGTAATGAGAGACGAATCTCAAATTAATCAGTAGCAAAGGATCTGATAAAGGAGTTTTGGTCTTTTGCAGGAGAAAAGATATTAAGGAGGAAAGGTACCGCGTCCGAAGGGTAAGTTTCCAGTACCGAGAGTTAGGCGAACGTCGGTGGTTACCCACTGAAGCTGAAATTCCCACTAGGTGTCAGCTCTGAGACGATAAATTTACCAACACCTGGCTTCTCCAACAGATTGTGGACGGAATGGAGGTGGTATAAGGAAAGTGGCAAAAGAGCGAGGGATTAACGTTCAACGGATCTCTCTGAGCCTTTGTTTCCAGTTGACACTTGTATACATTTCCTCTGAGGATGAGTTGAGAAGTGATGAATCGTGCTACGTTGCTCAAAAGAGTTCTCCCGTGGCAAAAGGACAGTTTGGGTACAGTAAAGAGCAGGATGAGAAATTTGTGTGTATGTGCGTAGAGTCTTTGACGAACTAGCAGGGTCAATAGACGAATAAGGGGCGTGGGCACACGACAGTCGTTGCGAAGACTGGACTGGGTAACTCTAGTCCTCGACCTTGTGGTTTTCTCTGGGTTTACTGCAGAATCCCGAGGCGTGCGTTAGAGAACTCAAACCCCGCTCATTCACTCTTGACCAGCGTTCCTTGAAAATGGCGCGTCGTTCCATGAAATCGTCCGAGGTGACGGAGCAAGGATTGAGAATAGAAAATGTTGCTTGAAACTTTTGCTTCTATAGCTTTTGGATTTTTGCTCTCGTAGACCTAACCTCCAGGAGCTAATACTGGATGATTGCAACTCCAGTGGTTCCCAGATTACTTCATTCCACCATGGACCCAGGCTCCCAGAAGTCCCTGAAGCTCAAAGTTGCTTCCTGCTGGCTGCTCCACGCTTGGCCCTGAGGAGGTGTCTAGCTTCCAGGCCTCGATGTTCTCATGAATATCAACTCCATGTTTGGAAATTCGAGCCTAATCCGCTGATTGGTCACCCAAAAAATTTATCCCTGAAGCAGAAGAAGCACAAGGAATGAAATCTTCTGGAGCCCTGAACTTTTTCATGGATCACGAGTCCTGGATAAAGTGACACACACCCAGTACACCAAATTCTTCATAAATCGCGTTATTATCGAACTTGAAAGTCCCCTCGCTACTTCTTTGAATCAGATAAAGACGAAAATGCTGGTTATCTTTGGATCAGATAGAGCCAAATGTAGCTTAACTTCAAACAAATTCTGCTGGTGATATAGCATTGTCCAAGATTAAATTTATCGTAAACGTGCCTCCCAACGTTAGGGTATCGATCGGACGTAAAAAAAAAGACGTATCATGATTACAATGACAATTTGCGGGCTCTTTCGAAGATCTGAAATATCATTCCATCGTTTTGGTCTTCAAAAATGATATTCAGGAACAGGGGAGGTTATCAAAACTGTAAAATTCTCTTACTAATGCTACAATTATCGATCCAAACTTCAATCATTGACGTCTCCACGTGAATCATCAAGAACTTTCACCAACTGATTTTGCTTTCAACCAATTCTATGGCACTCTTGGCTGTCAACTTGGCTGTCAAATTGATAACAAGTACATGCACATTGTCATCTCCCATAAAGAGTCTCAGAATGGAATCAATCCAAACATGCAGACGTTAGCGAGAGAAAGAGAGAGATTGATTGATTGAAAAGCTCTGATAAACATGTTTCTGATGCAGCAGTCATCCAGGCAGGGGTCCAATCGAACAGAAAACAAAAAAGGGTGTCTGTAGTTATTTTTATTAATGGATGGACATCGTAGGAAAAAAATGAAGCTTTATAATATGGGAACCACTGAACAGTTTCTCCGAAGTAATTGTGCGGTCGTAAATCCTCACGATCGACGCTCGACTATCTTTATTCTCGTTGGTGGTTTTCCTACCCTTGCCTTCGCCGTACAAGCGAATTAACTTTTCACATACAGACAAAGGCAAATCCACTTTCACCCACACACTTGCCTGTAACTCGACAATCCCGCCGACGTAAACTTATCGACGTTTCCTGTCGACTTGAAAGGAAAAAGACCACGTGTGAATTCACATTTTCTATTAACATATTTTCACCTCTCAATTGTTTATTTAATTCTTGAATTTTTAAAAATTGTTGTTAAGCTCGCAATTATTTAATTTTGTTTATTTTTTATTTTTTTTTATTTTTTGTTATTCGACTCAATTTTTAGTCTCGGACTCTCCGCTCGGTTGCCTTTTCCATAATTTTTACAATGGGTAATATCCATTTGGTCCTAAAAAGCTTGATTCGTCCAGCAGCTTTTTTGGTTTTTTTTTCCGAATGTGTTTTGGGCTAATCTGATCATTCTTTCTATTCGCCCTGAAAAAAACTGCAAAACTTTTTCCATTTCCCTCTCCGAGCTGCCCTCCACGATCTATATACATACGCACAGTCTTTCTTGTCGTTCACAACTCGTGTTCCCGCCTCTTATTTTTCTTCCTCAATCTTCTTGCAGAATGATGTCTCTCTCTCTGTCTCCGGCTGTCTGTCCTGCTGTCTCTTTCTGTCTCTTCACTCTTTTCTCCCATCCTGCAGTATGTACGGAGGCAGGTGAAAAGGTTCGGGATATAATAAGAAAGTCGAGGCTAGACGAGAAAAATAGTGGAGAGTAAAAAAAAGGTGAAATTTCTTAGTATAGTCGCACTTTATCGTTTGGAAAGTACATTTGTGGCAAAGTCGTCCTCGTTGCAGCACAAGCGCGTTCAATACGTGGAGCGAGAAAAAACCGCGTGGAAGCGTTCCCGTAGACTCTCCTGCCCGATTGCTGTCACACAACAGTCTTCAGGGAGTACGTGTTCTCGCGTACTCTCATCCCTGATCCATCCATGACAGGAGGAAGAGGAAACCACCGCGCTCGTAAGAAAAGGAAAATCTCATTGCACGTAGCGAAAGAAAAAAGGAAAAGTAAACTCTGTTATATGCATGTGTGTCTTTTTTTAGCTGGAATGTAAGCTCCAAAAACTTTGACGAAAAATATGGTAGAAAACCTGCAAGAAAATTGAGGCACTAAAATGTTGGTTTTTTTTTCCTGGTACTACTCTTTGGACCGAAAGTGGAGGAATCTATTTTTATTTTTGATTACCAGCAGACCAGTTTTTAATCGGTAAATAATTTTTTTAATAAATAAACAAATATTTTATTTCAGGTGGAGTTGTTCGAACACGCAGTGATTCCGAAACCTACTCCACTGAAGAAATTCCTGAAACTAAAAAGCAGCAACATCGACATATTTCTGCTCCCCATTATTTTTGACATAAAAATAATTTTTACCAATCTACTGTTCGAAAAAGTAAAAAGTCAGGATTGATTAATAATTCGGAATGTAAGTTTGGATCGTTGACAGGAATGAACTGTACGTCAAAATGCTCAGAACCGTCTGAATTGTTACTCGCTGTATTTTTTACGACTATCAAGGAGAATATTGCATCGAGGGCGACGAGCATGAAAATCTCAATCTGCGTTTTGTTGAAAATATCCATACGAGCTGTCATATGTCACATGTGTAAGGAAAGTAGTGGGACAGATGCGAAAGGTGAAAAGTTTGCGACTGGCTATGAGCACCCAAATACTCTACCAACGTGTCTGCGTATATATTTGCATCGCCTTACCGTATAGTGCACACGTACATAATACTTTTCCTTTCTGTCTCTATCCCTCCGCATGTGGTAACTGCTACGAGGATGAAGCTTCGTTACATCGTGGTTGGACAGAGAGGAAGTAACGGAAAAGACGAGACAGCGAAGGCTCGGAGACAGGCAGCCTGCCAGAAGCCAAAGAGCTTCGGGCGGAGAGAGACTTTGTTGCTAAAACGGATGTTCAGTAGAAACAGTCCATTGCGGGTCAGACAGGGAGTATTACACGGATTTGAGCTTTGCTCGCCGTTTCTCCCAGCTCTTTCGTTCTCTTGCTCATATTTTCAGGTTTTATTGCCATTTCTGTTATTTTTATCAGCATTATTATGACGTATCGTGTCATTCGTGCGCTTTATGATCTCGGTGAAAAGTGGAGTATTCTCAATGTTCAATGAAATGCGAATATTTTGTCCGGTGACGAGTGAGCGTGCATTTTTTTGAATTCAAATTATCCGCTTGAATTTTTATTTCCACACCATATGTCAGATTTCTTGATTTAAAGAATACTTTTTATGCATGAAGTAAAAACTTCGCTACTTTGCCCTACAGTCCGTTAGGGTACTGATCAATTAATCCATCAATCTTCCTGTGTGGAGGAAATGCAGCATGTTACCGAGGCTATACAAAAAATCTTTCCTTAGAGGTACTATTTTATTGCATTTAAGCCATTCGTTTGAATTTTTATTCCCATACCATATGTCAGATTTCTTAATTTAAAGAAAACTTTTTATGCATGAAGTAAAAACTTCGCTACTTTACCCTACAGTCCGTTAGGGCACTGATCAATTAATCCATCAATCTTCCCGTGTGGAGGAAATGCAGCATGTTAGCGAGGCTATACAAAAAATCTTTCCTTAGAGGTACTATTTTATTGCATTTAAGCCATACGTTTGGATTTCTATTTCCAAACCATATGTCAGATTTCTTGATTTAAAGAATACTTTTTATGCATGAAGTAAAAACTTCGCTACTTTGCCCTACAGTCCGTTAGGGCATTGATCAATCAATTGATCAATTTCTCTGTATGGAGGAAATGCAGCATGTTACCGAGGCTATCCAAAAAATCTTTCCTTAGAGGTACTATTTTATTGCATTTAAGCCATTTGTTTGAATTTTTATTTCCATACCATATGTCAGATTTCTGAATTTAATGAATACTTTTTATGCATGAAGTAAAAACTTCGCTACTTTGCCCTACAGTCCGTTAGGGCACTGATCAATTAATCCATCAATCTTCCCGTGTGGAGGAAATGCAGCATGTTAGCGAGGCTATACAAAAAATCTTTCCTTAGAGGTACTATTTTATTGCATTTAAGCCATACGTTTGGATTTCTATTTCCATGCCATATTTCAGATTTCTTATTTTAGAGGATACTTTTTATGCATGAAGTAAAAACTTCGCTACTTTGCCCTACAGTCCGTTGGGGTATTGATCAATTAATTGATCAATTTCTCTGTATGGAGGAAATGCAGCATGTTACCGAGGCTATACATAAAACTTGTCCTTAGAGGTACTATTCGCTGCTTATGCTTTCTTCCATTTCTTTCTCTCTTATTCAGGTCTCTTTTCTCTGAAAACTGTGCGAGGTGACAGATCATTTTTGCATATGAAATGAACTACTGTCAATCAACGATTTCTGAAATAGCTGAAGCACCACCCTTTTTGCTTGTCTACTTTGTGTCTTGTCACTTGTTGCCCCTTTTTTGCTGATGGATCTTGAACACGCTTCCATCAACGCTGTCTGCCTACAAAATTTTTGGGACGGGGATTGTGCAAAAGTGATGAATCCTTTTATCGACCGAACCCATTCGCACAGTAGTCCATTGAGTCAGTTTCACGCTACGACAGTTCAGAGAATCCATAATACAGCCTCGTCACTAATTCAGCAGTTTAAGTGAAGAGGTAATTTTTCAAGTTGGCTCTCTACCGTATCAACAGAATTGCTTAAAGAGTTGTGTTATTATCGAAGTTTTATAGTCCAATTTCTCCAGCACGAATAAATGATAAAAGCTTTTCATACCATGGCGTTTCGTCAGTGAAATTGATATCGCGATATAAGGTGACTGGAAGGAACCGACATATCTCTGAGGTATCAAGCAGCAAAACCGTTTCTTCGAGACATGAAATTATTAACAATAGAACGGGAGCTTTTTTATTCTCGATCGTTGAGCGGAAAACTGGGCTATCGTTCTATCGTCGATGTGTTAAGAGGGTTGGTATTTCCTTTCAAGACATTCCCATAAAGAGAAATCTGGTGCATGAGTGCGTTTATATCTGGCGTAATATAAAATTGCGTCATTTCCCATATAACTCATGTGATCTATATCAACGATTATAAAAAATCAAACGACCGTAACCAATCTCTCTGTTCATGGGATATGGAGCCCTTGGAACGGGACCTTCCATTTGTTGAGTTTCAGATGAAGATTGAAAGTGATGGCAGCTGCAGATATTATGTTGATGGTGATGCGTCAAATGATTGCATCGAATGACATGGAAATGAACGAAAAATTTGCATTTGACACTCATGCAAAGAGTTCAACTCCACGTGAACGCTTTTATTGTGAAATATCATGGAAAGCTGTCAAACATTTTCAAACCACTGCGCATAACTCGATCGACTGATCAATCAGATGAATTTTTTATCATTCCACGGTTTAGATGGTTTGCCACCTTTGAACCCTGCCCCTTCCTGGTATGATTCGCCCGACCAGAGTTTGACGTGGCCCGCTGGATGTTAGCATCGGAACTGGTGCAGTTATAGTTCGCGGATCCTTCACCTGCTGCTTCGTGCGGTCCACTCGGTTTTCATCTGATCGGACCACCACCATAGAAATCATACCCCGGAGACACCAGATATCCTGTTTTTTGTTCGCCACCATCCAAGGTACTTGCTATACCTTTAAATCAATATTTCGGACGTGGCTTTTGAACGATCGGACTATCGCCCATGACCAATGCCAACTGTTACAGCTTCCCATAGTTTCATTTTGGATTTGATGAAAAAATAAAAGAAAATCAAATAAATAAATAAATTTTCCATCCACGGTTTCTTTAAATTAATTTCTAATCGTTTTTAGTCATAAATTCGTTATCATAACGGTACTGTGCTGCCTTGTTGAATAGGTGAACCCACTAAATTTGAATTTGAGTAATTACAAGAGGAAGCACGATAAAAGTGACAAGTTGAAAGTAAAGGTTACGAAGGTTGAGAAAGTTTGGAACAGAGCATTGATGATTCAATGTTATGAGGCAGAAAGTTTTCCCAACCCATGGAGGAACTTTTGAATGATCTACAGGAATGGTCGAGCGACCACAGCCCTCGGATTTCCTCAGTTTTTCTGATCGAATATCGAGATCGATAAATGAGTAGGTCATCATCGTTGAGTCAAGAAAACATACAACCTTGAAATGTTTGTTTCCTCGTGAGAATTCGTTGGTTCAATGAGTGTTTTCTTAAACAATTAAGAAGCTGAAAAATTAACGTTCCGAATATTGGGATCACACTTTTTGATCATTTCAGGAGTTTCCATACATGGATATCCATGCACACATGTAATTCGGATCCTCGGGCTATCAAACGATACGACTAGGTCAGGGGGAGTTACACGACGGTTAAAGCTTTTGGATATTGGATCTACAAACCCGCCATAACGGCTCAACGGGAGAGCACCGTAAACAATATGACATTGCGCACTTTGAGGAACAGAAGGAAATGCATACACGAAAAATATGAACAGATGGAAAGGGTACATTGAAAGAGACGGAAAAAGTGATTGGGAATCGCATGCCCTTTATTGGAATTTCATACTCGATGATAAAAATATCGTTCGGATTCAGGAAGCATCATACAAATATTAATGCTTTCCCATTTTTTTTCATCCTCTCAACATCCAGTTGGACCATGATTGACCTTTATCAAGAAGATTTTTTGCCAGACATCAGGATGTTTGAAAAACTGGAGTTACGTTGAAAAAGGTAATTCGGTCAAGTTTTGAAGTGAACGATTGGGAGGAAGGAAAATTAAAGTTCAAGTGAGCTTTGCTGCTTTTTTGCAAAAAGAGAGAAAGCCCATTTTCGACACGTAATCACTCGGAACTGTCGTTCCAAATGAGAGCTACTCGAATGCGACAACTGTGGAATAATTTTTATTTTCAAAAACGTTACCACGAAAGCAAATGTCATATCGTGCATTCCACGATTCTGGCATAACTTTTAATGCATGGACGTACCACATATGTGAATTTTTCGCATACATTGCTCATGTGGAATGCACAAAATTGAGAAACGTAAAAAAAAAAAACGATTGAAAAATAGCATTGGGTCTCTGGATTCTATAAACAAGTACAAACTTCAAAGGGACACCGAACAAGGCCTTTTAACTTGAAAAAATACCAAATGGTTTCGTGCATCCAGCCATTTCGAAAATCAACATTGCCCATGGATTTTACGTGCCACATTCAAAGCCATTCACTTTTTTTTTTTGACGACACGAAAATCGAGGAGACTTTTTTTTTTTAGCAGAAAGAAAACTGATCGATTCAGAGTCATATACATATTTACATAAAGTGTAGATATCTGTATGGCTGAGTTATAATAAAAAACTACATTGGAAATGAAATTTTGTTAAAAATCGTCGCATATTTTGTTGAACACGTTGAACTAAATATTTTTTGATAATTTCGAAATTTTCGTTATTTTGGCAGTAAATTTTGTTTCTAATGGAATTGTCAGCAAAATTTACGATTGGAACGACTAAAATTTGCTTCCGAAGAGACTTTCTAGAATATTTCTTGCTGCGATGACACAATTTTTGGGAATATTCAAAAAAAACGTTTGGTCGAACGTTTCGAACAAAATTTCGAGCTTTTTCAACAAGATTTTATTTTCAGTGTACACTGAAAATGAAATTTTGTTAAAAATCGTCGATATTTTGTTGAACACGTTGAACTAAATATTTTTTGATAATTTCAAAATTTTCGTTATTTTGGCAGTAAATTTTGTTTCTAATGGAATTGTCAGCAAAATTTACGATTGGAACGCCTAAAATTTGCTTCCGAAGGGACTTTCTAGAATATTTCTTGCTGCGAAGACACAATTTTTGGGAATATTCAAAAAAAACGTTTGGTCGAACGTTTCGAACAAAATTTCGAGTTTTCCCAACAAGATTTTATTTTCAGTGTACACTGAAAATGAAATTTTGTTAAAAATCGTCGATATTTTGTTGAACACGTTGAACTAAATATTTTTTGATAATTTCAAAATTTTCGTTATTTTGGCAGTAAATTTTGTTTCTAATGGAATTGTCAGCAAAATTTACGATTGGAACGACTAAAATTTGCTTCCGAAGAAACTTTCTAGAATATTTCATGCTGCCATGACACAATTTTTGGGAATATTCAAAAAAAACGTTTAGTCGAACATATCGAACAAAATATCGATCTTTTCCAACAAAATTTTGTTTCCTGTGAAATATGGAGATTTTTCATACAAATATGTTGAAAAAAAAAAGGGAAAAATGCTCCAATAAAATTCATACGTGTATGTCATCAATACAGAAAGTGATGATGCCTCAACTTTATACAGAGGCTCGGCAAATAGCACGTATATTCAGCGTCGTGTACTCGTTTGACGTTGCTGAGGTAAATGTCCCTCAGGATAGCACGGGTATAGCTATCGCGGATCTCTTTGATGCCCTTAGGGAAGGCAAAAGAAGAGGAGACGGTGAAATTCAATGAAAATTCGACTCTTGGTCCATGCCCATGGTACCCTGTAGATATACGAGGATGGAAAAAGCCTGTGGGGACCATTCCTCGGAGAATTCTTTATTGCTTCACCAACAATGTGCATATACTTTCATATATTTTGGACGCTGCATGAATACGTTCAACGATATTTTCAAATATGTTCTAATTTCGATGTTGAGTTGATTTGTTTGTGTAATAATTTTTTTTTTTCGATTATTGCTTAATTATTATGCGTCACGTCATTTTTGTGAATATTAATCAATTTTAATTTTCTTTTGAAATTGCAAAGAAATCCAAAGCACTTTGAAATTTTATTTTTCTTCATTTCGCTCGATGGCATCAACGTGTCGTTATTATTTCGAGAACTTGACAGGTCCTTTGAAATTTTTTATGATAATTTATCGTATCGTCCGACGATCGACTTAATCAAGGAAAAATATTTTATAGAGCAGACTCGTGAATTTGCTGGCAGGACTGTGATCCTAATGATGCGAGTCTCCGAAATTCATGTCCTCCCGTACGTCGAGAGTACGTGGGTGAGAAAACAGTTATGCTCTTCGCCACGTAGTGTCCGAAAAAAGAAACTTGCTCGTTAGATCGAAAGGGATTCGTAAGGGAAGTTGAATCCAAATTGACCAGCTGGCTGATGGGAGTACCGCGTTAAAAATTTCAACTTGGAAAGAGACAGGACCACATACACTGAAACCAAAATCGTTTTTTGAATAATTCCAAAAATTGTGTCAATGCAGCAAGAAATATTTTAGAAAGTCCCTTCAGAAGCAAATTTTAGTCATTCGCTCGTAAATTTCGTTGACAATTCTGTCAGAAACTAAATATTCTGCCAAAATAACAAAAATTTTGAAATTATTAAAAAAATAAATTAAAAAAAAAATATTATAAAAAAACAAAAAAAAATTATAAAAATAAATTAAAATAAAATAAATTAAAAGTGAAATTTCATTTCCAGTGTACTGGATAATGAGAGATCTTGGAAATTGAGTGACACGTGAAAGCTCAAAAGCAGGAAGTAAGCTGCAAAATTTTTATTCTGAAAAAAAATAATTTCTTGAATAAAAATTCAAAAATTATTGGAATTTATCGATTGTCGCTTTTTTTTTACTGCGAAGGAAAAACTGGGTGGACATGTGTGCACTTGAATGAGTACACATCGGAGAAAAAGAGATTGTGAAAATGAAAGAAAAAAAAAAAAGGAAAAAAAGGAAAACGGCATCGTGTACAGGGCGCTACATAGTTAGAGCAGAAATGAGAGCACGTAGCTTGTTACCACTTGTTTATCCACTGTGACGTAGCTGTTGAATTCGTGGCGAAGCTCAGAGCCAAGCAGATAGATCTTCGCCGCATAGGCCATTCGCCTCTCGTTCCCTTCAATTTCTTTTACTACCGATTTTTTTTGTTTTTTTTTTCCTTTTTCGCCTCTCGTCTTGTCTCTTGCGTGCGACTGCTCCTCCTCTTCCTCCTCCCGGACTGAAACGTGTTCGTTTCTTCTTCTCGATGTTCCCCACATACCAATACCCTTGGGAAGTCTTCGAGCATGGTTAGTCCATAATACGTGCTTTCAGCCCATACTCGTTAAGAGCTTGTACGCGGAGAAACGAACCGGAAAATCTGGGAAAGAATTCCTTTTTGTTTCGATACTTTGCAAACATTTCTACGTTTAAAATAAATCCTCGGATTTCAGACTTTCTTTAAAAAAAATGTTGTCAATCGCTCGCTCGTCTCCGAATAACGAAATTAAAAAAATATTTTCCGACCTCCTGACGTTTCAATTCCGAAATTTTATTTTCGGTACACTTAAAAAAATTAATAACAGTTTTTCGACGATTGCTATTAAAAAACGTGCATTATCGGTTCGAGTGGGGAATTTTTTCTGTCATGCCAAAACCATATTTTAATATTTTTCCAATTATTCAATAGAATTTGCTAAATTATTATCAATTAATTATTGATAATAATTAATTATTATCAAAATATATCTAATCTAATAATAAATTATTATTATAATAAAAATTAATCAATTACTATTATAATAAATAAATAAAAATAATTAATTATTATATATTATTATTATTATAAATTATTATAAAGTATTAATAATTATTATTAATAATTATTAATAATTATTGGGAAATTATTAATAATTATTATTAATAATTAATAATATAAATTAATAATAATAATTGTTATTAATTATTATCAATTATTATTTGCAGCCAGATTATTATTTATAAATTAAAATAAATTGAAATGGCCCATCAAACTCGATGAAATTCTTTGGAAAAAAAAAGTATGAAAAGTTGGAATTTGATCGACTAGTTTTGTTCAATTTTTGCTGGAGAGCGTCCAGCAAAATGAATTTCTACCAAATGTTGACATAGCACTCGAACGATTTATTTGTTTTTACCAGTTCCATATTTTAATTACTGGGGCAACCTCGCACTTGTTCAGAGCGACGATTCTCGGTGCATCAACTTACTTCGATTCGCGTAACTTTGAACGAAAAGTGAATTCAGAGGTAGAAAATGAGTTCCAACAAAAAAAAATTTCTATACGGAAAATAAATGGCTCAATAGCGAGAACATGAGGAGAAGAGATAGCCACGAATGCCGAGTGGATCGCTTTCGAGGTTAAAACTTCTGATATCGATTGAAAGGTAATTTAATTGAAATCGTGAGCCAGCAGCGATTTGCTTAAACGACTGTCAATTTCTGTCGGTGAGTTGTATGTTGGCTGCTTGCCGAAGACGAAGTGAAATTGAGGAAAGACAAAAGAGAAAAAAAAGGGTCGCTAAGAACGAAAAACTAAATGGTATCGACCGACGGGCCTTGTTCGTAAGAGTCAGAATTTTTAATTAAAAAATTCTATTGCTTATAATTTATGTGGAATTTTTGCTTCCTCGTGGAGGAAGCTATGTGACGGTGGGAATTTTTTTTTTCAGCTTTCAATGTCAGTGTGCGGAAAATGTCGATAGAAATGTTGGTCTATACGAGCTCTTCATTATCTGAGAATTTTGTTGGAATTGCTAGAAAAATACAAATTCTACGCCATTTTGAAATTCTCAAAAAAAAGGGGTCGACGCTCTAACTTGCGCAAATATTGAGATTTATTACTAATTATTTTTTTATAAATAGCGTATCACGATAGGGAGATTGGTAGGGAATTTGGAAAATATCAGTTGAACGGTTGAAATTTTATGATTTTTTGAATTTTACGAAAATTTGAGTTTTTTGAAAAATCGTCCAACTGCTCTAATTTCTGCAAATTTAAACATTTATTACTAATTCTTTCTTTATGAATGGATTATCATAATAGGAAGGTTGGTAATGAATTTGGGAAATATCAGTTGAACCGTTAAAATTTTATGATTTTTCGAATTTTACGAAAATTTGAGTTTTTTGAAAAATCGTCCAACTGCTCTAATTTCTGCAAATTTAAACATTTATTCCTAATTCTTTTTTTATAAATAGAGTATCATAATACGAAGGTTGGTATTGAATTTGGGAAATACCAGTTGAACGGTTGAAATTTTATGATTTTTCGAATTTTACGAAAATTTGAGTTTTTTGAAAAATCGTCCAACTGTTCTAATTTCTTCAAATTTTGACATTTGTTACTAATTCTTTTTTTATAAAGAGATTATCATAATACGAAGGTTGGTAATGAATTTGGGAAATATCAGTTGAACCGTTGAAATTTTATGATTTTTTGAATTTTACGAAAATTTGAGTTTTTTGAAAAATCGTCCAACTGCTCTAATTTCTTCAAATTTTGACATTTGTTACTAATTCTTTTTTTATAAATAGATTATCATAATACGAAGGTTGGTATTGAATTTGGGAAATATCAGTTGAACCGTTGAAATTCTATGATTTTTCGAATTTTACGAAAATTTGAGTTTTTTGAAGAATCGTCAAACTGCTCTAATTTCTTCAAATTTTGACATTTATTACTAATTCTTTTTTTATAAATAGATTATCATAATACGAAGGTTGGTAATGAATTTGGAAAATATCAGTTGAACGGTTGAAATTTTATGATTTTTCGAATTTTACGAAATTTTGAGTTTTTTGAAATTCGTCGAACTACGTTATTTATTTATGATTCAGAATTATTGTCGATGTTGCAGCTAAAAATGGATATAATTGTGTACGAGATCGAATATCTTGTTAGTATATCGAGAGCGCCCTCCGATCGTATTTCCACGCCGTACAGTGTATGCAATTTCTGGGAAAAGTTTCATTAGGGAGTCGAATCAAAGTTGCTGAAGTATTGATCGTCAAAAAAGTGAAATTGTTTTATTTTCGCTAAGAGTTGGTGCAGTCGTGATTTCCAGTTAGATCGAACGATAGTGCGAGGATATGGTCTGTTATTTTTTCTATGGTAGAGAAACCCCATCGTTTTGATGTTTGGTTAGTGGTTAGATATTCCAACGCGCGGTGAAGTGTCTTTGAATTTATATTTTCATCGGCCGAACAGTTAATCGGATTTGCGGTTGGTGCAAAATTCCATATCCTGGATTTTTCTCCCGTGGATTTTATTTGGAGCGAATGTAACGAGAACCGTTGGCCGCGTTTTTCTATGACGAAAAAAAAAAAAAAAAAAAAAAAAACAGATGGACATCGTGTACAGTTTCGGTTTTTTGTGAATTTTTCAAATATTCACAGCAGCGTTTCATTTTTCTAGGATTCGAGGATTTTCGTGTCGATGTCCGTTGACGAAATTCGCGTACAAGACATTAATGACTTTATGACTCCTGGAGCAAGCATCGACGCGATTACAAGTGACAATTAATCGTCGAGACTAATCGAGCAACTGGATACATCAGAATTGATAAGTAAAAATTATTCCTTCGTTATCAAATATCGCATTTTTGCTGTATCTACTGTTGGGACCCCCCGGGATTAACCCTCACGGCTTCTTTGCTGCTTGAGCGATTTTTATTCAAGAAAAGCATGAATGATGACCACGTTATTTTTATATACGCACTGTGACCCTCCGAGAGAGAGAGAGGGAGTAAAGAAATCTATTTCACCGAACGTCTAAGCGTCCAGCACGAAGATCCAGGGACTGTGGAGGGCTTACTCATCATTTATATCGCACACGCCTTTTTGCAACATACAAACGACCAAAATTTGCTTACAAAAGACACTTTCTAAAATATATTTTGATAATTTCAACATTTCGTTATTTTGACAGTATTTTTGGTTTCTAACGAAATCGTGACCGAAATTTACGAGTGGAACGATTAAAATTTGCTTACGAAGAGACTTTCTAAAATATTTTTTGATAATTTCAACATTTTCGTTATTTTGACAGTATATTTGTTTTCTAACGGAATTGTCAGCGAAATTTACGAGTGGAACGACTAAAATTTGCTTACGAAGAAACTTTCTAAAATATTTTTTAATAATTTCAAAATCTTCGTTATTTTGACAGTATTTTTGGTTTCTAACGAAATCGTCAGCGAAATTTACGAGTGGAACGATTAAAATTTGCTTACGAAGAGACTTTCTAAAATATTTTTTGATAATTTCAACATTTTCCTTATTTTGACAGTATATTTGTTTTCTAACGGAATTGTCAGCGAAATTTACGAGTGGAACGACAAAAATTTGCTTACGAAGAAACTTTCTGAAATATTTTCTGATAATTTCAAGATTTTTGTTAATTCAACAGTATTTTTGGTTTTTAACGAAATCGTCAGCGAAATTTACGAGTGGAACGACAAAAATTTGCTTACGAAGAGTCTTTCTGAAATATTTTTTGATAATTTCAAGATTTTTGTTAATGCGACGGTATTTTTGGTTTCTAACGAAATCGTCAGCGAAATTTACGAGTGGAACGCCAAAAATTAGCTTCCGAAGAGACTTTCTAAAATATTTCTTGCTGCAATGACACTATTTTTGAGATTATTCAAAAAAACGTTTAGTCGAACGTATCGAAGAAAATATCCAACTTTTTCAAACAAAATTTCTTTTCAGTGCAGTCCTGTTGAGAATTTGCACTCTCACGTTGCATCGCTGGATTGGCTGTCACTTATTAATTAAAATCTCATCAACCGTGGCAACTTTTCTCTCTACGTAATGTTCCTTTTGACAATGTAAAGCAGGGATTCTGCTGGGTCGTGCTGTATCTGGCATGGGATATGGAGATTAGAGGGAGACTCTGGAGCAGGAAGAGAGAAGGAGCGAGCGAGGGAGAGAAACGACTTGGATAAGAGAGCTCCAATGCCACGATTCTTTCACGCTTGAAGCTTTTCTTCTTTTTTTCAGCCTTTATCACACATTCGAGGTTTTAGTACGCATTCTCGTCCCTTCTGGGTATCTGACTCGTAATCCTCTAGAAAAAAGAGGATGAGGTAAAAAAGGTTTTCAGCTCGACTGGTTGTGTTAACCTACACAAATATCTTGGGCTGGGTACACAGACTAGTCGGTTATTTGTAGAAAGCAACCCTCTAGCAATTTTCTTTCGCACCAACCTGTTCCGTTTCATCCTTTGTATCGCGAGCATGCTCCCTGCTGTTCGTTTGTCTTTTCTTGGCTGCATAAAAAAGTCCGACAGACATTGCACACATTCACGAGTGTGAATACGTGGATACACGGGGGACAAGCCGGTCTGGGCGCAATTTTATAATCACTTGGTAATTTTAACTTCGAAGAAGTGAACTTGATCGAACCCGATTTTTTCTCTCCTGTTGCTTGGAAGATGAAAATTTAATATTTTTATTCCCAGCAGCGTGTCAATTTCTGATTTGAAATTTTTCTATGACTCTGAAGTTTGCAACGTTGAGATTCAACGCAAATAATATTGGATTATTATTATTTATTGAATTTTGAAAATCATGGCCATTTTTCGTGTCGATTGAGTTTTTAGGTCGCAAGAGAGAATCGTTTTATTGTCTAGACCAAATATTGAATAATAATTATTAGCTCTACTGAAAAAATAACAGAATTTCGTTGCATTCCAACGATCCAAACTTCAACATCATAAATTTGCATCGTTAGAATGCAACGAAATCGATGATTCTGAAGTTTGCAACGTTGAGATTCAACGAAAAATATTTTTTGTATTTATTATTTATTGAATTTTGAAAATCGTGGTAATTTTTCGTGTCGATTGAGTTTTCAGGTCGCAAGAGAGGATCGTTATATTGTCCAGACCAAATATTGAATAATAATTATGAGCTCTAGTGAAAAAATAACAGAATTTCGTTGCATTCCAACGATCCAAACTTCAACATCATAAATTTGCATCGTTAGAATGCAAGGAAATCGATGATTCTGAAGTTTGCAACGTTGAGATTTAATGAAAAATACTTTGTACATTTATTATTTATTGAATTTTGAAAATCATGGCAATTTTTCGTGTCGATTGAGTTTTTAGGTCCCAAGAGAGAATCGTTTTATTGTCGAGACCAAATATTGAATAATAATTGTTAGCTCTACTAAAAAAATAACAGAATTTCGTTGCATTCCAACGATCCAAACTTCAACGTCGTATTTTTCTCTTATTTATTGTTTTATTCGCTGAAAAATCTAAAAAAGGTTCGAAAAAATTGATTACATGACAAACAGAGGAACGTCACTTCCTTATTTCAGCTCCTAGCCATTTTTTGATAATCCTGTTGCTCCTTCGATTGAACATTTCAAGGATAATTATTTTTTAAGGCACTATCACACGTATGTCACTTTTGTACTTGATGTCCGTTGTCACCTGCGATGTTAATACACANTTGTCCAGACCAAATATTGAATAATAATTGTTAGCTCTACTAAAAAAATAACAGAATTTCGTTGCATTCCAACGATCCAAACTTCAACGTCGTATTTTTCTCTTATTTATTGTTTTATTCGCTGAAAAATCTAAAAAAGGTTCGAAAAAATTGATTACATGACAAACAGAGGAACGTCACTTCCTTATTTCAGCTCCTAGCCATTTTTTGATAATCCTGTTGCTCCTTCGATTGAACATTTCAAGGATAATTATTTTTTAAGGCACTATCACACGTATGTCACTTTTGTACTTGATGTCCGTTGTCACCTGCGATGTTAATACACATCTCCTGAAGTGGTTTTGTTACTTTTTTATCATCACCATTATCTGTACGCATACTCGAAGCATATTACTCGCTCTCGGGCTTAAGCACGTTCTTTTTTTTTCCAGCGCATAAAAAACTTGAATCCGATGAGCTCGAGTGCAATCTCGGGTTTTTTTGTGTCACGGAAACTTCTATTCTCCCTACGTACTTATTCGAACTTTGTATTGTATCGTCAGAGCTAGAGTGCACGACATTTTACACGATTTTTTTATTCCGTTGCCTGAATTTTTCTGCAGCTGGACCGAAAGCAATTGCTTGATTACGAGCTTTTGTTTTTTTTCCTAAATCCATACACTGGAAATGAAATTTTGTTAAAAATCGTCGATATTTTGTTGAATACGATAAACTAAATATTTTTTTGATAATTTCAAAATTTTTCTTATTTTGACAGTATTTTTAGTTTCTAACGAAATTGTCAGTGAAATTTACGAGTGGAACGACAAGAATTTGCTTACGAAGAGACTTTCTAAAATATTTTTTGATAATTTCAAAATTTTCGATATATTGACAGTTTGTTTGGTTTCTAACGAAATCGTCAGTGAAATTTACGAGTGGAACGACAAAAATTTGCTTACGAAGAGACTTTCTAAAATATTTTTTGATAATTTCAAAATTTTCGTTATTTTGGCAGTATGTTTGATTTCTAACGAAATTGCCAGTGAAATTTACGAGTGGAACGACAAAAATTAGCTTACGAAGAAACTTTCTAAAATATTTTTTGATAATTTCAAAATTTTCGTTATTTTGACAGTATTTTTAGTTTCTAACGAAATTGTCAACGAAATTTACGAGTGGAACGACAAAAATTTGCTTCCGAAGAGACTTTGTAAAATATTTCTTGCTGCAATGACACAATTTTCGGGATTATTTAAAAAAAAACGTTTCGTCGAACGTTTCGAACGAAATATCAATCTTTTTCAACAAAATTTTGTTTTCTTTGTAGAAAATTCAAATTCGCCTTTTCCCGTGTAGAGAGAAACAGAGAAAACGTTTGAGCAGGTAAATTTCTACGCGAAACATTGACGACGATGAAAAATGCGATACACTGAGTTTTTCATACTCGTCAGATGCGACTATATAATTGCAATAATTCGATAATCCAATTATTTACAAGCTGCAGGTTAAAATCACGAAAAATCGAACTCGAGCATTTTTCAAAAAATTGATGAATATTTTTTTTCAGTCACAGTCCGAAATTCGTGCCTTCTGATTTTTTTTTGCTGTCGAATTCATAGCTTTGAGGAATAATTGACAAAAAACTGAATTATCAAATGATGCGAATGAGTCTCTTCGCGGCGATGTGTATAACATCCCTAAAGTCTCTATTTTCCTTCAATCGAGACAGACTCTCCATTATTTCCAGTATTATTTTTTTTACGCTCGAGAAACTCTCATAAAAAAAGTTTGTTTCCTATACAGATAAAGTTTATGGAATTCTGAAACTTTATACGTGACGGTTGGGCGCCAAAGGGACACACCGCGCTCGTGTGAACAAAGTTTTTTTTATGCTCACGTCGATTTATAACTTGAGCTTTGACAGAGCTTTATGACGCTTGCGCGATTTAGCCGCAGGACTGAGAAATATGTTTACGCATCATCAGAATTTACACTTTCACCAAAACAGTTTTTTTTTTTTTTTTTTTTTTTTTTTT
>JBAJMU010000001.1:1797911-1810473 GCA_037952995.1 Hyposoter didymator | reverse complement strand
GAAATTTAATTTTTTCCAATGGACTGAACGAAAATTTAACAAAACGAATGTCTTTGAAGAAAAAATTTCAATCATTCGAGAAATTAAATTCTGAGATTTAATAAAATGCCGAAGAATTTTCATGTGTTTTGAAATTTTTGGCTTTTTGTGAGAAATTTTGTGAGTTTGTTGATCGGGGAAGAATATTTGTTTGCCAGGTACGAGTTTTATTGAAAATTTTCATGGTTTCGTAAAATAGTTCGCGATCATAATTCAGCTTTGAAGGTTTTTATAGGTCTGCACTAAAGTGCTTGAGATCGCTTACAGGAAAATCGAAAGTTGCTGTCAAGAGATGGGGCTTTCTCTGATGCTTTTTTTTTTTAATTAAATTTTCTTTTTTTTTATTACTTTTGATTTTTTTAATTTTTTAAAATATTTTTCAATATTTTTCAATATTTTTCAATAATTTTCAATAATTTTCAATATTTTTCAATATTTTTCAATATTTTTCAATATTTTTCAATATTTTTCAATATTTTACAATATTTTTCAATATTTTTCAATATTTTTCAATATTTTACAATATTTTACAATATTTTTCAATATTTTACAATATTTTTCAACATTTTTCAACATTTTACAATATTTTTCAATATTTTTCAATATTTTTCAATATTTTTCAATATTTTTCAATATTTTTCAATATTTTTCAATGTTTTTCAATATTTTTCAATATTTTTTAATTTTGTAAAATATTTTTTAATTTTTTAAATTTTCTTTTGGACTGACAATCCTGGAAATGAGAAGGAATTTGAAAACCGTTGCTCGGAAATGAATACGGATTTCAATAGCCGTTGGGATGTGTTTAATTCTGGATGAAAATGAAAATTTGAATAATTCAAAATTGCAGAAAGCTTGAGTTGAATCTCTCACAAAATGTCCCAGACGATTGTTCATTAAAAATTGACATTTCATTGCTAAGAATTCATCGCGTTCCCATTGGAGGGTTGGAGTCTTAAATGATATTGAGTGCGCACAGTGGCTCGGAGGGCATTGAAATTTAAGGGACTCACCTTCATGAGAGAATTTGACATTTTGTCGAGAAAGTCTTTCGTGAACTCGGCGGTTTCTTCGCCACATTTTCGTAGCACGGTGTGGTGTGAACAATCGAGATATTCTTGGAAAGCACTGCAACATAAATGGTCCAAAAATTATAAATGACGACTTTCAACTTCTGAATCGAATCGAATTTTTTATTATTTTTTTTTTTTAATAATAATAATAATAATTTTATTTTTTTCAATTTGGAATTGTTTTTTTTTATTTTTTAATTTTTTTCTTTTATTTTTAATTTTTCAATTTTTAATTTTAATAATAATAATTTCAATTTTTTTAATTTTCAACTTTTTTCTATTTCTAATTTTTCATTTTTAATTTTTGTGTCAAACTTGGCAGATTGTCGGATTTATTCTGGGAGCTTTTTTTCGCATTGTCTCGCAGAGGCATTTACGCATTACAAAACTGCGTCACGTCAAAGCCTCGCCACACTTGGAACTTCTTTCTGATCATTTTATTGTTGTATGCAGTGCGTCAACGTGCGTAGAGTCTTGCGACACTTGCGAGGGCATAATTGGGTTGCATAACTCGTCTGCATGACTCTATTGCGAACGAAATTTTTCCACAGCGAAACAATGTGCTCCAATGCCATAGCATTAAAAATGTCAGTGTACGATTCGAACGAAAAAATTGTAATTATCCTTAAATTTTTTTTTTCAAATTTTATGAATTTCTACGAATAAATTAAATTCCAAAACTTTGTACATACTATATAGTAAGATTCAACCAATCGTTAAGAAACATTGTTGAGTATAGAGAATAAATTTAAAAATTAAATTTTCAAATTGAAATTTAAAAAAATTATTCAAATTTTATGAAATTCTATGAAATTCTATGAAATTTTGTGAAATTTTATGAAATTTTATGAAGTTTTATGAAATTTTATGAAATTTTATGAAATTTTATGAAATTTTATGAAATTTTATGAAATTTTATGAAATTTTATGAAATTTTATGAAATTTTATGAAATTTTATGAAATTTTATGAAATTTTATGAAATTTTATGAAATTTTATGAAATTTTATGAAATTTTATGAAATTTTATGAAATTTTATGAAATTTTATGAAATTTTATGAAATTTTATGAAATTTTATGAAATTTTATGAAATTTTATGAAATTTTATGAAATTTTATGAAATTTTATGAAATTTTATGAAATTTTATGAAATTTTATGAAATTTTATGAAATTTTATGAAATTTTATGAAATTTTATGAAATTTTATGAAATTTTATGAAATTTTATGAAATTTTATGAAATTTTATGAAATTTTATGAAATTTTATGAAATTTTATGAAATTTTATGAAATTTTATGAAATTTTATGAAATTTTATGAAATTTTGTGAAATTTTGTGAAATTTTATGAAATTTGATGAAATTTTATTATATTTTATTGAATTTTATTAAATTTTATCAAATTTCATTAAATTTTATTAAATTTCATTAAGTTTCGTTGAATTTTATTAGATTTTATTAAATTTTATTAAATTTTATTAAATTCTATTGTTTTAAATTGAATTTTGAATTTTTAAATAAAATTAAAAATTTTTAAATTGATTTAAAAATTTGTTGTCGAAACAACGAAAACCAAAAGCTCAACGAATTGTCAATCAACGAGACGAAGTCGCGTTTTCGAAAAGTTGATAGAATTGTAATTGCGGTACGTGTGTGGATCGTATCCTTGAATGCGTGAAACTGGATACGGCGATAAGTTGATATACAACCTTGAAATTGAAAGATCGATGGAAAAGAGCTTGACAATCGATTTTTTTATTTTTTTTAAATGGAAAATGACGAAGAGTTGTATCGAGTAATTCGGGGGAATTGGGGTTGGGACAAGAAGAACAAACGAGGGATATCGAAGGGTATTATCTTTTCCAATACCATTCATCGCGCGTTCGTCCTTTTGCACGGGATTTTAATGATTGTCTCGTACACATACGTGCGTATGAAATTTCTGCATGTGTGTGTGGACACCTTAATTCATATATCTCGGTGGGAAGGTTAGGGTCGCGAAGCAGCGGCGGAATTTAGCACGTGAAATAATGGGCAGTACGCCGTTTTTATTATTCGGTTGGATTGAATCTCTATCCATCGCGTATTCTCGTTTCTCAGTGAGCGCTAAATCCGCGGCGAGTAAAACGAACGCGAAGAGAATGGGCATAAAAGCGCGAGCGAGCGAGCGAGGGAGACGGACGGAGACGGGGAAAATTCGCGTCGGTCGATTCTCGCCGGGAACGTAACGTCATTAGCCTATCTGTGCCACGGTCTACTGCAGCTTTTGAACTCTCGTTCTGGCCGAACGGGGAATAGACGGTGGTGGACCGTGAGGGCGAGAGGGGACGCGGCAAGGCAAAAGGGGCTTTTTGGTCCGGTGGATAGGTGATACGGACTGTGCGAGATTGCGAGTGTACGCTCTCTGCAGAGAACCGATGAATATGACTTTTTTATCTATCCATACAGGGCTTTGATCAATTTTTGCAATAAAATAATTCAAAGTCAGAGAAAAAAAACGATTTGGGGGAACAAAAAAAATTCTGTATCTAAAGGAAAGCTTTCCTCTCGGCTTTCCTTATACTTGACGTGTCCCGGGCCAAATGATCGGTTACGGCCACTTGCAACTAACTCAACGCATTAAGGACAACATTGTTTTTGATTTTTAATAAAAATTTAATGAAATTTAATAAAATTTAATAAAATGTAATAAAATTGAATAAAATTTAATAAAATTTAATAAAATTTAATAAAATTTAATAAAATNATAAAATTTAATAAAATTTAATAAATATTTAATAGAATTTGATAAAATTTAACAAAATTCAATAAAATGTAATAAAATCTAATAAAATTTCATAAAATTTCATAAAATTTCATAGAATTTCATAAAATTTCATAAAATTTCATAAAATTTCATAAAATTTCATAAAATTTCATAAAATTTCATAAAATTCGTTAAAATTTAATAAAATTTCATAAAATTCAATAAAATTTCATAAAATTTAATGAAATATCAAAAAATTCAGTAAAATTTAATAAATTTCAATAAAATTTTATAAAATTTCATTAAATTCAATAAAATTTTATAAAATTTTATGAAGATTGGTGCTTACCAACAAATTCCTTTGAGCGACTCGTTGGTCTTTACACTCGTCTGATTTTTTTTCTCAATGGCGAAAGCTGCTTGGACGTATCTCTTCGAACAGATTTCGTACTCAGCTTGAACTTTTTGCATGCAAGGCGCGTGCTTCAGAAACTCTGAAACAAAAAAAATAAAATTCATTGTTTTTTCGGTCGATAATTTTTTTCTAGTTATTCGAAATATTTAATTATCGGGAACACATAAAATCCATGGTGTGTAATGAACCCACGGTCGAACAACCGATTCAGACTTTCGATCGGTTGATTTTATTTCAATTTCGTTAATTAAGAAAAATAACGAACCACCGATTTTTTGTAAATTATTTTTCAGGTTTACAGATGAGGGAAAAAAATTGATAAATTTTTCGACTTAATGGCAAAAAAAAAAATGACCACGATGTTTTTTTTGTGGACAATATTGAAAAACTTTTTTCACTGCTCTCGAACGATAAACCTTTCGATATTATTTTGTACGGGCTGTTTAATAGTTCGATATTGAATTTTATAGTTTTTCATGAAATTAAATATTTCAATTTTAATAAAATATTTCTGGAGGCCAAAGTTTCGTGTATGCTTAACCTGCATGCATTAAATTTATTGCATGTGTACAACTGTATAGCGTGCTAAATCAATTGCTAATTTGGATTGGACGCTCCGCGTCTCGCTCCGCGTATACCAGGCCAAATATATTTGTATACAGTTTGCAGGTTATCGCGCGCGCAGCCTGGATTCAATGGTGGAGAAAGAAATGAAAGATTTAGTCGATTGTAAAACTGCAAAATATTGCCGCATCTAAAAATTGCATAAAGAAATGAATCGTCAAATAAAAATATTTAATCAATCCGATTTTTTTTTTTACTGTTTCCGAATTTGAATTTGTCCACTCGTTTCAATAATGACGCCGATGAGAAGAAAAGGAAAAAAAAATAAATATTCCGAAGTTTTTTAATTAAAAAAAAAAAATTATTTTTTAAAAAAATTTTAAATTTTTTTTCTAGAATAAAGTATTTTCAAAATTCGTTCAAGTCCATGGTAACGAGAGAACGAAGGGGATGATGGAGGAAAATCGATGAATGTAGGAATTCGATGAAAAATATTGAATTTGCTTTTAATTGAAAAATATTAACGATTATAAATCAAAATTGACAGCGACGATATAATAATGAGTGCGATACCAAAATAACATGATATTTTTATCCTCCGAGTAATGCGATGTGAATTTACCTTTGAGATTTGGATTTATGCATTGTCGGTCTAATTCGTGGATGCGGCTGTGCAACAGTGTTCCATACTAATGACACGTCGTTGCACAAGCGTCCATCATACCGAGTTAATGCAAAATGAATTGTTTATCTCTCGCGTAATTCTATAATATCATATGCGAAGCAAATCGAGCGTGGTCCACGTTCCCAAGAGATTTCGTACATTTTATTGAAAAATACCGACAAACATTGGGTAATTATCGGATTATGTCAGGATTTCTAGTTCCACCACCGTTATGTTATTATTAATTGCATCGCTATCCATATGTGTACCTCAGTCTCTTCTGTACGGCAACTTGCAACTTACTCAACGCATTATTATTTTTTACTTTGATTTTTAATAAAAAATTAATCAAATTTAATCAAATTTAATAAAATTTAATAAAATTTAATAAAATATAATAAAATTGAATAAAATCTAATAAAATTTCATAAAATCTTATAAAATTTCATCAAATTCAATAAAAGTTCATAAAATTTAATAAAATTTAATAAAATCTAATAAAATCTAATAAAATTTAATGAAATTTAATAAAATTTAATAAAATTCAATAAAACTTCATAAAATGTCATAAAATTTCATAAAATTTCATAAACTTAATGAATTTTCATAAAATTTAATAAAATTTCATAAAATTCCATAAAATTTAATAAAATTTCATAAAATTTCATAAAATCTTATAAAATTTCATCAAATTTAATAAAAGTCCATAAAATTTAGTGAAATTTAATAAAATTTAATAAAATTTGATAAAATTCAATAAAATTTCATAAAATTTCATAAACTTAATAAATTTCCATAAAATTTAATAAAATGTCATAAAATTTAATAAAATCTAATAAAATTTCATAAACTTAATAAATTTTCATAAAATTCCATAAAATTTCATAAAATTTCATACATTTTATTGAAAAATACCGACAAACATTGGGTAATTATCGGATTATCTCAGGATTTCTAGTTCCACGATAGTTATGTTATAATTAATTGCATCGCTATGCATATGTGTACCTCAGTCTCTTCTATATGCGTGTCCAAATTAGGCGAGTTGTTGATATTATATACTTAAGACCAGTGGGTTCGAAATAATAATGACGCTTCGGTATAGAGGTTTTCACAGGTTGTGGAATAATTCGCTGGACCGTAAAATAACTGCCTCTCGTGCTAGTCGAATGAATCTTCTTGACAATACTCGCAGGTCGAGGTGAATGAAATAATTCAACGAATGGACGGTGGATTCGTACAGAGGAATTTTTAGCGATGAAAAAAAAAACAATTAGCAAATCGATCGACTAAGAAAATAAATAATAAAGTCGAGTTTGTAATTTTGAAGCAATTTCCATGAACGAAGGATCATCAGCGAATGTGTTCTATTCGTGAAAAGTGTTGAACACGACCAGACGTAAAAAGCAATAAAAAAAACGACAACGATCTGAATCATTAGAAAAGTTACAAAACGGAGGAATCTATAGAGGAATCTTCACACGACTGCTTCATTTTTTTTCTCCACTTTCGACACATACTGCTCTCGTGCTTTATATACTGAAAAGCGTTACGGAAAGCTCTCACCGATTTAATAATGCATTCGGCACTCTCGAGATTACTGGAATAAAGCCATCAGCCTGAGGAATATCGATGTTCTCAACGGGTTTGACCCGTGCACCCCTGGGTGCTTGACGAAACTTTCCAATTCGGTAATAAATTATTCCTCAGTTCCCACGTTCGTTTTCCGTCGTACCAGATGTATTTGTATATTTATATAATTGTAACAAACGTTCAGGGAATGATAGGTCGAATTGGCAATGACGCGCGAATGCAAATTTCGAAAAACAGCATAACAAACAATTTTGCTCTTTACTTTGTTTTTTTTTTATGGGGTTCTATGGGATAGACAGTCTTTCCCCTCCATAATTTTATGGGGGATACTTCTTTTCTTCAATTACAATAATTGGCAGAAAAAAATTTGGAGCCATTTTTTGCAAAAGCCACGATTTATTTATTCAAAAAATATTATAAATTTGTAATAATTATATAATTATTAACTAATTATATAATTATATAACAATTTATTTATAATTTATTAAAATTATAAATTTATTATTTATTTATAATATATCTAAATTATAAATAAATTGAAAATAATTTAGTAAATAATTATATAATTATTAACCAATTATATAATTATTTAATTATATAATTAACCAATTATACAATTAAATAATTATATAATTATTAACCAATTATATAATTATATAATAATTTATTTATAATTTATCAAAATTATAAATAAATTAAAAAATAATTTATTAAATAATTATATAATTATATAATTTCGTGGCTTTTTACAATTTTATAATTTGTGAATATTTTATATTAATTTATATATATTAATAATTTTATAATTTATTAATTTATTATGTAATAAATTAAATAATATAATTTATTAAATAATAATAATAATTATTATTATTTTGTTATAATTGAATAATAAATGAATAAATTATAAAATTAATTATAAAATAATATTATTAATTAATATCTCATGACTTTTATAATAAAAAGTCATGAGATATTAAGGAAAAGAAAGGAAACAACGAATGACAAAGTTTTGAACTCACGATCTTGGTACGGGCTGTCTTGACACAATTCCATGATCGCCATATTGACTCCTTTGTACAGCAAGTTGAAATTTTCTCTCTGCTCGCCCTCCATGCACGTTAGTGTATATTTTTTAATGCACGTCATACCATCTTGCAGTTGGCTGAAAGAGAAAAAACATTGACGTTAGAAAAATATGCAGTAATGCTTGTAGTACGTGCGTTTGTGTGTGTGTGGAGGTGAGTGGACGATTTGGGGAGAAAAACGTGTTCTAGAAATTCTTGGCAAAGAGAACTCGAGAATAAATCAGCAGGAGTAAAGAATTTAAATTTCAAATCTGGATTTCAATATTTTTGTAAAACTTTTTCGAAGCTCTACCGCAGCGAACGAGAGAGCGAACGTGTACGTTAGGGTTTTTAATAGACGGGGAAAAAACCTGAAGATTTTTCAACGAATCCCTCGTGCGCCACAGTGTTTGGCGAGAGCTTTCCATGCCAAAGGACTGACGATTTATTTAACGATCTGCTTAATCTCTATCGCGCAATATTTCTCGCCATACACTGGAAATGAAATTTTGTTAAAAATCGTCGATATTTTGTTGAATACGATAAACTTAATATTTTTGGATCGAAATTGCTTGGAATCGTGAACTCAACTGAGAAAAATGTCGTCGAAAATATGAAATCGTTGAATTTTGCGTTCATCAGTGAAAAACTCGATCAATCTTTTCACTGGCAATGAAATTTCGTCAAAAATCGTCGATATTTTGTTGAATACGATAAACTAAATATTTTTGGATCGAAATTGGTTGGAAATAATTAACTGAAATGAGAAAAATGGCGTCGAAAATATGAAATCGTTCAATTTTGCGTTCATCAGTGAAAGACTCGATAAATCTTTTCACTGGCAATGAAATTTCGTTAAAAATCGTCGATATTTTGTTGAATACGATAAACTAAATATTTTTGGATCGAAATTGCTTGGAAATAATTAACTGAACTGAGAAAAATGTCGTCGAAAATATGAAATCGTAGAATTTTGCGTTCATCAGTAAAAGACTCGATCAATCTCTCCACTGGCAATGCAATTTCGTTAAAAATCGTCGATATTTTGTTGAATACGATAAACTAAATATTTTTGGATTCGTTAGTGAATCAGCCCTTTCGCGTGCAATTTGTTTAGAATAAATAGACGGAGGGGATTGAAACAGAAGCCACAGCGCGGCGCAGAGCCTCAGCCGTTGTTGAGATCGTCAAATGGTTTGTCGAGTGAAAACTTGCTCGAGTTGCGAGTGCTCTGTGAATCTCAGAGACGTATTCCGCTATCCTCGAAGCGGAGTATTCCCTGCGCTTCCTTATAGTTTGTCCCGGGCTATCTGCTCTCCTCCCTTGCCCCCGCATAATGAGAGAAGATGGTCGAACTTGTAACAAGAAGCTAGTGGCCAACGTGCTCCATGGATGCCGAGGCAGAGCGCAGATCGAGACTCAAGGAAAGTGTGTGTGTGTGCAGAAGCCCAAAGAAACATTGAGAGGAGAGCGCGAAAGGGACCGAAACGGGATCTGGTCGAGAGCTAGTCGGAAGTCGTTGGATAAACTAGCCAACTTGATCGGACAAGAGTCGAGAAGTTGCCGGAGATAGCCCCAACACAATCGCGACAAGCTCCTTGTCTCTGGACAATCTTGATTGTCAATATCTTCCTCACAATTGTTGAAACTAAATTTTGTTGAAAAAGATGGAAATTTTTCTCGATACGTTCGACTAAACGTTTTTTTTAATAATCCCAAAAATTGTGTCATTGCAGCAAGAAATATTTTAGAAAGTCTCTTTGGAAGCGAATTTTAGTCGTTTCACTCCTAAATTTCGCTGACGATTTGGTTAGAAACTAAATATTCTGCCGAAATAACAAAAATTTTGAAATTAGTTAAAAATATTTCGTTTTTCGTATTCAACAAAATATCGACGATTTTTAACGAAATTTCATTGCCAGTGGAAAGTTTGATCGAGTCTTTCACTGATGAACGCAAAATTGAACGATTTCAAATTTTTAGCGACATTTTTCTCAGTTTAGTTCATTATTTTCCACCAATTTCGATCCAAAAATATTTAGTTTATCGTATTCAACAAAATATCGACGATTTTTAACGCAATTTCATAGCCAGTGGAAAGATTGATCGAGTCTTTTACTGATGAAGGCATAATTGAACGATTTCATATTTTTGCCGACATTTTTTTCAGTTCAGATCATTATTTCCGCGCAATTTCGATCCAAAAATATTTAGTTTATCGTATTCACCAAAATATCGACGATTTTTAACAAAACTTCATTTCCAGTGTATTAATAAACCAACTTGATCAAAACAGACGACGTGAAATTGAATTCTCGACCTTCCACACGATTCCAATCTCCTAAAAAATTTTCTTCCCCCGATGGAACAGAAACAAAAAAAAACCATCATTCAAATTAATTCAATTTAATCAAAAAAACAAAATTTCTTGTCTATCGAAACAGCCACACTTCAAGAACAGCAAATCTAACTCAACCACATCAATTTCTCTAATTCATGAACCAACTACTGCCTTTTGCTTCCGATCTCTCATTTTTTTTTTTGCTATTATTTATGACTCAATTTTCAAAGGATAGCCGCAACGAAGACTCGCATAGTTCGTAAAAGCATACGAAACGATAAATCTCCCTGCGCGGGCTCCTTTTCCAGGGGGTGCGATTAAAGCTGCTCCTTGAATCCCCAAAGAACATGCTATTCTTGCCAAACTTTTGGCACCTGTATGTTTAGGCATTATTCTTGATTGTAGAGTTACAAGAATAAGTGGAAAGTGTGCACGAGGAGCGTGCAAGAAAGAAGGCGAGGGAGGAGGACGAGGGGATGTGGGAAAGTGGAGAGAAAAATTGTAGCAACTCACGGGCAAAGGGCTTCGAGTTCCTCCTTGGTAGTGACGAAACCCAGCTCGTTGTTGTTGGTGATTTTTCCGAGTGGACCAGCACAACGTGCCAGATGTTCGTGACCACAGTCCTCGGCGCGACAACTCGCCAGCACTGAAAGCGAAAAAAGAAAAAAAATAAAATAAAATTCAGTACAAACGTAACGAAAACTTTTCGATGTTTTCTGTTTCCTGTGAATGTGTTCGGCGAGGAGGAAAAACTATAAATGCCAGAGACAAAAATTAAAGTCGGAGAAAAATACAAAATGCGAAGTTGACTGGATCAGACAAAACATTTACGTTTTTTTTTTTCAGTTCCTTCGGAAAACTCTGAGTTGCCTCAGAGTTTGCCAAGTCCATTGACAATTTGATTAAATATTTTTTTTCGTTTTTTTTTTTTTTTTNTTTTTTTTTACGATATAAACTTTGATAATTATGTAAGTGAAAGAGATGCTAGTGATTATAGGAACTCGTATTGCTTTTCCAACTTTTTTGTGCTCTGCTTCATTAGCCTGCGAATTTCTTTCGACAAGTTTCTTTCAAGCTGGTTAATTATTCCTCACTCAGTCTCGTTGATGGCCACTCGTTGGGACCCAGAATAATGAAAATACAAAACTAACTATTTATTTAACTTCTCACTCGTTAGTTTGATGAAATTGAATCAAAACTCACATTGGAAACCTGTAAAATATCCCGCAGTCTGCTTATCCACTGAAAATGAAATTTTGTTGGAAAAGATCGATATTTTGTTCGATACGTTCGACCAAACGTATTTTTTGAATAATCCCAAAAATTGTGGCGTCGCAGCAAAAAATATTCTAGAAAGTCTCTTCGGAAGCAAATTTTTGTCCTTCCAATCGTAAATTTTACTGACAATTCTCTTAGAAACCAAATATACTGTCAAAAATAACAAAAATTTTGAATTTATCAAAAAATTGATATTTTGAAATGAAAAGATTGATATTTTGTTCGATACGTTCGACCAAACGTATTTTTTGAATAATTCCAAAAATTGTGGGGTCGCAGCAAGAAATATTCTAGAAAGTCTCTTTGGAAGCAAATTTTTGTCATTCCAATCGTAAATTTTACTGACAATTCTCTTAGAAACCAAATATACTGTCAAAAATAACAAAAATTTTGAATTTATCAAAAAATTGATATTTTGAAATGAAAAGATTGATATTTTGTTCGATACGTTCGACTAAACGTATTTTTTGAATAATTCCAAAAATTGTGGGGTCGCAGCAAGAAATATTCTAGAAAGTCTCTTCGGAAGCAAATTTTTGTCCTTCCCATCGCAAATTTTACTGACAATTCCATTAGAAACCGAATACACTGTCAAAATAACAAAAATTTGGAAATTCAAAAAATATTTACTTCACCATATTCACCAAAATATCGACAATTTTTAACAAAATTTCATTTCCAGTTTAATAATGTATTCCGTTACTTTTTTTATTTCCTTTGAACGCTGATTAAAAAAAATTCAACGTCAGAGACACAGTAACGTCTTAAAAAAAAAAAAAAAA
>JBAJMU010000001.1:1769381-1779513 GCA_037952995.1 Hyposoter didymator | reverse complement strand
AGAATTTCCAGAGCTTTTATAACTGTAAATGTGCGGTTCGTAAAGCTTGGATGAAAAAAGGCAATAACTAAGTGGAAAGTTGTGTTATTTTTTGCTGCTTGCATAGATCCAAAGACACGCATACCTATGTAGACGCAATGTATACGGATACGTTTGGGATGTACAAGGGAAAAGGCAATTATTTATTCCTTGTGTATGGAGTATGGGAAAGGTCGATGGATGTAACATCCGGTCTAATTGCACGTCAATTTCCAGAAGTTGGACGAAGCTCGACGAGCTGTATAATTATCGACCAAGTTAGACTGCAGAAGCAAGTCTCAGTGGCGTACGTGGGTGCAAGGGGAAGCAGCAGGTTCTATTAGACGTGTATAAAGCTTGAATTTGTAAAAGCTCATACACATCAATGTTGCTACAAGTCCTCGCGCAAACAAAACCAACTGCTGGACAGTATTTGGCTCTGTCGATGCTGGAGGACCAGAGGAACGTAAACAGGACATGTGTTATGTATTTCTTACGCATGGATAATGATGCTCCCACAGAATCAATTCATTGGGAATAGTACCTGCACCGAAAACCAAATTTTGTTGAAAAAGATCGATATTTTGTTCGATACGTTCGACTAAACGTTTTTTTTAAAATAATCCCAACAATTGTGTCATTGCAGCAAGAAATATTCTAGAAAGTCTCTCCGGAAGCAAATTTTTGTCGTTCCAATCGCAAATTTCGCTGATAATTTCGTTAGAAACTAAAAATACTGCCAAAATAACGAGAATTTTTAAATTATCCAAAAATATTCAGTTTACCGTGTTCGAAAAAATATCAACGATTTTTATCAAAATTTTATTTTCAGTGTACACTGAAAATAAAATTTTGTTGGAAAAGATCGATATTTTGTTCGATATTTTTGAATAATCCCAAAAATTGTGTCATTGCAGCAAGAAATATTTTAGAAAGTCTCTTCGGAAGCTAATTTTAGTAGTTCGAATCGTAAATTTTGCTGACGATTCCGTTAGAAACCAAATGTTCTGCCAATATAACAAAAATTTTGAAATTATGAAAAAATATTTTATTTATCGTTTCCAAAAAAATATCGACGATTTTTGACAAAATTTCATTTCCTAATCTAATGATTACACTGAAAACCAAATTTTGTTGGAAAAGATCGATATTTTGTTCGATACGTTCGAGTAAACGTTTTTTTTTTAATAATCCCAAAAATTGTGTCCTCGCAGCAAGAAATATTCTAGAAAGTCTCTTCAGAACCTAATTTTAGTCGTTCGAATCGTAAATTTTGCTGACGATTCCGTTAGAAACCAAATATTCTGCCAAAATAACGAAAATTTTTAAATTACGAAAAAATATTTTGTTTATCGTGTCCAACAGAATATCGACGATTTTTAACAAAATTTTATTATCAGTGTGCTGGACAGCAGAAAAAAAAATAAAAATCTCATCGAAGCCTCCGAGAGGGAGCTCGTTGGATTTGAACAGCAGACCAGAGCTTCGCTACTGTTTCTTCCAATAGCACCCAGTAGACTCCTTAAACGAAATATTAAAAAGTCTCATTCTCATCTGCGTTCCAACTGTAAAAAAAATGCTAATTGTTGCATACGCGTTATTGCAGCTGATGGAGAGACTGTTGTTACGAGAGCCTGGACCACTGGACCACTGGATCGGATGTTGATGAAGAAAAAGAAATCCTGTCATTCGTGGCATTCGGATTAGAGGCGAATTTTCGAGTCATGTCAAAATTATGGAAGCTCGACTCTGATGGTAGGAACGAGAAGAAGAGGAGGAGCGAGAACCGGAGAGACAGAAAAATGCAGTAACAGGGCTGTCAAGAATAATTGAAGCGTGCGAGATGAATCCTTGCCACAGAAGAGGGAATTAAAAAAACAAACAGATAGCGAGATACCTTTCAAATGCAAAATTGAAGGAGGTATTGAAAAAAATTGGTGCGATCCTCCTCACGCGACGTTAGAAGTTTGAGTCGGAATTTGAAAAAAAAAAAANAAAAAAAAAAAAAAAAAAAAAAAAAATTATTTCTGTTTGAAAAGAAATAACGTGCGATCGTGATCGAACTTCCGCTTGCACCTGTGCGTGTCTGCATTCCTGTATCACGCACACACACACATATGTGCATATGGGAAGGAAATTCCATGAATTCAAGCTGCATGCGGGGGAACGTGGAATGCAGTCGCGGGGTCGGGATCGGGCATCAACGAGTTCCATCAAAAGGAAGATAGCGGATATAGAGATAAATGTATGGATCCACGCATATGGGTAAAACGCATGGTTAGTACGCTTGAGGGAGAAAAAATGCGAGTGAACGGAATGAAACGCGGATTGATACTCAATTTTCGCAACAATTCGTACGGACCAAAAATTATTGGATGCTGTCAAGGGCACTCGACCAAAACAACGCGTGATTTTCCATACGAACAGGAGAAGAAAAATTTACCCAACAACAGGAGGTCCTAGTGGATTTTGAATGAATCGAGTAATTTGGCATTTTTGCCGGATTCTCCCAAACAATAGTTCGCAATTGCGGTCGCATTTTTTCTGAATGCTTGAACTAACAGAGCCTTGTGATTTTTTTCACTCAGTCATTAAACCGAAAACCTCGATATTTATTGTCGTTAATGCAAATAATTATTTTAATTTATTTATTTTATTTATTTTATTGATTTTATTAATTTTATTTATTTTACTTATTGTATTTATTTTATTTATTTTATTTATTTTATTTATTTTATTTATTTNAGTGAACGGAATGAAACGCGGATTGATACTCAACTTTCGCAACAATTCGAACCAAAACAACGCGTGATTTTCCATACGAACAGGAGAAGAAAAATTTACCCAACAACAGGAGGTTCTAGTGGATTTTGAATGAATCGAGTAATTTGGCATTTTTGCCGGATTCTCGCAAACAATAGTTCGGAATTGTGGTCGCATTTTTTCCGAATGCTTGAACTAACTGTGTGATTTTTTTCACTCAGTCATTAAACCGAAAACCCTGGTATTTATTGCCATTAATGCAAATAATTATTTTAATTTATTTATTTATTATTAATTGTTTATTTTATTTATTTCATTTATTTTGTTCATTTTATTTTATTTAATTTTATTTATTTTATTTGTTTATTTATTATTTCAAGTTATTTTTAAACAATTGAATGACATAATGAAAAAAATGTTGGTTCGTATATTTATTTGAATTGATGTTTGCATAACTAAATAAAAGGTATGAACTTGATTTGTTTTTTTTTTTTTTGCAACCGACGGTTGTACCCTATTGAATATTTACACAGTTTCTGGCTCGTTGCCACTCGATGAAGCGTTCTCGTGCTGCTTGCACGAATTAATTTCAGCCTCGGAAATACAATCAAACTTTATATTTTGCCAATATTTGAAAATGACGAAGGATGCAAAGTTCGTTTAAAACGAAACATTTATTTCTTCATTTTCTGCTAATGAAACGAGCGATCGAACCTCGAATTTCCAGCATGAAAACGTCACTGCTCCCCACGAGAATATTATATTCAAACCGATCCTATTTCATAACTCTACGGAATATTCGCCAAGTGTCTCGCGAGTAGGCAGCTTTCCAAAAACTCGAAAAATGTTTCTATATCAACAACTATCTCGATGTCTTAAAATAACGTCCATAAGTCGACCGAAATATTAAGATTAGACAAGGCGAATATTCCGTTGCTATTGACGCCGCTATCTCCGTAAGGTGAACCTTTCAATGGGTTCGCGCACCACTCGTGGTAGTATTTAAAGAGGCGAGGTACATATTGAGTTTGAAAGCGAAGATGATTTCCGGCTGCTGCACCTTTCCTGGCACACGTTTCACTGCGTCGGATCGCACACAATTTATAAACACTAAATTTGCAGCAACATTCATAGACATTTATAAATGTTGAAACTGAAAATAAAATTTTGATAAAAATCGTCAATATTTTGTTGAACACGGTAAACTAAATATTTTTGGATAATTTCAAAATTCTCGTTATTTTGGCAGTATTTTTAGTTTCTAACGGAATTGTCAGCGAAATTTGCGAATAGAACGACAAAAATTTGCTTCCGAAGAGACTTTCTAGAATATTTCTTGCTGCATTGACACAATTTTTGGGATTATTCAAAAATATCGAACAAAATATCGATCTTTTCCAATAAAATTTTATTTTCAGTGTACACTGAAAATAAAATTTTGATAAAAATCGTCGATACTTTTTCGAACACGGTAAACTAAATATTTTTGGATAATTTCAAAATTGTCGTTATTTTAGCAGTATTTTTAGTTCCTAACGAAATTGTCAGCGAAATTTGCGATTGGAACGACAGAAATTTGCTTCCGAAGAGACTTTCTACAATATTTCTTGCTGCAATGACACAATTTTTGGGATTATTCAAAAATATCGAACAAAATATCGATCTTTTCCAACAAAATTTTGTTTTCAGTGTGTACGCGCGGGAAGGAGCAACGAAGCGCATGCGAATCGTATGATGAAGAGCGAAAGAGAAGAGAGGATGACGTCGTCTGGTCGCTGCTGCTCATACAGCTCGCAAAGCAGTCGTGCCACCGCGGCTCAGGTGTGCGGGCGCCAGGCTCTTGCATGTGCGCGAGAATTCTCTACGTATGTTTAAGGAAACGGAAAAAAAAGCGATAGCCAGAATGGGAGAGCGCGATTAAACGAGAGAGAGAGAGAGGAGAGCGCGTGGCTCACGCCCATCTGTTCGTCCAATGGCAAACGTATACGTCATCTCGTACGATGTAACGGAAAATACGTGCCCACGTGGTATGACTGACTGGTAGATCGCACGAGTACGTGCTGTAGCCAATCTCGATATTCACACGCACAAACATACCAACACACACTCGAGTCTTCCGACCGCACTTGCTCTCAAGTTATTTCGAGACGGAGAACTAATTCTCCGAGTCTCGCTCATCCCTCGTTCGTCTCTCTCTTGCTCTCTGATCTATACGTCTCTGTATTTTATTCTCGCAATCTGCGTTATTGCGACGACAAGTACTAGGAGCTGTGACGATCGAACGAGCCCCTCGGATCATTCGAGAATTCTTTCAAACGAATGCTATTTAGCATGATTAATGAGCATAGTTCGTCAATCATTATGACCTTGACAAATACTTAACATTCCTCATTGTTTCATTCAACTTTTTTTGCCTGTTGAACTATTTTTAGCTGTTGATAAATATTCAACGAGTCTCTGTAAAAAATAGTCAAGAGGCGCGTATTGGAGTGTTTTAAAAATGTTCGACTAAACGTTTTTTTCGAATAATCCCAAAAATTGTGTCATTGCAGCAAGATGTGTTTCAGAAAGTCTTTTCAGAAGCAAATTTCTGTCGTTCCACTCGTTAATTTTGCTGGGAATTCCGTTAACAATCAAATTTACTGGCAAAATAACGAAAATTTGGAAATTATCAAGAAAATATTTTGTTTACCGTATTCGAGAAAATGGCGACGATTTTTAACAAATTTTTATTTCCAGCGTTTCGAATGAAATTTCATCTGCTCTGATAACCTTCATTGGTATCTGGTAAATTTCATAATTTTATGAAAAACCCGCAACAGCGAAAAGCGGAATGAAATTTTCCACGGCCTCTGCTGCGCTCGCAATTGGGAAGTGAACGGATATGATTTCCGCGAGCTAGTCAATCATCCGGAGCTTTGATTTTATGGGATTGCACTTTGCGTCTGTCAGATCGCACATTGAGAGATCGAACTGGATCAACAAAATGATTCAATAGAATGAAAGAAACGGAACGATCGATAATCATCATCAATTTGATCGAGTTTGTTATTGTCGCTGGATGACGCAACGACAATTATGTAGTCGAGACACCGGTTGGCTAGGAAAAAATAGGAAAACAATCGTCTTGGAAGTGCTATTGAAAGAATCCAGCCTGTGGGTGAATCACGAGCTATTGACGAAGACACTTGCGAGCGTTTATGCGCGGTTGGCATGTGTGTGTTTTGACTATGGAGCTTGTAAGGCAAACGCGCGTTTAGGTCAGTGAGTCGAGTTTAGTCATCAAGGAGAAACGATACTCAATGCAAACCGAATGGAACGAACGTAAACAAATTATAGTGGAGTGATGCTCAACAAAACGGATGGAGTTTTGCGATCGATCGGAAGATGTGACATGAAGGACATACAAAGTATGAAGATAGACATCAATCAATAGACTGATGTTGATACGTAGTAATCAACGTATTCTCATCACTCTTGCCATTTTTTCCTGACGCGAAGCACCGAGACGTAAACAAACTGTTTTTATGCAAATAATACATCGCACGCTTTTTGAATGGCGCATGAAACAAATAGGTATCGTCTAGGTCGCAGCATCCGATGTTGCATCATTTGAGGATGTTATGAAAATATCAAGTAAGCACTCAATAAACAAAGTAACTCGATACACGAACGCTGGCTATTGAGAATTCAAGTGCTATTAGAGTCTCCTGAATTGGTACTAAAATAGGTCATGTTTAGGAAATTTTTTCTTGGGTCATATTGGTTCTGCTGAAACAGGCACGTTACTGGAAGTTTTTTTTTAGAATCTCCCCAATTAATACTTCGATAGGTCATGTTTAGGTAATTTTTTCTTGAATCATATTGGTTCTGCTAAAACAGGCACGTTACTGCATTTCAGAAACTCCTGAATTAATACTAAAATAGGTCATGTTTGGGTAATTTTTTCTTGGGTCATATTGGTTCTGCTGAAACAGGCACATTACTGCAAGTTTTTTTTTAGAATCTCCCCAATTAATACTTAAATAGGTCATGTTTAGGTAATTTTTTCTTGGATCATATTGGTTCCGCTAAAACAGGCACGTTACTGCAATTCAGAAACTCCCGAATTGATACTATAATAGGTCATGTTTAGGTCATTTTTTCTTGAATCATATTGGTTCAGCTAAAAGAGGCACGTTACTGAAATCTTTTTTTGCTCTCACGTGGCTCTCAGCAAATTCAGTTTAAACGGACATGATAAGATCGTTGAATCGTTTACTTACGAGAGTAAAAGGCTGTCATGATGAGTGCGAACCAGGACAATTGGTTTTCAACGGCGTTCTTCATTTCTTGCTGTATTTGCTTTTCTGACAACGACGAAACTTTGGAGGATTCACGCACAAACTTGCCAAGTTATTTTCGTCAACGTAGAGACTAATTATTACGAATAATAATTAAGAGCACTAATTTGCTAAACCACTAAACTCGAACGGTACAGTTCCGATGGACTTTTGGGAAATTTGTAATTCAGCACAATGATTGACTATAAAAATAATGTTGGTCGGTTTTTATTTTATCGATCGCGATTTCGCACGTTTTTGTTTTGATGAATATCAATGGCGAGTCCACAATTGATGGTGATGATTTGAATATTCCGTTAGTGCTTTGGATTTATCGTGGTTTTAGAAGCCGGCTGATTAAATCCCGAGGAGGCTCGTATGATTGGCGCTACTTACTCGGTGACCGGCTTGCTCGCTACTGAGCTCGAACACTCGCTTTTTGGCGGCACTCGGCTTTGAAGGTGGAGGATTGTGCGCATGCCCCAAGAGCTCACGCCACCTTTCCCCTCTTATTCTCTCTTACACGTCTCGCGATCCCGACACTTCTCATTCCTCTCTCCTTCGCAACCTCCTGCACAATCACACGCACTCACGTACACACGCGTACGCGGATCAACATACATTCTGTCTTGCTCACGCTCGCGAGTAATTTCCTTTTTTTTCCTTCCTTCTTAGCCCAGCACCTCGAGTTTCTACCCCTTCCACTTATTCGCGTGGTTCGCGACAAAGTAGCGGCTGAATCGAGACTTTCCTCACTGCGTGGAACAGACGTGGCATTAACAGCGTGCGATAGTTATTTCAGAATGACAACATAAATGCGGAAAAGTATACAAAAATGAAAATTCATGTTTTGGGCTCATATTAGCGATTTCAGGATCATGGAGTCTCCGCGTGCAGCATTTATTTTACTTCATTTTTATTTATGCAAATGATTGATTTTTTCCTTGTAGGACGTGTTTTTTGTTTTTTTTTGTGAATAAGGAAATCGAATGATTCGCGTCATTCGTTGCCTGGACGTCAGAGCATCTTCCTACTGGCAATTTTTGATCATCCATGTTCTGACTGTGCCGCGGTGTTCCAGGAAAATCATTGAGTTTATTTTGCAGCGTTGATTGATGGATTTTTTTTTTAAATTTTTAAAAAATTTTTTTTTTACTGTGAAGGGTGCGAAAAAAATTGTACGTACCTCGGATGTGTTTGCGTGTTTGATCAACGAGCATATTATTTTTAATGAATTACACACAGCACGCTACAACTATTTCCTGATTTTTTTTTTCCATCGCGTCTAAGCTCATGTGGAAAAGTGAATAATAATTTATTTGTCCACAGACAACAATGTCAATTATGAAAAACATTATTTCTCTGTTGCATATGCAAAAAATGTTCATTAAAAAAAATCCTTCATTCATTGTTTGTTTTCTGATGTGGATGCATGTTTGCTTTCATCACTTGTATGTATTGTTTTTAATTCTGCGTAGCCGATCCGGGTCATATTGGCCCCAAAACTTTTTTATTATCGTAGCCTCCTTTTTTACTGATTTCACTGGTTTTTTTTTTATTTTACAAAAATGTCCATCGCCTTTCGGAGTTTTGTAATAAATATTGTTGACGAAAATTTTGGGATAATCTATATTTATCGTTACTGCTGAATCTGTGAAATTTTTTCAAACAACTTTTCAGAAAAATCAAAAAAAAAAATAGACTGCAAAATTAAACGCGTTTATTTTTATTAATGCCAAAAAGTGTGCAGCAGTAAAAAGTACTTAAGTAGGAAACTTCGTTTTCGAAATTTCTATTGCGTAACCAGAAAATTGTAATGAACTTTTATTTATTATTCATTTATTTATTTATTTATTTATTTATTTATTATTTATTTATTTATTATTTATTTATTTATTCATTTATTTATTTATTTATTTATTTATTCATTTATTTATTTATTTATTTATTTATTATTTATTTATTATTTATTCCAATGACAATTATTTCGTGTAAATACTTGAAATTTTCTTCGAGTTTTTCTGTTGGAATTTCTGCTCAATCGCGTTCCCCTAGGTCAGAAAAATCGTCTCGTGTGTTCCTTATCTTTTTTATAGAACATTTTGCATTAAAACATCGGTGAGAAAAATGGGAGCTTTGTAATTTTTTAATACTCCGTACCCGATTAATTCAATGTCGTTTGGTTTTATGTACTACAAATTTCACTTCTTTCCCACGATAATATTTAATTTGTCGTCTTCTTACTCCGTCGATATACTCACGCGATATTACCCCCTCCACTGTATTATTAATTAATATCCGTCTCCGAGAGCTCTGGTGTGGAGGTTCTCGATTCGCTTTTGGAGTCGCGCGAGCACACTTCGCCAACGCTGAACGCGCTCACTTCCCTCTCCCCACCTTCCAGGCTTTTCGTCTTCGTCTGTCTGCCCACCGTCTCCCTGTTTCTCATATTTCTCCGTTTCGCTCTCTCTCACTATTTCGCCAATGTTCTCGGTCCTTTCATCGAGTCTCACGACACAATAATCAGCACCTCATACGTACTAATTACATTTGAAGAAATTAACAACAGGAGGAATAATTTTCATTGAATTCCGAAAAGACGAACAATAAATAATCTAGTCGAGGAATTTTAATGAAAAATATTTTCTTTCGTTGGTTCAGCACGATAAGAAAAAGCAGAGACGACGAAGCATCTCGGAATTAATTTGTTTTTCGATAAAATGGAAATTCTCAAATATTAAACAATTCTAATCGTTCTCAGGTCGTTGAATACACAAAAGAGAACAATTATCGTTTTTGGAAATGTAAACCAACGAGCAAATCATTTTTTCCTGAAGAAAAATATTTCCTAAGATCATAGTATTCGGTCCGCGATCGTTAAAAAGAAATTACCGAGCCATCGCATCAACGTTGACACGGTGGTTTGTTACTGTCCCGAGGAATTCTAACGTCAACGGTCGATCATGGAATATTTCGAATTTCTTAATTAATAATATAAAAATATAATATTATTTTATTTAAATAATTTA
>JBAJMU010000001.1:1663402-1674760 GCA_037952995.1 Hyposoter didymator | reverse complement strand
CAAAAATTATTCTAAATTTTGAATTTAATTTTTTTTAAATTAATTAATTAATTTTAAATTTAATTTAAATTAAAAAATTAAATTTGTATTAAATTTTAATGATTGGGCAAATTAATTTTAATGAATAATTGTTCAACTGTTTTTTTATTAATTTTAAATTTGAATTGAATTTGAATTTGATATTATTATAATATTTTTACCAAATTTGATGAAATTCTTATCTCTTTGAATTTTATTCATTTTTTTTAACATGATTTGGAATAGCGACATTGTATGGTCGTGATTGAAATTCGCTTTGAGGTGTTTGTTGTGAGAAACTCACCATTTTCGGACTTTGTCGGCATGGGCTCGATCTTGACGGCGGTCGTTGTGGCGTGAAGGGAGGTCGAGACTTCGGCAACTTGGCACGGTACCGTCGTCATAGGTTCTCGTTTGACGAGACTCGCGTTCACGACTCCGGTCGTCGTTGTGCCCGTTACGATATTATTATTCGAATTGCTCGTGCACAAAGTCATTCCCTCCGTTTGATTGTTCCAGGACGAGGCAACTGGCAGCGTCCGACTACAGCCTGCGTCCGAATGGACCAATTTCGTTTTGCCTGAAACGAGCAAACAAAAACCCGCGTCTCAGTCATCGAGCATTCGCCATATCGTTTGAAATAAACGAAAAAAAAAGAAAAACTTGAAAAAATTGTCACTTTGGAAGAAAATTTGAAAAGTTTTCAAAACTTGATCGAATGCGATAAATTATCGAGAGAAAATAAAAACTAAACGAGGGCGTTGAGAGGATCGAGCCAAACGCTGACAGAGAAAATCGTGACGAGAAAAAAAAACATGCCAACTCGTGTCTGTAGCTTTTTTATTCCAAACCCTGAGCCTTGGAGAACAATGGGAAATATTGTTCGAGTCTCGAGAGTGAGTACAGATTTTTTTTCTTTTGCCAAATCGTCATTAAACGATATTGAGGCACTGCTCACATGGTAAGACCTGTGCAACGTTCTCAGATTACAGAATGCATCGAAAAGTGCATCTTTCTTCGTCGATATTTAGTTGAACACGATGAAATAAATATTTTCTGATAATTTAAAAAATTTCGTTATTTTGGCGGAATATTTGGTTTCTAATGGAATTGTGAGCAAAATTTACGATTGGAACGACAAAAATTTGCTTCCGAAGAGACTTNTTTCAAAATTTTCGTTATTTTGGCAGAATATTTGATTTCTAATGGAATTGTGAGCAAAATTTACGATTGGAACGACTAAAATTTGCTTCCAAAGAGACTTTCTAAAATATTTCTTGCCACGATGTCACAATTTTTGGAATTATAAAAAAAAAAAACGTTTAGTCGAACGTATCGAACAAAATATCGATCTTTTCCACCAAAATTTTCTTTTCACTGTGAAATGATTTTTCTCATCTTCTTATTTCTCTGCAACGTGCCACCTAATGCACTAGAAAAAGTGCATAACCGCGCAAGTGCATAAAAGTGCATGACCGCGATAATTGCAAGATTCCTAAAGATTGAGTAATCGGATGTTTTAACGGATATTCGCGTTGTCCATTACCATAGGGTCGGAATTGAATAAAGAGTAATCGAGTTGGGGAATCGGGGGTGGAAGAAAAAAGTCAGAACGGAAAGAGAGAACGCGGAAAATAAATCTTGGCAAAGTCATTTTTTTTTTGTTTCTGTCCGCGGTCCTGCATGCGTGAGATGAGGAAGACGTTGGTAGTCTCGAGAGCCAGGAAGACGACAGACGTAAAACCGGGTACGACGACGATAAAATGTCCAAGCTCGTATTATAAACGCGTGTGTGTGTGTGTGCGTGAGAGAGAGTCTGTGGGTATGGGTAGAAGTGTGGGTGAGCGAGAGAGACAAGAAGATGCGGATTGAGTGACTCGAGAGAAGGAAACTGAGGGAGAGAAGTGGCAGAGAAAGTGCGAGAGAGAGAGAGAGAAGAAATGAGAGACTCGAGCTGTCCAAGCTTTAAATATAGAACGGGGGAGTGAACGCTATGAGGACTTCTTGCGTAAGCGAACTGGTGAACCTCGCCACGAGGCATTTTAACACGACAACGACGAAATTCAAGACGACAAGTATGATGCTCGGGAAAATGAAACGTGGGGTTACCAAATATTAGGATAAAGTGAATATTAAACGTATGAAGATTGTGGCAATTAATTATTACGAGTTGCTGATGGTTTTTTTTTTTATGGTGGCAAAATCTTTTGGTTCCCTCGTTCTCTGTATTTTTTATTTGTCAAAGAAACCTGCACGGACTGTACGACGAGGTTTCGATGATCATAGAACGCGATAGTAAAAAGTCATCGTTAGAATGCAACGAAATCGATGATTCTGAAGTTTGCAACGTTGAGATTCAACGAAAAATATTTTGGACATTTATTATTTATTGAATCTTGAAAATCGTGGTAATTTTTCGTGTCGATTGAGTTTTTAGGTCGCGAGAGAGCATCGTTTTATTGTCCAGACCAAATATTGAATAATAATTATTAGCTGTACTGAAAAAATAACAGAATTTCGTTGCATTCCAACGATCAAAACTTCAACATCATGAATTAGAGTCTAATCGATTGGAAATTTAAGTCACATTCCCCAGATTTATTCGTGAGAATAAAAAGAAAAGATTTATCGCTCTACAGGAAATCGCTTTGTTTCGAAAATTTGGATTTTTTGTTGCCATTTTTGTTTGAAATTCAAATAAAAGTGGGATCTTACCGTTATTACTTTTGCATATGCACGGATGTCGAGGTTTGTTCTCCAACTTGACGGTCTGACCGGTGGTAGTAGTTTGTACGGTGGCAAAGTTGTCGAGTTTCTTCATGGTGCTGCTGGTGGTGCTGCTGCAACTAGTAGTTTGTTGAAGAAAAGCACCGGTATTGTTGGGATTGTGTGCACCAGCCTGTACGAGCATCGCGCTCATAGAACTGGAAGTGGAGCCAGTGGGTATGCTCGAAACGTTGACCGCGGTCGTACATCCGGTGCTCGTTATTGCCTGAGTCTGAGTCTGATAATCCTGCTGAAGGAGTACGCCAGTCGTTGGAACGACGCTCCCCTGTTGGCCGCTGTTGCTCGGTGACGAGAAGCTGTTTATCGTTAATGTCGGTGTGCCCGCAGTCACCAGTGATAATTGAGGCGAGAATGCGTTTTGATGGAGACCTCCTTCGGAACCATTTGGGTTTTCGAACAAACAAAACATAAACCACATTCGATTACATTGAAAACAAGAAAAACACACACAAACTGTCAATTCGCCTTAACAACTCGGAAACTTGTGGTACGATGCAAAAAATTAAAAACGAGCCATGCTTTCGTGCGAAAAACAATATAGAGACGTTTTCCAATTTTCTGCTTGAACTGAAAACGAAATTTTGTTGGAAAAGATCGAAAATTTTGTTGGAAACGATCGACTGAACGTTTTTTTTTAATAATTCCAAAAATTGTGTCATTGGAGCAAGAAATATTTTAGAAAGTCTCTTTAGAAGCAAATTTTAGTCGTTCCACTCGTAAATTTCGCTGACAATTCCGTTAGAAACCAAATAAACTGCCAAAATAACGAAAATTTTGAAATTTTCAAAAAATATTTTAGAAAGTTTCTTCGGAAGCAAATATTAATCGTTCCACTCGTTAATTTCGCTGACAATTTCGTTAGAAACCAAATAAACTGTCAAAATAACGAAAATTTTGAAATTTTCAAAAAATATTTTAGAAAGTTTCTTCGGAAGCAAATTTTAGTCGTTCCACTCGTTAAATTCGCTGACAATTTCGTTAGAAACCAAATATACTGCCAAAACGACGAAAATTTTGAAATTATCAAAAAATATTTTAGAAAGTCTCTTCGTACGCAAATTTTAGTCGATCCACTCGTTAATTTCGCTGACAATTTCGTTAGAAACCAAATAAACTGCCAAAATAACGAAAATTTTGAAATTTCCAAAAAATATTTTAGAAAGTTTCTTCGGAAGCAAATTTTAGTCGTTCCACTCGTTAATTTCGCTGACAATTGCGTTAGAAACCAAATATACTGCCAAAACGACGAAAATTTTGAAATTATGAAAAAATATTCAGTTTAACGTGTTCATCAAAATATCGACGACAATTTTTAACAAAATTTTATTTCCAGTGTATTTCTTTGCTCCGATTAATACGGAGATGATGGGAAACTTCAACATCGTCTACATTCACTAGATTTTCATAAATTTCCCAACTCGTTCATCATATCGTCCAATATATCGTTCAACCACCTCGAGCATTTTTTTACTATTCGATCCTTTTGTTCAAAATTGCTAATCTCTGCTAATATTTTTATTTAAATTTGTTTCATTTAATTTAATAATTATTCAAATTACATAAAATTTGCTAATAACCATTGCGACTCGGATTTCTCAAACCAGGGATAACGAACCAATCGATGGGTGCCTGAGTACGTGCTTCCAATCCAACAAAAAAAATATCGTGCTTCATTCAATGTGTGCATGCACTGAAAACTAAATTTTGTTGAAAAAGTTGGATATTTTGTTCGATACGTTCGACTAAACGTTTTTTTTTTCAATAATCTCAAAAATTATGTCATCCCAGCAAGAAATATTCTAGAAAGTCTCTTTGGAAGCAAATTTTAGTCGTTTAACTCGTAAAATTCGCTGACAATTCCGTTGGAAACCAAATATACTGCAAAAACGAGAAAAATTTTGAAATTATAAAAAAATATTTAGTTTACCGTATCCAACAAAATATCGACGATTTTTAACAAAATTTCATTCCCAGTGTGAGAATTTAGTAAAATGATGAAATGAAAAGAAACATTTTTGGTAAAAAAATGCATAAGAAAGAAAAAAGGGATGCGGAGGATAAAAAGAGAGAAGAATGTCGAAAAAAGAGAATGCACGTGTGCGTTGTTGGTTGCGTTGAATTTGTTTGGGAGGAACACTAACCGAAGGTGAGCGTATGCTCGTCAATAAACTTGGAGGTAAAGGAGGTCGCCGATGTCGTCGTCATCGTCGACTCACCGTGATGAAGATGATGGAGACCGGCGAGATTGAGGGTGTGTTGAGTGTGTTGGGCATGATGTAGACTAGCACCGGCAGCAGCAGCTGCAACGTTAACCCCCACAGCACCTTGTAAGCTCAGCGACTGATGAGCCTGATGAGATGTTTGCTGATGACCGGTCGCGTGATGCGGTGCCAGACTCGCGAGATTCTTGGCCAGTAGCTCGAGCTGAGTCACGGGTACAGGACTGTATGGCGAACCTGGGGGTGGCGTGGGAGCGCCCCAGGTGTAACCGCCGACCCCGACCCCCACAGCCGCTGAAAATACGCTCTCTGAAACTGTCGGAAGAAAAAAAAAGGCGGCGCGCGACCCGCGCAAACGGCCCCGTATTAATCGATCCGTTTTCTCTTACTTTCCATACAACTACATAGTCACCTTCAATTTCCATACGTATTTTACGATATATATATACCAAATGATACATACACGTGCAGTGAAAACGAAATTTTGCTGAAAAAGATCGATATTTTGTTCGATACGTAAGAGTAAACGGTTTTTTTTTAATAATCGCAAAAATTCTGTCATTGGAGCAAGAAATATTTTAGAAAGTNGGTGGCGTGGGAGCGCCCCAGGTGTAACCGCCGACCCCGACCCCCACAGCCGCTGAAAATACGCTCTCTGAAACTGTCGGAAGAAAAAAAAAGGCGGCGCGCGACCCGCGCAAACGGCCCCGTATTAATCGATCCGTTTTCTCTTACTTTCCATACATCTACATAGTCACCTTCAATTTCCATACGTATTTCACAATATATATACCAAATGATACATACACGTGCAGTGAAAACGAAATTTTGTTGAAAAAGATCGATATTTTGTTCGATACGTGAGAGTAAACGGTTTTTTTTTGATAATCGCAAAAATTGTGTCATTGGAGCAAGAAATATTTTAGAAATTCACTTCAGAAGCAAATTTTAGTCGTTCCACTCGCAAATTTCGCTGACAATTCTGTTAGAAATTAAATATTCTGCCAAAATAAGAAACATTTTGAAATTATTTGAAAAATATTTAGTTTGACGTGTTCAACAAAATATTAACGATTTTTAACGAAATTTCATTTCCAGTGTCACTGAAAAGAAATTTTTGTTGGAAAAGATGGATATTTTGTTCGATACGTTCGACTAAACTTTTTTTTTCAATAATCCCAAAAATTGTGTCATTTGAGCAAAAAATATTTTAGGAAGTCTCTTTAGAAGCAAATTTTAGTCGTTCCACGCGTAAATTTCGCTGAGAGTTCTGTTAGAAACTAAATATTCTGCCAAAATAAGAAAAATTTCGAAATTATTTGAAAAATATTTAGTTTGACGTGGTCAACAAAATATTAACGATTTTTAACAAAATTTCATTTCCAGTGTCACTGAAAAGAAATTTTTGTTGGAAAAGGTGGATATTTTGTTCGATACGTTCGACTAAACGTTTTTTTTTTAGTAATCCCAAAAATTGTGTCATTGGAGCAAAAAATATTTTAGAAAGTCACTTCGGAAGCAAATTTCTGTCGTTTCACTCCCAAATTTTGCAGACAATTGCGTTAGAAACGAAAAATACTGGCAAATGACGAAAATTTTGAAATTATCCAAAAATATTTAGTTTACCGTATTCAACAGAATATCGACGATTTTAACAAAATTTCATTTTCACTGTAATCCCTCATTTCCATTCGCTACACGGAAAACAAAATTTTGTTTAAAAAAATTGTGTCATTGGAGCAAGAAATATTTTAGAAATTCACTTCGGAAGTAAATCTTTGTCGTTTGACTCGTAAATTTTGCAGAAAATTGCGTTAGAAACCAAAAATGCTGGCAAAATGACGAAAATTTTGAAATTATCAAAAAATATTTAGTTTACCGTATTCAACAAAATATCGACGATTTTAAAATTTCATTTTCAGTGCAAGCACGTGGATTATTCCAAGAGATAAAGCGAATCATGTAAAATCTTATAATATTTCGTATTCGATGATAAAATTTCATTAAAAAATCTAGAGACGCAGAGTAATATCTCGCCTGCTTTCGAATTTCGATCCAACGCGCGAAAAAGCGGTAACCGATCGATTATAATGCAATTTTATCAATTTAACGTAATTTCTCACTTTCGAATAATTCGATTCCTGTTCTTGCGGCCTACGCAAGTACGACAACTCGCCGTAGTAGTGTGTTTAAATGTTTTCCGCGCGAGACCGCAACAAGAGATATTTCGTTCTCGACAATAAACGCGGTTTAATTTTGTCCTGGTATCGTGTGCCTGCGAATAATTATCACTCGAAAGAATCAATTGGTTGGATTGTAAACGACACTCCAAAGTGATCATCGAGTTGCTCGCAATTATTCAGTTCGGGGGGCGGGGAATATTAATTGTCAAGTTTATTACACAATTTCCAACAAATTGTTAGTCCCTGCTGATTGAACATACTGATGTGATTAAAAGCGTCGAATGAATGCAATGAATTTTGCACACAATTCTTTACATCATTGTGTTCATACGACGCTAAAGTTTGCAGCGTTGGGGTCCAACGAAAAATACATTTTTCTATCAATTATTTGTTCAATTTCGAAAACCATGAAAATTTTCCTGAAACTTGGAAAGTATTGGTTTTTTGAACCCTTAAAGAAAAAATAACAACTTTGAAAGTTGCTATGAAATTTTTCAAAAAATCACAATTTTCATAACTTCGTAAATAATCGCATTAAAAATGACGAAATCGTTGAAATTTTTTTCTCCAATTTATAGTCAGAATGCCTGCGTTTTTGCTCGATTTTCCAGAAACTTTGAATATGACCTCGTACTGATCGTATACGATCTGAGTTTTGGGGCATTTTGCAATTAGTGCTAACGATTTTCCAGATTTATTTATTCATGCCTTCTTCCTGTGATACTGCACGTAGGGCCTCGTAATGAAAAAATGAAACTTTACAAATATCCATGTGGAAATGTGTGTGCAAGCATTGGTCGTAGTCGAGGCAGTTATCTGGGTGATTATCGTCGACACCGAAGGAGAGAAAGGTCGAAATTCTGTTCTCAACACTTAATATAAACGGGGCGAGTAGAAAAATGTGGAGGATTCTGAAAAATGTATGAATATTATGAAAAAAAAAGGGAAAAATAAAAAAACGAGGGGAGAGTCGCGCGCGAGCGACGTGGAAGCCGGACGTTTGGTATATGAATATTTAAGTAAATCGCGGCGTTGTGTCTCTCCGGGGTGGGACTGCAGGATGAGAAGAAAACAGCGAAACGCGAAGCAAAACTCATCGCTCGAGATCCGCGCGGTGGTCGCGCGCGAGAGGCGAATTAAATTTATCGTGTTACGAGGATAGGGCGAAGGAGTCGCGAACGACTTTCGATAAATATGCAATAAACAACCGCGCTGAGACGAATAAATGGAAAATCTATGCAAATGCATTGAAAACACGATGCCGTTTAGTCGTTTTACTTTTATTTCATAATCTTCTCTTTTTTTTATATTTCCTGCGGGACTGCGGAGGAGAGTCCAAAAAGAGAAATCTCTCAGATTTGTTCCGATCGCTTATTGGAGCTTTTAGTATCGACTAATGCGTCCATTTTACCAGTTTACAGATTCTTAAGATATTAACACAAACTTATTACGAATGAAAGTTTTTTACACGAAAATGACAATCGCTCTAAAAAAAAAAAGAAAAAACGATTCGTGGGACGTAAAATTCACTACGAAATCGTTTCCACGTTAAATGTTCTACGATAAATCTCAGTAAATGTGAACTATTCGAAAGGCTCGTGAAAAGAGGTTTTGCCAGTGTATTTTCTTGTTGTTGGCATTAAATCCATTTCCACAGGTCAATAACTAGTTTGTCCATATGCACGAGTTTAATGCTCGTTCTGTTCGATTTTTTGACACGCGATTCCGCAATTAAATCGTTGGCACAGAGAGCAGCTCCCTATCGATCCTGGTAGATCGATCTCCAGTTGTGTTTCGCAAGAATTTTCTTTTTTTTTCTCAACTGATCAACTTTCTGATGATAATAGAAAAATCCTATGATTCGTTATTTCTGTCCAATTTATTTATTTATTTATAAATTTTCATAATATTTATTTTAATAATAATAATAATATTGAATAAAAATGAAATATTCATTTATAAATTTATTCATTTATGAATTTATTTATTTATAAATTTATTTATTTATAAATTTATTTATTTATAAATTTATTCATTCATGAATTTATTTATTTATAAATTTATTCATTCATGAATTTATTTATTTATAAATTGATAAATTCATTATTTGTGTCCAACCGTAAAAATGTGTCTGGCGTTGCACGAATCGAAATAGAACGCGCACAGGCTGTAAGAAATTTCGATAAACGATTTTCAACGGAATTGTCAACGAAAATGTCGAAATTCTCATCTCTCGCGCAGCGACTTCTAAATCGCAGCGCGGCAGTTCAAAAAACGCGAGGTATTTAAAAAAAACGAGTCACTGACTCAATGTCATCGAAAAAAAAAAAAAAATTCTTTGAATAATTTTTATTTTTTCGATGGGATATTAAAAATTTGCATCCCTTTCTGCAAGTGCGTGGTCTCGAGAGAAGGAAAAATAAACATCGACGTATAAATGCGAAACGTCGAGAACTCACCTGTTCTTTCTGTCCACGCGCGACAAATGTTTGCAATCGACAGCAGCGTGAAAGCCACACACATACATTTTATTATTAGTGAATAATATGCGCGCTCATTGAATCATTAAACGCTAGCGCGTACCCCTTATCGAATCACCGATATCATTCAAACATTCATATTCGTGCTTAAACTTCGATCGATTCATTATTTTACCCAATCGAATAAATCCATTTGTACAATGTGTGTGTGCGTGTGTGTGTTTATTTTTTTGTTTCAATAGAGCGGCAAGTTTCGCGATGATTGGGAATCCGGAACGAGCTGATGAATAATTAAATAAAATTGCCACGATATGTAACAAGTTTATGCAGTGCGCTTGGTCGTATTTTTTTTCCGCATCGGAAAAAAATCCCTTGGCTCCCGAGTCAAAAATTCACTCCCCACGAAATTTTATCCCCAAAAACACACATTTCTTAATCGCTTTTTCAAATTCGAGGGAATCGTCCGACTAATTCGTAGCCTCAAGGAATAGCTGCCGGAATCTTGGCGAATCGAATGGCCAGATCGTGAGGAATTGATCGTTCGTTTATAAAATGCAAATTTAGAAAAAAAATCGATCGCGTGGGATCCTAGAAAATGGAGTTACTCTAAATCTTCATGAGGATCACGAATTTCGATCGTTANTTCTTTCTGTCCACGCGCGACAAATGTTTGCAATCGACAGCAGCGTGAAAGCCACACACATACATTTTATTATTAGTGAATAATATGCGCGCTCATTGAATCATTAAACGCTAGCGCGTACCCCTTATCGAATCACCGATATCATTCAAACATTCATATTCGTGCTTAAACTTCGATCGATTCATTATTTTACCCAATCCAATAAATCCATTTGTACAATGTGTGTGTGCGTGTGTGTGTTTATTTTTTTGTTTCGATAGAGCAGCAAGTTTCGCGATGATTGGGAATCCGGAACGAGCTGATGAATAATTAAATAAAATTGCCACAATATGTAACAAGGTTATGCAGTGCGCTTGGTCGTATTTTTTCTTCGCATGGGAAAAAAAATCCCCTTGGCTGCCGAGTCAAAAATTCACTCCCACGAAATTTTATCCCCAAAAACACAAATTTCTTAATCAATTTTTCAAATTGGAGGGAATCGTCCGACTAATTCGTAGCCTCAAGGAATAGCTGCCGGAATCTTGGCGAATCGAATGGCCAGGACGTGAGGAATTGATCGTTTGTTAATAAAATGCAGGTTAAAAAAAAAATCGATCGCGTGAGATCCTAGAAAATGAAGTTACTCTAAATTTTCGTGAGGATCCCGAATTGCGATCGTTACGCGATTACTTTTCGCTAATTACGTTTGATTTTCGTGATTTATAAAAATATAGGGCACTGAGAATAAAATTTTGTTAAAAATCGTCGATATTTTTTTCAATATATAATCTAATAATAATAATAATAATAATAATAATGATAATAACAATCATAATAATACGTCAAACTAAATATTTTTTTCGAAATTTTGAAAAAAATAACAAAAATTTCAAAATTTTTGTTATAAATAAATAATAAATTGAATAAATAAAAAAAATAATAAAAATATATAAAGATAATAAATAATAATAATAATTAATAATAAAATAAATAATAAATAATAAATTTTTGCTATAAAAAAATAACAAAAATTTCAAAATTTTTGTTAT
>JBAJMU010000001.1:1650044-1663048 GCA_037952995.1 Hyposoter didymator | reverse complement strand
AAATTTATCGTATTAAACAAAATATCGACGATTTTTAACAAAATTTCATTCCCAGTGTCTAATCCAATGATTTGAAAAGAAAATTTCGTTGAAAAAGATGGATATTTTGTTCGATACGTTCGATTAAACGTTTTTTTCCGAATAATCCCAAAAATTGTGTCATTGCCGCGAGAAATATTTTAGAAAATCTTTTCGGAAGCAAATTTCAGTCGTTCCAATCGTAAATTTTGCTGATAATTTCATGAGAAACCAAATATACTGAGAAAATAACGAAAATTTTAAAATTTATCGTATTAAACAAAATATCGACGATTTTTAACAAAATTTCATTCCCAGTGTCTAATCCAATGATTTGAAAAGAAAATTTCGTTGAAAAAGATGGATATTTTGTTCGATACGTTCGATTAAACGTTTTTTTCCGAATAATCCCAAAAATTGTGTCATTGCCGCGAGAAATATTTTAGAAAATCTTTTCGGAAGCAAATTTCAGTCGTTCCAATCGTAAATTTTGCTGATAATTTCATGAGAAACCAAATATACTGAGAAAATAACGAAAATTTTAAAATTTATCGTATTAAACAAAATATCGACGATTTTTAACAAAATTTCATTCCCAGTGTCTAATCCAATGATTTGAAAAGAAAATTTCGTTGAAAAAGATCGATATTTTGTTCGATACGTTCGATTAAACGTTTTTTTCAATAATCGCGAAAATTGTTGTCATTTTTGTCATTCCAATGGTAAATTTTGCTGATAATTTCATTGGAAACCGAATATACTGCCAAAATAACGAAAATTTTAAAGTTTATCGTATTAAACAAAATATCGACGATTTTTAACAAAATTTCATTCCCAGTGTCTAATCCAATGATTTGAAAAGAAAATTTTGTTGAAAAAGATGGATATTTTGTTCGATACGTTCGACCAAACGTTTTATCGAATAAACCCAAAAATTGTGAAGCAAATTTTAGTCGTTCCACTCGTAAATTTTGCTGATAATTCCGTTGGAAACCAAATATACTGCCAAAATAAGGAAAACTTTGAAATTTATCGTATTAAACAAAATATGGACGATTTTTAACAAAATTTCGTTCCCAGTGATACAAAAACTTTTATTTTATTATTTTTATTTATTCAACAAGAGAGTCTAGAATTATTGAATATTCTACGAGAAAAAAATGATATAGAATATTAATTAATATTTGTTGGTTGAACGCGCGCGACGTATTCGCCATATTGGTTATAAATCGGGAATTGCACACCCAGGCGTTTTGGATTACACCTCGGACAATGAGGTCGTTAAAGAGCCCATTCTCTGTCCTTTTGGCTCGCGGATATCTCGCCGTCCGTCTGAATTATATTTGGGCACACGCACGCTTCTTCTTTTACGCACGAATATAGAGAGACGAGCTCTCGTACACGCATATCTATATTTAGAAACATCTACTTATGAATACACATCGAGCGTAAAACACGAGAAAAAAAAAAGCGAAAAAAAAAATTGCGTTCCTAGGGAGCTTTTTAGAGCGTTCATTCAAACCTTTAATTGCATAATTGCGGCATTGTGCGAGTAAGGGGGGGCTGTGCCCTCGTGTGTGCCCGCGAGAGGTATTCTTTCCTTTTGCTCCCAACAAAAGCCTCCGAGAGTTGTGCAAGAAGGAAGAGAAAAAAAGGAGAAGGTGCCAAAAAGGCTCAGAGAGCAGCGGTTAGCGCGGCGGCGAGCGAGAGGGACGACGAGAAAACTTGGTAGAAGGAGAAAACGGGCTTGGAATTTTTTGCGCTCGAGCGTGTACATCGACTGGCCACACCGGCGCTCTCAAGTTCTCCGAACGATTATTATTATGTACGAAAAAACGAAAAAAACACGATTACAGAAAGAAAAAACGAAATTAAATGTCGCTTCTGCACCGCGCACACCTGTTGATTCAATTTTTCCTTTATTTATTATTCCCAGACGTTTTTACGTTTCAGCATTTTGCTTTAAACAATTATACACGCAATGCAAGATCGCACTATCAATTCCGGAATCGAATGATATTTATTTGTACGTGCAGTCACGCCTAAAGTTGCACCTGGATATACGATCGAAAGATCAAATCGATCGAGACCGAGACTTTTTATTTACTTCGTTTTTTAATTTTTTAATTATTTATCAATTTATTCGATTTTTGATTTTTTATTATTTATTTATTTATTATCTATTTATATTTGTATTATTTATTTATTTATTTATTATCTATTTATATTTGTATTATTTATTTAATTATTTAATTCTTTACCGATTTACTCGATTTTTCCTTTTTTATTATTTATTTATTATTTATTTATTTATTTATTTATTTATTTATTCATTTATTCATTTATTCATTTATTCATTTATTTATTTATTTATTTATTTATTTATTTATTTATTTATTTATTTATTTATTTATTTATTTATTTATTTATTTATTTATTTATTTATTTATTTATTTATTTATTTATTTATTTATTTATTTATTTATTTATTTATTTATTTATTTATTTATTTATTTATTTATTTATTTATTTATTTATTTATTTATTTATTTATTTATTTATTTATTTATTTATTTATTTATTTATTTATTTATTTATTTATTTATTTATTTATTTATTTATTTATTTATTTATTTATTTATTTATTTATTTATTTATTTATTTATTTATTTATTTATTTATTTATTTATTTATTTATTTATTTATTTATTTATTTATTTATTTATTTATTTATTTATTTATTTATTTATTTATTTATTTATTTTTTCATTTATTATTATTTACGAATTTTAGCATTTCAACATTTGTGGTCAAGTTTTTTTGGCAATAACGGTCCGAAACTATTTTTCATTGAGCGAAAAGCTTTTCTCCTAATATTCGGTCCAGCAATGGGGTCGAGTCGATTTGTTTATTTCAACGAGTGTTTATATTCTTCGAGATCGAGAATAANGTTATCTATTTGTATTTATATATTTACATATTTATATTTATATTATTTATTTAATTATTTAATTATTTATCAATTTACTCGATTTTTCCTTTTTTATAATTTATTTATTTATTTATATATTTCTTATTATTATTATTTATTTATCTACGAATTTCGGCATTTCAGAATTTGTGGTCAAGTTTTTTTGGCCAAAAACGTTCGAAACTATTTTTCATTGAGCGAAAAGCAACGGAAACGAAAGAAAAAAGTTTCACGCACAATGGCGAAATATTGTACGAGAATTTTAAACTTTTTTTTTTCATTAGTTACTTTTCTCCTAATATTCGGTCCTGCAATGGAGTCGAGTCGATTTGTTTATTCCATCGAGTGTTTATTCTTCGAGATCGAGAATAATTAACAAACTCTGTTGATAATGTTTCAATTTAAAAAAAATTGATTGATCGACGCATTATTTCATGAATCACGCGAAATTTTGAAAAAATCGATCGAAGCTTTTTAATCGTGCATTATATTCGAAATTCTTACCAACGCAAAGTCAAAGTTTCGCGCAACGTAAACAGCGATTTTTGATGAAAGTTGAAATTTCAATCGAAATTCTTCACAATTATCCAAAGTTAACGAAAAACGAAGATGAACATTGATTTCATGATAAACGATGAAATGGACGTGAGATGGGGATTTTGAAAAATGAATCGTGCTATTAAAATAATCAACGAGCCGCGAAGAAAAATTTCTCAACACGTTGATTAAATTAATTTGTTACCTGGTAATTATTTTTTTGTTTTTTTTTTGTCGGTNTAGCGAGCTCGAGGAAAAAAAAAAATAAGAGTTTAATGAGAAAATTGAGATTTAAAAATGCGAAATGATTTCCAACTGGCTTTCGGCCCGAAATTCATTTTCATATAAATGTTTGATTATTATTCGACTTGAGGCTTTTTTTCGGGGCACAGCACATGCCACAGTGAAAAGGAGATGGTGCTTGGGCCTCAGCGAAACTGCAGGCGATGATATACAGTTGGCACGATGATAAGGACGCCGGCTCGAGAGAGTCTGCAACTTCTTAACATTACTGTGAAATTTCAACCTCGAGAATACATCGAACGATTAACAAATTATTTTTATTTTGACATTATTCGAAAAATCAAACGTTCGGATGGTCCGCGAACGAAAGTAATGAAAAGTACGAAACGAAGTGTAAATATGAACCGCGTTTAAATAGAAAAAAAAATATTTGTGGCAAAATCGTCAAATCTTCGATTTTTAACGTTCTCGATGGAAATTGCGTGACGAATCAATCATTACACTGAAAACAAAATTTCGTTGGAAATGATGGATATTTTGTTCGATACGTTCGACTAAACGTTTTTTTGAAAAATCCCAAAAATTGTATCATTGCAGCAAAAAATATTTTAGAAAGTCTCTTTGGAAGCAAATTTTTGTCGTTCCACTCGAAAATTTAGCTAATAATTCCGTTAAAAACCAAATATGCTGCCAAAGTAACGAAAATTTTGAAATTGTCGAAAAATATTTAGTTAAATTTAGAAATTTAGAAATTTAGAAATTTAGAAATTTAGAAATTTAGAAATTTAGAAATTTAGAAATTCAGAAATTTAGAAATTTAGAAATTTAGGAATTTAGAAATTTAGAAATTTAGAAATTTAGAAATTTAGAAATTTAGAAATTTAGAAATTTAGAAAAATTTAGAAAAAAATTAGAAAAAATAGAAAAATAGAAAAATATTCAACAAAATATCGACAATTTTTGATAAAATTTCATTTTCAGTGTAAAACGCAAAAGAGTGCAGATTTTCGGATTAAAAGTAAAAAATGAAAAGCAACAATACCGAAGTGGCTCAAACATGTATCGCTCGTGGAATCAATGTTCATCTTTGTTATTTGCAGATTTAATTGGTAATGAGAGTCAAAACTGATCGAGTACAACTCTTTGATCCATTTTCACAAATTTTGTTTCTAGCAGAATCAAGAAAAGTTGATTCTTTAAAAAACTAGGGAGGAGCTTCGTGCGAATATTTTTCGAGGGGAATGGCCCAGTGGCCATGATTTTGAAAGTTCGAATTCCTTTGGAATCAGAGTCGCTGTCTGTTGGACTTTGTTACGATAAATTTGAGGAAAAGTTTTTTCGAGTTAAAACGTCAGAAAATCGTAAGAATTTTCATAATAATCGATTGGCTGAATGGGAAGAACGATTCAGGCAGTCGATTTTGACGTTAGCAAAGATTTCGTGACAGAGCTAAATGTTTCTGCACAATCAAATCAACGGAACGGATAATTCAAGTTTCCGGAAAACGATGCTGTCAAATGGCATTCATAAAAAATTATTCAGCAGCAAAGAAATCAATGATACGCGAGATCGTGTACATGAAATAATAAAATCATCAATTTCAACGGTCGGTGGAAATAATTTTCACACGTGATAGCCTGACGCGGAGAAACTTGATGGGCAGATGAAAAAATTATGAAAAATATGATTGCGAGGGCCTTGGGCCTCACGAGCGACAAAAGATCGATAAACTTTGGAATTCGTGGCTGGAGATGATTGAGAACCAGGACAACGATGTCCAAGTCCAAAAACTCGAAAAAATCGTAATTTGCTTGATGAAAAAATTCAACTAGAAATGCAAAGCTCAATTCTCTGGAGGAGGACGTAAGATTTTTGCTCTATAATCCATGATTTTTTGTTTAGAACGATTTTTTCCAAAATTGTGTAATTTTTTGGGAAAAAAATTAAAAATTTGGTTTTAATTTTTTAAAAAATAAAGAAAAATCTTCTTTTTTTTCTCAAGGCTTCGCAGAGGTTTCTAATTAATTCCACTGAATGGAAAAGAAATAGGAAAGCGACATTTCGATTGCTTCGATAATTTTTTTTACAATAAAAATTGCAAAGTTCACCGATTTTTTTTCGCTCCGGAGTTATGTGATCTCTTGATTGTTGGAAAATGGCGAATAATTACGAATAATTGAGTGAGAATTACTCGGAGCTTTGGTAATTCATTGACTCACCCTTGTGCGTTGTCGCATGATAAGCCCGAGCCGAGGTAGTACCGGGGGTGGCAGGGGTAGCAGCGACATAGCTCGCTCCGCCACCCCCCGGAAATAAGGAATAAAGTCCGTAACGGCTGACACCTGTAAAGACAAATGTCCGCGGTAATGACGATCTTCCTCGTGTTCGTTCATTTTTTTTCTTCATATTTTCAACTTTTACGTCGATTCGAAGTGTTTTTCATGCACTGAGAAGAAAATTTTGTTGGAAATGATCGATATTTCGTTCGATACGTTCGACTAAACGTTTTTTTGAATAATTCCAGAAATTGTGTCATTGGAGCAAGAAATATTTTAGAAAATCTCTTCCGAAGGAAATTTTTGTCGTTCCAATGGTAAATTTCGCTGACAATTCCATTAGAAACTAAATTTACTGCCAAAATAACAAAAATTTTGAATTTTTTGTTATTTTTTTATAGCAAAAATTTATTATTTATTATTTATTTTATTATTATTATTTATTATTTTTATATATTTTAATTATTATTGTTATTTATTATTTTAATATATTTTGATTATTATTTTTATTTATTTAATTTATTATTTATTTATAACAAGAATTTTGAAATTTTTGTTATTTTTTTATAGCAAAAATTTATTATTTATTATTTATTTTATTATTAATTATTATTATTATTTATTATTTTTATATATTTTAATTATTAATGTTATTTGTTATTTTTATATATTTTGATTATTGTTTTTATTTATTTAATTTATTATTTATTTATAACAAAAATTTTGAAATTTTTGTTATTTTTATCAAAATTTTGAAAAAAATATTTAGTTTGACGTATTCAACAAAATATTGACGATTTTTTAACAAAATTTAATTTCCAGTGTGGTAAATAACTAAAGGGATTTGGTTTACCTTGATTATGGGCCGGTGAAGGGGTCGCGGCGAGTGGTGGAGTCGCGTGCGATTGCTGACTGGCCGTTTGATTGTGATGTCCCGGTGCGAGTGGCCATAGGGTCGCGGGGGCACTGGGAACCGTGGATTGTTGGGTCCGGGTTCCACCTGTGTCCCCGACCTGACGGCTCCCCGTACCCCCTTGAACCACGGGAGGGACCAACATTGGACCACCCCCTCCCGAGGCTGCACCCAAAACAAAAAAAAAACGAAACAGTTTATTAACATTTTTATTCATTTCTCAATCTTATCGATGATACAAACGAACACACGACGGAGGTCAATGCGTGCAGCAAGAAATATTTTAGAAAGTCTCTTCAGAAGCCAATTTTTGGCGTTCCACTCGTAAATTTCGCTGACAATTCCATTAGAAACTAAATTTACTGCCAAAATAACGAAAATTTTGAAATTTTTCTTATTTTTAACAAAAATAATTGAATTTTTAACAAAATAACAAATTAATTTTGTTATTTTGTTTTTTTTTGTTATTTATAACAAAAATTTAGAAATTTTTGTTATTTCTTTCGAAATTTTGAAAAAAAAATTTCAAACATTTGAAAAAAATATTTAGTTTATCGTGTTCAAAAAAATATCGACGATTTTTAACAAAATTTCATTTTCAGTGTAACTCGTCCAAAGAAATCATTGCATTTACGCGGTTTGTCAAAAAATATTTTCTCTTTTAATTCGTGGGTGAAAAAAAAAACGTGACGAAACGAATCGAGAATCGAGTTTCGAGGCTGAAAAGCGTCGAGAACAACGGATTAGGCATAAAAATAAGTGGAGAATGGTCTAAAAGTAAAATCGTCTTGACGGAGCGGCGCAATGACATATTTTGTTGGGAAAAAGTATATAATCATGTAGTTTATCGTGGCGCTTTCTCGCGAGACTTCCATGACCTATAGGAACAATCGTGTTCCTTATCCGAGCAGCAGCAGCAGCAGCAGCAGCAGTGTCTCGGATTCCCCCAGCGAATCGCCCTTGAGGCTGTGGTGGCTTGCCAAGAAGGAGCATAAAACTATATACAGAATCTCCGAGAGCGTCTTGCACGTGGCTGAGGATCCCAGAGGGACTTGAGGTGGCGAGAGTGCGAGAGAGAGAGAGAGGAAAAATGAAAAAAGGGAGAAACGCTGCCCCGCAGCAGCATAACGAAGAGCAGAAGGAAGGAGGAGAGAGCGAGAGCGACGCCAAACACACAGGACGAAGAATGCAAAAGAGAGAGTGCGAAGGAAGAGAAACGAGACGCACGAGAAAGATTGCGGAAGGGATAGAGATAGGCGTCGGAGAGCGTCGGTCGGAGGGAGAGAATCTCTCCCTCGTCGCCCTTGTATCTCGCCGAAGGGTCGCTCGAAGTGCGGGGGAGGCGAGCGAAAAAAAAAGAGAGAGAAAAACAAAAATGTAACCGAGTGAGATGGAGCGAAGGCGCGCAAGACTTACGTAAGGAGAAGGAAGAAAGAATAAATAAACAAAGAGAGAAAAAGAAAAATGAAGAAAAGGAAGAGCAAGACGCAGAGCGAGGGAGAACGCCGCGGATATTGAGTCTGAAATAGTGTCAATACATATATACACCTCGGCATATATATAGACGTTGTGCGTGTAGAGTTTTGCTCGTATTTGCGGGGGTGAGCCGCATATATTCTCCTTCCTTGTCCATTACTCTGCTCTCTGGCTTCGTCAGTCTCTTTGAGGGTTGCGAGAATGAGGGAGGGGGTAGCAACAGGTCGGCAGGGGCATAATGTATTCCTTTCAGACACACACACACGCACGACGTGGCAGCAGCAGCAGCGGTTCAACTTTCTGCTCTTCTCTCGCTCTCTCCCTCCCTTGTCTATATTAATATTTCTTGCAGCTCTGTGCACTGCTGACTAACTGCTGGATATCTGTATCCGCATGTGTGTGTGTGTTTTTTTTTCTCTCATACGCAAAACATGTAGCGCGTCTTTAAAGGGCCCGACTACCCTCTATGTAAATACGGTGGTGCATTAGGAGCCAATGTTGCAGCGGGCATAACCATGTACCCGGCAAATTTCACGTTTCTCGTTTAATATGCACTGAAAAGTAAATTTTGTTGGAAAAGATCGATATTTTGTTCGATACGTTAAACGTAAACGTTTTTTTTTTAATAAACCCAAAAATTGTGTCATCGCAGCAAGAAATATTCTAGAAAGTCTCTTCGGGAGCAAATTTTTATCGTTCCGATCGTAAATTTTGCTAACAATTCCATTAGAAACGAAATGCACTGCCAAAATAACGAAAATTTAGAAATTATCAAAGAATATTCACGTGTTCATTAAAATATTAACGATTTTTAACAAAATTTCATTTCCAGTGTCACTGAAAAGGAAATTTTGTTGGAAAGGATGAAAAATTTGTTGGAAAAGATCGATACTAAACGTTTTTTTTGAATAATCCCAAAAATTGTGTCATCGCAGCAAGAAATATTCTAGAAAGTCTCTTCGGAAGCAAATTTTTATCGTTCCAATTGTAAATTTCGCTGACAATTCCATTGGAAACCAAATATGCTGCCGAAATAACCAAAATTTTGAAATCATCAAAAAATATTTAGTTTATCGTGTTCAACAAAATATCGACGATTTTTAACAAAATTTCAATCCCAGTGTCTAATCCAATGATAACACTGAAAAGAAAATTTTGTTGGAAAAGATCGATATTCTGTTCGATACGTTAAACGTGAACGTTTTTTTTTTTTAATAAACCCAAAAATTGTGTCATCGCAGCAAGAAATATTCTAGAAAGTCTCTTTGGAAGCAAATTTTAGTCGTTCCACTCGTAAATTTCGCTGACAATTCCATTGGAAACCAAATATGCTGCCGGAATAACAAAAATTTTGAAATTATCAAAAAATATTTAGTTTATCGTATCCAACAAAATATCGACGATTTTTAACAAAATTTCATTCGCCAGTATGCATTTTTTGACGATCAGTGAAAAATTGACGAAAAACTGTACTTCGTAAAGAAACACGAGTCTCTACAAAGCATTTCGATAGGAATTATCCTTCTACACAAGTTTCTTTATGTGGGACGAAGGATTTTCGGTTTGTGACGATGCGGAGATCAAAAGATTCCAGAGTGGACTGATTTGAAGCATTGTGCTTGAATGGGACGTCATTAGAATGTTGGTCCTGATGTTGAAGACTTCGTCGAAGAACGGGGGATGAACCGCAACGGTATGAGAGAATCGGACCGAGAGGATAAGGGGCTGTGTTTCTTGACCGCATGGAGAAGTCCCTGGCCAGAGAGAGCGTAATCTTTACGATGACGAGGTCTTTATCTTTGTTTCTTTTTTCATCTACAGCTCCCCTCCGACGATGCCTTTTTCTCTGGCATCTAATACGTATTTCGCAGTGTATATATGTACCTGAGCAGGTCTGTATAAATACAGGAATCCTAATGTTCGTGAACAGTTACCCTTGTCACTCGACGTGTCAGTCATTTTTCTTGCCTCGTCTTCCGCATTTTTATCTTTCTGTCTTTTCATCCGACGTTGATTCTCCTCGATTACATGATTTTCGGCGAGAGACTTTTTGAATGACAAAAATCACGAAATTTTTGGGATTGAAATTGAAATTAATTTCCAGGCGATCGTAGTTTTGGGTGGAATAAAGTTACACAAAATCAAAATAATCAGACTTTCATAAAATTTGGTCATAAAATTCTTTGGCATCGAGTGTGGAAAGACAATTTTTTTCCAAATTTTTTACCACATGCTTATCGAATAATTACTCGAGTACTGCGTGTCGGAAAATCTGGAAAAAATTGTATTGTCATTTAATTAATATTATTAAAGAATGTGAACCAAATTTTATTGAATTCTTATATGTTAAAATTTTTTTTATGTTTTTAACACGGTTTAGCATGCCAACAATGATATTGAAGTTTGCATCGTTGCAACGCAACGAAAAATCTATTTTTTATTTATTATTTTGATAATTAATTGACTCGTTTCAATTTTTCTAGTAAATTTACTTTTCCAATGGCGAAAAAGACTTTCTCGTTATTGTCGACAAACACTGTATGAAAATTTGTTGCGATGCTATGAAAAAAAAAGAGTTTTCGTTGCATTTCATCGATGCAAACTTCAACATCATCAAAATTTTGTATAAACGTTCTCTGCACCAAAATTAATGATATTGAAGTTTGCATCGTTGCAGTGCAACGAAAAATCTATTTTTTATTCATTATTTTGATAATTAATTGACTCGTTCGAATTTTTCTAGTAAATTTACTTTTCGAATGGCGGAAAAGACTTTCTCGTTATTGTCGACAAACACTGTATGAAAATCTGGTGCGATGCTATAAAAAAAAAACAGTTTTCGTTGCATTTCATCGATGCAAACTTCAACATCATCAAAATTATGTATAAACGTTCTCTGCACCAAAATTAATGATATTGAAGTTTGCATCGTTGCAGTGCAACGAAAAATCTATTTTTTATTTATTATTTTGATAATTAATTGACTCGTTCGAATTTTTCTAGTAAATTTACTTTTCCAATGGCGAAAAAGACTTTCTCGTTATTGTCGACAAACACTGTATGAAAATTTGGTGCGATGCTATAACAGAATAATGAGTTTTCGTTGCATTTCATCGATGCAAACTTCACCATCATTGGCAACATTGTATCGTCGTGATTCCACCTCCTTAAGTGGCCGTCAGTCGGGCACATGTGAGAACCACACGTCGACGCATCTGCATATCTAAACGAAGAATCTAATGAATCTTAATATCGATTGTGAAATGAGCAATAAAATAAATACGGAAGGGGGTTGAAGCTGCGGGAATGATTTCTCGTGGATCGCGATAAATAATAGTCGTCGCGGCGTGGAGCAGATCAGGGATTTCTTGAGAGTAATGTATAGATCCGCCCTCCCGCCCACATGCCCTCGCGATTGATGTTGAGGTCGGAATTTGCAGCTTACGAAAATTACCATACGAATCGAAAAAGGATTGTACAATTTCGCTGCGAATTTTCTATACGAGGCTTGAGAATGTTAATGCTCAGCAAAGTTGTGGGCCGTTCTGAAGAGCGAAAAAAAAAGACGAAAAAACGTGTAAAAGGATGAACAAGTGTTTGGGAGTGTTTAGAAGGAGGCGAGGAAAAAAAAATCAACGCGCCGGAGTTACTGAAATAGACCATGTGGAGAAGGAACGAGAAGACTCGAACGATATAGATATACATGGGTGTATATATATGTATATAGAATCGAAAGAGGCGTAGAATTTTTTACGAGCACCTGTTTCACAATTTTCCACCGGTTCGCCCGGGGGCCACGTCGTCAGGTAGTCATGCTTCGTAGAGCCCCGCGCGCTTCTCGCGTGCACTATATAATGCCCTCTCGGTGTGTGCCCCTCCGCGCGCGGTGTGTGCCTATAAGCCTGAACAGCCTGAAAAACCTGTTCCTCTCGTTTCTGTACGCAGCTTCGCGGCTTCTATATTCCGAGGCGGCATCGTTCTCGCGGGGCTCTAAACAGAGTCGCCCCCTCCCTGGAGCAGCAGCCTTCTCATCTTTTTTTTTTTCTTTAATTCGCCGCCACGACTTCCCTGTCACTAAATTCGTTTTTCTACGACGTTTCGAGTGAAAATTTCAAAAATATTGTAGGGGTGTGCGAATAGTGATCGAATCGAATCGAATCGAATATTGAAATTCGATTCGATTTTCGAATCGAATATTCGATTTTTTAGTCGAATATTCGATTTTTGAATCGAATATTCGATTTTTTAGTCGAATATTCGATTTTTGAATCGAATATTCGTCGAATTTTCGAGTATTCGATAAATTTCCGAATATTTGATGAATTTTCAATTCGATTTTCGAATAGAATATTCGAGCAATTTTCAAGTATTTCTTAAATTTTCAAATATTTGAATATTCGAAAGAAAATCGAATATTCGAAAGAAAATCGAATATTCGAAAAAAAATCGAATATTCGAAAAATAATCGAATACTCGAAAAAATCGGATATTCGGTTTGAAATTCGAATCACACAATTCGATTCGATTTGATGCCGAATATTCGAAGTTTTCAAATATTCGCACACCCCTA
>JBAJMU010000001.1:1610497-1640693 GCA_037952995.1 Hyposoter didymator | reverse complement strand
TTTTTTTTCTATTTTTTTTTATTTTTTAGCCAATCGATAATTCGATATTCTCGCGGGTACTTTGTACACTATACGTTGAGTGACTAAGAGAACGCGATGAAACGCATGTAATACAAGGAGAACGAACTGCTGTGCACAGGTGAATGAATTACACACGTCGTTAATATTTACGGAGCCAGTCACAAGCGCTGCAAATAAAATCTAATGGCATTCGTTATTTCGTAAACAACAAACAGCTTCCTCCAAAACACGCGCGTGTATCAATTTTCGTTCGTTTCGCGCTCCAGCAGGCTTCCGAGACGACGACGTCGAATCATGTTACAAATTTCAAGAGTTTCAAATTTCAATGACGAGCTTTCAAATTCGTCGTTTGGGAAAAACCGAAATCTATAGGATTTTTAATACTCGAGTCTTACTCTCGTAGGCGCGAAAAAAAATCGAATTGAAACTGAGAAATCCTCAAAATTTTGGCTCAGTCTTATTTTGGGCGGGCTGCGAATTTTTGACGAAAACGTGCGTGACGTTTGCATCGCTGAATGACTAAAAAATTATATTTTTTCTGTAGCCAAGTTGATTATTCAAAAATGCAAAATTACGAATGTAAAACGATCGATTTTTGCGCCCGGGAAATTAATCCGCTCGAAAAAATTTGAATGATTTTGAAAATTAAACAAATGGTCAATAAAAATGAATATTTTTCGTTTCATGACGAAGCGACGATAAAATAAACACTGAAAACAAAATTTTGTTGGAAAAAATCGATATTTTGTTCGATACGTTCGACTAAACGTTTTTTTTGGAATAATTTCAAAAATTGTGTCATTGGAGCAAGAAATATTTTAGAAAGTCACTTCGGAAGCAAATTTTTGTCGTTCCATTCATAATTTTCGCAGCCAATTGCGTTAAAAACCAAAAATGCTGGCAAAATAACGAAAATTTTGAAATTATCAACAAATATTTAGTTTACCGTATTCAACAAAATATCGACGATTTTTAAAATAATTTTATTTCCAGTGTCTGTATACACTGAGAACAAAATTCTGTTGGAAAAGATGGACATTTTGTTCGATACGTTCGACTAAACGTTTTTTTTTAAATAATTTCAAAAATTGTGTCATTGGAGCAAGGAATATTCTAGAAAGTCTCTTCGGAGGCTAATTTTAGTCGTTCGAATCGTAAATTTTGCTGACGATTCCGTTAGAAACCAAAAATACTGCCAAAATAACAAAAATTTTGAAATTATCAAAAAATATTCAATTTATCGTATTCAACAAAATATCGACGATTTTTAACAAAATTTCATTCGCCAGTGTAAAACGATGGATTTTCGCGATCAAAAAAATATATCCGCTCGAAAAATTTGAATGATTTTAAAAATTAAACAAATGGTCAATAAAAATGAATATTTTTCGTTTCATGAGGAAGAAACAATAAAATAAATGAATGGGTTTTGTGGAGATTTGGAAAATGTGCAGCAGCATGGTGAACGGTCGAGTATCTTACGCCGCGCGGGTTTTACCAGAGCAATACCTGATGGCGAGGTGGAAGGAAATCAATGAAAGTAAATAGCCGATTGAACGAGCGAAGGAAATGGCGAGAGAGAGACTTTTATTTGTTGCCCCGGCCGCAAGTGACAAGTTGGCTGTCGCAAAGTGTGGTTGCATCGCGCGCGGTATCGGGAAACGAGCAAATTGATGTATCGCGAACGAAAAACGTCATGTTTCGATTTATTCAGCATCGCGATCGTTTATAATCGCTAGCGAAATGTTGAGAGTCCGAATACGAAGCGTGTGTGTGTGGACGAGTGAAAATTGTTGCGAACTAAACAAAATGAGGCCAAAATGCGTGCACACTGGCGCACGTCTCTTTAGAACGAAAAAGAAAAAAGCGTCCCAACTCGGCGAATGGCTTTCGATGTTAAAATAGTCTCGGGACAAGAACCGAGCGAGAAAACGCGTTTGGCTTGCGCGCCTACGCGCTTTTGGCCCTTATCGTCGAGCACTTATCATTATACCAAGTGGCGCATTCTCTTCTCGTCACTCTTTTCCTCACGTGCACTTTTTCTCTCTCGCCCTCTCTCCCTGCAGATAAACCAACGAATCATCGACCGCGGTCGAACCCATCCACCCACACGCATCTCTTTTCCGTGTATGTATTTACTTTCATGTCCTTATCTCTTCCTTTTGCTTTCGATTTTGCTCACAATTTTTGTCACCGCATCCCGAATAACGTGTCTTACCAGCCTTCAGTCTCTTTTCTTTTTTTTCCCCCTTTTTTTGGACAAACCTTCCGCTTTGCTGGACCAAGAAATAAAATGGAAACAGGAAACTGCGATATTGATCGATTCGATGAATTATCACACTGAAAATAAAATTTTGTTAAAAATCGTTGAAGTTTTATTGAACACGTTGAACTAAATATTTTTTTATAATTTCAAAATTTTCGTTATTTTGGAAATATATTTGGTTTCTAATGGAATTGTCAGCAAAATTTACGATTGGAACGACAAAAATTTGCTTTCCAAGAGATTTTCTAGAATATTCCTTGCTGCGATTTTTGGGATTATTAAAAAAAACGTTTAGTTGGACGTATCGAACAAAATATCAATTTTTTCCAGTGCGACTAAACTTTTTTTTTTTATAATCCCAAAAATTGTGTCATTGGAGCATAAAATATTTTAGAAAGTCTCCTCGTAAGCAAATTTTAGTCGATCCACTCGTAAATTTCGCTGACAATTCCATTAGAAACCAAAAAAACTGCCAAAATAACGAAAATTTGGAAAATTATAAAAAAATATTTAGTTTACCGTATTCAAAAAAATATCGACGATTTTTAACAAAATTTCATTCCCAGTGTCACTGAAAAGAAAATTTTGTTGAAAAAGATGGATATTTTGTTCGATACGTTCGACTAAACGTTTTTTTTGAATAATTCCAAAAATTATGTCAATGCAGCAAAAAAAATATTAGAAAGTCTCTTCGTAAGCAAATTTTAGTCGATCCACTCGTAAATTTCGCTGACAATTCCATTAGAAACCAAAAAAACTGCCAAAATAACGAAAATTTGGAAATTTCAAAAAAATATTTAGTTTACCGTATTCAACAAAACATCGAAGATTTTTAACAAATTTTAATTCCCAGTGCATCGCGAGTTCGATGGAAAAGAAGCAGAAAATATCTCGAAAAGTCCAATTTCTTCGAAAGATATTAATTTTTTCAAAAATTGAGTAAAACGTCGAGGGAATTGAGAAAAACTGTTGGAACGAGGCATCAACGTTTTCCTCGTGGCTTTAACGACTCTTTTTCTTTTCCAAAGTAATCGAAACATCCGATCGCGTGTTTCGGGGGTTTATCTCTTTCTCTCCTTTCTGAGCTCGCGAGCCCCCTGGCAAAGAATTCTCCCCGGCACAATCCTCGTCTATCGCTCCGCGTAACAAAGTGAATTAAAAAAAAAAAACGAGTCTACCTGCGCCATCAGCAGGGACGACTAAGCATCGCCTCGGATGCGTATTCTATGCGAGACATACGCACGTGCCACTGTTCCCCTCGATTTTCAACCAGCAATACCCTCGTTTCTTTCATTTCCCAGTGACCTATAGGCTCGCAAGAATGAATCAAATATTTGGCTAAACATTCATCGAAAAAAAACGTACGATCTGACCAAAAGAAAAATAAAGAGAAAAGGGTTTCAGAAATTTTCATTTTTTTTTCCATGGAATTCGAAGAAAATCATTTTTTTGTCAAATTTGCTCCAAAAGCGACTATGCCGACGATTTAGCAATCGTTCAATTTAAATTCTGTAATCTTCTCTAATGAAAGAAGAAAATTTCACTTTCTAAATGTCATATCGAGAGTGAGGGACTTTGAAATTCCGAGGTCGAGTATTTTCCCTGCTTTTCTTATAGTTCTCCATGGGAATTGCGAAAATTGACCTTTCTTTTGTCCCAAAGATCGTCACAGTGTTTCGAACGCGCACACTGAAAACAAAATTTTGTTGAAAAAGATGAATATTTTGTTCGATACGTTCGACTAAAAGATTTTTTCAATAATCTCAAAAATTGTGTCAATGCAGCAAGAAATTCTTTAGAAAATCTTTTCGGAAGCAAATTTTAGTCGTTCCACTCGTTAATTTCGCTGACAATTTCGTTAGAAACAAAATTTACTGCCAAAATAACGAAAATTTTGAAATTATCAAAAAATATTTCAGAAGCTCTTCGTAAGCAAATTTTAGTCGATCCACTCGTAAATTTCGCTGACAATTTCGTTAGAAACAAAATTTACTGCCAAAATGACGAAAATTTTGAAATTATCAAAAAATATTTTAGAAAGTCTCTTCGTAAGCAAATTTTACTCGATCCAGTCGTAAATTTCGCTGACAATTTCGTTAGAAACAAAATTTACTGCCAAAATGACGAAAATTTTCAAATTATTAAAGAATATTTAGTTTATCGTATTCAACAAAATTTCGACGATTTTCAACGAAATTTCATTTTCAGTGCATTGAAAATTCAAAGACTAGGAAATAATTTAGAAACGAGGCAAATTTGTAATTTTCATATTTATCGAATAACGATCCGTGCAGCAGCCATTTTTCTATTCACCAATTCGACAAGATTGGGAAGAAAAAAAACACGTTTTTGTGACAAGCGAAAAAAATGCTCACACCCTCGCGTACCAATTTTGAAGGATTCACGCGGGTATTTGGCCACGTACACGCAATCGCGTAAATGTGTATGTAGGAGAATATATATGATATGAAAGGTTTGTATGTATCGCGGAAAGGGGGTCCATAAATTTTCGGAATAGTCCCTTCGAGTGGCTTCGCTGTGTCCTGCCTCCCAATTTTTCCAGGTTGTGTGCTGTGCGGGTTCTGGCACCCCACGTCACCGCCGCGCGACCATCCGAAATACGTCCCTTGAGGGGTCGCAATGCGGTGTCCTGGCAACGCGGTACCTCGATCAGCTTAAGGACGTCCCGTTGAGTCCCAACTATATACCCCCCCGCGCGTGTCTCTCGCTCTTTATCCTTCTCATCCTCCTCTCTGTTTTCTTCCCTAGTCTTTGCTTATTAACCCCCGTAGAATAATTGCCACAAATATGAAGAAACAACGTTGCCGGATAAACAGAGAAACGCATCATTAAATTTCAGATTTCTTTTTCATTTTGGCGGATAAACAATTGCAAAATCCCATGGACACAAATTCTTGGTACACTGAAAAGAAAATTTTGTTGGAAAAGATGGATAAACGTTTTTTTAAATAATTCCAAAAATTGGGTCATCGCAGCAAGAAATATTTTAGAAAATCTCTTCGGAAGCAAATTTTAGTCGTTCCAATCGTAAATTTTGCTGATAATTCCATTAGAAACCAAATCTACTGCCAAAATAACGAAAATTTTGAAATTATCAAAAAATATTTATTGTACTCAACGAAATATCGACGATTTTTAACAAAATTTTATTTCCAGTGTCTAATCCAATGATTACACTGAAATCAAAATTTTGTTGGAAAAGATCGATATTTTGTTCGGTACGTTCGACTAAACGTTTTTTTTTTTTTTAGTAATTCTAAAAATTGTGTCATCGCAACAAGAAATATTCTAAAAAATCTCTTCGAAAGCAAATTTTAGTCGTTCCAATCGTAAATTTTGTTGACAATTCCATTAGAAACCAAATTTACTACCAAAATAACGAAAATTTTAAAATTATCAAAAAATATTTAGTTTATCGTACTCAACGAAATATCGACGATTTTTACCAAAATTTTATTTTCAGTGTCTAATCCAATGATTACACTGAACCCAAAATTTTGTTGGAAAAGATCGATATTTTGTTCGGTACGTTCGACTAAACGTTTTTTTTTTAATAATTCAAAAAATTGTGTCATTGCAGCAAGAAATATTCTAGAAAATCTCTTCGGAAGCAAATTTTAGTTGTTAAAATCGTAAATTTGCCTGAAAATTCCATTAGAAACCAAATTTACTGTCAAAATAACAAAAATCATTTAGTTTGCCGTGTTCAACAAAATATTAACGATTTTAAAAAAAATTTCATTTCCACCGTAAGCAGCAGCAGCCTGAATAAAAGTTTGAGTGAATTGGCGTACACGCGTTATGAGTACGAGATAAAATCTCGTGGTATTCGTGTGCTGGGTGAGACGCTCTTCTCCATTTCCTCCTATTCTGTACGTAAACTCATGTGCAGAGACCACAGAGCGTAATCGCAGAAGCCCCCTTTGTGTATAGAGGTTGGCCGCGCGCGATGCCCTCGCCTGTGTCTTTCACTTCTTACTGCTTTCCCTTCTCGCGTAGGATCGGATATACTATTACTCGTTAATTGAGCGTCCAGGGATTTCGCAATTTTGTTGCAGTCCCGCGCGCGTATCCGACTGCTCGAGTTACTTCGACATTTCACCCTCGGCTGACGGTCACCGCTCGCCCTTTCTCCCCTGCTCCTCTTTTTTATGCTTTGTCAACACACACGACGTGATAAATTTCGCTGGCAAGCACGCACATTCGTCGATGCAACTTGTTGGCATTTTTTATGACGTATCGAATAATTTAGTGTCAAAATTCTGCACCGTTTGAATTTTCCGATTCGCGCAGTCGAAAAAGCGAAATGGAAGAATTTTTTGTACAGCTGACAGGATGAGAAAGGACGCGACGAATAATCTCAAAGATTTTGGTCATTAGGGTGGATCGCCAAGGGTTGAAAGTGCCGCGCCAAGGGTTGAAAGTGCTTTCGCGCGTTATCTGTTTCGTCGGGGTATGCGCTCATCTCACGGTTGCATAATACCCTGTACGTTCGCGAAGAAGGATTTCCTTGCGCGCTCTCGCAGCATGGAACGAAAGCCACGCGAAAGACTCGCGGCGCTGAAATGTTTCTTGAGCCCCGAGGCAGAATGAAAAGCATGCAGCAGTGCAGGCGGGTATCGCGCGACGCGCGGGGATTCCATTTGTTTTAGTACCTCATCAAAAGGTCCACTCAGCTCGTAGCCGTAATAATAACATAATTCTCCTATTGGACTAGCAGAGCGAACAAGGAGCAACAAAAAGGAAGACGAACTAGAAGAAAAAAACGTTGCAGAACGAAAAATCGTAAAAACATTACGTTATTGCGAGCTAACGGCGCTCGTAGAACCGTTGTTATAGAAAATGGATGTCAAGTTCTTTTTACAGCCCCGCGTTTTATAGTGAGACTCGTGTCTTTTGGCATTAGGACAGTTATAAGAAGAAAAATTAAGTTTCACTAACCCGCAGAGACACGATAACATTCCGACGATGCGAAGGAACAAAGATCGTGAAAGAAACGAAACGATTTTCTTGGCACCGGTCGATTATTAATAAACGCGAAAAAAAAAGAGTTTTGAAACTTTGTTATTTGGACTCAACCTTATGGATGGTTCGTGATACATATTTATCGAGAAAAATGAATTTTGTTAAAAGATTCTTCAAAATGTTGAATAATTTTTGAAATTCTGGATCACGAGATATTTTTTTGCTGCTATGGGCAATCGACGCTGCCGGCAATACTTTGTCTTCGAATTTAAACAACAATGACACTTTTCGTATTGATTTTGTGAAAAAAAAAGAATTTCGTTGCATTCCAATAGGGGTGTGCGAATAGTGATCGAATCGAATCGAATCGAATATTGAAATTCGATTCGATTTTCGAATCGAATATTCGATGAATCGAATATTCGATTTTTGAATCGAATATTCGTCGAATTTTCGAGTATTCGATAAATTTCCGAATATTTGATGAATTTTCAATTCGATTTTCGAATAGAATATTCGAGCACTTTTCAAGTATTTCTTAAATTTTCAAATATTTGAATATTCGAAAGAAAATCGAATATTCGAAAAATAATCGAATACTCGAAAAAATGGAATATTCGGTTTGAAATTCGAATCACACAATTCGATTCGATTTGATGCCGAATATTCCAAGTTTTCAAATATTCGCACACCCCTACATTCCAATGAAAAGATCGATATTTTTTGTTCGATACGTTCGACCCAACGTTTTTTTGAATAATCCCAAAAATTGTTGTCATTCCACTCGTAAATTTCGCCAACAATTCCGTTACAAACCAAATATACTGCCAAAATAACGAGAATTTTGAAATTATCCAAAAATATTTAGTTTACCGTGTTCAAAAAAATATCAACGATTCTAAACAAAATTCTATTTCCACTGTAAAAGCGTTCGATTCGCCAAAATCGAACGGCTGAAAAACTCGCCATTACAATCTTTAGAGCCTCTCTTCCCAGTTCGCTGGTCAGGAGCTCTAATTGCGAAAGAGAGTGAACGAAGTAGGCAAAAGGCAGAGATAGGAAAGATAAGGAACGAGAGAGCAAAGTGCAAACGATAGATATGCTGCTTTCCTCGTAAACTCTAATGATTTCTGCGAAGAAGCGGAAGTGTGGACGCGGACCTGATGCGAATATGAAGAGCGAAAAAAAGGTGTAAAGGAAAATTAGTAAAAGATGGAAAGTTCGAGACTCGCAGAGTCCGTTCTCTGTGTTTTTCGTATAGAGTTAGGGTACGAAGCTCTTTCGTAGGCTGCGAGTTAGCGATGCCTCGCTAACGGTCCACTTGAGTCAACAGTCGGTCCTCGATCGTTAAGGCAAACACACAGGAAAGCCTCTGCTTGCGCCCTGCTATATATATTTCTACATCCTTCGACGTCTATATGTATTATCTATGTATACATACGAAGGTAAGCATTTTTCCGAATGCACACACCGCGTGGCCCCTCGATCCATCCGCGTATCTGCTGCTGGCGCATTATCGTCGTCACAGTCTCCCCCGCGCGCGCGACTGCGAGAGATATCGAGCCAGAGAAATTCAAGACGATTGTGTGGCTTATTCATTCGAATCAACAAGGAGGAGGCATCTGCGTAAGTTGGTAGCATTTGTACGAGGTAAATAATATCAATCACTCGGCATCTGTCGCGTCAATTATTCACAGCAGCCACGAAAACGTCATGAAAATACAATATTGAAGGAAAATCATTCAAATTTTTTTTCCTGTCATCTGCTGTTCGGTTCGTGACTTTTTTATCGTACAAATTCCATTCGGACGTCATACGGTAGGAGAAAAATGTAAAACGGGGAGCTGGAACGTCGGGAGACTGAATGAGATGAAAAAAAACGTTCGGCAGAAGGAAATTTCGAAACTTTGTTTGAAAAACTTGAAACGAAGGAGCAAAAAAGAGAAACTGCTGCACTCTCTTTGGTGCACACTGGATGAAACGCGCTCTGTGAGGATTTTGGAACGCTCGGATCTGACATTTGACGAGAGAAACGTAAAAGAGACTCGTTGGCATTTTAATCCCAAAATTTTTACTCTTGGACGTTCAACGTCGTTGCGGACGCGATACAAACGCGCCTCGACAGTCGGACGCGAGAACGAATGTGGCCTTTTGCGCTGCTGGTCACTGAGCTCGCGTTCAGAGCGAAAAGCTTTGTGTTCGCGACGTCAGGAAAATTTCAGCCAGCCACAGGTTTATGTATTTGGAGCGAAAAAAGGCGAGGAAACTGTGAAAAGTTGTTTGATTTTCTTTCGCTCTCAAAAACCATAATTGTCTCAGTCCCGATCGATCGGTGCAGATTCAAAAGATACAAACCCCGAAAATCTGTCGAGAAAAAAATAAAAAACGAAAACAAACGATATCGTTGAGTTTTTTCGACAAATCTTTTCGCGATTCGAAATTTTTTTCGAGTTTTCCAAAAAATCCCGCGGTCCCCAGACATTGTAAGTGGCGAAAAAAAAAAATGGAAGAAATCTCAACGAGACACTCGATCCGCTCACGGAGACGAAATAATCGTACGTCCTTGTTATTTATTCAAACCCCTCTGCGCAGAGATTCTCAACCGCGCATCTCCACACCCCCAAATCCAGAGAAAAGAGAGAGAGAGGGAGGAGCCACGAATTTTCACGATATGGTTGAGATCGAAATCCGTAAAAACTGTACATACGATTTCGTAGAGTGTTTACCGGAAGTGAAATCATGAAAAAAAAATTCCCTTGACACCCTCGACGCTTTTACGCCTAATCGGGATTTTCTCGTTGTTTATTCATCCCTCGCAGTCTCTACCTTTCTTCTCTCTCTCGGGTCCCCTCGAATTTCGACTACCCGTGGTTCTCAAATTTTCAATTGAAACCAAAATTTCCTGCACTTACGCGCAACATCCATACGATTCCGACGTTCAATGACTTTTTTTCAAATAATAATTAACCGGGAAAATGGAAAATACACGAAAACTCTAATTTTCGTAAAAAAAAAAAAAATGTCGAAATTTCGATAAAAATGGCCAAGTAAATTTTTTTTTTTTGACGATATGAAATTTTCGAAAGAAACGAACGTCAGGGTAAGGCGAAAAAGCGATTGGCGGAGCCTCGAAAATGTGAAATGTCCTTTCTAGCTCTGGGGAGAGGGGCCCGTGGCTTTCGGTGCTTTCATCAGGGCCGTAGGCGAGGATAGGGTGGGCCCAAAAAAACGTACGAGAGAGAGAGAGAGAGAGAAATACATTTTCTCTTTCGTTATTTTTTTCCTTGCGCGCGGTCTCTCTTGATAAAGCTTCTCCGTCCCTATCGGTCTTACGGCGCGGCGGTTCGTATTCCTCTTTCTTCTTCTTCGTCTTGGTCTCTTTATCCTTTTTGTGTGTTGTGCTTCCTCTTCTTGTGCCGCGTGTACTCGGCGAGTTGTCTCTCTGTCTCTCTCTCGGCTCGCGGTATCGCGGTAGATCGTGTGTCCCGTAGCAGTGGTTTTCAATTCTTCGCGATCGACGATCACGATTCCATTGATAGAAAAATTAAGAGCGATACGAGAGGAGCCTCAGAAACAAAAAATGGGAAATGGAGTCGATGGGTGCGACAGCACGGAGAGTTGGCCCTCGATCCGTAACGAAATAACACAAAAAAAAGGGACGAAAAAAATTAAAAAAGACAGAGACTCGAAGAAAATGCTATTCGGAGAGAAAATGATAAAAAAAAGTTACTATGACAGTTTCCTGACACCAGATCGTCCTTCTGAGAGATTTTGGCGAATACAGAGAGATTTTTCAATCGGAATTAAAAAATGTCAAAATTTGGCGAAAATTTCAAAGTTTCGATGACATTGACGTTTGCAACGTTGGGCTCCAACGAAAAATACGTTGTTCTATTAATTGTTTGTTCAATTTCAAAAACCATTTCGTACCAATTTTCTATTTGGATCCTAAAGAAATATCGTTTTATTGTCCGGACCAAATATTTAATGAGAATCTTACGATCTGCTCCAGAAATAACGGAATTTCGTTGCATTCCAACGATGCAAACTTCAACGTCATAAATTTTCCGCTATCATTTAAAAAATCACTAAGTCTTCGTTAAAATCCCTTAGAGTAACTTTTGACATTAATTTTCTCTCCGTTCTTCGTAAACGACTCATCGGTTCGTAAATCCATCGCAATCGTCGAATCGGCTGGATAAACATTCGCATAGTTAATAAATAATCGACAAGTTCTCTCAATAAACATGGTCAATCGGCGTGGGGAGCACAACGACGTTCTCTTACGGAATGTTTCGCGTTTTTCGCCCTTCCGTTTGGCAGCGACTGGAAGGTACGCGTTGAGAAAATCCCAAACGCAGAAGAAATAACGTGCGTACACGTAGCAATAATTCGTAACATAGCCAAAAAGTACAGAACGCAGGCAAACTGCGAATGTAAACAAAATGAGAACCCTTTTGCGGTGGCGGCGGCGAGAGCCGTGGGCCAGAGAGGAAAGAGATATATAGGCGAGGATTGAGGAGCAGGGGGACACGGAGTCTGAACGTGGAGAGAAGAAGCACACAGGCGAGAGAGCAAAGAGGGATGTGAAACCCTGCACACCAACACAAAATTCTACACGGCGCTCTATGTATATATTTGTATTCGCCGATACGTGTGTTTGCGTGTGTGTGACAGAGCGAAAGGAAGATAAAATCAGAGCGAGGGAAGAAGACAGCAAAAGATGCGAGAAGCACAGGGTCGAGGAGATCGGGAAAGAGAGGAAAGATAAAAGGGCGAGAGAGAGAGAGAGAGAGAGCGATTGGTGAAATTAGATAAAGAAGAATCGCTAGAGAGTGCCTGGAGCGTAGAATATGTTCGGAAATGTATAGGAGCGTCCGAGAGGAACAGAGATACGTCAAATTAGATGTATATGGGAAAAGAGAAGGAAGCAGAGAGACCGAAGGGGAGTCCGGAGCAGGAAAGAGAGCGAAAGATCGTGAGGAAGAAAAAAAAAGGAAAGAGGAGGCGGAGCAAAGGCTGCGTGAGAGAGAGAGAGAGAGAAGAAATTGAAAAAAAAGGAGAGGACGATGCGCGATCGCGGAGGAGGAAGGATGGGGAAAGGCTTCACTCACACCCACGCGCCCGCGCGGTTTCTCTCACGAACGAGAGCGCGGCGTACAGAAGAAGAAAGAAGAGAGACAGGACGACGGTTTTACGCTAGACTCAGCATTCCGTGGAAGCGGCCCTCGTGGTTCATCATATCCATGCTCGCACTGGATTGAAAAGGCTGCTGCGCTGTGCCACATAACGCTGAATTATATTGGGGGCCATGGGGCGATGATGTCGTGGATGTAATACGAACAACCAAAGGAAAAGGGAGAAGGAAGAGAGACGAAAGAATATCCTATGGAATAATCGGCTCTCTCGACGTGCATGATTCTCTTTTCGCCAGCATATTGCACATACGCGATGCGCTTCGAAGCAGCAGAGAGAACCATGCGGGCCGAATTGCCCGTTTTCCTTTTTTTTGCTTTCATTTTGCATTTGCTTCGTTTTTCGTTTTTTATATACGCGCGCGAACGTCGTGTGGAACGACACACGATGCATGTGCAAACGCGCGGGCACTCCAGGACCGAGATCATCATATGGCTCTTGAAAAGATCGCGACGGACCGTGCGAGAGGACAGCCGCGTTTTCAAGATCAATTTTTCTAACAGTGAAAACGAAATTTCGCTGGAAAAGATCGATATTTTGTTCGATACGTTCGGCTAAACGTTTTTTTTGAATAATTATTAAAATTGTGGAGGAGAGGCAAGAAATATTCTGGAAAGTCTCTTCGGAAGCGAATTCTTGTCATTCCAATCGTAAATTTTGCCGAAAATTCAATTAGAATTTTAATGAGATTGATTGATTTTTTTAATTAATTAATTTAATGAATTAAAATTGAATTAATTAAATTAAATTGAATTTTAATTAATTAGATTTAGAAATTCCATTAGAATTAGAAAAGAGAATTAGAATATACTGCCAAAATAACGGAAATTTTGAAAATATCCAAAAATATTTAGTTGGCCGTGTTAAATAAAAAAAATCGACGATTTTCAACAAAATTTCATTTCCAGTGAAATTTTTAAATGGATTCGTGTATGGATTTGTTACTAGTCGGTCTTGAAATCGAGAAAATCTTCAAATCTCCAGGCACTCGCCGACGAAACGCTCAATTCCGCTGCGAATATTGACATTGTCGCGATTTATACTTTCGTCGCTTTGACGCGATCGTTCGCGATCTTTTGTCGTAGAAAACCCAACCAATGGCAAAACACAGCTAATCTGCTTATCAGAGCGTTCAGTTTTCCCGATAGAATCAATAAGCTCAGCAGCCCGGGATACAGAAGCCTTTGGAGATGAACCCAAATAATCTTCTTCGACGGCGCCACACAACCCTCTGCGACACGAGCGATCATCGTTCCAACAATTATGTCGGGAATCGTAACACGGACCGATCTCGACAATAATTCATCGGAAAACTAAAAGTGCGGATGTCGCGTCGATTGGCTCGCCAAATCGTCCGTTTAATGAATAAATAAATAAAAATTCTTGTTAAAATTCGGAATGGACTAAACTAAAGTTTATTAACAAGCTCGAAGAGCTCATCGAGGAGGATGAGCGAAAGGGACAACGCGCGGTGAAAGTCTGTGGAAAACTGATCTCAAGATCCTTGATCCTTGATCCTCTCTCCTGGCTGCGTTGGCCCACGTTGTTTTTCTCTGTAGGTTACAACAGCTCGCGTAGAAGTTGTTCACAGAGAGGAACAGTGAACCAGAGAATGTGCGAGGAGGGTGAGAGAGCAGGGGGAATAGAAGGAAAGAGACAAAATTCCTTCGGGATTTACGAGAGAGCTGTTCACCCGCGGCTAACCCGATTTTAAATGCGTCACGGTACAACGAATTATGAGGTTTTCATATACTTTTTCGATCGTTTTCTCAACAACTTCATTTTCCAAGAGAATAATGCTGTGGAGGATTGAGAAACTGTTGTAATCGCCTCTGCTGCATGCGGAGTCCTGGGACCCAAGTGTTCAGGATTCTGACGATTCTCTCATCGTCGATCTATTTTGCGAATAAATATCAATCGGAGCTTTGATCGGAATCGCATCATGATGTTGAAGTTTGCATCGTTGGGATGCAACGAAATTCTGTTATTTTTTTCAATAGAGCTCGTAATTATTATCAAATATTTGGTCTGGACAATAAAACGATTCTCTCTTGCGACCAAAAAACTCAATCGACACGAAAAATTACCACGATTTTCAAAATTCAATAAATAATAAATCTACAAAATACTTTTCGTTGAATCTCAACGTTGCAAACTTCAGAATCATCGATTTCGTTGCATTCTAACGATGCAAATTTATTATGTTGAAGTTTCGATCGTTGGAATGCAACGAAATGCTGTTATTTTTTGAGTAGAGCTCATAATTATTATTGAATATTTGCTCTGGACAATGAAACGATTCTCTCTTGCGACCTAAAAACTCAATCGACACGAAAAATTGCCATGATTTTCAAAATTCAATAAATAATAAATATACTAAATATTTTTCGTTGAATCTCAACGTTGCAAACTTCAGAATCATCGATTTCGTTGCATTCTAACGATGCAAATTAATGATGTTGAAGTTTGGATCGTTGGAATGCAACGAAATATTGTTATTTTTTGAGTAGATCTCATAATTATTATTCAATATTTGCTCTGGACAATGAAACGATTCTCTCTTGCGACCCAAAAATTCAATCGACACAAAAAATTACCATGATTTTGAAAATTCCATAAATCTCAACGTTGCAAAGTCCAGAGTCATGAAAAATAAGAAATTCGTTGGATATTTCGATTTTTTGCAGCAATCGAGAGATTCATGATGTTGAAGTTTGCATCGATGAAATGCAACGAAAACTCATTATTTTCACCAAATCAGATGTTCATTATTATCATCATTAATATTAATATTATTAATATTGATATTAATATTTTCATTATTTTCATTATTCGCACCAAATTTTCATACAGTGTATGTCGACAATAACGAGAAAGTCTTTTTCGTCATTCGAAAAGTAAATTTACTAGAAAAATTTGAACGAGTCAATTAATTATGAAAATAATAAATAAAAAATTGATTTTTCGTTGCATTGCAACGATGCAAACTTCAATATCATAGAGATTCCTAGAGAGCAGAGCGCATTCGTAAAGTTGTGCCAAAATGTAAATGTAATTATTTAACAACATTTACAAAAACGCGACGTCACCAGAGCCAATGATACAAAAAAATCTTGTATCCAGTTTTATTGGAAACAAGTTTGCGACAGATATCTGCCACAAACAGAAATTTACGATACGCACCCTGCAGAATTGTGCGGAGGGTTGATCCTGTATACACTTCACTCCGTACCCACATACACACACACACACGCACACAAATATATTTTTATCGTATAGCAAACAAGCGAACCAATCAGCTTAATCTGATCAAGTCTTCTCCGAAATTTTTCGAAACTCAATGTACCGCGCGTTACTCAATTACGCTATATCTCGATTGATGTTACGCCATCTTTGTGAATGCTTACAATGTCTACAGCAGCAGCGAATGCCCGGGTTGGTGTAAAATTTGAGTAAACTGTCAGAGACACGTTTCCGAGACGCGGTTGAGAGTTTCGTTTCGACCCAATTCATTTAATACGAAAGCTTCGGGGAATGACTGATGCAAAAATAATTCCAATTCTTGTTGAAACGCCCGCTCGATTGTCATTCAAACTTTTACACAGCTTTGACGTTTCTATTGTGTGTTTAGGAGCTTAATTAATAGGCGACATTGCTCATGGCAGTATTGCCTGGGAGAAGGAGTCGTTCTTGCGATACTGCGAGGCCAAAATGGGCAACGAACGAAAGGATCGTTCATTGGCCTTACAGTGTGACGATAATAATTTGAATGAAGATCCTTAACAATGTGGCTATGCTCGCAGTGGCTATTTCATCGCACAAAGTAACCATCGAACTGTGGTAAACGTGACGATGTTTATGTACGAAGTTGAAGTTTGCAACGTTGGAATGCAACGAAATTCCTTTATTCCTTGGACAAATCTCAAGATTCTCGTTGAATATTTGGTCAGGACAATAAAACGATCATTTTTTAACGTCTAAAGAGGAAATCAGTGCGAAAATTGTTCTGGTTTTTAAAATTGAACAAACAATCGATCGAAAAACGTATTTTTGTTGGAATGCAACCAAATTCCCTTTTTTCCTTGGAAAAATCTCAAGATTCTCATTGAATATTTCGTCAGGACAATAAAACGATCATTTTTTAGCGTCCAAAGAGAAAATCAGTGCGAAAATTGTTCTGGTTTTTAAAATTGAACAAACAAGCGATAGAAAAACGTATTTTTGTTGGGATGCAACGAAATTCGCTTTTTTCTTGGACAAATCTCAAGATTCTCATTGAATATTTGGTCAGGACAATAAAACGATCATTTTTTAGCGTCCAAAGAGAAAATCAGTGCGAAAATTGTTCTGGTTTTTAAAATTGAACAAACAATCGATCGAAAAACGTATTTTTGTTGGAATGCAACGAAATTCCCTTTTTTCCTTGGAAAAATCTCAAGATTCTCATTGAATATTTCGTCAGGACAATAAAACGATCATTTTTTAACGTCTAAAGAGAAAATCAGTGCGAAAATTGTTTTGGTTTTTAAAATTGAACAAACAATCGATAGAAAAACGTATTTTTCGTTGGAGCCCAACGTTGCAAACTTCATTGTATATGCTGGAGGAATGAGACTTGATGTTGGAGTTTGCGGCGTTGAAATGCAACGAAATGCCTTTTTTTTATTCAATTTTGTTTAAAAGAGTTCGAAAAATTATCAGGCAACGTCTATGAAAATTATTGGCGAATGAAAAACTAAATGTCATGGAAAAATTAAGGAGATTCCAAAAATCGTTGGAATGCAACGAAATGCCTTTTTTTCTTCAATTTTGTTTAAAGCAGTTTGAAAAATTATCAGGCAACGTCTATGAAAATTATTGGCCAATGAAAAACTGAATGTCACAGAAAAATTAGGGAGATTCGAAAAATCGAAAAAATTGTGAGTGGATAAAATATTTTTCGTTGAGCAGAGAGAAAAATTAGTTGCTCGAATAAATTCACAAGCTGGACGAAAAATCGTTGAAGAAAATAAAAAACTAATAGTGGAGTGGGAAACAGGTTTTTCTCAGGCTGCAAATCATCATTCGTTCGATTTGGTAAAAATCCATTGATCTAGACAGTTTGACAAGAATCTGGGGACCAAATTTATTTTTGCAATTGTTAACGACAATGGAAATCCAACGACGAATCGGTTGGAGGAAAAAGGTCACGCGAAATGTTTGGAATATCGAGGCGTCGGAAAAATTCCGAAGCGATCTAATAAAACATCGAGGACGAAACAGAAATTGTTCACAAAGTGCCATCGGCACAATGACGTTTTTTTGGCAGCTCTCTCGTGTCCTATCTATTCGCTGTCCCCATGATTTCACTCTGGACGAACTGCGAGAGACTTTCGTTCGTGTATGAAAAGCTCTGCCGCGCGCCCTTTTGTCTGTGCCTCGCGCGCTCTCTCTGGTTGTCTCTTTGCACGCGTTTATCCGGGTCACTCGGTAACCGAGCTCAACGTTCCGGCTTCGCTCACCCCGAGTCGGCGTCTGCTACAAGATTGTAATTAAAACGCTACTGTCGCGGAGCAGCTACGAGTGCGCTGGCTAGTCCGACGATGAAACAGTGTCAACGAGAGTGAGATAAAAAAAAAATTAAAAAAAAAGGGAGCGAGGGTGAAAAGCGAGTGCGAGAGAAAAAGCGTCGCGCAGAGTGCGGGATCAAAATACTCCCCGGCCGGTTTCCTATCTCAGGAACATTGATATCTCGCCACACAACTTTGTGTCTCTATACACACAACAAACAGAATGCCCGAGCTCAAGAAATACGTGCGGGAAAAAAATATTTTTAAGGGTTCATTTCTTTGCTAGGAAAAAAATGTTTTTTCGTCTTTTGCCAGCGAGAAGATCGTCTTCGCGTCTTCTCGAGACACTGGGAGATGATCAAGGGCTGTCCTAACATCTTCGGCGCCATGTAAATTGGAAGACGTTCGAGAGAAATGAATTTTTCTTTTTCCGCAGATTGTACTAACTGCGCGTGGTTGGACGAAGAGGATGTGGACGATATGAAGGAAGTCGTACACTGGCGAATGAAATTTTGTTAAAAATCGTCGATATTTTGTTGAATACGATAAACTAAATATTTTTTTGATAATTTCAAATTTCTCGTTATTTTGGCAGAGTGTTTTGTTTCTAATGGAATTTTCAGCTAAATTTACGATTGGAACGACTAAAATTTGCGTTCGAACAGACTTTCTAGAATATTTCTTGCTGCGATGACACAATTTTTGGAATTATTCAAAAAAACGTTTAGTTGGACGTTTCGAACAAAATATCGATCTTTTCCAACAAAATTTTGTTTTCCGTGATAGCGAATAGAAATGAGGGATTACACTGGAAATGAAATTTTATTAAAATTCGTCGAATTTCTGTTGAATACGAAAAACTAAATACTTTTTGATAATTTCAAAATTTTCGTTATTTTCGCAGTATATTTCGTTTCTAATGGAATTGTCTGCTAAATTTACGATCGGAACGACTAAAATTTGGGTCCGAACAGACTTTCTAGAATATTTTTGGAATTATTCAAAAAAACTTGAAATTACCGAACAAAATATCGATCTTTTTCAACAAAATTTTCTTTTTAGTGTAAGAAACGTATAGTCGATGAAAAAAAAACTGCAAATTCCATATCCTGAGGGACGTATATGCTAGAGGAATGGCATGCGTGTCAAGCGGGCGCTCTAGAACAGTTTTGCTCAATATGGAGCTATTTATAGAAAGAAAAAAAAAAAAGTCTCAAAAACGGACCTGACCCCTGGACACGTATCTCTGGTTTTTTGTGTCGAGGCTCGCGTCGTCCACATCCGCGCGCGCAAGTGGTTGTGCGAGCCAACGACGAACGATCGGGCCGCGGGTTTATAGAGTGGAGCTTGACGGCTATGGGAGATGAAGAGCGAGAGAGAGAGAGACGCGGGGAAAAGTGAGAAGAAAGCAGGGGGCGCGGTGGAAGGGTCGCGTTGCGGGAGGCGCAGCGTTGCAAGAGCCCGGCAGCAGAAACGTTCGCCACCCCCGTTCCCTCGGTCGTGGACTGGCAAAGGGGGTAGTAATAGAGGAGCAGGGGGGGGGAGGGGGATGGTGGTTGAAAGGCGGACGAGGGTTGCAGCGTCGCTAGGCAACTGGCGCCCCCTTGGTGTGTGCGCGGCTCTCGCGAGGTATTCTCGTTCCGCGAGCAGAGCACATGGATCGTTTCTCTCTATACCCATAACTTGAGCGAACTCGTACACGATATTCGCGACGTGTAACGAGAAACTACCGAAATTCTCATGCCGCACGCTCTTGCCTTTTCTCGCGGACTCGCCTCTCCGCCACGTCATCTTTTTATTTTTCGCGCTCCATCTGCACGATAACGAGACTCTCGATCTTGTCAAAAACGCACGTCAATGAGGAACAAGCGCCCTTGGGGCACGAAATCGCGAAAAAAGTCTTTCCGAAGCCTTTCCCAACATTTTCCGTTACCCGAAAGTGAAAATTACTAATACGAAGCGTATGAAACAAGGAAATAAGACGAAGGTTTGGAAAATATTGAAATTCGCTGTCGAGAATTCTTCGAGCGACGAAGCAAGAACTTGGTGGGCAAAACAATCCGCGATTCTGTGTGATTTTATCAACTTCGAAAGTCCTTACTCATTGCAGACTTGCTAAACTTCAATTAGAACGTTTAAACAAATGAAATTAATCACCTGTGATATTCTGACCGATGTAAATAACGAAAAGGAACGAAAATCTTTCGAAATCCTTCAGTATCATCAGACACTCGGATGCTGTGGAAGAAAAAATCGAAAGAACGTGGAGATTCTCGTGAGAAGACGCCATTGTCTCGGCGATACAACTATGCGAGCGGAAATGTTAAGAAATGTTCACTGAAAACGAAATTTTGTTGAAAACGATGGAAATTTTGTTCGAAACGTTCGACTAAACGTTTTTTTTGAATAATTCCAAAAATTGTGTCATTGCAGCAAGAAATATTTTAGAAAGTCTCTTCGAAAGCAAATTTTCGTCGTTCCACTCGTAAATTTCGCTGTCAATTCCATTAGAAACCGAAAAAACTGCCAAAATAACGAAAATTTTGAAATTATAAAAAAATATTTAGTTTACCGAATTCAACAGAATATCGACGATTTTTAACAAAATTTCATTCCCAGTGTCTGTATACACACTGAAAACAAAATTTTGTTAAAAACGATGGAAATTTTGTTCAAAACGTTCGACTAAACGTTTTTTTGAATAATTGAAAAAATTGTGTCATTGCAGCAAGAAATATTGTAGAAAGTCTCTTCGGAAGCAAATTTTCGTCGTTCCACTCGTAAATTTCGCTGTCAATTCCATTAGAAACCAAAAAAACTGCCAAAATAACGAAAATTTTGAAATTATCAAAAAATATTTAGTTTAGCGAATTCAACAGAATATCGACGATTTTTAACAAAATTTCATTTTCAGTATAATTGCGAAAACCCACGCAACGATTCGGTGCGCGACTGTTGCCAATTTTTCAACTAACCAAATTTTTATAAAAATGACACATTTTCCGGTTTTCCGAATATCTCATCGAAGTGTCGTTGAGTTTGGATCGAGAAACATACAGTAGCATTTGCAACTTTATCCATTATTCGCATAAACTCGTATGAACTCTCGCGTTCGAGAGAAACGAGCGGCGCAAGTCGCATAATCCATTTTCACGCTCCTGCCCCGCATATACACGGCCGACAATACAAAGACGCGAATTCGTACGACCATCAGGTAAATGCTCGGGTAAATGAGTCTCTGTGTACGAGTCGTAAAACCCTTTCAAAATGGCGGCGGCCACGCGATGCACGACTCGCGAGGTATAGTGACGGTGCAAACGTGAGTTTTCCAGTGGGGCAACGAAAAATCCATTCGATCGTTGGAATTGAACGAAATTCTCTTATTTCTCGGGCAAATATCAAGATTTTCATTGAATATTTCGTCAGGACAATAAAATGATTTTTTTTCAGGATCCAAAGACAAAATCGGTACGAAAAATGTCCCGATTTTCAAATCGATCAAATAATTTATAGAAAAACGCAAATGTACCGACGAAAGTTGTTCGGCGTCCGTTTTAGCGAAATGAATGAAACGATAAAACGAAATGAACGTCAAGGCATCGTAAGCGCTGCAGAGCTCGATCGCGACGCCTTGATCGACGCCCACTCAACGATTTCTGCTTTTTTCATTTACGTTCAATCAATTAACGCGGATTATGCATAAAATGACACACAGTGGGTTCGTATAAGTACGAATAAGTTATTCAACAATCCGAGGCTCGATCTTGCATCCGGGATCGTAAAATTCGTCAGGCTGCTGAGAAAAGAGTTTGCAGTTGATTGGCTTTAACTGAGATGCGTGCGGCAACGTTAGTGATCATTGCAATAAGGTCCATAATGACGCGATTGATGCAAAAGTGACGCTCGAGCGTGCGTGCAGAAATTATTGAAAATGAATTTTTTTCGCGATAATAAATTGCATTTTGCAAAGCGCGCCGTCGTTGGTGGATGATGAGGAAATTTATTTTAAGACAGAGAGAAAATAAAAATATAGTATCGTAAGAATAGAAATGTCAACCCTGAGGATGAACTATGTTGAAGTTCGCATCGTTGGAATGCAACGAAAACTCATTATTTTTTCTAGCATTGGCCGAAATTTTCATGCAGTATTTATCAACGATTTTGTGGACAATCTTTGACATTGGAAAACTGAATTTACTACACAGAGAATGAAATTTTGTTAAAAATCGTCGATATTTCGTTGAATTAAACTTCAAAATTTTCGTTATTTTCTCAGTATATTTGGTTTCTAATGGAATTATCAGCGAAATTTACGAGTGGAACGTCAAAAATTTGCTTCCGAAGAGACTTTCTAGAATATTTCTTGTCGCAATGACACAATTTTTGGGATTTTTCAAAAAAACGTTTAGTCGAACGTTTCGAACAAAATATTCATCTTTTTTAACTAAATTTTGTTTTCAGTGCTGTGAATGAAATTTTGTTAGAAATCGTCGATATTTTGTTGAATACGGTAAACTAAATATTTTTTTATAATTTCAAAATTTTTGTTATTTTGGCAACATATTTGGTTTCTAATGAAATTGTCTGCAAAATTTACGAGTGGAACGTCAAAAATTTGCTTCCGAAGAGACTTTCTAGAATATTTCTTGTCGCAATGACACAATTTTTGGAATTATTCAAAAAAAAACGTTTAGTGGAACGTATCGAACAAAATATCCATCCTTTTCAACAAAATTTTCTTCTCAGTGTAGAAAAATTGCAAAAATTCCATGAATTATCAAAAAAAATGAATTTTTCGTTCATTCCAACGATGCAAACTTCAGTAACATGAGGCTGATGGGAAAGAGGTGCGAATATAGAAAAGAGCCAAGGAAAGGGTTTTTTTCCGAGTCTATAACGAAAAGCTGCCGATGGAGCTGAGAAGAAACAGCGCGTGGATGTAAAAAACAGTCATTTCCAATGTGGCAGATACCGGGAGGGCGCAGGGGTCGTGATTTGGTCTACGAGGATGAATCTATAGAAGCTCCGGACTGTTGGGTGCCAGGAGGAAAAAGAAGATCGAGAGGGAAGAAGTGAGCAATAAGTAGAGAGGTTCGAATTCGTGATTCGTTACGGCTGAAAACCTCCTTCTCGTTAGTCTCGACGCCGTGCATGGGGCACACAGCGAGAGAGAGAAAAGAAAAACGTGCGGATGTGAAAGAGCAAGAGGCGAGATGTCTCTCTGCTGTTGGTCGTTTCGCTTCTCTCGTCTCTCTGCTTCTCGAGCTTTGCTGCTTCTTTATATTTCTCTTTTGCTCTGGTCGTTGTGTGCGACCAACGCCAACGCGTGTTACAAGCATTCCCCTCCCACGAGCCCCCGCGCACGCGAGAAACCGTCGAAAAACTCATTTTGCATCTCTCGCACGGTTCGGAGGAATAAGCAGCGATGGAAAACAAAAAAACGAAAAAAAAAGGAACAACGAATTCCGAAAGGACAGAGGGGACTAATTTTTCTGTGGTTTCATCCCCAAACCTCGCAGCAAGTTTTACTCGCATACGGAAACGTGTGTATCAGCCGCGCGCATTGCTTTGCCTTTCCCCTGCAAGCAGACGACCGGAAACAAACGTGTCTCGCCGCGAGCGTACGTAGACGAGGAATCCGTGCGATGAGCGCGGCGCGCATACGTACGCACGCGTGTCATTTCTATGTGTTGCGAGATTCTCGTGTAGGAGGAAAAGTTTCAGGATGTAACGCGGAGGGACAGAGAACAGCAGGGAAAGCAGCGAATGGGGCGAGAAGGAAATATAGAGCTCGAGATTTGACCCGCGTTTGCTCTGGGGTGTACGTGGTCATTAATTCGCCCGCGCCGCCCTTACCGGAAAGCTCTCGAAGCTCTCGCTGCTAATGTAACCGGGCCGCCCGCGCGATTCACCCTCGCCGCGAGCCCCGCGTCACGTTTTTTTTTCACCCGCAAAACATTTGTCTCTCTCACGTGCTCTCCTTTCTTCTTAACTGTTTTTTTCACTCGTCCAATCAATCCCGATTGCCGAGCTTTTTAGCACGATTCTGAATCGATCGTTAATTTTTTTATTGGAATCGTCGTTTTTTTTTTTCGAATAATAATCCCGATCGCGATCGTTCCGGTTGGTTGAAGTTTGCATCGATGAAATGCCACGAAAAGTCAATATTTTGTTATAGCAATCGCACCAAATTTTCATCCAGTGTTTGTCGACAATAACGAGAAAGTTTTTTTCGTCATTCGAAAAGTAAATTTACTAGAAAAATTGGAACGAGTCAATTAATTATCAAAATAATTAATAAAAAATGGATTTTTCGTTGCATTGCAACGATGCAAACTTCAATATCATTTATTTTGGTGCAGAGAACGTTTATACAAAATTTTGATGATGTTGAAGTTTGCATCGACGAAATGCAACGAAAAGTCATTATTTTGTTATAGCATCGCACCAAATTTTCATCCAGTGTTTGTCGACAATAACGAGAAAGTCTTTTTCGTCATTCGAAAAGTAAATTTACTAGAAAAATTCCAACGAGTCAATTAATTGTAAAAATAATAAATAAAAAATGGATTTTTCGTTGCATTGCAACGATGCAAACTTCAATATCATATCGTTCCTCTAATTCGAGATTTCCTTTGCTGTCGCGAAGCCGAGTCAAGTTCAAAAATACATCGAAGAGGACTCGAGAAATAAAAAATATTAAATCTCGTAATTTTTCTATGCATCGCTTCGAACGTGATTTTGACGAAATTTCGTGAGTAAAAATTGAAAGGTCGAGTCGCGTCGTTGTATGGCGAGTCCGAGGGGATATTATATTCTCAAATAAAATGCGAGTGTCTGTTAAGAAATGCAAAAGTATAGTTTACAAGCAAGAGTTTCGTTGACGTACGAGGCTCGCCAAAGCGGCCCATTTTTTTTCCTCGTACGTGATGTTGTCGTTTCTCGGTTAGGGCGATGACGTCACCAGCCAAAACATCACGATCTCGCGAGACTGTACGCGAGAGCACGTAAGTCGTGTGTAATATCCGACGACGACGACGACAAACCCAAACGCCCCGTTCCTCGCAACACCCATTTTTACAAAATTCTCTTGAGAAATGTGTGAAATCCATAAAGGAAGCTTCGCACCATGCGTCGCAATCATAGATTTATGAACCAATTCATTCCGCAGCGGAGCTTTGTTGCTCAAAAATGGAAATCATTCTCAAAAATTGGTACAAAGTTTATTCGATCGACTGCGATGGATGATCGTTAAAAATTTTGTTAAAAATGCTCGATATTTTGTTGAATACATTCAACTGAATATTAAAAATTGTTTAAAAAATTATAAAAAAAAAAAAAAAACGTTTAGTTGAACGTATCGAACAAAATATCGATCTTTTCCAACAAAATTTTCTTTTCAGTATATACAGACACTGGAAATGAAATTTCGTTGAAAATCTTCGACATTTTGTTGAATACGTCAAACTAAATATTTTTATATAATTAAATAAATAATTAATAATTTTGAATTTTTATTTCTATAATAATTTTTAATTTTTTATATTATAATAATTTTGAATTTTTATTTTTATAATAATTTTTAATTTTTCATATTTTAATAATTTTTAATTTTTCATATTATAATAATTTTTAATTTTCAATTTTATAATAATTTGCAATTTTATTTTTATAATAATTATCAATTTTTAATATTATAATAATTTTTAATTTTCAATTTTATAATAATTTGCAATTTTATTTTTATAATAATTATCAATTTTTAATATTATAATAATTTTTAATTTTCAATTTTATAATAATTTACAATTTTATTTAATAATAATAATATTTGATAATTATTTATTAAATAATTTCAAAATTTTCGCTATTTTGGCAGAATATTCGGTTTCTAACGGAATTGCCAGCGAAATTTGCGATTGGAACGACAAAAATTTGCTTCCGAAGAGACTCTCTAAAATATTTCTTGCTGCAATGACATAATTTTTGGGATTATTCAAAAAAACGTTGATTCAAAATTCTAAAATGAATTTTCTCGTAATTAAAATTCGTCGAATGCCATTAATTAATAAAAAAATAAAAAAATTATCAAACATTCGCTCGACGTCTGGTTAATCGCAATTTTTACGAGTCAGCAATTGTATTTACTTTCCATGATCTACGGATCCATCTAATGAGGATTTCGTAGAGTCTCCGTGGGTGTTTTTCGCGGTTATTTCAATTGTGCGAGTATGAGCAGGATTCGTACAGTTCGAAGGGCGTATGCGAGTCGTTTCGTGCATGTATCATGCGTTTGTCCGCGTGTGGGTGAGGAGCATACGCCCAGGCATCTATGGCCTTGGCATATACGACAGGATCTCGCGGTGTCAAATTTCGTAGGGTTATATACACCGCGATGTACATTCTAGCTGGCGAAGCACGCACCAGCCAGTGATATAGCTCGCCACAGCAGAGAGGCCACTCCGAACACGAGGCACGTCTCTGGCACTCTCGTAGTCGAGTCTCTGGCCTGCTCCATTATATACACACAACATACTCCTCTAGATATACGTCCAGACTATCATCATGATGCATTAATCGTTAATTCTCTCCTCCCCCATATACTACGATTCTTCCCACTGAGAGCGTTCTCATCCTCGTGCAGCAACCCTCTCACGAAATAGCTGCACTTTGTGACGTATACGCACACAGAACTTGACCAATTTTCACTTTTGTCTGTATAAGGACGAGTGAATTAATTGGTTCATCGTTTGGAATTAATCCTGATTATCAGAATCCACAGAAACTCTTTCGATTCGATTTAGAAATTGTTTGGAAATGTTTTGACGAGAAATTTCATAAAGAAAATTACTGAAAACTTCGAGATTATTCACCGAACTGGGAATGAAATTTTGTTGAAAATTGTCGATATTTTGTTGAGTACGGTCAACAAAATATTTTTTTGATAATTTCAAAATTTTCGTTATTTTGACAGTATTTTTGATTTTTAACGGAATCGTCGGCAAAAATTTGCTTCCGAAGAGACTTTCTAGAATATTTCTTCCTGCCCTGGGAATTAAATTTTGCTAAAAATCGTCGATATTTTGTTGAGTACGATAAACTAAATATTTTTTGATAATTTCAAAATTTTCGTTATTTTGGCAGTATTTTCGGTTTTTAACGGAATCGTCGGCAAAAATTTGCTTCCGAAGAGACTTTCTAGAATATTTCTTCCTGCCCTGGGAATTAAATTTTGCTAAAAATCGTCGATATTTTGTTGAGCACGATAAACTAAACATTTTATTATAATTTCAAAATTTTCGTTATTTTGGCAGTATTTTCGGTTTTTAATGGAATCGTCGGCAAGAATTCGCTTCCGAAGAGACTTTCTAGAATATTTCTTCTTGCCCTGGGAATTCAATTTTGCTAAAAATCGTCGATATTTTGTTGAGCACGATAAACTAAATATTTTATTATAATTTCAAAATTTTCGTTATTTAGACAGTATTTTTGATTTTCAACGGAATTGTCAGCGAAATTTACGAGCAGAACGACTAAAATTAGATTCCAAAGAGACTTTCTAAAATATTTCTTGCTGCAATGACACAATTTTTGGGATTTTTCAAAAAAACGTTTCGTCGAATATTTGCTCACTGTTTCAAGGTTTTCCCATAGATATTCCTTGATAATTCCGTATTTTCTTTAGCCCACGTGACTCTGGATATCTCATTATTTCGCATGGAAATAAATTTGGTCCCCGATACGAAATTAGATAAACGAGTTTTCCGATGCGTCCGATGCGTTAGAATAACGCGAGCGATTGAATTCAGCGAGGAACCGATGCTCAAAAAGTGAGAATACCGACGAGCAGTCGGAGTTTTTCATTTACGACGCGCCCACTGCTGTTGTGGTAAACTTTCGAAGCGATTAGAAAATCCTGTACGGATAAGAAGCGATAACGCGAAGAGAACATCGCAATGCGTTATCTCCACACCATGCGGACGCTGAGCAAGGGGAAGGTCCGCGAGGTAAGAAAAAAAGGAAGCAAGAGAGAGAGAGCTTGGCAAGACGGAGAGAGAAATAAGTGGAGGATACGGAGGTGGATATATGTGGCCGGGAGAGGGACGTAACCGCGAAGCTGAAGCTGCAGAGGAAAAGAGACGAAGCGAGCAATTTCAACTGGCCTGTAATTTGGCATTTCTTTTTACGGCTGTTTCTCGGCGCCTCCACCCTCATTCTTTCATTTTCTCTCTCTCTCTCTCTCTCTCTCTCTCTCTTTGTTTCAGCATCTTTGTGTCTTTTTCTTTTTCCTCGTGTCCTTTCGTTCCTCGTGATTCGGTTTCTGCTCTCTGCCTCGCGCTTTTCGGTTCCCTAACTGGTCAGCTACTCAACTACCGTTTCTACGCCCTTTCTCTCCGATTCCTAATCCTGCGAGAGACTCGTTCTCCAAAATCCTTGCCCCGTCGCTGCTCCTCCGACAACTGGCTCGCTACATCGTCGGTTAATACATTTCCTTCTCGTCCTTTTGTGTTTTGTCTCGATTTCTGTCTCGCTAGCTCAAGAGTCTCGCTGTGTATCTCTCCCTGCGCGAGGTCGGAATGCTTTTCGAATATCTTTCGACTCTCGGTGCCCGTCCCCGCGCCCGCGTAATCGCACAAACACGTGTATTTTTTATCTTGTCTCTTTCCTTAGATTCTATGCGGTCGCGCGAACCCTGGATCGACGCAGTTTATTCTAAAGAGAGAGTCGAGAGTTGTGGGAAAAATCGATCTTTCTGATTGGAAAATATGAAAATGGAAAAGTTTGGTTTCCGGCAAACATTTTCATGCGCGTTTCTCGTTATAAAATGGGAATTTGATCAATTCTAGAATAAATTTTAACTCACTGAGAATGAAATTTTGTTAAAAATCGTCGATATTCTGTTGAATACGATAAACTAAATATTTTTTGATAATTTCGAAATTTTCGTTATTTTCTCAGTATATTTGGCTTCTAATGGAATTATCAGCGAAATTTACGAGTGGAATGACAAGAATTTGCTTCCGAAGAGACTTTTCAAAATATTTCTTGCTGCAGTGACACAATTTTTGGAATTATTCAAAAAAACGTTTAGTCGAACGTATCGAACAAAATATCGATCTTTTCCAACAAAATTTTGTTTTCAATCATTGGATAGAAACTGGGAATGAAATTTTGTTAAAAATCGTCGATATTTTGTTTAATACGATAAATTTCAAATTTTTCGTTATTTTCTCAGTATATTTGGCTTCTAATGGAATTATCAGCGAAATTTACGAGTGGAATGACAAAAATTTGCTTCCGAAGAGACTTTTCAAAATATTTCTTGCTGCAGTGACACAATTTTTGGAATTATTCAAAAAAACGTTTAGTCGAACGTATCGAACAAAATATCGGTCTTTTTCACCAAAATTTGGTTTTCAGTGCGCGGCAATCCTTTTGCGTCGAACGTGTGCGAGGTCGAATGTATAGTTACGCGATCACTTATATACAGAGAAAGGGCTAAAGGACAACCACCTGAGGGAGAAAGAGATGGCGAGGGACACGTTGGTAGCGGAGAAAAAGAAAGAAAGCGAAGAGACAGAAAAAACGTAGTTTCCGTGGTAGTAAGTAGTAAAAAAAAAAAAAAAGAAAAAATAAAGAAGTTTGTCGTTCTGGTGGTCGTGTGCTGTCCCGCGAGTTTGGTATTAAAGGTGATGGTCCGTAGAGAAACGTTATATTTCGAGAGAGAGTCTCGATGCAGACAAACGTTCGGCTTTGGGTGCGCGAGCTGGGAACGATCCATCAGCTTTAACCAAGAGACTTGCCCGAGACTCCTCTTTTTCCCTCTCTCTCTCTCTCTCTCTCTCGCTCTCCCTCGCTGCCTCTCGTTTTCCTTCTTTTTTCCGCTCACGCTCTCAGTCTCTTCGTCTCACTCTCTTTCTCTTTCCCGGTCGCTCTTCTTCTTCCTTATGACGAGTTATTTCTTCCTACTCCCTACCAACGCGCCTCTCGATATATATTTTGCAGCAACAACCCACTCGCCTCTCTCCACCACCTCCTCCTCCTCCTCCTCCTCCTCGCCTGCCGCTGCTTCTCGGTCGTCACTCTGACTCCACCTTCTTCGTCACCTCCTCCGACTATCTCGTCGTGGCGCCTCTTTGAATTTTTCCTCTCTTTCATTCATCGCTGGTTTTTTTTT
>JBAJMU010000001.1:1595666-1610453 GCA_037952995.1 Hyposoter didymator | reverse complement strand
CACGTTAATCTTCTCTGCGTCTCTTTCGTTCTCTACGACGTTAGACGCGATTCTTGATCTTTAGCCTCCTTCTTGCTCATTCTCGTTCTCTCGCGGTCTACTTTTGCCCCCGCGCCCCTCGCGCGCCTCTGTCTCTCTGGCGAACGACGCGTGTGGGGCCACGTGTGCGTTCTGCTTCGCTTGCCCACACGATTTCTTATTTATTCTTTCGCTCGAGCCTTACTCCTTCAGGATTTTCCACTTTTCTTTATTTTTATTTTCAAATCGTCAGGTAAAACGACTCATCGATAGAAATCATGAGTCATTTTCAATCTGCTGCTCGCGATCCTATTTGCGGACTTGAGATTTCACAAACATTCGAGAATCTACATTCACGCCGGACTCGTCTCGTTGCTTTTTTTTTCGAGTCTCTGTGCTGCGGAGCGAACGCGTTTGCGTTTTACCGTAACGAACCTCGCTCGCGAAATCTTGACCGACTGCTGCAGCAGATTGTAATTAGCGTTAACTAGCGACATGGAATTTCTCCTCAAATACGCGAAAGTCAATTTTGTGACATTCGTTGATTCACACTTTAGTCGAATCGTCGAAAATTCTAGTTATTTGTTGAAATTTTGAGCCAAATTCATTGAAAAGAACATTTTGTTGGATCCGTTCGACTAGACGTTTTTTTTTTTTAAATCCCAAAAATTTTGTCATCGCAGCAAGAAATATTTTAGAAAGTCTCTTCGGAAGCAAATTTTTGTCGTTCCACTCGTAAATTTTGCTGACAGTTTCGTTGGAAATAAAAAATGTTGTCAAAATTACGAAATTTTTTGAATTACTCAAAAAATATTCGGTTTACCGTGTTGAACAAAATATCAACGTTTTTTTTTGACAAAATTTAAATTTCAAGTTCAAACTCAATGGAATCCCGAATTTTTCTCGGAGAAAAAAAATCAGCCAAGGAATTTGATCACGCAGTCAATTTTTTTCGTGTGCCCGCAGCAACGTTGTCCCTAAAAACTGCTCGCGCGCACGTCATTGCGTGAAAGCCCTAGCTAGAAATTTGTATAAATGTACATCAAGCTTTCGAAGCTTTGAAAATGGTGGCAAATGCCGAAGAAATACTCGGAAGACTGCACTTGAGCTGCATTCTGCGTGGTTGTCGAGAACTGTCAAAGTTGAAATCTTGATCGAGCCTTAATGAGGGTCAGAGCTTGTTTTGTGCTCCGAATCGATTCTCAGTCACGATAAGCACGATCCTTTCAGAATTTTCAAACAAAANAAAAAAGTCGGTCTACGAGAATCCTTCCAATTATTTGACAAGCATTCGATTCTCTCTCGAGCGGAACTGTGCGAGAGTTTGTTCATTACTCCGCGTATGATTTTTGATTCATTGGTTATCGTGTAGAAAACGAACGCGGCGGTTTCGATTGTTGCGGAAACGATTCGCGAAGGAATTTCCTCGCGGAAGCAAAAGTTTTATCAAAAAATCCAAGTAAAGTACGTTTTTTCGTTGTTCGGCATTAAGGAAGCGCCGTCGATATCGCGAATGGTTGACGATCAGACAAATTGGACCGTTGTCAAGATTCGAGGTGCGATAATAATCGCGCGTCGCGAGCGAACGTCGAACGATATTAATCGAGCAGCAGCAAGCACCGAAGAAACGCGGTAGCGATTCCCGTGAGCATTTACGAAAATCAACAGAGACGCGAGTTTCAAGGAGCAACGTCGTCGAGAAAAAAGAAATATTTCTTTCATACGCAGTCTTTTCCGAACCTCTTCGCCTTGGACCGCGTAAATATTCATTTGTCGCGAAATTAATAATAAACTAATAATAATAATAAATAAATAAATAAATAAATAAATAAAAATAAAAAAATAAAAAAATAATAAGAAATAAACGAGATTATTTCGATTGTTTCTCGATCCATTATTCCCTCGCGTTCGAAACGCATTTTTTCTCATTTTCAAGGGACCCTGACGCTTCCTCGCGTGTACAGAGAATTAACGCACGGCGTGTAATCTCTCTATAGATATAAAAATACAAAGCGCGTAGAGCGTTGCGTGAGTGCGCACGCACATGCAGCGCGCGCGCGGTGATAGCATGCTGCAGGAATGTGCGCGGCCGTGTCCATCCGATATCGTCGTCGCATGCGTTTCTCTCGCTCGCTCTCTCTCTCTCTTTTCTTTAGCAACGTCCATCGCAACCAAACGCTTCTCCGCTCTGCTCTTTAGTCTTTCAATTCTCTTTTCGCGTCCGCTCTACACACATGCAGATCGTCTCTTCGTTTCATCTCTGTATTTTTCATTGGGACGCGATGCATTGCTCGTTACCTTATCGATCGCGCGCGAGTGACACAGAAAACCCTTGACCAGAGAGTGATCCTCCCGGGCACAGGAACGAGAGAAAATAGCGAACGATTTTTCTACGAGAAACATTCATAATTTAGGGCGAAACGGAAAAACCCTTTTTCGTTGAGAATTGTTTGCTCTCGAGCAGGTTTAGCTCGTTCCTGCCAACGACCAAGTCAGCTCGATATTTCTCGCTGTTTTTAGCGTGAGCCGAAATAAAATCGTTTTGATAAGAACGAGGATCGAAGAGAGTGAGCGAAATATTTTATAGACCTTGGCCCTTAACGCGATCAAGGAATACAAATTGAATTTCTTTGACGGAAAAAAATGATGTTTGCATTTTTTGGATGAGAAAAAAATCCCCGAGAAGTATAAAAGGGAATCGAGCTGTGGAGAATCGATTATAAGGAGGCAATGGGGAAATTATTTGCAATCGTTTAAATGTCACGCGTTGTGCCACTCCTGCGCGAACACTGACTTGTTCACCTTAACTATCGTACTCGTGTGTTTAGTACGAAGAGAATGAAGGGACGTTGTCCAAAAGCTTGAGTACCAGAATCGATATATCGAAAAAAATATTTATTATTTATTGAATTTTGAAAATCGTGGCAATTTTTCGTGTCGATTTAGTTTTTAGGTCGCAAGAGAGAATCGTTTCATTGTCCGGACCAAATATTGCATAATAATTATGAGCTGTACCGAAAAAATAAGAGAATTTCGTTGCATTCCAACGATCCAAACTTCAATATTATAAATTTGCAACGTTAGAATGCAACGAAATCGATGATTTTGAAGCTTGCAACGTTGAGATTAAACAAAAAATATTTTGTGTATTCTTTATTTATTGAATTTTGAAAATCATGGTAATTTTACGTGTCGATTGAGTTTTTAGGTCGCAAGAGAGAATCGTTTTATTGTCCGGACCAAATATTGAATAATAATTGTGAGCTCTACTGGAAAAATAAGAGAATTTCGTTGCATTCCAACGATCCAAACTTCAATATTATAAATTTGCTACGTTAGAATGCAACGAAATCGATGATTCTGAAGTTTGCAACGTTGAGATTAAACGAAAAATATTTTGTGTATTTATTATTTATTGAATTTTGAAAATCGTGGCAATTTTTCGTGTCGATTGAGTTTTTAGGTCGCAAGAGAGAATCGTTTTAGTGTCCGAACCAAATATTGAATAATAATTATGAGCTCTACTGAAAAAATAACAGAATTTCGTTGCATTCCAACGATCCAAACTTCAGAATCATAAATTTGCATCGTCAGAATGCAACGAAATCGATGATTCTGAAGTTTGCAACGTTCAGATTCAACGAAAAATATTTTGTGTATTTATCATTTATTGAATTTTTAAAATCATGGCAATTTTTCGTGTCGATTGAGTTTTTAGGTCGCAAGAGAGAATCGTTTTATTGTCCGGACCAAATATTGAATAATAATTATTAGCTCTGCTGAAAAAATAAGAGAATTTCGTTGCATTCCAAAGATCCAAACGTGAACATAATTTTTTTAAATATTAGAATCGCATGGACGTTAGTGTCGACGTCTCTCCACACGTACGATGCACGCAGAGCTACGATAAGGTTAGAAAACCTCGACATGTGCGTACACAGGTAGTGCGCCTACAGTTGGGAAAGGTTGGTGCGGAGCGACATGATCGTAGTGTTTGCGTGAACGTCGTGAGGAGCGCGCGATAGTGCGTCGTTAGTTTCGTCTCAACGCGGGGATCTCGCGCGAAGTTGGAGAAGTTGTGAAGTTCGCTCTCGAGACGGCGGGATCTCGATGTATATATATTGCTGACGTACGAAGCACTAGAAATTCAACCAGCAGGGTTCGTGCATCGGCTTTACTTTTGTATCCAGTTCATTTGCGAACGTTTCCACCCTCGGGCTCCGCTTGCGGACAAATTTACATTTCGAGCTTCCTTCCCGAAGCGGAGAAGCTCTATGAATATTCTCAACACTAAGGAAGGGAAAAAAATGGATGAAATTTAGTCGCAAGTTTGTGCGAGAAACGGCTTTCCTCGATAGTTGGCGCGGATCGATCCTCGAATATCTACGTCGCGACCTACCATGGCCCAAGATTGACCTTTAGCCATTTCGAATCTCAACCTTCCTTTGCGATAATTAATGTAACAGAACAAATATGTATGAGCCTGAAGTTCGCAACGGAAAAATTCGTTTTTCTATAAATTATTTGTTCCATTTTAAAAACCAGCACAATTTTCCTACCAATTTTGTTTTTGGAGCCTCAAAAAAAATCGTTTTATTGTCCTGACGAAATATTCAATGAGAATCTTGAGATTTGTCCAAGAAAAAAGGGAATTTTGTTGCATCCCAACGAAAAATTCCTTTTTCTATAAATTATTTGTTCAATTTTAAAAACCAGGACAATTTTCCTACCAATTTTGTCTTTGGAGCCTAAAAAAAATCGTTTTATTGTCCTGACCAAATATTCAATGAGAATCTTGAGATTTGTCCAAGAAAAAAGGGAATTTCCTGGCATCCCAACGAAAAATTCGTTTTTCTTTAAATTATTTGTTGAATTTTGAAAACCAGGACAATTTTCCTACCAATTTTGTCTTTGGAGCCTAAAACAAAATCGTTTTATTGTCCTGACGAAATATTCAACGAGAATCTTGAGATTTGGTCAAGAAAAAAGGGAATTTCGTTGCATCCCAACGATGGAAACTTCAACATCGTAAATATCTTTAAATTTCGATTTCCGGAAAAATATTTCGAAACGTTGGTCGCTGTTGAATATTCCGACGACGAACGGACGAAATGTAATGATACTGACGCGATGAGACAACGAGAGTATCCCCGCGACCAAGTCGAATTGAATATTCTATCGCCAATTGGAAAGCAGCAGGGAGATGGACTATTTCGGGTCGACAGCCGTCCGCAGCGAGTCAAGCTGCTTTGCAGCATTGCAACCTTGTCCTTTCCATCCAGCAGCAGGACAATACATATATCCCAATCATCTTATACTCTCTATTTGGAGCGACCTCCCATGAATTTGTAATTAGCTCAGGAGAATCCTGGTAACGAGAGGACATTCAAAGGACAAACTGACTGGCCAATTCGATACTGTAACGGACGGAAGCTCAATCAGCAAAATTTAATTCTCCCGATATCGATTTTTTCAACTTGTACACTGGAAATGAAATTTTGTTAAAAATCGTCGATATTTTTGGCTAATTTCTAAATTTTCGATATTTTGGCAGTATTTTTGGTTTCCAAGGGAATCGTCAGCGAAAATTTGCTTCCGGAGAGACTTTCTAGAATATTTCTTGCTGCAATGACACAATTTTTCGAATTATTAAAAAAAAAACGTTTATAGTCGAACGTATCAAACAAAATATAAGAAAACTTTTAAATTTGTTAAAAATTTTGTTAAAAATCGTCTATATTTTTGGCTAATTTCTAAATTTTCGATATTTTGGCAGTATTTTTGGTTTCCAAGGGAATCGTCAGCGAAAATTTGCTTCCGGAGAGACTTTCTAGAATATTTCTTGCTGCAATGACACAATTTTTCGAATTATTCAAAAAAAAAAAACGTTCATATTCGAACGTATCAAACAAAATTTAAGAAAACTTTTAAATTTGTTAAAAAATGTTGTTAAAAATCGTCGATATTTTTGGCTAATTTCTGAATTTTCGATATTTTGGCAGTATTTTTGGTTTCGAAGGGAATCGTCAGCAAAAATTTACTTCCGGAGAGACTTTCTAGAATATTTCTTGCTGCAATGACACAATTTTTCGAATTATTAAAAAAAAAAAAAAACGTTTATAGTCGAACGAATAAAACAAAATATGGTTTTGAGTGCAAAGAAAACTATTATTCCCATCCGACACTTTTTATTATATTGATCGTCTGAATTAATTAACCAAATTATTCCAATTGTCGAAATTTGCCAACGAAAATGCACAAGGGAATGGGATCTCACGCGACGAGCTTCGCGTATCATCCAGTTGATCGAATTCCGTTACGACATTTACTAAAAATCAACATTTCTAAATGGACGAGGCACAGCCAGCGGATACGATAATAAATTCGGCCAACAGTCGCAAAACTTGCAATTATTTTTCCTGAATAATGCATCATCTTTTTATAGTCCCTTAATCATCGAGCGAATTACTGCTCCATGAGAAATATAAATAATCATCTGCTTTCGAGCCTTCGCAGCATAATTATCTCTTAATTTTTGTCTGACATAAATTTTCCGCTGCGCTTGTCACTTCGATATGCCGAAACTATTTTTATTTTATGGCTGCACCGAACTGAGCGAAATAACGTAACGGAAAGGCATATGATGAAACATAAAAAGTTGGTCCCATAAAACAGCAACAACGACAAAAGTGAGTGACTCCGGCACGCGATGTCTGGGAAAAAAAAATTATGAACAAAAATAAAAATCTCTAATTCCTCGTGTGCAGTTGAATCTTTCGAGATTTTTATTCAGTCGCGAATGAAGAAAATGAAAATGATTTTTCTCTGTCTCCTCGGGAGGAGCAACTGGCTATTGTGCAGAAATATTTCTTGCATTCCTTCTCCCAGTGTTCGAGACTCGAGTTTTTTCCGCTCGATATTCGAAGCATGCGATTAGTTAAAATAGAAAAAATAAAAATGAACAATTTTCGGGAATTGTATCGAAATTTTCACGATGTCGAAGTTTCCATCGTTTTCCCCTTTTTCTTGGACAAATCTCAAGATTCTCATCAGGACAACGAACCAATTTTTTTTTTAGGGTCGAAAGACAAGATTTGAAGGAAAATTGTCCTGGTTTTTAAAATTGAACAAATAATTTATAGAAAAACGAATTTTTCGTTCGGATGCAACGAAATTCCCTTTTTTTTTGGACAAATCTCAAGATTCTCATTGAATATTTGGTCAGAAGAATAAAACGATTTTTTTTTAGGCTCCAAAGACAAAATTGGTAGGAAAATTGTCCTGGTTTTTAAAATTGAAGAAATAATTTATAGAAAAACGAATTTTTCGTTGGGATGCAACGAAATTCCCTTTTTTCTCGGGCAAATCTCAAGATTCTCATTGAATAATTGGTCAGAAGAATAAAACGACTTTTTTTGAAGCCCCAAAAACAAAATTTATAGAAAAATTGTCCTAGTTTTTAAAATTGAAGAAATAATTTATAGAAAAAGGAATTTCTCGTTGAGATGCAAGGGAATTCCCTTTTTTCTTGGGAAAATCTCAAGATTCTCATTGAATATTTGGTCGGGACAATAAAACGATTTTTTTTTAGGCTCCAAAGACAAAATTGGTAGGAAAATTGTCGTGGTTTTTAAAATTGAAGAAATAATTTATAGAAAAAGGAATTTCTCNAAGAAAAAAGGGAATTTCGTTGTTTAAATTTCGATTTCCGGAAAAATATTTCGAAAGGTTCGTCGCTGTTGAAAATTCCGACGACGAACGGACGAAAAGTAATGATACTGACGCGATGAGACAACGAGAGTATCCCCGCGACCAAGTCGAATTGAATATTCTATCGCCAATTGGAAAGCAGCAGGGAGATGGACTATTTCGGGTCGACAGCCGTCCGCAGCGAGTCAAGCTGCTTTGCAGCATTGCAACCTTGTCCTTTCCATCCAGCAGCAGGACAATACATATATCCCAATCATCTTATACTCTCTATTTGGAGCGACCTCCCATGAATTTGTAATTAGCTCAGGAGAATCCTGGTAACGAGAGGACATTCAAAGGACAAACTGACTGGCCAATTCGATACTGTAACGGACGGAAGCTCAATCAGCAAAATTTAATTCTCCCGATATCGATTTTTTTAACTTGTACACTGGGAATGAAATTTTGTTAAAAATCGTCGATATTTTTGGATCATTTCTAAATTTTCGATATTTTGGCAGTATTTTTGGTTTCCAAGGGAATCGTCAAATGACACAATTTGTTGAATTATTAAAAAAAAAACGTTTAGTCGAACGTATCAAACAAAATATGGTTCCCAGTGTAAAGAAAACTTTTATTCCCACACTGGAAATGAAATTTTGTTAAAAATCGTCGATATTTTTGGATAATTTCAAAATTTTCGATATTTTGGCAGTATTTTTGGTTTCCAAGGTAATCGTCAGCGAAAATTTGCTTCCGAAGAGACTTTCTAGAATATTTCTTGCTGCCCTGGGAATTAAATTTGATAATTTCAATATTTTCGTTATTTTGACAGTATATTTGATTTCTAACGAAATTGTCAGCGAAATTTGCGATTGAAACGACAAAAATTAGCTTCCGAATAGACTTTCTAAAATATTTCTTGCTGCAATTACACAATTTTTGGAATTATTAAAAAAAAACACGTTATAGTCGAACGAATAAAACAAAATATGGTTTTGAGTGCAAAGAAAACTATTATTCCCATCCGACACTTTTTATTATATTGATCGTCTGAATTAATTAACCAAATTATTCCAATTGTCGAAATTTGCCAACGAAAATGCACAAGGGAATGGGATCTCACGCGACGAGCTTCGCGTATCATCCAGTTGATCGAATTCCGTTACGACATTTACTAAAAATCAACATTTCTAAATGGACGAGGCACAGCCAGCGGATACGATAATAAATTCGGCCAACAGTCGCAAAACTTGCAATTATTTTTCCTGAATAATGCATCATCTTTTTTATAGTCCCTCATTCATCAAGCGAATTACTGCTGCATGAGAAATATAAATAATCATCTGCTTTCGAGCCTTCGCAGCATAATTATCTCTTAATTTTTGTCTGACATAAATTTTCCGCTGCGCTTGTCACTTCGATATGCCGAAACTATTTTTATTTTATGGCTGCACCGAACTGAGCGAAATAACGTAACGGAAAGGCATATGATGAAACATAAAAAGTTGGTCCCATAAAACAGCAACAACGACAAAAGTGAGTGACTCCGGCACGCGATGTCTGGGAAAAAAAAATTATGAACAAAAATAAAAATCTCTAATTCCTCGTGTGCAGTTGAATCTTTCGAGATTTTTATTCAGTCGCGAATGAAGAAAATGAAAATGATTTTTCTCTGTCTCCTCGGGAGGAGCAACTGGCTATTGTGCAGAAATATTTCTTGCATTCCTTCTCCCAGTGTTCGAGACTCGAGTTTTTTCCGCTCGATATTCGAAGCATGCGATTAGTTAAAATAGAAAAAATAAAAATGAACAATTTTCGGGAATTGTATCGAAATTTTCACGATGTCGAAGTTTCCATCGTTTTCCCCTTTTTCTTGGACAAATCTCAAGATTCTCATCAGGACAACGAACCAATTTTTTTTTTAGGGTCGAAAGACAAGATTTGAAGGAAAATTGTCCTGGTTTTTAAAATTGAACAAATAATTTATAGAAAAACGAATTTTTCGTTCGGATGCAACGAAATTCCCTTTTTTTTTGGACAAATCTCAAGATTCTCATTGAATATTTGGTCAGAAGAATAAAACGATTTTTTTTTAGGCTCCAAAGACAAAATTGGTAGGAAAATTGTCCTGGTTTTTAAAATTGAAGAAATAATTTATAGAAAAACGAATTTTTCGTTGGGATGCAACGAAATTCCCTTTTTTCTCGGGCAAATCTCAAGATTCTCATTGAATAATTGGTCAGAAGAATAAAACGACTTTTTTTGAAGCCCCAAAAACAAAATTTATAGAAAAATTGTCCTAGTTTTTAAAATTGAAGAAATAATTTATAGAAAAAGGAATTTCTCGTTGAGATGCAAGGGAATTCCCTTTTTTCTTGGGAAAATCTCAAGATTCTCATTGAATATTTGGTCGGGACAATAAAACGATTTTTTTTTAGGCTCCAAAGACAAAATTGGTAGGAAAATTGTCGTGGTTTTTAAAATTGAAGAAATAATTTATAGAAAAAGGAATTTCTCGTTGGGATGCAACGAAATTCTCTTTTTTCTTGGGAAAAACTCAAGATTCTTATTAAATATTTGGTCGGGACAATAAAACGATTTTTTTTTAGGCTCCAAAGACACAATTGGTAGGAAAATTGTCGTGGTTTTTAAAATTGAAGAAATAATTTATAGAAAAAGGAATTTCTCGTTGGGATGCAACGAAATTCTCTTTTTTCTTGGGAAAAACTCAAGATTCTTATTAAATATTTGGTCGGGACAATAAAACGATTTTTTTTTAGGCTCCAAAGACACAATTGGTAGGAAATTGTCCTGGTTTTTAAAATTGAACAAATAATTTATAGAAAAACGAATTTTTCGTTGAGGCCCAACGTTGCGAACTCCAGGGTCGTGAATGTTCTATTTTACAAAAAAAGAAAAACCCGCACCACCGAAGCTCGCACATTTTTTTCGTCAATTCTTCGTTAAAGTCCTCGAGACACGCGTTTCAATTTGTCTGGCCAAAAGTTATACGCGTGAGCGAGAAACTCAACAGAGCTCGAAAGCGCAGATTCGGACACTCTTTTCTAACATCGAGAGACTCGAGATACGTGGCTGCGCGCGTGCTTTATGGAGATATCCATAAATACGTGAGAATGTGCAGCGTTTAATGTGTGTAATGTATTTATATATATGGCGATATAGCGTGAGTGCAAGGAGAGGCGGTGCGCGCAGTGTGCCTTAAAAGGAGCATCGCAGGCGGCAACCCTTGGGCACATTTACCACCCCATCCGGTGCTGGCTGATTGCTCTACACGCTGTTCATGCATACTCGATAAAAGAGAAGGTGCGTAGAAGGGGTTGTTTAACCCCTATCGGATCGTCATCGCAACTGTATAGCATTGCGGTTTAGAACACTGGCGCCCTATCCTCATGCTTTATATCTGTATATTAACCTGCTACGCGCGCTACCAATGTATAAACACTGAAAACAAAATTTTGTTGAAAAAGATGGATTTTTTGTTCCATACGTTCGACTAAACGTTTTTTTTACGAATAATCCCAAAAATTGTGTCAGTGCGAAAGAAATATTTTAGAAAGTCTCTTTGGAAGCAAATTTTTGTCGTTTCACTCGTAAATTTCGGTGATGATTCCGCTAGAAACCAAATATTCCTCGAAATATTCTGCCAAAATAAGGAAAATTTTGAAATTATCAAAAAATATTTTATAAAGTGTCTTTAGAAGCAAATTTTTGTCGTTCCGCTCGTAAATTCCGCTAGAAACCAAATATTCTGCCAAAATAACGGAAATTTTTTGATTATCAAAAAATATTCCAGAAAGTCTCTTCGGGAGAAAATTTTTGTCATTGAACTCGTAAATTTCGGTGACGATTTCGTTAGAAACTAAATATTCTGGCAAAATAACGAAAATTTTGAAATTATCAAAAAATATTCTAGAAAGTCTCTTTGGGAGAAAATTTTTGTCATTGAACTCGTAAATTTCGGTGACGATTTCGTTAGAAACCAAATATTCTGCCAAAATAACGATTTTTTTTGAAATGATCGAAAAATATTTAGTTCATCTTCAAAATTTCCGTTATTTTGGCAGTAAATTTGGTTTCTAATGGAATTGTTAGCAAAATTTACGATTGCAACAACGACAACTTGCTTCCGAAGAGATTTTCTAGAATATTTCTTGCTGCGATGACACAATTTTTGGGATTTTTCAAAAAAAAACGTTTAGTCGAACGTATCGAACAAAATATCGATTTTTTCCAACAAAATTTTCTTCTCAGTGTGTGGCAGTGAGAATCAAATTGGACCAGAGCAGTGCCTCTGATGCGTACGGTCAACGAGGCTCATATAGTCCACTTTCCTTCTTGGTGGTTCATGGATAGTGTCTAAAGTGCCACAAGGATAAATTGGATGTGTGTAACGTATCAACAGAGAGAGAGAGAGAGAGAGAGAGAGAGAGAGAGGAGTAGAATGCTCGAAGCACGCGGTTTTTCGCACGCCAAACGCGCGGTTTCCCCCTTGATCTTAGATAAGAAAGCAACACACAGAGAGTCAGCGGGCGCGCAACTAGGTTATATTAGTCCTCGGGCGCACGTTGCGCCATTCGGCTTAATTGGCCAAGTGCTGGGGCGCGAGAAAGAGGAAGAGAGCTTAAGGCGATGAGGTAAAAAGAGAAAAAATAAAATAACGAGAGAGATTATACGAGCGGGAAAAGAATATATATTTTGTCGTGGCGCGCAGGGAGCTCGGGCGGTGAGCTCCGTTGATTATAGAGAAATTAAAAATAAAGAAAAGCAGTGCGTACGGCATCGCAGTGGCGAGAGAGATCGACGGAAGAAAGATGCGGAAAAAAATGAAGGAGCGAACGAAAAGTGAGCAAAAGAAGAAAAAGAAAGAGAGAGCGCTCTTTCGCATTTTTCTCCCTTGCGGACTCTCGCGCAACAACCCCTTTTACGGCAAACGTTCGGAAGCGAGGGTATGTACACACAAGGGCGACGCGGAACAGACCGACGCGAGAACGACGCTCGTGCAAGAAACCGTCACGCAGAGAAATGGAGAGAAAGAGATGGACGCGTGAAGAGTCTGTGGTGACCGCGATAGAGAGAGATGGAGAGGGAGTGGGAGGAAGAAAATGAAAGACGGAGACAAAGAGGAAGAAGAAAATGTCGTGAATTTTCACGTTCTTCTCGTAAATTTCGCTGACGATTCCGTTAGAATCCAAATTTACTCCAAAAATAACGAAAATTTTGAGATTATCAAAAAATATTTAGTTTACCGTATTCACCAAAATATCGACGATTTTTAACAAAATTTCATTCCCAGTGTCCAATGATTACACTGAAGACGAAATTTTGTTGAAAAAGATGGATATTTTGTTCGATACGTTCGACTAAACGTTTTTTTTTTTTTAATAATTTCAAAAATTGTGTCATTGGAGCGAGAAATATTCTAGAAAATCTCTTTGGAAGCAAATTTTTGTCGTTCCAATCGTAAATTTTGCTGAAAATTCCATGAGAAACAAAAGATATTGCCAAAATAGCGAAAATTTTGAAATTATCAAAAAATATTTAGTTTACCGTATTCACCAAAATATCGACGATTTTTAACAAAATTTCATTCCCAGTGTCCAATGATTACACTGAAGACGAAATTTTGTTGAAAAAGATCGATATTTTGTTCGATACGTTCGACTAAACGTTTTTTTTTTTTGAATAATTTCAAAAATTGTGTCATTGGAGCAAGAAATATTCTAGAAAGTCTCTTTGGAAGCAAATTTTAGTCGTTGCAATCGTAAATTTTGCTGAAAATTCCATGAGAAACAAAATATATTGCCAAAATAGCGAAAATTTTGAAATTATCAAAAAATATTTAGTTTACCGTTTTCACCAAAATATCGACGATTTTTAACAAAATTTCATTCCCAGTGTGTTTGACGTTTTGAAAATTTCGTCACTCTTTGGATCTCCGCGTTGTTCCAGCTCTCGGAGAAAAAAAATATCTAATTAATCGAAGCGTGAGACTAAACATTGCGCATAAGAATAAGGCTCCGAGGATAGAGATCGTGAAAGGGAGAGAGAGAGAGAGAGAGTAAAGTATACAATTTCGTGATAGTGCAGCAGAGTAGTCGCGCCAAGCTCGGTATGCCAAGCGCATCGGGTTGCAAAGTGATGGAGAGAGAGAGGGAGAGAAAAGATGGTTCGGAAAGAGAGTTCCCCCGCTGGTCTGTAGCATAGCCACGGATCGAGCGGTGTGGTGTGTGCTAGGGTGCGCGGCGTATACATTATCGTTGGAAGGCGACGAGCGCGGCAATCGTGTGCCGGCATGCAGGACGACGCATTGGTGCAACGTGCATTCTTCGATATGCACAGTACGTGTGTGTTGCAAAACGAAAGGGCGTACACGTGATACACGAGCTCATCATCGCGGGGGCTTTAGTGTGCGAAACATCGACGTATATAAAAAAAAAAAGCGTGTCTGTGTGGGAGTACGAAAACATGTATTCGCGTTTGTATGTATACGGGCGCGCGGCGTCCGCGCTCCGGCGCCCCGGAGATCGCATCGTGCTCGCCCGGAGACGCCCGGGGCGGTATAGCGTTTATCGGCCCGTAAGATCCACCGGGCGTGCACGATGTTACTCCGGAAGCTAGAGTGTGGTCCTCGCTCTTCTCGTATATATATCTTCCCACTCCCCGTACGGGATATGGAAAGGTTGAAAGGTAAAACCGGGAGAGAAGAGGACACGATCGAATGCGACACATGAATAAACTCAAACGGCACGAAAATGCATAAAAACTATGACCCTGAGTTCGCGACGTTGGGCCTCAACGAAAAATTCATTTTTCTATCAATTTTTTGTTCAATTTCAAAAACCAGAACAATTTTCATAACGATTTTGTCATTTTTTCATCGTCTTTCGGACCGAAATTTTTGTGGCTCCATAAAATTGCAACCAGTGAGTCGATTGAGGTTTCATTGTAGTGAAATCGAAACGCCAGATTCTGGGGAATAAGCAGAAGCAACCGTCGAGACTCCAAAGTCGTTCGATCAAAAGTTATAACGATTCGTAAAAAAAAAAAAAAAAAAAA
>JBAJMU010000001.1:1576469-1590048 GCA_037952995.1 Hyposoter didymator | reverse complement strand
TCCCCCCTCCTCCTCCTAGCCTCGCAGCAACCTCTTGCCGAAGCAATCTCAAAGTAACCCAGTCGCGCTTCCTTCTTCTCTTTCTCCTTTGCGCGGTCCTCGACTTGAGAAAATGAAAGATCCGAAAGCGAGGAAAGAGAGCGAGAGAGAGAGACGAACGTGTGAGCGAGACCGCGCGCGGTATCTCTTTGGGAGTGAGAGGAAAAGATGAGGGACCTCTTATACAGCCGAAATGATCGACGGTCGGAGCAAGAGACGCTGCAGAAGCGATTCGAGCACGTTGGATGAACCAGCGGTTCTCAAACCCGAGAAATATTGTTTTTCTTCTATGAGGATATGGATGCATGTGCGTACGCTCCTTCGTCGCGAGAATAACGTCGATGAGCCCTTTACTGCGCGTATAATAATGCGGCAAACGGTTTTTTCCTTTGCGATGAAAATTTTTCGATATTTCGTGACGAAACGGATCCGTTTTAGAAATATTCGCTGTGCAGAATATAAAAATTCAGAATACATCGACTACGCGAGGCGTTTAGTGATTTTTTTTCAACTTTTCGAAAAACCATTAAGTCGCGTATAAAAAATCGTTTTCGCGAAGTTACTGCGGGTCGAAAATTTTTCAATATTTCGTGACGAAACGGATCCGTTTTGTAAATATTCGCTAAACTCTTAAAATATAAATATTGAGATTACATCGACTACGCGAGGCATTTACTGATTTTTTCAACTTTTCCAAAAACCATTAAGCCGCGTATAAAAAATCGTTTTCGCGAAGTTACTGCGGGACAAAAATTTTTCGATATTTCGTGACGAAACGGATCCGTTTTGTAAATATTCGCTAAACTCTTGAAATATAAAAATTCAGGTTACATCGACTTCGAGACATTTAGTGATTTTTTCAACTTTTCCAAAATCCATTAAGCCAAGCGTTTGTCAAAGTTATTGCAGGACGAAAATTTTTCGATATTTCGTGACGAAACGGATCCGTTTTCTTCCTGGAAGTATAAATCCGAATGTTTGAAAGTATATATGTGAGTATCCGCGTGAGTATATATAGTTGTAACGTACAAGAATATATATAGGTGTACAAAAAGAAGTTACGTCATTCCTGCTGTACGGCTAGCTCGCGTCTCGAAGGTCAAGGCCGGCCTGAGGATTCGAGCGCGAGAAAGGCTCTCGCGCGCGGAGGATATATCGTCGGAGTACCGGAAGATTCCTAATGCTCGCAGCGAGCCGCGTGATTGGAAAGAAAACTCATCGCGCAAGATAAAACAAAAAATTTGATTATTTCTCCGGAAAATAAGAGAAAAACGATATTTACGAATGAAAACCCCGCAAGATTTAAATAAATTTCAAAAGTATTAAGAATACGAGTCGTAAAATAAAAATCCGACTCTGCTGGATTTCTGACTTCGGACCGATCGAGACGTGCGACGCCAAAACGCAACAACGACCAAATTTCGAGAAAAAACAACAAATTTTCAATCATTTGATATTTATTTATTTATTTAATAAATTATTAATATTTATTTATTTATTTATTTGATTCCAATGAAATTTAATTAATTTCAATTATTTTATTAATATATTTATTTATTTATTTATTTATTTTAATTTTAATGAAATTTAATTAATTTTGATTAATTTATTAATATATTAATTTATTTATTTGTTTATTTTAATTTTAATGAAATTTAATTCATTTTGATTAATTTATAAATATATTTATTTATTAATTTATTTATTTTAATTTTAATGAAATTCAATTTATTTTAATTAATTTATTAATATATTTATTGATTTATTTATTTATTTTTATTTTAATTAAATTTAATTAATTTTAATCAATTTATTAATAAATTATTTTTAAAAAAAATTGTTTATTAGGAAAAAATTGGACAAGAAAATGATTGCAATTGACACGCGTTTGCTTCGAGATGCTTGAAAAAGCTTCGTGGGCCCCCGCGTGTGTAGAAATATCTCGATGTATTTCCATCGACTATCGCGGACGCGGAGAAAGGACGACGAAAAATCGTGGAGAGGGATCAAGAAGAAAGACTTTAGCGACCCCAACGCGGAAGAAAATTGCGGGACGTGTGTCCATCCATGCGAAAAGGTGATAATGGTAGGACGTGGTACACACGTAGTGTGCGCTAGCAATTTGGTTGGACGGAGGAAGAGTCATGGGAAAAGGCGTCAACGCGCGCGTCACAGTTTTACGCTCCCTCGTTGTGCTCTCGTAACGCTATATATGTGTGTGTGTGTGTGGAACTTGCGTGAGCGGGCGTTACCGCGTTGCTGTGTGCGAGAGGGAGGAATAACGCGTTGTTGTCGCTGAATAAGGTCAACCCGATTCCGGAAAAGCGGCGATCATCGCACAATACTCATTTCTGCGTTGAAAATACAAACTACATACTCGAGATAATAATTATTACTTTCTTCCTATAATTACAACTTACTCGGAATAGCGATGAAAAATTGAACAAGGAGACGTAACTACGCTGCAAAGAAAATTTTGGTGGAAAAGATCGATACATTTTGTTCGATACGTTCAACTAAACGTTTTTTTCGAATAATCCCAAAAATTGTGTCATCGCAGCAAGAAATTTTGTAGAAAGTCTCTTTGGGAGCAAATTTTATCGTTCCAATCGTTAATTTTGCTAACAATTCCATTAAAAACCAAATATCCTGCCAAAATAAGGAAAATTTTGAAATTATCAAAAAATATTTAGTTGACCGTGTTCAAGAAAATATCGAGCATTTTTAACAAAATTTTATTTCCAGTGTACGTTCAAATAAACTTTTTATTTTTCAATTACAAAAATTTAGTCACTGCAGCAAGAAATATTGTAGAAAGTTTGTTCGGAAAGCAAATTTTGGCATTCCAATCGTAAATTTTGCAGACAATTGCGTTAGAGACCAAATATTCTGCCTGAATAACGTAAATGTTGAAATTATCAAAAAATATTTAGTTTACCGTGTTTACCAAATTATCAAAGTTTTTTGACTAAATTTAATTTTCAGTGTAGAAATTTCGAGTGTGAAAAAAGTTCATGTAGAAAAAAAAATGACACACGACGTACGCGATGAAAAATGTCACAAATAATCCCAGGGAAGTCGGCATCGTCGTAGAAAAGTCTCATTCGTCACTCGAGCATAAGGAACGTAATGAGAAAACTGAAATAGAAGATGCGGAGCAACGTCAAGAAAAGTCTCGACACTGTGAAGCATCGAGGAGACTGATTTGGAGCGACGAAGGTTATCGCAGGACGATAAAAATGATCCTGGACCTGAAAAGCCACGTCAGAAGCAATTTTTTCTAGTAAAGAGCAAATCCGGACGTTGGCTTCGGAATTGGGGCTTATGGGGCACGTATTCGACACTCGAAACTGCGGTCCAGAGCTTATGAAACTCTGAAAGCAAAAGGAGGAGAAAAAATAACGTCACTGTGGCGGTATGGCGAATGTAATAATGAAATGGAGTTTGCAAGCGTCTGTGCAGATGACGTATCGAGAGGCGAGCAGCGACAATTCGATGCTCTTGGAAAAATTCCATCGCGTCTATTTGTGCTCGAAAGTCTCGACGACATGCGGAGAGCTGTATCGCGCGCGCGTTTTGTATATTTTCGTCCCTGTCTGCGGCTGCTTCTCGCGCTCCCTTTCCCTTTTCCTCCTGCGCTGTTGCTTCTCGAACGAGGTTACGTATCATGGAACGCGGATATCGAGAGGATCTCGTCCGATCCCCCTCGCAGAGAGAGCGCGAGCAGGATTCGATTGGCGAACGTATATACGCGACGAGAGGTCCTCCGCGCGGCGGAGTGAAGGACGAGCAAGCATGGCAGACAACATTTTTTTCCCTCTATTACATTGGTCGTTCCCTCTCGAATCATGCACACGCGCTTCTATTCGAGAGGCTTTCGAATTGGATGCGGAAAAAAAAAGAAGAAGAAGAGTCTGTCGTCATTTCCAAAGCTCTTGCGAGAGCTTCGCAACGATACGTATCCGGGATATCGATAACGCTTGAGATTGACGACACGGTCAATATCTACTCGATCATTCGCGATCTTTTCGTATAAACGAACAAACTTATCGGATACAAACTGAAAAGAAATTTTTTTGGAAAAAGATCGATATTTTGGTCGCGATACGTTCGACTAAACGTTTTTTTTAAATAAAATCCAAAAATTGTGTCACTGCAACAAGAAATATTCTAGAAAGTCTCTTCGGAAGGAAATTTTTGTCGTTCCGATCGTAAATTTCGCTGAGAATTCCGTTATAAACGAAATATATTGCGAAAATAACGAAATGATGAAATTATCAAAAAATATTTAGTTTATCGTATTCAAAAAAATATCGACGATTTTTAACAAAATTTCATTCCCAGTGTCTAATCCAATGATTACACTGAAAACAAAATTTTGTTGAAAAAGATCGATAATCCGAAAAATCGTGTCATTGCGACAAGAAATATTCTAGAAAGTCTCTTCGGAATCAAATTTTTGTCGATTCAATCTTAAATTTTGCTGACAATTCCATTAGAAACTAAATATTCTGCCAGAATAACGAAAATTTTGAAATTATCAAAAAATATTTAGTTTATCGTATTCAACAAAATATCGACGATTTTTAACAAAAATTTTATTCACGCAGTGTTGCGTCTGTGTGCGTCCGGCTTTATGCCCGTCGATGGATACGTAAACACGGACCAATATGATTTAATACGAGTTCGCTTTGTCCTAGTTGTAGTATAAAATCGTCCAGGAAGTATTTGGGCCATGAACGCGCAATGGACGACGCAACGGGCCATAAAATATTGGGCGGTTGGACGAGCCAAGTCTCGTTGGAAAGTTTATACGCTCCGCCACGCCATGCTTCAAGCTTCTTTCCTTAGATTTTCGTGTCAGATCGTTTTCATTCATTAATGCACGTGACCCCGCACTTGGCAACGTTGGGACCCAACGAAAAATACGTTTTTCTGTTAATTTTTTGGTCAATTTCAAAAACCAGAATTTCAAAACGATTGTCGTACCGATTTTCTCTTTGGACTCGAAAAACGTATCAGATTCTTGTCCTAACCAAATATATTCAATAGGAATTTGCTCAAGAAATAACGATGGAAAATTGTCGAAAAAAAAAAATTTTGAAAAAGCAAAATTTCTGGGAAACAAGGACCACGCGTACTTACGCGACCAGGAAAGTCTCTCCCGGAACAAACTGTGATCGATAAAACGATGTCGTTTTCTTGGAAATAATTCATATCGTGGACAAACTTGTCGAGGTTCGAATTTTATTGACGAAACGCGAGAGACAGGATCAGAAACTCGAATTCTTTGCTTAGGCAACTAAACATTTTGGGAAGAGCAAATTGTCACGTTAAAGCGCGAGCTTGCGGAGTATGAAATAGTGTTTATCGGCTTTGCCATTCTTTAGGATTTCTCGATACGAGCAACCGATTTATTTCCACGTACATACGATGCCAACGAATGAGCTAAACGACCACCAATCCTATTGCCACTCGATTTACAAGTTGTTGGAGAGTTTAACGGGATCCAAGAGTTTTATTATAAACATTGTTTGCACACCTTTTATATTTTCCTTTGCGCACTTGGCAATTCCCGTCGTCGTCATAGGCCAATATACCCGCTAACTCGTCCTGTTGGAACGAACGTTTCATCGGACGAAATGCAAAAGCTCGAAATTTACTGCCACGTGAAAATTTTGCTATTTATTACACTGGAATTTTGTTAAAAATCGTCCAAATTTTCTTGAACGCGGCAAACTAAGTATTTTTTGATAATTTCAAAATTTTCGTTATTTTGTCAGTAAATTTTGTTCCTAACGAAATTGTCAGCGAAATTTACGAGCGAAACGACTAAAATTTGCTTCTGAAGAGACTTTCCAACATTTTTTTTGCTGCATTGACATAATTTTTGGGATTATTAAAAAAAAAACGTTTCGTCGAACGTATCGAACGAAATATCCATCTTTTTCAACAAAATTTTGTTTTCAGCGTAATCATTGGATTATGGGAATGAAATTTTGCTAAAAATCGTCGATATTTTGTTTAATACGATAAATTTCAAAATTTTCGTTATTTTCTCAGTAAATTTTGTTCCTAACGAAATTGTCAGCGAAATTTACGAGCGAAACGACTAAAATTTGCTTCTGAAGAGACTTTCCAACATTTTTTTTGCTGCATTGACATAATTTTTGGGATTATTAAAAAAAAAAAACGTTTAGTCGAACGTATCGAACGAAATATCCATCTTTTTCAACAAAATTTTCTTTTCAGCGTAATCATTGGATTATGGGAATGAAATTTTGCTAAAAATCGTCGATATTTTGTTTAATACGATAAATTTCAAAATTTTCGTTATTTTCTCAGTAAATTTTGTTCCTAACGAAATTGTCAGCGAAATTTACGAGCGAAACGACTAAAATTTGCTTCTGAAGAGACTTTCCAACATTTTTTTTGCTGCATTGACATAATTTTTGGGATTATTAAAAAAAAAAAACGTTTAGTCGAACGTATCGAACGAAATATCCATCTTTTTCAACAAAATTTTCTTTTCAGCGTAATCATTGGATTATGGGAATGAAATTTTGCTAAAAATCGTCAATATTTTATTTAATACGATAAATTTCAAAATTTTCGTTATTTTCTCAGTAAATTTGGTTCCTAACGAAATTGTCAGCGAAATTTACGAGCGAAACGACTAAAATTTGCTTCTGAAGAGACTTTCCAACATTTTTTTTGCTGCATTGACATAATTTTTGGGATTATTAAAAAAAAAAAACGTTTAGTCGAACGTATCGAACGAAATATCCATCTTTTTCAACAAAATTTTCTTTTCAGCGTAATCATTGGATTATGGGAATGAAATTTTGCTAAAAATCGTCGATATTTTGTTTAATACGATAAATTTCAAAATTTTCGTTATTTTCTCAGTAAATTTTGTTCCTAACGAAATTGTCAGCGAAATTTACGAGCGAAACGACTAAAATTTGCTTCTGAAGAGACTTTCCAACATTTTTTTTGCTGCATTGACATAATTTTTGGGATTATTAAAAAAAAAACGTTTAGTCGAACGTATCGAACGAAATATCCATCTTTTTCAACAAAATTTTGTTTTCAGCGTAATCATTGGATTATGGGAATGAAATTTTGCTAAAAATCGTCGATATTTTATTTAATACGATAAATTTCAAAATTTTCGTTATTTTCTCAGTAAATTTTGTTCCTAACGAAATTGTCAGCGAAATTTACGAGCGAAACGACTAAAATTTGCTTCTGAAGAGACTTTCCAACATTTTTTTTGCTGCATTGACATAATTTTTGGGATTATTAAAAAAAAAAAACGTTTAGTCGAACGTATCGAACGAAATATCCATCTTTTCCAACAAAATTTTGTTTTCAGCGTAATCATTGGATTATGGGAATGAAATTTTGCTAAAAATCGTCGATATTTTATTTAATACGATAAATTTCAAAATTTTCGTTATTTTCTCAGTAAATTTTGTTCCTAACGAAATTGTCAGCGAAATTTACGAGCGAAACGACTAAAATTTGCTTCTGAAGAGACTTTCCAACATTTTTTTTGCTGCATTGACATAATTTTTGGGATTATTAAAAAAAAAAAACGTTTAGTCGAACGTATCGAACGAAATATCCATCTTTTCCAACAAAATTTTGTTTTCAGCGTAATCATTGGATTATGGGAAAGGAATTTTGCTAAAAATCGTCGATATTTTATTTAATACGATAAATTTCAAAATTTTCGTTATTTTCTCAGTAAATTTTGTTCCTAACGGAATTGTCAGCGAAATTTACGAGTGGAACGACCAAAATTTGCTTCTGAAGAGAATTTCTAAAATATTTCTTGCTGCATTGACACAATTCTTGGGATTATTCAAAAAATCGTTTAGTCGAACGTATCGAACGAAATATCCATCTTTTTCAACAAAATTTTCTTTTCAGCGTAATCATTGGATTAGCCAATGAAATTTTGCTAAAAATCGTCGATATTTTGTTCAATACGATAAATTTCAAAATTTTCGTTATTTTCTCAGTAAATTTGGTTCCCAACGAAATTTTCAGCGAAATTTACGAGTGAAACGACAAAAATCAAAAATTTTGTTTTCCGTGAAGTATTTTCATGAATATCGTTAGCTCTGGTAAAGGGAAACACAACTTTTGCCCGTAGATCTTTGGGTCACGTGGATTACGCCCTTTTCTCAGTGGCCGCAGCAAAAATATATTTGTATGCTTAGGTCCAATATACCTGGGCGAGAAGTGGGACCAGCTCGGGCCCCAGGATTCGAGTGTCCACATCTATAAAGCGAGGAACACATACACGGGGTTGGGAGAGTGTGTGTGTGTGTGCGAAGAGAGGAGAAAGGAAAGAGGAAGAGAAGGTTGACGGGCGTGCACGCATCATCAAAATATACGGAGCTAGGAATATAACAAGTTGAAGCTCCGCTCTGGCACACAGGGAGGGTTCTTAGCAACGCGATTGTGAAGCAGCAGAGAGCGAGGCTGTTTCTTCGTTGCCGAGACCCGCAAGCGTTCCGAGACTCTCTCTCTCTCGAGAGAGAAAATGCTGCGCAGAGGACTCGAAAGAACGAGTCACTCTTTTTGTTCCTTCTCTCTCTCCCTCTTCGTCCTTTCTTCTTTATTCCGTTGCTTCGCATCACGAGCAAGACACAACCGCCTGGGGTAGTTTTTCGCGCTCTTTCTCTCCTCTTTCTCCTTTTTTATCGCGATATCAATTGCTCGGGGATAAAAAGACTGGAGAAGCGGAATCGGCGAGGGTGGGATCGTGCGCGTTCCGCCCTTTCGTTCGCCAGAGCCTCGCGAACGTGTAATTCAAATTTTTATTTATTCTTTCTTATTCTTCTTTCTCTGCTGCTTCGCGCGTCTTGTTCTGTTTCGCGGGTTTGTTTCGCGTTGTTCCTTTGTGCGAGCAGGACCAAGGAACCGGTTCGACCAATCGTCGCGGAGTAACGCCAAAAATTCCACCAATCCTCGCGTCGCAACTCTCGGACACAAACTCGAGTCCCTCGTTTTTCGTTGGTCCTGCTCTCGCTGTGTATGTCTCTCTGCTGCTCTCCTACGGCTCATGAATCCCCCGGCCCGCGACTATTCTCAACTCTTCTAATCTTTAACCCTGCGCGAGACTCTCTCGCTCTCTTTGAGCTGGTGGTCTCGCGGTCAATCTTTTACAATTGCTCTTTCCTCTTTCGTTCTCGGTCCCGAGTACCCGAGCGTCTGGGGCTCGACGCAGCAGTTGGTCATTTATTTATTTACGTCGGGGGCAAAGTTAATGACATTTTAGCGAGTTATTTTCTCGTTCACTCGCACTCTTTCTACAGTGTAAATAAAATTTTGTTAAAAATCGTCGATTATTTTTTAAACGCGGTAAACTAAATTTTTTTTGATGATTTCAAACTTTTCGTTATTTTGGCAATATATTTGGTTTCTAATGGAATTTTGAGCAAAATTTACGATTGGAACCGACTAAAATTTGCGTCCGAAGAGACTTTCTAGAATATTTCTTGCTGCGATGACAACATTTTTGAGATTATTAAAAAAAAACGTTTAGTTGGACGTATCGAACAAAATATCGCGATCTTTTCCAACGAAATTGTGTTTTCAGTGTAATCATTGGATTAGACAAATGAAATTTTGTTAAAAATCGTCGATAATTTTTTAAACACAATAAACTAGATATTTTTTGATAATTTCAAAATTTTCGTTATTTTGGCAATATATTTCGTTTCTAATGGAATTTTGAGCAAAATTTACGATTGGAACGACTAAAATTTGCGTCCGAAGAGACTTTCTGGAATATTTCTTGCTGCGATGACAAAATTTTTGGGATTATTCAAAAAAACGTTTAGTATCGATCTTTTGCAACAAAATTTTCATCGTCAGTGTAATCAACGAAAAAATAATCATGAATCTTTTGGACCAGGGGAAATAAAATTAAATTTTTTTCAATATCGTCAAAATATAATGCCATGCGAAGGAACTTTCCGAAAGCTCGAGTGCGGAGTAATTTCAATGAAACACACTCCCAGAATACGATCGATCCCGCAGAGCAGAAGGCTCTCCACATCCGCGTGTAAAGAGCAGGAAATTAATTACCAACGGCATTAACGTTTCCGCAGTGTGGAGGAAATGAGAGGAGGATTTCCCTGTCGGCACAGTGTCAACCTGGAAACTCATTTTTTCGACAATTCCAAATTAAAAAAAAAAAACAAAAAATTTCCTTTTCGTGTGAAACAAAATTCTTTTCAAATTTCCAGAGAAAATTAAAAAAAAAAATCGAAACGAATCGTCAATTATAATTTTACATTAAGGAAAAACGTCGATACGTTCGCGCCTCACGAGACGCGGCGTCGAAGCCTCTCTCTCTCTCTCGTTACACCAAGTTTTTCCGCAAGAGCTTGCACGGATCGAATTCGGAATTCGATGCAACCCGAAGCTTGGACGCCATGACGTCAAACACGACCGCAGCAGCAGTAGCAGCAGTACGACGATAAATGCACGTGAACTGTAACGTTTTGCGCGACTGTCTGCACACACTGCTGCTGCTGCTGCTGCTGCTGCGAATTGGTCAACGAGATTGGGGGCCCGAAGTGATTTTATGACAGCAGGACGTAAATAAACTCGAGGCGAATATTTCCAAGGAGGACACCGACTAAAGCTCCAAACCTCAATTACGAAAATCGTAATCGATTTGATAAAATTCGAAAAAATGAAAATAAAAGCAAAAAAAAAAATCGTGAGGCGCCAAAAAATTGATATTTTCGCGTTAATAACAAAAAAGATCGCGCCGCGTCGATGAAAAAAGGAAAAATAGTTATAAAACGAAAAGCGAAGAAACGTCGCGTTGATTCATTAGTTCGAGTGGCACGAGCGAGAATGCGCGGAATCGGGAACGAGAGATCGTTAAAATAATGGACAGAAGCAAACCGGGTGATGAGTAACGAGAGGATTTCGTGTTACAATCCGCAGGTATACATGAAAAAGAAAAAAGAAAAAAAAAAAAAAGTTTCCAGCCCCGAAAAACCAGCAGAATATTCGTCGGTCAAAAAATATAACCGATAGTTAGTTAGAGTTTAACGACTCGAGGCTAATTATGAGGAGCGGGAGAACGAAGCGATAAAAAGTCAACAAGATATGGTATACAAAAGGCAACGAAAAATTAGGATAATAACCGCGATGCCGAAACATGCGAAACATGTCGAGGTGAAAATTGCTTGGAAAATTATTAGCCGCAAGATATTTGTCCAGAGGATCGCGAGGATCCAGTGCAATGTCCAACAAAACGGTATCAACGAGTTATTGAATAACAAAAATACGATTAACGCGACGAATCGAAGAATTTTCACTGAAAATTAAATTTTTCCTAAAAATCGTCGAAAAATAATAATAATTGAAAAATTTTCGCTATTTTGACAGGAAATTTGGTTTCTAATGGAATTGTCAGCGAAATTTACGAGTGGAGCGACAAAATTTTGCTTCCGAAGAGACTTTCTAAAATATTTCTTGCTGCTCTGGGAATAAAATTTCGTTAAAAATCGTCGATATTTCGTTGAACACGGTAAACTAAATATTTTTCGATAATTTCAAAATGTTCGTTATTTTTACAAGAAAATTGATTACCAACGGAATTCCCAGCAAAAATAACGAGTGGAACGACTAAAATTTGCTTCCGAAGAGACTTTCTAAAATATTTCTCGCTACTCTGGGAATAAAATTACGTTAAAAATCGTCGATATTTATTTGAACACGGTAAACTAAATATTTATCAATAATTTCGAAATTTTCGTTATTTTGAAAAGAAAATTGGTTGCTAACGGAATTTCCAGCAAAATTAACGAGTGGAACGACAAAATTTGCTTCCGAAGAGACTTTCTAAAATATTTCTTGCTACTCTGGGAATAAAATTTCGTTAAAAATCGTCGATATTTATTTGAACACGGTAAACTAAATATTTTTCGATGATTTCAAAATTTTCGTTATTTTTACAAGAAATTTGGTTTCTAACGGAATTCCCAGCAAAAATAACGAGTGGAACGACAAAATTTGCTTCCGAAGAGACTTTCTAAAATATTTCTTGCTGCAACGACACAATTTTAGTGATTATTCGAAAAAAAACGTTTGGTCAAACGTCACGATCAAAAAATCGATATTTTTCACCAAAATTTTGTTTCCAGTCTCTTCCAGAATGATCGGAACGATTTTCAAACGCTACCCCTGAGATCCTTTACACGAGTTTTACAGAGTCGAGAACAAAATGTTCGTTTTGGCTCTTCGTGTTTGCCCCAGAGTTTGAAATAGTTACCAGCGAGGCTTTATTTTTTTCAATTTTTTTTTATTTATTTTTTTATTTTCAATTTTATCTTATTTTGCCATGTACACGCTGCTGTACGATGAGAGAACGTCCCGGACATACGCGAGTAAACTTTAACTATACACACACACACTCTGCTGTACTTTATTCCGCAACGAACGACGTACATATACACGAGACAGGCAACTGTTTTGTGTGTGCTCGCGAATCGATCGGGAAAGCGGCACATCGCGCTCATGCACGGCCAGCACGTGTGCATGGCAAACAAAGAGAAATATACTCCCTCACACACACACGCACGCACGCACCTACAAATGTATTTGGACACGTATGTACGCGGAGATATATATATATAGGCAAGAGTTACCGACTCGATTTGCCGAGGGATACGAGTTGCTGCGAGGCTCTAGCGACTCTGTAGATTAGCGTTCTCTCGCTTTTTCCATATTATTATATCAGTCTATTCGTACGTGTGTACCGTTCGAGTGATTTTTAGTCAATGGGATTGAAAAAACCTTTCCCGGAATACTTTCTTCGGCATAAAAATTTGTTTCAATTATTTGATTGCAATTTACACGTTTTTCTGCAGCGGAGACGACATGATGATGAGCCTGGAGTTTGCAACGTTGGGCCCCAACGAAAAATACGTTTTTCTATGAATTATTTGTTCAATTTTAAAAACCAGGACAATTTTCCTACCAATTTTGTCTTTGGAGCCTAAAAAAAAATCGTTTTATTGGCCTGACGAAATATTCAATGAGAATCTTGAGGTTTGTCCAAGAAAAAAGCGAATTTCGTTGCATTCCAACGGAAAATTCGTTTTTTTATAAATTATTTGTTCAATTTTAAAAACCAGGACAATTTTCCTACCAATTTTGTCTTTGGAGCCTAAAAAAAATCGTTTTATTGTCCTGACGAAATATTCAATGAGAATCTTGAGATTTTCCCAAGAAAAAAGGGAATTTCCTTGCATCCCAACGAAAAATTCGTTATTCTATAAATTATTTGTTCAATTTTAAAAACCAGGACAATTTTCCTACCAATTTTGACTTTGGATCCTAAAAAAAATCGTTTTATTGTCCTGACCAAATATTCAATGAGAATCTTGAGATTTTCCCAAGAAAAAAGGGAATTTCGTTGCATCCCAACGAAAAATTCGTTATTCTATAAATTATTTGTTCAATTTTAAAAACCAGGACAATTTTCCTACCAATTTTG
>JBAJMU010000001.1:1554148-1571142 GCA_037952995.1 Hyposoter didymator | reverse complement strand
TCTCTCTCTCTCTCTCTCTCTCTCTCTGTCTGCAGCGTGTCTTTTTCAAAACTTAATCTGCGTGGTTGTGTGTATGGCTCGAGAATAAACGCCGAGACCCTTTTTTTCTTGCTCTCTCACTGTAATTAATGGCTTCCTCTTTCTTGATAGCAATGTGATCGTACTTTTTCTGTAGAATCGTGAAAAAAAATATTTCAATTATTTTCAAGCCCTCTGCGTGGCTTTTGGACGTGCGAATCGCGAAACATTGGAAATCTCTCCTCGCGTTACATGGACGAATATCATTTCTTCGGCATTGCTGCGTAATTTCGTAGTCGTTGCGCCTAATTTTTATTTTTTTTTCGTTCCAAAGGCTAAGCAAGTGGAGGATTCGGTGATTATTGAGTTTCAATGTTTATCCGTGTCGGTGGGATCGATTTTTAAGTGGAATCCAGTTAATCGAGTACATTCGTAGCTTCAATGAATTTTTTAACTGTTTGCAAAGAGTTTTGGAATTGCGAGGATGAGATTTCGGTTTTTCTCAATTCTCCGACTAACCAGAGAGACTGAATGTATTTTTTCGTCTATTCACTGTTCGAGTTTCTTGTTTTCTTTCAAATATTGAGCAGCGATCATCCGTTCGTATCGATAATTTCAAAAAAATGGGTTTTTCCATGTTTTTTTTTTTCTTTCAACAATTTCGAGAGAAAATTGTGAACTAATGTGACGATAAATGATGTTGAAGTTTGCATCCTTGGAATGCAACGAAATTCTGTTATTTTTTCGGCAGTGTTCATAATTATTTTTAAATATTTGGTCCGGACACTAAAACGATTCTCTCTCGCGATCCAAAAACTCAATCGACACGAAAAATTATCATGATTTTCAAAATTCAATAAATAATATATGTACAAAATATTTTTCGTTTAATCTCAACGTTGCAAACTTCAGAATCATCGATTTTGTTGCATTCTGACGATGCAATTATGATGTTGAAGTTTGGATCCTTGGAATGCAACGAAATTCTGTTATTTTTTCAGTAGAGCTCATAATTATTATTCAATATTTGGTCTGGACAATAAAACGATTCTCTCTTGCGACCTAAAAACTCATTGGACCCGAAAAATTGCCATGATTTTCAAAATTCAATAAATAATAAATAGAAAATAGTTTATTCTCAACGTTGCAAAGAGTCTCGAAAATAATCGATCCCTCGCATTCTCTCTTTCTCGCGCTACGGATCCTTTTGATCTACGAGCATTTCACAAATGTATATGTGAATGTTACCCTTTCGAGTTCCTATACGCGTGAATACGACTCTCGCATATATACATATGGATTTGAGTAAAAGTCTAGCTACGATGCCGAGAACGTGTAACTCCCGGGTCGATGCTCTACCTCTCGCTCCTTCGACGAGCCAAAAGTGAGCAAAATATTCTTACGGCCGAGAGAAGAGTCCCTGGGCTCGTTAACGGTCTGAAAAAGAGTGAGCGAGCGAGAGAGAGAGAGAGAAAATACGTGAATGCGTGCGAGAGGCTTTTTGGTTATGCGTACAACGAAAACTACTTTCGGTCCTTCCACGAAAACCACGCCAGCAGCAGCAGCAGCAGCTAAACTATACACTTCGCCTCCTCCTTCTCTCTCTCTCTCTCTCTCTCGCGATCCTGCTTCTCATGTTCGCCAACTTGAGGTTCAGGTTTACTATGAGCAGGTCAGAATAGTCAAAATTCGCCAGAGCGAGTCTCTGGCAACTTGTGAACTGTCATCTTCGCATGTTTGATTCACCGGAGGCCTCATTTTTTCAAAAACGTCGTTTTCATTTTTTTTCAACAACAAAAAAAATTGTCGAACGTAAAAAAAAGCGTCGACGATTCGAATAAATTTGCATTCCGACGATGGGAACCCCGACCCTGGAAAATTATCAAGTTCCCTCGTGTCTGAAAATGAACAATAACAAATTTTTTTTTCCTCGATCCCCATGCAACGACGTGAGTTCAAAAATATTTCGATAACAAACACAATTCTCAATTAATTGAAAGCTTCGTAAACCAGATAATTACGATTCGTGGGCTCTGTAATTATTTTGACACACGATGTTTCCACGAAACTGCAATCGCCCCTCGATAAGCTCCGCACCAACACGAACCACGTGTGGAAAGTCGTTTTACATTTCAAACTTTTATAAACACCGCGACCAGCATTTCTTTCCGCAAATTCCCACAATAATTCCCCAATAATTTCATTCCAAATAATCGTAAATCGAAACGATTTCGAAAATAGAATCGTTGGTGAAAAAAAAAAAATTCAAAAAATTGAAATAAACGAAAAAAATCCTCGTATTTGCGTGTTTCCATTCGTTCGATTTTATTTTCGAGTCTCGTGGTCCTACGAACATGTTTGTAAAAGTGGAAAAAAAAAAATAACGAAAAACACGAAATCATCGATTTTCCCAACGGCGTGCACGTTGCAATGCGATTTGGTAAAAAAAAAATAGAAAATTCTCCATCACCGTAAAAAAACAGTCGATCCCGAAAAAATTTACGAAAATTGTTATTAACGAGCAACGCGCGACGTGCAGCAAGAAAAACAAATAGAAAACATCGCGTCGTTGTGTCTTGACAATTTCATATGGAAACAAATTGTTTCGGAAAAATTTTGTTATCGAACGAATCTCGAGCACGAGGAATTATTAACAATGCGTCCGGCAATCACTCTCTGCTCTTTAATAATTCGTACAACGATGCATTGAATATTGTCAACATGATGATGTGAATTCGATGACGACGAAGGGAGCGTTGAAAATTTATAGCGAAAGTCCATGACGTACGCAGTAGCGAGCGCGATCCCCTCGCGTCTCCTGCTACAGTTATTTCTCAACAGTCCGAAAAGTTGTCGAAAAGCACGAAAGACTCGTCCGGAGCACGGAAAATTTCCCAAAACTGGCAAAAATCGCGTGGGCGAAGGTAAAAAGAGAAAAAGGCGCCGAATATCCAGAGAGCAACGGGAACACAAAGTTCCATTTGGATGAATTCGAAAAAGTGGGAAAAAAAGGCTTTGGAAAATTCGGAAAATGGAATCGAGAGAAAAAAACGCTCGTTCGAGTGAATTTTGGACGAAAACGTGTCAACCGATTCGATTAATCTGTCAGGAGACAGAAAATCATGAACGAACATGCAAACGATCGACGATTACGAAAAAACAATTAAAAAATCTCCATTTTTTTTCCCCACGCCCCCCAATTCGCTCTGGTTATTGGAAAGTGCAAATAATTGGAAAAAGCGAGTTCCTAATCCGAGATTATGGAAGGAGGAAGTAAAATGGAATTTTCATTAGAAATAGAAAAAAAGTATGAGCCTGAAGTTTGCATCGACGCAATGCCACGAAATGAAAAAAAAAATAAAAAAATGATTCTGCACTTTTTNGAGGAAGTGAAATGGAATTTTCATTAGAAATTGAAAAAAAGTTGCAACTTTTTTTGCGAAACGACAACGAAATTTCATAATTTCGATAAATTCGATATTTCTCATTGGAATACTCGTTGAGAATAACGTTCATTCAGGATTCTTTCAAAATTTAGTATACAAACGTTCTTGGCACCAGAACTAACAGATTTCTCTTACGAAGAAAAATTTTCTGACGTTTACAATTTTTCGATATTCAATTTCCAATTTTTATCATTTTTCACATCCAAACGCATGAAAATTGAACTGACGTTTCGTTCAAAAGTTGCAAGAACAAAAATTTGCACGCATTTACACGAGAAATATTAAAAATTGAATATTTCAAATTCTAAACGTCAAAAACTGTTGATCGAAGTTTGCATCGACGAAATGCAACGAAAGCTCGTTATTTTTCAGAGCATCGCACCAAATTTTAATACAGTCTTTATCGACACTAACGACAAAGTCTTTTTCGCCATTCGAAAATTAAATTTACTAGAAAAATTTCGAACGAGTCAATTAATTATGAAAATAATAAATAAAAAATGGATTTTTCGTTGCACTGCAACGATGCAAACGTCAATATCATTAATTTTGGTGCAGAGAACGTCTATACAAAATTTTGATGATGTTGAAGTTTTCATCGACGAAATGCAACGAAAACTCTTTTTTTTTTTATAGCATCGCACCAAATTTTCATACAGTATTTGTTGACAATAACGAGAAAGTCTTTTTCGTCATTCGAAAAGTAAATTTACTAGAAAAATTCGAACGAGTCAATTAATTATCAAAAAAATAAATAAAAAATGGATTTTTCGTTGCATTGCAACGATGCAAACTTCAATATCATCAATTTTGGTGTTTATAACAAATTTATAGGCGTTTCGTCATCGTGATACCTTGAGAAGGAAAAAATGGTATTCCTGAAAATAATTAAAAAAAAAAACGATATTTAAGAAAAAATGGTAGCGATTTGCTTACCAGCGATGAAACAGAACTCCACTGTGATGACTAGGCGGATGACTCCACCGTCGACGATCCTATATCATCACGTTGTTTCCTTGCTCCTCTTTTCCGCGTCCTCGGCTGCGTCGTCGTCGAGATATTCTCAAAAAATGAAATCCTTTCACAATAGTAGATCGTGGTCGTAGCAACACATCGAAATCCTTGCAAAGACGCGCGTGTCGACGAAAACACAATGATCACTTTCTCGTCAAGACGACGCACACAAATTCCTCACTTTTTATTTTTATCTCCAATGAAAACACTCGGAAGTAGAAAAACAATAACAAACAAACAAAAGAATCGATAGAAAAGTTGCGAGCGGTTGCTCATTCGCAAGGGTCGATGCGTTTACTCTCGTCACTCTCGAGGAGCCTCGCTCGATGCGCCTAGTCTCTTTCCCGTCGGCGCTACATTTTCGGTAAGCTTTCTCCTACGAATCTGTATGAACGAGAAAAACACAAAAAAAACTTGATTTTCAAGGACATTCCTTCGTATTCGCCTATCGAACTGCACGCGACGCTTCCGACTAATAAATTTCAATCCGTAAATACGTGGCAGCGCGAGAACAAAAATATTATTTCACGATTTGTGTTACGAAAAGAATCGAAACGAACGCTCCCTCGTATTTGCCAATTTCCGAGTCGTCGATGCGAAGAAAATGAAAAGGGAAACTACGGAGATTCGATTTTTTCGAAATTTCAATCAATTTTTTGCGTTATATTGACGTGACACTTTTTCATCGCGAGCCTGTGAACAGCTGTGGCCAAGCGAAATCTCTCAAGGTTCACGAAACATCGAGACCTAACCTCTCTTTTGTACGAATCCTCAATCCTTACGAAACTTTTGTAATTTTCTCACAAAATCAAAAAAACTCGTTTTCCCTTTCCAGAGCAATTTGTATGGAAAAAAAACAACAACATCGAGTTCCCGCGTCGTTTTCTTCCCGAAAAACGAAAAAATTTGTGCCTTTTGAAAAAATCGATATTTCGTTCGATCGGCTGGACATTTTTCGACGATTACTCAAAAAAATGGTCAGCCTGGCAGTACATCCGGTTTCTTGGAGCCTCTGAGCACGACGTACGATGAAAATGAGCGAAATTTGTTAAACCGTGAATCCGTAAAATATCTCAATCGTGTTTATCAAAAAATCGCAATTTTTTCAACAAATTTGCACCGCCCCGAGCGCTGCCGGCATTCCGATTGATTTTCGTGTCAAACAAACGCTTTTTTCCGACGTCGTCAAAGTTCCGAGCTCGAGATATTTCGTAGGAACCGAGAAACGACGCGATTCGAATAGAATTTCGAGGAGAGTGAGTGTCGTCGCGAATGTAAACGACATTGCCGAATATTTGCGTTCGCACTGGCTACGCGCGCGTTCGAGACGAGGAATCATTGATTTCTAACCTCAAAACTGGACGATTTCGAGAAATGCGAAAAGTTGGTGAAAAAAAACACGAAAGAGGAAAAGTTTGTCGCGTGAACTGTCAAAATAATCGAGGAATTCAACGTCGACCACGTTTTTCTACGATCTATCGAGTTGGCAAAGATTCCGCGGACCAACGAGATATTTTTTCAGTCGCAAATATACGAGGTTCGTGTGCGAAAATCAACTTTTCCCAAAAGGAGGCTCCGGAATCGAGGAAAATGGCGAAATGCGCCGGTCCAGGAACCGCGCGGCGGCGGCAGCACCGAATTGACGAGAGAACAAATTGCGCGATGTGCGTTGTTGCAGCTTCGGATATATTCCCTTTAACGACGGGCGCCGGCCGGTCGAGCCAGCGGTTAAAGCTTTAAAGCCCTCAGTGGAACACCCGAACCCACCGCCGCGATGTATTTCCCGAGTCCCTAAACGTCCCTAAACGTCCCTAAACTCGTCGATAGCGCTAAAAATGTTGAAAACTACGATTCCCTACGCAGACTTTTGATTTTCGTCAACGATCAAAACTTACTCGTCAATCTTACGTGAAAAAAAACGAATTCAACAAAAAGCGATGCTGGGGACAATCGAAACGTTGGATTCCGACAATTTTACGAGCTTCCGAACGAAACAAATGCGGTGAGTGGATTTAAACTCCTTTCGAACACTCGACACTCGTTTTATTGCACACTTCACTGAATCGAACGAATCATCGCCGTTCGCGCGCCCGACGGAACACTGACAACTGCGTTTGTTGTTTTTTCTCCCCACGACGCGAACGAAACGTTATTTACAAATAAAAACTAGACTCTTGTGTCATGACGAACAAATAACATCGAGATTATCGATCTTTTTCTTTTTGTAACGTTGAAAATACGCTTTTCAATGTTTACACGCACTTTAGTTTTCCGGATTCACTCGCTCTTCGTTCACTACACACACACTTCCGGTGGATTGGGCGTTTTATTAGCAAGACGCGACGTTACATGTTACCAGTCCGACGGCTCAATTGTGACTGCCTTCCGACCGGCAACTCGGCCTCACCAGCGCCCCACCGCTCGCGCGGCCTTCGCAAGCCACGCCCCTCCCGCGCTCCGCCTACGGTTTTTCGTAATCCCCGCGGAAGCGAGAATATTCGAGGCGCGATCCCCCATCAACGTGTGTTCGATCGTCGTGTACGGAAACACGCGTTGCCCCTTTTTTCTCTATTCGAAAAATAGTTCCGCGCGATCGATCGCCGATCGATATTTTCGCGAAATCAAACATGGCGCCTGTCGATGATAAACCGCGTTTAGGAATGTTTGGAGTTTTTTTGGTCAGCGACACTCGAGACAACTCGAGGCGCGCGCGAGCGTATCGCCGGACACGCTCGCTGTTCCGAGAAATGAGGAAAATTCTTGGTATTCGCCGCCGAAAACAAAACGGAGCGCGGCTCGTGTCTCGTTCTCGGAATATCGAGCCTCTTCGAAGAAAAACAAAGACGGGCAATCGTTATACGAACTCTATACGATTGACAGTTCGTATTATTAAGGACATTGTAGCAAAAGGTCGACGATTGTACGGAATAATGCATTTTTTATGGCATTTTGAAGATTAAAGACTCGGTTGACGTCGGAAAATAATTGGGAACTATATTTTAGCGCGAAAAATCCGAAAATTTGAAACCTCAGCCCGCGGCGTCTCCTGACGTAACCCTTTAAGGTTTTTATTTCAGCCACGCCATTTTTATTTCCAATTATGAAACAATCAACGAGGAGTCGGTTGAAAATTGTGAGCATCGTTGCAAAAATGGCTCGACTTTCTGTAAAGAACGGACTCGCTAATTCGGAAACGAGCTCGAAGGTGTTTACAGCGAAGTATGTGACCATTGGCAGGCTCAACTTGAAATAGTGTCGACCCGTGTGTGAATAACTGATCGTCGCGGGTATGGGTCTCACGCGACAGAAAATGTGATTTTTATTTCGATTTTTGGAAAGTTAACGAGAAAAAAAAACATTTTTTACAAAATAACTGTCAATTTAATTAAAAAACAATCGTTGCGGTATTCTTGCAACTCCATCCTCTGGTCATTGCAATATTAATGCATTTCCGTGCAGCCGCCATATTGTTTTCTGTCTCTGCCATAAATTTACCGAAAAAAAAATAAAAATAGCGATCGATCTCTATGGAACGAGTGCACTGAATTTTTCTAAATTGGTCATTTATTCTGTCGTTTTCTGTAATAGTTTACACGATCCATTGCTTATTATCCGTGCGTCTTTCGTTTATTAGCGCGACTACCGGTGGCCGGCACCCAGCGAACCAACAACAACCGCGAACCCCTCCGGCAGCATCGGAGCTGAATGTGAAAATGAAATTGATTCAAATGTCAACGTGGAGCCCACAATGCGCCCCGGATCGGAGTGAAAATACACGAAAAAAATTTCATCGCTCGCACGGGGAATCGAACCCGGGCCCCCCCGCACGTGGATCCAAGCCTCTATCCACTGGACCAATTCTACATTTCACATTATTAAAAAATTTAATCATCTAAATACTTTTTGAGCGTAAAAAAAAATTAAATTTCATAAAAATCAAAAAATTCATACAATGAAGAAATTTTTTTTTGATTCTAATAAAAATTTACAATCGATTTACTAAAAATCAGGCAAAACTGAGATCGACCGTCGTTCCTATTCTCATTTCCGCGTAAGTCAGTAACAAATTTTTCTAAATCTCGAAACAGCGTCTCAAAGTATTAATTCAAAAATTTCAATTTAATTTAAAAATTTTCCAAAATTGATCGGAAATTCAATTTTTGAGCGTATCTCGTCCGAGCGTATCGCGACTCCTTACAATAAAAGGCGCGATGCTGAAGGAAAAAAAAAGTTGAATATATTTTTCAAACTCTGCGAAATAAATTTTGAAATGTCGGAAGAATCACGAAATTTCGAAAAGCCAGACGATAATTTTCCATATAATCGTGTCTTTTGGCAGATTGACGCGTTAACGCGCGTACAACCAATAACGAGAGCGTGGGTTTGGTTTTATGACCGCAATTCCTCGAGAAAACATTTCGAATAATAGATCAGACGCGAGCGTGTGAAGAAAGTAAAAGAGACTATTCGTTTCCGAAGTTTGCTGAAAAAAAAAAACAGTTTCGATATAAAAAGGAAACTTATTGCCAAGTATTAAATATCTCATGCGCGTGTGTCACGTTTGTTTTGGCCATTCATTTGACTGACTAACGCGTAAACACGGTTTCGCGGAATTCTGGGCCTTTTTGTCACTACGTAACCTCGTGTCGCGCGTAATAAATGAGAATTAAGAAAAACGCGAAGTTTTTCATGATTTTTATAATGGCGACTCGAGAATGGCCAATCGCTGGGGTCATTATGCTCGCGAGAGTGATCAGTACGTTCGAAAAGTTCACTAAACTGTCCAGTGGATGCCGATGAGCTTCCGATCGCCAGGCAGCCATTTTGTGACGAAACTTTCACCAAAATTATTCAGCAACTTTATTAAAAATCGAATTTCGTGAAAAACGGTCGCCATTTTGTTAAAAACGATTAAGTAAACGGTTTTTTTTAGAAAAAATCGAAATTTTTACTTTCTGAACGATTTGTTGTTCAAATGCGAAAAAGAATTTTTCAACAAAATTCGTTTTTCCATGATTTTCCTTACGCGCGCCTAGAACCGAATTTTTATGGAAAAGATTCGATTTTTCGTAAAAATCCGTTTCCACTAAACGCGGTTTTTGGATAATAATAAAATTTTAGTCGCTCCAAAATCATAAATTTTGCTGACACATAATTTTATCGGAGTCACGAAAATTTAAAACATTTTAAAAAATATTTGGTCGCGACCATTTACCGAAAAATCGAGCCAATTCGGTTTTCGCTGAATCCGCATTTCTTCGTAACGCCACAGCAAACACACAGCAAAACGTAAAACTCACAGTTTTCACTGAATATTCGACTGCAAAGTTTTGCCGATAAAAATTTCTAATCATTTGGGAATGTCGATATTTTGGAGCGAATGAGATTCGAAGCTCCAAATGAATAAATCTCGCGCGACGAGCAAGAGCACGTTTTACGAGGGAGCGGAACGCGAAAGATTATCGTCGACACACTCGACGCGAGTTGCTGAAATTCATGCAGTCGCACTATAACGTACAAAGTCTTTGTTTCGTGACAACGAACGACGACGACGACGACGAGGACATGAAAAGTTACGACGTGGCGTTCCTAAAATAGTTCCGCCTCCTCGTTATTTCCCCGCCCGTGGTTCACGCACCCGTACGCCTCCAAATAGCTCTCGCGACTTCTACACTCTGACAAAGTAAATTTCTCCTACATAACTCTCTCGCCCCCCNCCCTCCTTCTCCGCCACCATGGCGTGCAGAGAACCGCTGTCGGTTCTCTTGGCGTATTTTTCGTTTTTTTGTGCCATCATTTCCCCCACGCGTCGCGTTGATACTCAATGATACCGACATGGAACCGTCAAAGCCACGCCCCCAAAGACCGCTCTCTCGCAATGCTCCGCCCCCTGCCCCTTAACCTCCTCGAAGGATATCAATGCGTTTTTGAATTAACCGCGACGCCATATTCGTTCCATTCGCGATCTCGAAAGACGCGTCGCGCTTTCTAACATTCGACATAACCTTAAATTCTCCTGGACCACGCGACTCGCAACTACGAATTCCGATCGGAATGAGTTTCGAGCGAGATCTCATCGATCTAACGATTGGGATTCCCTGAAACGTGACCCCTAATATCGAGCTGATTCAATTTTCCACGAATTATCGAATTTTTCCCATAAATCACGTTTTTTCGGGGATTTTTTTACTCGGCAACACGATGAACTGCACGGACTGGTCCTTGGATCGCTTTCTCCGGTGAAAATCGGAGGCAAAATTAATAATAATACATTTTTCGAAGAAATGAAAAAAAAACCGCATTTTGTGAGACTAGGAATTTACGAAATAGTTTATTTCATTTGTAAACACAACGATTGATGTAACTTTGTGGGACGAAACGGACTTTCCCGATCGCGGCGCTAATTTATTTTTATCAAGTGACGAGAGAAAATTCTTCGATCTCAGAATAACGCTTCACGATCATTCACAATGTTGAATTTCAAGTTGAGATAGGTAGCTCCGGGTAAACAGAAAAGTCCACTGACAAAACAAAATCGATCTCGAGCACCAATGACCGAAGGTCACCTTCACCGATTCACGCGCGGCTTTGTTTTCGTAAAAGCGAGAGACACTACACGGGCTTCGAATTATTTGAAAAATACTAATCCGCCCCTAAAAACGAAATAGAATTGAATTTCGATTTGATAAATAAAAGTCACGACCAAATAACACACGAAATCCGGAAGATTCTTATGAAGATGTGAGATTTGTCTTTGGGCACTGCTCGTCCAATTTAGACGCGAAAGATCAAGGTCGCGTTCCCCGAATCCCTGTCACAACAATAATTCTTAAATTTCAATTCTCTGCGTGCAGCTACTGCAAAAGTAAACGTTAACCGCCATTAAAAAGCAATGCCGACTCTTTTATGAATCGCGTAGTCGAGTCTCGATACGATCGTATATTTTTTCGAGTGATTTGGAGGTTAAAATAATTTTCGAATAAAACTACGAATAAAAAAAAACATTCACAGAATTATTAATCTCATAGTTTCGTCCCAGATGCGAGGGTGATTGGGAATCGGAAAAAAGTTGTGAGACATATTGACAACACGATTTAGTCGCTTTTTCCCGAACCGTCCATTCGAAATAAAATTTTCAAGCTCCGATTCGACTACATCGTAGAAAACTTGACATTCCATTTTTTTTCAATTCGCAATGCGTTTTCAAAGGAACAAAAATGAAAATTCACTTGACAAAAGTTCTTATTCCTTTCGCGTCCTTCGTACGACCTTGCGGAGAGACATTCTAGAGAAAAATAGAGCCTTAATCCCACGAGTGCGTCGCTCGTCAACATCGAACTGGCAGAAAATGAGTTGTTTGTGTTCGATTTATACCTCCCAATAATCAGCGCCATGCGGGTATTCCATGCATTAAAAAACAAAACGTGAATATATACAATTACGAGCAGGTTCTGCGTATAAATACCGATAGCAAAGTTTTGACAAGTTTGAAAAATCTTTCGCTTAGAGATTTGATTATTGGACATCCCACTCTTCGATTTAAAAAATGTTGCAATGCAAAAAGTAAAAAAAAAAAATTTTGTCTCCACTGGGAATCGAACGCGGTCCCTCCTACCGACATTCGAAAACATCGAAAAAAACTCGATTTCTAACCCCACTCCAAATTTTTCGCGTTTCAATCTAATCGATATTCGTAATTATGATTGCTATATCGCGAACACATTGCGATGGTCCCAATGCATCGATGCTTATCACAGACGTAAAAAAAAAAATAATCAATTAGTAAGTAGATACGTTCGGTGACCCCTGGAAACTTAAAAGTCCGTACGTCTCTCCCCGTGTCGTGGTGACTCGACACATCGATATGTGTTTGTAGCGCGAGCTCCCAATGAACCGTTACCTCTGACAAAGCAATTTCTAACAAAGTTTCAACGCTGCAAAGAACGTTTGATAATTGCGTTTACATTCAAGTTTTTCGACTATTTTATCAAGTTCAAACTTTTTGCGACGACCGTATTCCGGTGAGTGTCAAAACGAAATTTTAGAGGAACAGTTTATCTTTTTTGTTTTCGTAAACAGCTGTCAAATCCTGACAAAGACATCGTCATCCCCATAACATTGACGTCGAGTACTTTATTCTATTCGTCTTTTTTCTTTTATCAAAATATTTTACTCTGTTTTTTTAATAAAATAATAAATAACCGGAATGGTGGAAATCTAACCTCAAAAATGACATTTCTCTCGTAAAAAAAATTCAAAACACAAGAAAAACAAATGATCACTTCAGATTTTCAACTTTCCATTCCAACGACAAATGACACCTGAAAAAAAAATCAAGATTCTAGACGTTAATTCAACGTTTTCGAACTTTCGTTGTTTCTGAACGATTTTCATTTTGCACGAAATACTCGAAAATTCGAGACTCTCTCAATCTCGAAAAATGTTCATTTCAGTAATTTTGCAAACGAAAATGCAACAAGCGATGATACGTTGCAACGGAGTTCAGACGCAGGTGTTGACGGAGCACCGTTGGGTCGAGGAAGGACTCGATCCCAACGCACCAGGCAAAGATCTCGTTTTAGTCATACCGGGCAATCCCGGGATACCGAGTTTCTACAAAGACTTTGTCAAAGCTATAAAATCCAAATTGCCCAGCGAAACGCCTGTATGGGTCGTGGGTCATGCCGGCCACGTTCAACCACCCGGTGATTTGTGGTACTCGCCGGACGACCGGAAAGCAGCGAATAAATACAGTTTGGATGGGCAACTGAGGCACAAGGTGATGAAATTTTTTAGAAAAGACAATTTTGTGTTTAAATATTGAAAATTCGGCTGTAGTCACAATTTTGTGTCGAAAAATTGAAAATTTTTGAAAAAAAAAACACTTTTGTGTGAAAATATTGAAAATTTGGCTGTAGTCACAATTTTGTGTCGAAAAATTGAAAATTTTCGAGAAAAAACAAATTTGTGTGAAAATAGGTATTGAAAATTTGGCTGTAATCACAATTTTGTGTGAAAATATTGAAAATTCGGCTGTAGTCACAATTTTGTGTCGAAAAATTGAAAATTTTTGAGAAAAAAACAATTTTGTGTGAAAATATTGAAAATTTGGCTGTAGTCACAATTTTGTGTCGAAAAATTGAAAATTTTTGAGAAATAACAATTTTGTGTGAAAATAGGTATTGAAAATTTGGCTGTAATCACAATTTTGCGTGTTTCTGTCGAAAAATGGAAAATTTGAAGAAAAAAGGCATTCTAGTCCAGAAAAACGTTTTTCCTGCCTCCAGAGTAACGGTTCGCGACGCGTGGCTTTTCTAAAGTCTTCATAGAAAAAAAAACAATTAATATGTAGAAAGAAAATCCTTGTCGAAATATCGCGATTAATAAATGTTTCAAAAAATCTCTGTTCAGAAATGTTTCCATTCGTTAAGTTTGACAATGCGAATAACAAATAATGTTGCTGTTGCAATGATGCTCATTTTGTAGTCACTATTCCTGAAGCAATTCGTTCCAAAGGATGCGAGAATTCATTTAATCGGACATTCCATTGGTGCTTGGTTGTCATTGAAGCTTCTCGATGATCCAAATCACACGGACCAGATTGTGAAGAGTTACATGATATTTCCGACCATCGAGCGCATGGCCGAGAGTCCGAGTGGAAAGTTTTTAACTGGCAGAGTAAGTCGAACGACTTTGACGACAAATTTCCTTAGAAAGGCCACAAAATTTCGTTGAAAAGAGAAAAAAGTGGCCTCTGTGAGCTCAAAAACTCCGGAGCCGATTCTTCAATTGACTGAACGTAACAAATGAATGATATTGAAGTTTGCATCGTTGCAATGCAACGAAAAATCTATTTTTTATTTATCATTTTGATAATTAATTGATTCGTTCAAATTTTTCTAGTAAATTTACTTTTCGAATGGCGAAAAAGACTTTCTCGTTATTGTCGACAAAGACTGTATGAAAATCTGGTGCGATGCTATAAAAAAAAAAAGAGTTTTCGTTGCATTTCATCGATGGAAACTTCAACATCATCAAAATTTTGTATAAACGTTCTCTGCACCAAAATAAATGATNTGTCGACAAAGACTGTATGAAAATTTGGTGCGATGCTATAAAAAATAAAGAGTTTTCGTTGCATTTCATCGATGCAAACTTCAACATCATCAAAAGAACACTCGATTTTGTTTTTCACGTTTCTCAGGTTTTGCCGATAGCACGAATCATCGTTTTCCTCAGTTGGTTGTTATCGTTCCTTCCGAGTGTACTGCTGGCTTTTCTGATTCGCGTCTTCGGAGGTTATTTCGCAGGCGTAACAAAGAAAAGCGTCAAGCCAGTAATGGAGCTTCTGAATCCTTGCGTGCTGCGAAGAGTCTTCAGCATGGCAAGCGACGAAATGGAACACGTGCGAGATCTGGACGACGCAGCGATTGAGAAACACGAGAAGAAGCTCTGGCTGTATTACGGCGCAAAGGATTCTTGGACGCCCAAGAATTATTGCGAACAACTCAAGTCTCGACATCCGAATGTCGATGCTCAGATTTGCAAGCGCGGCTTTCGACACGCTTTCGTTTTGCGGGACGACAGCAAAGAACTCGGTCGAATGATTGGCGAAATGATCAACGCTACGATCGCATAACCGACTGAAAAGCATTAACTCGATCATTTTCCACTTTTATCGGAGCTCAGAAAACTTTGCAAACATTGACGTCGAACGAGCTCCAAAAAGTTTCCCGAAAATTGACCATTCGGAGTTTTCAATGTCGCATGTTTTTCAAACACGAATTTATCATTGACAGGCTTCTTTTTTATGAAAAAACGAAGAAAATTGTTTGTACGTTCGTTATCGCATTTTTAAGCAACATTTTGTACCAAAGACGAGACTGGGCTCGTCTGCGACCTCGCTGCAAGCTTCGCGACCGAAAATATCGATGTACGTCGAGAGTCAAGTACCAGGCGGGCATTTTTTAGGTAGTTGACTTTTTCAACTCTGTAGAATTCGTTGCAGAACGATCGCGTGGTTTTCCACCTTTTTTACGATGTTGAAGTTTCCATCGTTGGAATGCAAAGAAATTCCCTTTTTTCTTGGGCAAATCTCAAGATTCTCATTGAATATTTGGTCGGGACACTAAAATGATATTTTTTCAGAGTCCAAAGAGAAAATCAGTGAGAAAATTGTTCTGGTTTTTAAAATTGAACAAACAATTGATAGAAAAAGGCATTTTTCGTTAGAGCCCAACGTTGCGAACTTCAGGCTCATCCTTTTTTGCAATATTGGATAAGCTCAAAGCGGGAAAAACTTGATCCGCACTAAGCAATAAAGAAACTATCATTCCATTATGAAAAACGATTGAGATCGAGAGAAAAATTTGTATTTTTTTTCTGTTAATTATTTATCAAATTTTTAAAATCGAAATCAACGCTGAACGAATAGGATTTCGTTGAATTCTTAATAGAAAAGGAAAAAGTTGATTTACAAATCTCTCAAATTCGAATTGTATGTAAAAATCGAATTCAGAGTAAAAATAAAAATAATGTTAATGGATTTTATAGCAAAAAGACTCGGCCGTATTGGCGGTGATGTAAATATAGTGATACAGAGGATTATGTTGAAAAAAATGAATATTTTTTATTGATACCAAATCACTTTGATTCCTTCGCACCGCATCAAAACTCAGGCAGATATTAATCTATGAAACTTGAGATTTAGAGCTTTTGTTTTTCCTTCTTGGCTTGTTCGGCCGCTGCTTCGACTTTGTCGTGCTCTGCAATGAGCGCCGTCACCTCGTTTGCTGGTAGAATACGGATTTTTGTTTTTCCGTTTTCTCGCGTTAGTGTCGCCATCTCAACTGCAAGGGAAACGAAAAAAAAATATATTCAATGAGAACAATATCTTGGGGAGAGGCATTGTGATTGCCAGAGAAATATTAACGAACGATTACGACATTGGTATCAACACGTTTATGGAGTTCTTAGCTCCTTCGATTTTTTATAAACATTGATTTTTACTTTTTTGAATAAATGTCATTCCAATTATTTTGGTACTCGCGATTTGAACGAAAAAAATAGATCACGACGATGGAGAAATGATGGCAACTGTTGATGGAAAAATAAAATGAATAAAAATTGGAAAAATCATAAAATTTAAACCGTTCAACCGATATTTCCAAAAGTCAATACCAAAAAAAAAAAGATTAATCATTCTTAGAATTTGCGTGAGTTAGAGTGTCGACAGCCTTTTTTCCAAAATTTCGAAATGCCTTAGAATTCGTATTTCTCTAGCAATTCCAACAAAATTCTCAGAGAACGAAGAGCTCCAAGCGTTCTCGAGTTATAAGCGTTTGAAATTTTTTCTACATATGATTTTTCGATATTTTGGGACATCTCAAGCAAATACGACTCTGAAGTTTGCAACGTTGATATTAAACGAAAAATATTAGGGGTGTGCGAATAGTGATCGAATCGAATCGAATCGAATATTGAAATTCGATTCGATTTTCGAATCGAATATTCGAT
>JBAJMU010000001.1:1514699-1529678 GCA_037952995.1 Hyposoter didymator | reverse complement strand
AAAAAAAAAAAAAAGTAAGAACGAAGGCACGCGTTATTGAACAGGGATGTAAAAGACGCGGGTCCGCGTGTCCGATAATCTAATATTCGTTAGAAATATTTGTCAACTGTTCCCATAAAGAGTTGATAGCTTTTTGTTTTTTTTCCAACATTAGTTCTTCACGAGGGAACAAGTATGTGGTGTTGATATGTCGTTGGGTGCACTGAAAACAAAATTTTGTTGAAAAAGACGAATATTTTGTTCGATACGTTCGACTAAACGATTTTTTGAATAATTCCAAGCAATGCAGCACGAAATATTTTAGAAAATCTCTTCCGAAGCAAATTTTAGTCATTCCACTCGTAAATTTCGCTGACAATTTCGTTAGAAACCAAAATTTACTGCCGGAATAACGAAAATTTCGAAATTACCAAAAAATATTTTAGAAAGTCTCTTCGTAAGCAAATTTTTGTCGTTTCACTCGTAAATTTCGCTGACAATTTTGTTAAAAACCAAAAATACTGCCAAAATAACGAAAATTTTGAAATTACCAAAAAATATTCTAGAAAGTCTCTTCGTAAGCAAATTTTTGTCGTTTCACTCGTAAATTTCGCTGACAATTTTGTTAAAAACCAAAAATACTGCCAAAACAACGAAAATTTTGAAATTACCAAAAAATATTTTAGAAAGTCTCTTCGTAAGCAAATTTTAGTCGTTCCACTCGTAAATTTCGTTGGAAACCAAATTTACTGCCAAAATAAAGAAAATTTTTAAAATTATCGAAAAATATTTAATTGAACGTATTCAAAAAAATATCGTATAGATTTTTTAAGAAAATTTCATTCTCAGTGTGGGTTTATGTGTTGGTGTAATTTGGTTCATGTCTCTCGCGCGAGGTCGATCAATATCGTATAGTAACATTTTATCATTATATTATGTAAACGATGTTGTGGATAGGGTCCGTGGAATTCTCTCGTTAGTTGGATTTCCCTCGAGAGAGAGAGGAGGCCAGAGTGGATAAAAGAGGGGGGCAGAGGGAAGGAGTGAGGATTGAATTTCGTGGCTTTGTGTCTAGAAATTTTCGTCGATACCCCGCAAATCACCGGCTATCGGTATCTGAAAGTTTTCTTCTCTGTAGTCACGATGTGGCACGATCGAGACGCAATCGCGTGGCGCACAAACCACGTGACCTTCGGGACCGCAGCTGCACTCGATGCAGTTTCCGGTGTTGTGCGGCAGCACCTCCCCCACGCGGTACGTCCTATCTGCAATTATCAAACGTTTGACCACGTTATCGCCTCATTTAAACGGGTCAACCCTTTTTTTTTTTTTCTTTACAACATTGGAAATGAAATTTTTTTAAAAATCGTCGATATTTTGTTGAATACTGTAAACTAAATATTTTTCGATCATTTCAACATTTTCGTTATTTTTGCAGTCTATTTGCTTTCTAATGGAATTATATTATAATTATATTTATCAAAATTTATTAAAATTATTAAAAAATATTTAAAAAGGCACCCTGGTCGGTATTCGATATTTAATATTCAATATTTAACAAAATTTCGACCATTTTTAACAAAATTTATTAAAATTATATAATTATAATTATATCATAATTATAATTATATTTTATTATAATTATATTTATTTAAATTATTAAAAAATATTGAAAAAGGCACCCTGGTCGGTATTCGATATTTAATATTCAATATTTAACAAAATTTCGACCATTTTTAACAAAATTTATTAAAATTATATAATTATAATTATATCATAATTATAATTATATTTTATTATAATTATATTTATTTAAATTATTAAAAAATATTGAAAAAGGCACCCTGGTCGGTATTCGATATTTAATATTCAATATTTAACAAAATTTCGACCATTTTTAACAAAATTTATTAAAATTATATAATTATAATTATATCATAATTATAATGATATTTTATTATAATTATATTTATTAAAATTATTTGAAAATATTAAAAGAGGCACCCTGGTCGGTATTCGATATTTAACAAAATATCGACGATTTTTAACAAAATTTCAATCCCAGTGTGCCTTTTTTAAATATTTTTATAAACGAAATATTAGCAAAATTTTCGAGTGGAGCGACAAAAATTGGCTTCCGAAGAGACTTTATAAAATATTTCTTGCTGCAATGACAAAGTTTTTGTGATTATTCAAAAAAACGTTTGGTCGAACGTATCCAACAAAATATCAATATAAAAAAAATGGAATGAAAATGGATAGAATAAAATTTTTGAATTCTTACGAAATTTCGTATGTGGGTAAGAAAAAATAAATTTATACCGAGCACGACGCAAGTGATGGGCGTCGTTGGCGAATTTGTTCTGGGGCTCGTCGGGAGGCTTCCCTCCGTGCTCTCTTCCGAAGATTCATCGTCTTCGTCGTCCTCGTTACTCGAATCGTCATCATCCTCTTCCTCGTCCGTGTCCTCCTCCGATTTTTCTCTCTCATTATTATTGAACATTTCCATCGAATCGTTCTGATCGGTAGTCTGCGACGGAAGTGGTGAGTTTTCGTCGCTCGTGTCGTTCAGCAAACTTGACGAGTCCTGGCAGGCTGGTTCGGTCGGTTGACTCGAGCGCCATTCATCGGGGGCTCCTTCGTTACGGCTGTTCCCGTCGTTCGACGACGAGTCCGTAGTGGACGGTGGTAAACCGTGCCAAAAACAATAGACGTACCCAGCCACGCATATGCAACGCGAATTGACGTCGTAAGAAATCTGAATTTAGAAACAAAAACGATTTTTTTAATTATTTCTCGATATAATTATTAATTCATTCCAATCCTCAATTAAGGAGGTTCGCTACATACGACCATATGGTGGGAATTTTATAAAATTTGGTGATGACGTTCTTTAGTATCATATACGATGACACAATTTTTTTCAAATTTTTCGTCTACATAGTCGTCGAATAATTGGAGTTTTCAATATGCAAAAGATATATCTATATATATCTGATTCCTATGCTTATGCATGTAAGTTCTACTGTTCAATTATTCGAAAACTATGCAGAAGAAAAATCTTGAAAAATTTGTATATTCATATTTAATACTAAAGAATAAACTCACCAAATTTCATTAAATTCTAATAATTTCAAATTGATTAGATTGATTGATTAGAAATTTGTCTGGAATATAAAATTTTAATTTTTCAAATTAATATTGCAAAATTGCTATTTCTATTGCTATCTGAATCCTTTGCTTATGCATGTAAACTCTAATGCTCAATTACTCGAAAACTGTGTAGAAGAAAAATCTCGAAAAATTTGTATATCCATATTTAATACTAAAGAATGTACTCAACAAATTTCATTAAATTCTAATAATTCCGAATTGATTAGATTGATTGATTAGAAATTGGTCTGAAATATAAAATTTTCATTTTTCAAATTAATATTGCAAAAGACATAACTGTATATATCTGAATCCTATGCTTGTGCATGTAATCTCTAGTGTTCAATTACTCGAAAACTATGCAGAAGAAAAATCTTGAAAAATTTGTATATTCAGATTTAATACTAAAGAATATACTCACCAAATTTCATTAAATTCTAATAATTTCGAATTGATTAAATCGATTGATTAGAAATTGGTCTGGAATATAAAATTTCAATTTTTCAAATTAATATTGCAAAAGACATGCCTGTATATATCTGAATCCTATGCTTGTGCATGTAAACTCTAGTGTTCAATTACTCGAAAACTATGTAGAAGAAAAATCTTCAAAAATTTGTACATTCGTATTCAATGCTAAGGAATATACTCACAAAATTTCATTAAATTCTAATAATTTCGAATTGATTAGATTGATTGATTAGAAATTGGTCTGGAATATAAAATTTCAATTTTTCAAATTAATATTGCAAAAGACATGCCTGTATATATCTGAATCCTATGCTTATGCATGTAAACTCTAGTGTTCAATTACTCGAAAACTCTGTTGAAGAAAAATCTTGAAAAATTTGTAAATTCATATTTAATACTAAAAAGAATATTCTCACCAAATTTCATTAAATTCTCATAATTTCGAATTTTCCTATGCTATTAATATGGCAACATTTTTGTGTGTAGCCACCCTCCTTGAAAGCTTTTCTCCATAGCACTTGGAAGCGGTTTCTACGTAACGATGTGGATCACCGATGTTATGAAGAGATTTATAATTTTTTTTAAACTCGAATGTAACTCGTGGCAGAATTTCATAATTTTCGCGTTCTGACGTGTACGAGACTCTATAAAAACGTATAAAGTTTCGTAAAAAATGTTTGATATGAGTTTAAAGTTTCGGAAAGAGCGCGACCTGCTTCCTCATATAAAATGCGCGCTGCCGTACCTCCGGAATAGCAGAGTTTTTAAAACTCCTGATTTTTCTTCGCACCGACTTGGACATAAATTTCTTTACAATTGAAACAAATGGCTCGACAATTTTCTCAGCTATTTCGATGTAAATTTTGCAATCTTTTTTTATTTCGACCAGAAGATTGAGCAGCTTTGGGAAACTGTGCATGCAGATTCCCACACTGGGAATGAAATTCTGTTAAAAATCGTCAATATTTTGTTGAATACGAAAAACTAAATATTTTTTAATAATTTCAAAATTTTCGTTATTTTGGCAGTATATTTGGTTTCTAACGAAATTGTTAGCGAAATTTCCGAGTGGAACGACTAAAATTTGCTTCCAAAGAGACTTTCCAAAATATTTTTTGCTGCATTGACACAATTTTTGAAATTATTCAAAAAAACGTTAAGTCGAACGTATCGAACAAAAATCCATATTTTTCAACAAAATTTTCTTTTCAGTGACACTGGAAATGAAATTTTGTGAAAAATCGTTAATATTTTGTTGAATACGAAAAACTAAATACTTTTTAATAATTTCAAAATTTTTGTTATTTTGGCAGTATATTTAGTTTCTAAAGGAATTATCAGCGAAATTTACGATTGGAACGACAAAAATTTGCTTCCAAAGAGTCTTTCTAAAATATTTTTTGCTGCACTGACACAATTTTTGGAATTATTCAAAAAAACGAACGTATCGAACAAAATATCCATATTTTTCAACAAAATTTTGTTTCCAGTGTGCTCTGAACGTCTTTATGAAATTTCTAAAAATTTTCAAAAAAAAAACGCTCCGGCAAGACTGCTGCTTTGATGGACACGCATGATGAAATTCCTAAAAGCAAAGAAACAAGAATTCTTGCATAATATATGAATAAACGTCGAAGCAGAGCTTTGAACTTTCATTTGTTTATCGTTTTTGTAGTTGCATGAACTGTCGAGACACTTGTCTCATAAATAATCGTCGATCGTATTTCTCGTCCGGTTTTTCCCCAAGAATTCGAGTGTCACGTGCGTTTGTGATGAAAATATACTCATAGTTTTCGCGCACGTGAAAAACATGTAAAAAGTTGACGCGTATATTCGGATCCCTTTCGCAGCAGCTTCGACCCTGCGAGCAACTTTTTTTTGCCTTGCTTCTGCCAGCAGCACGTACAGATAAATATTCATCGGGTTGCCGGATGCTGGAAAAAGGTCCGGATCAAGTTTCTCTTGTGAGTACCAAGCGGAAACTTGAAAGCCTCGAAACTTTTGCGCCGCGAAATGACGATACTTTGTCTATTCAACTCTCGCGAATACATGCATATGTAAATGGACGTTTGTTATAGACATACAAGCCAACGCGAGGCTTTCTATCCTCGGTGTGTGTATCGTTATATATTTATGGGAGCAATGCCACCTTCAACAATGGACCAGAAAGTTTGAGTAGCCGCGCCCAAGAATTTTTCACAACACGAGTTTGTTTTTTTTTCGGTGGAAAACACACAACACCTGCTGCGAGGGGAGAACATTTTTCACTCTAATTCAGTGATTAATGTACGGAACGGAAATTTCCATTTTTCATTGGGGAATTTACAGTTTGATCTTATTGTCGATTAGGGGTATGCGAATATTTGAAAACTTCGAATATTCGGCATCAAATCGAATCGAATTGTGTGATTCGAATTTCAAACCGAATATTCGATTTTTTCGAGTATTCGATTATTTTTCGAATATTCGATTTTTTTTCGAATATTCGATTTTCTTTCGAATATTCGATTTTCTTTCGAATATTCGATTTTCTTTCGAATATTCATATATGTGAAAATTTAAGAAATACTTGAAAATTGCTCGAATATTCTATTCGAAAATCGAATTGAAAATTCATCAAATATTCGGAAATTTATCGAATACTCGAAAATTCGACGAATATTCGATTCAAAAATCGAATATTCGACTAAAAAATCGAATATTCGATTCGAAAATCGAATCGAATTTCAATATTCGATTCGATTCGATTCGATCACTATTCGCACACCCCTATTGTCGATAAAACTTGTTGAAACGAACAGGCTTATTGATCGCTTAATCACTTTCAATAATTTTCGGAATGTCTCCAACTTTCTCAAGCATTTTTTCCTATTTTTTGCTGGCAAAGTTTCCTAGAACCCCTGTTTTCGTAATCCCTATGAATGTATTATCGATCGGTCCGTGCTGATAGGTGGGGAAAGCTTTTAGCTTGAACCGATTTCACGAAAAGTGTGGACAGCCGAGAAGACGAAGCGAGAGTAATAACGTTGTGTATCAACAAGTGTGATACCGAGTCGGTGTCTGTTACGAAAATAGAGGTTCCGGTGTTAATTCCGATCCAACGACCCAACGCATCCATTTGGACTGAGAAAAACTGTTTTTCGCGTGGAAGTAATTTGCAGGATATACATTCATAAACATAAAGATGCAAACTTTTGCTACTTTCGTACTTTTTATTCTCCTCGTTCTAAACGATCGCACCTGTGACTTGTAATTTTTCCAAGTTTAGAAAACTTTTTTTTTTCACACGTAAATACAAACTTTCTCACACAAGGAAATAAAATAAATAATTTTTGTATTTGGTGTCGGATTCTTTTAAAAAATTAAAATTATTAAAATTAAAATTAAAATTAAAATTAAAATTAAAATTAAAAAATTATTTAAAAAATTCTTTTAAAAAATCCAACTCCATGCACGTGGTTTGCATAGAAAATGTAGAAAAGCATCTCGTGTTCATCGAATAAATAATTGAATCCAAAAATTTGTATACAAAGCTGTTTTCTCGAAATGAAAAATTCAATGATAACTTACCACTTGCGCGTGTGAATAAGATTTGCCATCGACGATGCATTTTTTCTCGAAAGGTTTCACCGTTATTTCATTCGAGTCATCGTCCTCTTGAACGTCAATATCGACTTGGCCGAGGAGAATTTCGTCGGTGGCTCCAACGGGTGCTGGAAAAATGGGAAAAATCGATAAAAACGTTGTGAATCAAATGCAACAATAATTTTTTTCGTTCCCAGCCAAAATCGTCGATATTTTTTTGAATTATTTTTTCAACATTTCAAAATTTTCGTTCTAATGGAATTTTCAACTAAATTTACGATTGGAAAGAGAAAAATTTGCGTCCGAAGAGACTTTCTAGAATATTTCTTGCTGCGATGACACAATTTTTGAGTTTATTCGAAAAAACGTTTAGTTTTTCCGACAAAATTTTGGGCAAATTTGTCAAATCCAGGCTCCACCTTAAAACAACTCCAAATTTTTTCCCATCGTTTTTTACCATGAACAGATGGTGCCCCATGTAATTTTATGGTGTGGGACGCCATGGAACCCCATAAGAATTTTTTTTTTCACATTCTTCACAAATTTCGGAAATTTTGTTATCAGTGTTGTTCATAATTATAAAAAGCTGTCATTTGGACTATGAAAAAATGGAGTTTCAAGCGTGTTGGACGTTGCTTCTTTCATATTTTCTGTTCCGGAGNAAAAATTTGCGTCCGAAGAGACTTTCTAGAATATTTCTTGCTGCGATGACACAATTTTTGGGTTTATTGAAAAAAAATGTTTAGTCGAACGTATCGAACAAAATATCGATCTTTTCCAACAAAATTTTGGGTAAGAATCCGGGCTCCACCTATAAAACAGCTCCAAATTTTTTTCCATCGTTTTTTATCATTAACAGATGGTGCCCCATGTAATTTTATGGTGGTGGACGCCATGGAACCCCATAAGAATTTTTTTTTTCACATTCTCCACAAATTTCACAAATTTTGTTATCAGTGTTGTTCATAATTATAAAAAGCTGTCATTTGGACTATGAAAAAATGGAGTTTCAAGCGTGTTGGTTGTTGTTTCTTTCATATTTTCCGTTCCGGAGCGTACCAAGTGCTTTGCATTTTTGCAATTTTAAACAATTTATATTCTCGTCGTAATTAACTCCGTCGACTATGCCAAGAGAGAAAAGTTGATTCGTTATCCATTTCCAGGCGCGAAAGTCTCAGTCGAACCGAAAGGGTGCAACGGACGTTCACCTGTTTTTCGCAAACTTTTTCTCGTCGTGTGAGAGCAGCAGGTTTTTTTTTTTTGTTCACACAACGTAATTATCGGAGCGAAGGAAAACGCGAGAGTCGTTGCTGCGATGGGTGAATAAACGCGAATAGTCACACATTTGTACTTTTAATGGGTAGACGTTTGCCTCGTAATAGGTTTGTCCCTGTATTTCTGGACGGAATTCACTCGTGCGGAAAACGACCATCATTGTATCCGCAAAGAGAGAGAGAGAGAGGGAGAGTGAGAACTCGGCGCTGGGCAAACGACGAGGGAAGGAAGAACAAGAATGCATTGATCCTTGCTTCTCGCTCTTCGCTGTGCTTGCAGCAGCGCACGAGGGGTTGCATACATATTTACGTTTATATAGGCCAGTGGGTAAAACATCCCGCGCGTTTCTGCTCTCTGCCAATTTACCCAACTCCCTGTTATCTTCCTAAACGGAATATATATTTATATACATGCTGGGAGAGAGAAAACACGTGTGGTCTGAGAAAACAAGCTGAACCACCGTGTAACACATTGCTTAAATTCTTGGCTCCAATTACAATCGCATTACGTCCGAGATTCTTGCTCTACGAAGAATATATTTCAAAGAAATAATGTCACTGAGCCTCTGGAACAAATTCCACGTCCTTTTTTAGAAGGAAAATTGAAAATTAACATTTTTCTTTATCGAACGAAAAATTCTTGTTCTATTAATTATTAATCAAATTTCGAAAATCACCGTAATTTTTCGTGTCGATTTAAAGTTTTTCGAGTTTTTGAGCTTCGCCAGAGAAAAAAAAGGGATTTTGTTCCATTTCTACACTGAAAACAAAATTCTGTTGAAAAAGATGAATATTTTGTTCGATACGTTCGACTAAACATTTTTTTAAATAATCCCAAAAATTATGTCAATGCAGCAAAAAAAATGTTAGAATGTCTCTTCGGAAGGAAATTTTAGTCGTTCCACTCGTTAATTTCGCTGACAATTCCGTTAGAAATCAAATATTCTGTAAAAATAATTCAAATTTTGAAATTATAAAAAAATATTTAGTTTACGGTATTCAACAAAATATCGACGATTTTTAACAAAATTTCATTCCCAGTGTAACGTCATGTTGAGAGGATATTTTTAGCCTGGAAAATAATCACCGACCTGGAAAATTCAAATTTTTTTGCAATACTCACTTTTTAACAGTATTTTTTTGAGATATTTTGTTGTTCGTTGAAAAATTATTAGAAAAAAATACTTGATCAACACATTGTTACTAAAGAGGAAACGCAAATTTTCAGGTAAAAATTAGTCACGCTTGTTCCAGTTGATTATCATTGAAGAAAAGTTACAATAAGTTTGTCTGAAGTTTACGAGCTCGATTCCTCTTTTCTGAGATAAATTTTTTTGTACTTTTAAAAGAGTGAACAATCGCGAGGAAAAAGAAGAGAGAGAGAGGGCAAACTTCATCTATACTGTTTCTCTTCTCTTGGTCAGAGTTTCGATTAATTAGAATCAGACTAATTAAAAATTCATTAGGAGCCCTCCCGGACTCTGATGAGCCTCGTTAATCAATCGTTTTGTGTACGGGACTCAGATATACGAATACCGAGAGGGAGATCTGCCGACAGAGGGCGATACGAAAAGAGCGAGAACTCAGTACCAAGGGTCAACAGAAAGTTGTCATTGATTCTCAGCTTCTGGTCGTTTTATCACTGATATTTGTCATTATTGCTTTTATTGTCTCGTGTGTAAATAATTGTTGACATTCGAATTGTCTTGACGAGCGCGCAGGAAGTACGAAAAATAATTTGAATTTTATATTTTTGTATTTTTTTTAATTTGAATTTAAAAATCAGCAGTTTTTCGAATATCGATTACACTGGAAATGAAATTTCGTTAAAAATCGTCGATATTTTGATGAATGCGGTAAATTAAATATTTTTTCATAATTTCAAAATTTTCGTTATTTTGCCAGTATATCTGGTTTCAAAATAATAATTATTCAAAATAATAATTAACTTTGCGACTTGAAAAATTCGATAAGAATGCACTGGGAATTAATTTTTGTTGAAAATCGTCGATATTCTATTGAATACGGTAAACTGAATATTTTTTAAGAATTTTAAATATTTCGTTATTTTGACAGTATATTTGGTTTCAAAATAATAATTATTCAAAATAATAATTAACTTTACAACTTGAATAATTCGATGAGAATGCACTGGGAATGAAATTTTGTTAAAAATCGTCGATATTATTATGAACGCGGTAAATTAAATATTTTTTTATAATTTCAAAATTTTCGTTATTTTGCCAGTATATCTGATTTCAAAATAATAATTATTCAAAATAATAATTAACTATGCGACTTGAAAAATTCGATAAGAATGCACTGGGAATGAAATTTTGCTAAAAATCGTCGATATTTTATTGAATACGGTAAACTGAATATTTTTTTATATTTTGGCANAAATTAAATATTTTTTCATAATTTCAAAATTTTCGTTATTTTGGCAGTGTATTTCGTTCCAAACGGAAATTTACGAGTGGAATGACAAAAATTTGCTTCCCAAGAGACTTTCTAGAATATTTCTTGCTGGGATGACACAATTTTTGGATTATTAAAAAAAAAATGTTTAGTCGAACGTATCGAACCAAATATCCATCTTTTTCAACGACACTGGGAATGAAATTTTGTTAAAAATCGTCGATATTTCGTTAAACACGGCGAACTAAATATTTTTTTTTTATAATTTCAAAATTTTCGTTATTTTGACAGTAAATTTGCTTTTTAATGGAATTGTCAACAAAATTAACTACTGGAACGACTAAAATTTCCTTCCGATGAGATTTTCTAGAATATTTCTTGCTGCAATGACACAATTTTTGGAATTACTCAAAAAAACGTTTAGTCGAACGTATCGAACAAAATATCGATATTTTTCAACAAAATTTTGTTCCCAGTGTACGGAGATAATTTTCATCTTTTTTTTCGTTAAATAATTATACAAATCTTAATAATAACAACGCACATCACCGAATGGTTATAATTGCGAGTACGTTGGGATGAGGTGTGCCTAGGACACGAAAATACGTGAATATACGTTCTGAATGTGCAAAAATATTGGCAGCTGGCAGAAACTGCTAACGAACCTCGCAAAGACGGAATGAAAAAATGATGATAATTGAGAGAGGAGATAAAAAGAGTCAGAGGGATGAAAGACTCGGAGAGCAAAAGATTGAGCTTTTGGCCCGCGCGCTCATTTTTATGCTTCCAATTATCTATATTTTCGCTGCAATTTCCAAGCTGCAGCTTCATTTTGTTTTTCCTCCCAGCGATATATACGAATCAGCTGATTAATCCTACTCATTGCGAGACTAATTAGCGCTCGCATCTCGAAGCTCCGCACGAGCTCATACATGTTTCTTTATCGTTCTTGGCAAAGTTCCAGATTCCAAAGAGGTCCAATTATTTCGTTGAATATTTGGTGCGACGATATTTTATATTTCGCAAGTTTACGTACAGCCCCGATTTTGACTCTTTGCCGAGCTTAACTACTGCGAATCTGTGCGGTTTGCGGAGACCGAATCGCGCAGCAGCTACATTCCGAACCGGTGAAAATGGCTTTTGCCTGTATATTAGCTCTCCATGCCGTTGGAGATGTGTATTCACCTCCATGTGTGTGTGTTGCTTCCCCGAATATCGTGATTTAATGTATACGTACGTAGAGCTCGTTTTGGAACAGCGAATATGTGGATGACGACGTTAGCGTCGTTTACCACTTGACGCAACGAATAGAGAGCTGAAGAGAGAGAGAGAGAGAGAGAGAGAGAGAGAGAGAGAGAGAGAGCGAGAGAGAGAGAGAGAGAGAGAGAGAGAGAGAGAGAGTTCTACAATAGCCGGCACACGTCAATCACTTTTGTTCGTTGGGCTAATATCCGAGCGAACACACTGGCACACGCACCCACTCACGCATATTCATCCCCACCCCGACGAAATGCTTTATAACGATGTATGAAGAGAGATGAATTTGTCACCGGTAACCGGACAATCAATGTCTCGTGAAGCGTCAAAATTCTCATCGGGATTGTGGCCTGGCAGGCCAATTCACTATGAAATAACCCTCCGTTCCATATTTACGGAGAGTCCCACTCTGTGGTCTGACTATTCGTCCTTGTTTTCCACTGTTTTTATCATTTTTCTCTCTCTCTCTCTACAGGGAGAGAATTTTATATGAAAAATTACTATGCTACCGAAGTTGCCTGGTACCATATCGTCCCTCTGAGAAATTTTAACAAATACATGATAATTTTTCATCTGAAATTGGACGAAAAATGTCAAAATTTCGTTCATCGAGACATTGACCTTTTTGGTAGTGGACGAGCTCTTGGGAAACACCTTTTTGCGACTAGAATTGGCTTATGTTTACTGAGTCTTGAATGAACAAACACCATTAGTCACTCGGCAATACTTCCGGCTCAGCGATCGATGTGCGAGCTGGTTGACGGCTAAGCCGCGCGGTTGCTGCTTTCATATTTTACAGAGTCCATGAATACACGCGGATATTTGAATCGCGATGAGCCTGAAGTTTCCAACGTTGCTATCGAACGAGAAATATTTCTTTTTATTAATGATTTATTCGATTTTAAAAATCTTGACAATTTTTAGCGCTGGTTTGGCTTCCGGCTCGCGAGAGAATCGTTCTATCGTTCTGTCCCAATAACTGAATGCTGTGCACAAGGAAAATGCGAAATTATCGTGATAAATAAAATTTTATTATTTATTTTATGATAATTAACATTCTTATCGAATTTTTCAAGTTGTAAAGTTAATTATTATTTCGAATAATTATTATTTTGAAACGAAATTTACTGCCAAAATGACGAAAATTTTAAAATTATAAATAAATATTTAGTTTAACGTATTCATCAAAATTTCGACGATTTTTAACAAAATTTCATTCCCAGTGCATTCTTATCGAATTTTTCAAGTTGTAAAGTTAATTATTATTTCGAATAATTATTATTTTGAAACGAAATTTACTGCGAAAATAACGAAAATTTTAAAATTATAAATAAATATTTAGTTTAACGTATTCATCAAAATATCGACGATTTTTAACAAAATTTCATTCCCAGTGCATTCTTATCGAATTTTTCAAGTTGTAAAGTTAATTATTATTTTCAACGGATCTCACGATGTTCTTGAATGATGGAGGAACTGTTTCCCAAGTCGTAGATAGGATATTTTCAGCCCGAGGACTCGCAGTCGAGACCGTCGAAGACTGGGCTATGGGGAAAAGCCACGAGAGTTTGTGCAAGAACCCAAGGGAAGCGAGCTCCATTATATCGACTTGGGTTAAGCTTATTAGCCACGTTCACGCCATTCACCAAGTATAACCAGCTCGCTCTCGATTCCTCTCAATTTCCAATAGAAGAAACGAGACGTGGAGCGGGAGAGCTGAGGAGAGAAGGAGACGAAACCACGAGCTAAAACCCTGATGCTGTGGCAAGTGCATCGGTAGATACGTTCGTAGACTACGTGCTGATCACGAATCACTGGTCCCGGCAGATTTCTTACTGCCATTGCCAGAAAGCACTCTCACAGAATAAATGCCTCGTGTGCCGCTGCTTGAGAGCCATTGCGAAATGACACATCGTGCCATCATTAACTGTCTCAAACAACTGCAACCGAGTGACCCAAATATTTGTGCAATAAAATTCACGTTTTCCAGGCTAGCGCGAAGCTGAGCTTCCATGTCGACGCACTAGAGAGCCAGCTGTGTATGAATTACACGTGCTTCTTCAAACACGACAACGTCATTCGTCCACAATGTTCGCAATTGCAATTAAATTGCATTTCCACAAATATGGATTTACCCAGAGTCGGGTTTCAATTTTATTTCAACTTTCATCTACTTTTTATACTTTTAACTAATTCTCTGTCATTAGAACACATCATGTTGAAGTTTTCATCATTGGAATGCAACGAAATTCTGGCAAATATTTGTTCTGGACACTAAGACGATTTTTTCTTGCGAACTAAAAACTCAATCGTCACGAAAAATTTCCATGATTTCCGAAATTCAATGAATAATAAATATCCAAAATATTTTTCGTTGAATCTCAACGTTGCAAACTTCAGAATCATCGATTTCGTTGAATTCTAACGATGCAATTATGGTGTGGAAGTTTGGATCGTTGGAATGCAACGAAATTCTGTTATTTTTTCAGTATAGCTGATAATTATTATGCAATATTTGGTCTTGACAATAAAACGATTCTCTCTTGCGACCTAAAAACTCAATCGACACGAAAAAATGCCATGATTTTCAAAATTTAATAAATAATGAATATTCAAAATATTTTTCGTTGAATCTCAACGTTGCAAACTTCAGAATCATTTCGAANAATATTTGGTCTGGACAATAAAACGATCCTCTCTTGCGACCTAAAAACTCAATCGACACGAAAAATTACCATGATTTTCAAAATTCAATAAAAAATAAATACACAAAATATTTTTCGTTGAATCTCAACGTTGCAAACTTCAGAATCATCGATTTCGTTGCATTCTAACGATGCAA
>JBAJMU010000001.1:1479038-1490698 GCA_037952995.1 Hyposoter didymator | reverse complement strand
CGACCTAAAGGGCCTCGCGTTGCCTGTCGATCCCGTGTATTGCCCGTCCCGTGGCGACATTAGCGGCAGAGCGCGAACCCCGACCCGAATGCTCGCGTTACCGCTGAAATTATCATGCTCATTCCCGAACACCAGGTGTTGGTGAACGCGCGGGGGGTATAATGTCGAGAATATTGAGATCCAATGGAAAAAAATGTAGCGCGTTTCACTTGCATGATATTTAGTTGGTTGGAAAGTCGTTTCGCAGTTTCAGAAACGAGGCAAATGTATAGCAAAGTTGCCAGCTGTCATTTTGCCCTCGCTTCTTTCTTTGTTGTTCGCGTTTGCCCGTGCTCAAAGACTCGTTTTCCCGACAACCGTTTCTCATTTTTTTTTTTTTACTTCTTTTGAGCCAGCGTTTGGTGCAAACGTTGCAATTAAATAACCGAAGAAAAAAGCATTCAGAAAAATGCAATCATCCGAATGAGCAACAATTAAAAAAAAAAAAAAGTTGTAACCATTTTCCCTGATGCGGTTCGTTGCCAAAGATTCACGTTTATTTATCCGCACGAACATCTCTCCAGCTTGAATTAACATTTTTCCCTGGTCCCTCGGGACTTGGCATTTTCCACGATAAAAAAGTGATCGACTGACACAACCAATTCATCCTCGCAATTACGTCGCCCATTGGGAATTTTATTGGAATTACGTGAAAGAATTTTCTCGCATTCTGCGCAACAATCGCGAGAATAATGAATAAATCGTCTTTTGTAATTATTTCTGTTCATTTGCTGCTTCGTGGAGAGGAAAGAGAGCAGGAAATAAAAATAATCGACTGCTGCCCAAAACCCGAAGATCATTCTTTAACTTTTTGTGTATTTGCTCCTTTCCAGGCATTTTTCTCAATCGAATCGAAGCTCTTTTATCTTCAGCTGATTATATCGTGAATTTCTTTTCTTACGAAAATCCCAAGAGCTTGTTCCACGGCGTGCCCTTTGTTTCTCTGTGTTTCAGTTCTCATTCAAGTTTTCCGAAAGCCTTCGATCTATGTGTCTATAAAAAGGTTCATTTATATAATTCGCGAGAGTTCTACACGATAAATGTATGTACGATATATATATGTATATAGGCAATGCAATAAAGTTTGGGTGAAAGATAAATTACTCGTGGGCCATTGACTGTTCTCCCACTAAATAACCCTCACACACCACGATCCCATTTATTATTTTTACCCTCCAACTTCCGAGAGACCAACCCACCACCGCGTTTCCTCAATAGTCTGCGTAAGACTATCCATATTCCCCTCGATTCCCAGGAACGTCAGGACGAGGAGGTTTCTCGAAGACCTCTCGATCGAGAATCCTCGAAATTATGTTTTTTTTTTTTCCTATTTTAATTTAATTTAAAATTATTTTCCTTCTTTCGCTCAACTCAAATGAAATCCCCGCCATTTCGACGCGTATTTTTTTAAGCGTACAGCTCTTACATTTGTATTTTTCCCCTCGAGTGTCCCACGCTCGTTTAGCTTCACATTTTTTTTTCTCCCCAGCAGAATAAAATTAATAGTTATTGAATTTCCTAACGTATCGAATGATTTCTTATTATTGGGACTTTGCCCGCGAACTGATCATTTATGCAGGGAATTGCGATTCTTGCTCATACGCCTCAAAATCACACAGTCACGTTGTTATCTGAAACGTTAACGACAAAATGCATCGTCATGTTCTTTGGAACCTCCCGTACTGTTGGAGTGGAAAAAATAATAAGTCGAACGCATATTTTATTAAAAACATTTCGCATTTCCGAAAAAATACGATTTCGCACTGAGAATAAAATTTTGTTAAAAATCGTCGATATTTTGTTGAATACGGTGAACTAAATATTTTTTGATAATTTCAAAATTTTCGTTATTTTGGCAGTATATTTGGTTTCTAACGAAATTGTCAGCGAAATTTACGAGTGGAACGACTAAAATTTGCTTCCCAAGAGACTTTCTAAAATATTTCTTGCTGCATTGACAAAATTTTTGGGATTATTCAAAAAAAAAACGTTTAGTCGAACGTATCGAACAAAATATTCATCTTTTTCAACAAAATTATGTTTTCAGTGCGAATGATTGCGGTTTGTAGAAAGAATTCGTGCATCAAATATTTGCGTCCCGATGATCAAGAGAACTTTGAAAACCAATTGCGGCAATGTTTATTTAACAAGCACGCGAACGGGAAGATTCATTGTGCGTGAAAAGAAATCCTTGAGCATGCGACGAATAGCCGAGTCCGATGTTATTCACTATGGAACCTTGAAATGTTTCATGGGCGATGTACATGGAACTAGATCTCTTGGCAAACATATTCAAAATTCATTACTCTCCGAGCTTTTTCATTTTCTCTCTTTACATAGGAAAAAGCTGGTAGCCTGCTCGCCTCTGCACAAAGCTTAACGTACACTCACACACATACCCACACACTGACACGAACTTGGCGAATAGTGCACTTGGTGCACTCGGTGCACGCACCGGATCGTTATCACTTGTCGCTCGAATAAATCTTTTCTCAAGTTCTCGGTAAACGAGACTCTCCATTATCTCTCATTTTTACCACACACACACATTGAGCCAAAAATACATGTGTAAATTTATACGAAAGACAAAGTTTTCCTACCGTTTTCTTCAACACTCCGATGCCCAGCTTTTCAACCAATTTTTCTTTCTATTTTCTTATCTTTTGTTCGTCTTCCGCGCGCGGAGATGAAGTCGAGAGCGAATTCAGTCTCTCACGGGCTTTTTTACTTTCCATTTTTTTTCTGCATATTCTCTTGCGCGTCGATATATCGCTGCATGTCTGTATATGCGATATAAAACGTTCGAACAACGATGTCGGCGTTTATTCATTTTTACTGAAACCCGCTCGAGCGCTGATTCGATCTTTCGAATGATCTACGAATCCGCGTATTGCTTACGTAGACGCCTCGTTCGAATTGCCAACGTCGTGGGTTTTTCGAGTGGAAAAATATTGCTTGGCGAACCAGATGAAAATTTGCGGGCGAAATTCATAATTTTCCTGGTTTTTTCCTGTTGAAATGTTAAAACGCAACATTGGAACACTGAGATCAAAATTTTGTTGGAGAAGATGGATATTTTGTTCGATACGTTCGACTAAACGTTTTTTTTTAAATAATTCTGGAAATGGTGTCATCGCAGCAAGAAATATTCTAGAAAATCTCTTCGGAAGCAATTTTTGTCGTTCCAATCGTAAATTTTGTTGACAATTCCATTGAAAACCAAATTTACTGTAAAAATAACGAAAATTTTGAAATTATCAAAAAAAATATTTAGTTCGTCGTGTTTAACAAAATATCGACGATTTTTAACATAATTTCATTTCCAGTGTCTGTATACACTGAGAACAAAATTCTGTTGGAAAAGATGGACATTTTGTTCGATACGTTCGATTAAACGTTTTTTTGAATAATTCCAAAAATTGTGTCATCGCAGCAAGAAATATTCTAGAAAATCTCTTCGGAAGCAAATTTTTATCTATCCAATCGTAAATTTTGTTGACAATTCCATTAAAAACCTAATTTACTGCCAAAATAACAAAAATTTTGAAATTATCAAAAAATATTTAGTTTTTCGTATTTAACAAAATATCGACGATTTTTAACAAAATTTTATTCCTAGTGTCTGTATACACTCAAAATTTTGTTGGAAAAGATGGACATTTTGTTCGATACGTTCGACTAAACGTTTTTTTTTAATAATCGCAAAAATTGTGTCATCGCAGCAAGAAATATTCTAGAAAATCTCTTCGGAAGCAAATTTTTATCGATCCAATCGTAAATTTTGTTGACAATTCCATTAAAAACCTAATTTACTGCCAAAATCATGTAAATTTTCAAATTATCAAAAAATATTTAGTTCGTCGTGTTTAACAAAATATCGACGATTTTTAATATAATTTCATTTCCAGTGTGTATACACTGAGAACAAAATTCTGTTGGAAATGATCGATATTTTGTTCGATATGTTCGACTGAACGTTTTTTTGAATAATCGCAAAAATTGTGTCATCGCAGCAAGAAATATTCTAGAAAATCTCATCGGAAGCAAATTTTTGTCGTTCCAATCGTAAATTTTGTTGACAATTCCATAAAAAACCAAATTTACTGTAAAAATAACGAAAATTTTGAAATTATCAAAAAATATTTAGTTCGCCGCGTTTAACAAAATATCGACGATTTTTAAAAAAATTTCATTTCCAGTGAAGAGGAAATGGAATAGAGAAAAATATACGGCAGTAAATTTAGTTGTTTCGCAGTCAACAATTAAGGCAGAACGTCCGTGAAAATAAAAATTGCATTTTCGCTACTTTGAAGAGCCAATTTCTCGATAACAAGATTCTCAAACCCGACTAGAATTTTTCTATCGAGAATTTCCTACACGATACAAACTCCGCCGAGTATATATGAAAAGTTTCAGCCTCTCGGACCATTTTGGTAAGTACCACCTTAAAATGGAAGAGTTTGAAGGAAAAATAAGGTTCGGAGTATATACACGAGCTCGAGGCTTTATCCGTAACTTGGAAACTTCGGCTCAACGCTCCATAGAAACGCATGAACGAATCGATGATTAAATCCGATTTTACGGATACAAGAAAACTCTTCGTAATGATACAGTTTTTTTTTTTTTTTTTTTTCTCCCGGAATCCCGGAATCTGCGCACGGAAACTCGTTATTTGGTTCTGTTTACTTTTGTACTTTGTACGATCTCAAGTTCCGAAATAGTAGTGAATACATAAAAGCCGTGAGTGACAGTGAAAAGTCACGTTCGTGATATGGCTGCTCATACGTTTGGCTTTACTACTGCGTGCTCGAAAAACGAGCACGAGTNAAAAAAAAAAAAAAAAAAAATGAGGAAGCGTGACTGAAAGGGTGAAAAGTTGGCAGATAAGTAAAATAAAAAGTAGGAAATTCCTAGAGTTCCTTTTCAATTTTGCTCCGTTCCCGGAGCACGTCTATTCGCGGCTTTTGCTGGCTTTATATCCGCATTAGCACCAATGTAACGGTGCCAGCAGGGCGTCTATCGCCGCGTCTTTTGCTAAAGCTCTAAAACCTCCTCCAAGAGACGAAGAAGCAAAAAGCGTCATGACGAGCAAGGATTTATACCTTTCCCAGCTTTCTCTCGCAAAAATATCGAGGTCATGCATTTTCCAAATAATACCTCTAATGACGTCAGTATAATTGACTTTGGAATTATATGCGACGATGCGTTTTGCTGACGGACGAAAAAACGCCTTTTTCCCCATTTTTCGACGTTCTTTTATTCACCTGCCATGTTGTTAACATTGTTATAAAGAAAAGAAAAATTAATTAATATTTTCTTTTATTATTAATCAACTCCATGATAAATAAAAAAATAAAAAAATGAAATAAACAAATAAATAAATAGAAAAATAAATAAATAAATAAATAAATAAATAAATAAATAAATAGATAAATAAATAAATAAATAAGTGAATAAATAAATAAATGAATAAATAAATAAATAAATAAATAAATAAATAAGTAAATAAATGAATGAATAAATAAATAAATAAATAAATAAATAAATGAATAAATAAATAAATAAATGAATAAATGAATAAATAAATGAATAAACAAATAAATAAATAAATAAATGAATAAATGAATAAATAAATAAATGAATAAATAAATAAATAAATGAATAAATAAATAAATAAATAAATAAATAAATAAATGAATAAATGAATAAACGAATAAATAAATAAACAAATAAATAAATAAATATTAATGAATAATAATTATTAATGATAAATAATTATTAACAATGAATAAATAATGAATAAAAGATTAATAAATTATTTCGTGAATTGTTATAAAAAATTGTTGTACCGGCTTTTTTTGTGGTTTCGAAAATTCAAAGTATTGATCGCGCGGTTAAGGTAATATGACCATCGCGACGATAAAAATGTCCGATCAACCGTTGAATAGGTTTGTCATCGTCGAAAATATTGTGCAATTCTGATGTCCATCCCTCGGAGAAGGACTTTCTGAGGTTGGATCGAATCCCCCGGTGTAACTCGCGGTGATATTTCATTTGTACTCGCGTACGACGCGGTGGTACGTGCTCCTCTATATAAGTTCGATCAGAGGCTAGGTATACGTCGAGTTTTATTGAATTTCGTTGCATTCAACGTGATCGCTTAAAGGAGGAGAACAGCGTTCGCTCTCGGAAGTAGGAATCGAGTTTATTGGAACGGTATACAGAGTGGAAAAACGTCGGCATTTTCATACTTCTCAGTGATTCACATATAAAAGCTGTATTGCGAAAATAATTCCATGAAATCGAGTCGATTGTTGTTGTCAATAAAAGGCAATGCTCATCATTCATTTTCCAAGTTGAATAATTGATCAATTTCATCCACTAATAATGAGCCGCAACGAGATTTATTATTTTGTGGCTTCAGTTAAAATTTTTTGTCCTTTTCGAATATTTATTCGCGATTATGCAAAAATTTTGAAAAATATTCAGACACACATTGACACAGCCGATCATTCTGCAGCAATCAGCGCGTTTCGCGGATTGCGTGAAACCCACAAAAAGACGATCGTTAACTCGTTGGAATATTTAGAATCTTTTTTTTTTTTTTTTTTTTTTTTTTCATTGGATTAGCGAAATCACGAAAATAAAAGAGATTTTGATTATTTTAGCAATTTATCGATTGTCGTTTATTGAGTGAACACAGCCACTCAATAAATTGTCAAAGAATCATCACAAAATTGTGATCAAAGAATTTATACATTCGAGAAGAGAATTCCTGATTCCTTTTGTAGAAAAAACAATTGCGGGATGCAATAAAAACTGTAGATCGCGAAGGGTGTGGGAAAAAATTGGATGATAGTTTTTTTTATCGTCCCATTTATTCCGTCAAAATATTGACATCCCGTCAACGTCGCGATTGTGAACCTTCGAAATATTTGGTGCTCGCGGTAGGCTCCGATAATTCCATCAGGACTCAAAAGAAACCAATAATAGTCAAGTCTACAAAGTTTTCAGGACGATCAGATTCCGAATCTACGTAAAAGGTTTTTTTTATTTATTGACGATGAAATTTGCAGTCACGATGAAACCGGATCTCAAAAATTATTGACGTCATCGTCGACCCTCCTCAACAATTTCAATAATAAGTTTCTACACTGAAAACAAAATTTTGTTAAAAAAGATGGATATTTTGTTCGAAACGTTCGACTAAACGTTTTTTTTGAAATTCCAAAAATTGTGTCATCGCAGCCAGAAATATTTTAGAAAGTCTCTTCGGAATCAAATTTTAGTCGTTCCTTTAGTAAATTTCGCTGACGATTGCATTAGAATCCAAATTTACTGGCAAAATAACGGAAATTTGGAAATTATAAAAAAATATTTAGTTTATCGTATTCAACAAAATATCGCCGATTTTTAACAAAATTTCACTTCCAGTGTTCCAATAACATTTTATTTCAACTGCTGAAATTGTTGATTTTCTTTTAATATTGAATTTTTGCTAAATAATTCGATTGATACGACAATTTTAAGGATAATTCCTTACACAAACAAGAAATATTTTAGAAAGTCTCTTCGGAATCAAATTTAGTCGTTCCATTCGTAAATTTCGCTGACAATTTCGTTAGAAACCAAATTTGCTGGCAAAATAACGAAAATTTGGAAATTATCAAAAAATATTTAGTATTCAACAAAATATCGAAGATTTTTATCAAAATTTCATTTCCAGTGTAAACAGCTCGTTGGAATGATACAGAAAATACAAGTCTAGAACTTGAACAAAACACACTTTGAATGAAATTCATTGAAAACTGAATACAATGATTCCTACAAAAGTTTTATCATCACGACGTTATATAGTTATGGTTTACGTTCTATTCTCGTAACAATTGCATATTGCGGGAGCCATTCAAGTCTCCAGAACCATATCGCGAATGTATCTTATTGCTCGTCGTTTTTGCAGAAACGATTCAATGGAAAGAAGGATGGAATCTCCAAGATGGCTGTATTGCGAAAATGTTTCCTTCTCTCAATATATATTTATAATACGAAATGGAATGACTCGGAAAGGGATATATGGTGGATAAGCTTTTTTTACTCTGCTCTATATATGTACGAAAAAAAAAGTGGCGACATACCGGACGCGACGGGATGAACGCTCATCTTCTTCGTGCTCGAAGAAACGGAAAATCGGAGGGAGAAATAAGCGGCACATAGATAAAGGGAAACGGAGAGAGATGTATACAGACGAAAGACGAGAGAATGCTGGAAAGCAAAACGGTGATTCATTCCCATCCTCTACTACGCAGCGCTAACACATTGAACTTAATTGCAGCTCCTTTGGCTTTATATATAAATACATAGATGTCTATATACACACAGTTACGCTTATTTCAGATTAACCCAGAGCTCGTGAGACTTGAATTATTCTCTGAAAACAAAATTTTGTTGGAAAAGATCGATATTTTGTTCAAAACGTTCGACTAAACGTTTTTTTGAATAATCCCAAAAATTGTGTCATCGCAGCAAGAAATATTCTAGAAAGTCTCTTTGGAAGCAAATCTTAGTCGTTCCAATCGTAAATTTTACTGACAATTCCATTAGAAACCAAATATGCTGCCGGAATAACGAAAATTTTGAAATTATAAAAAAATATTTAGTTTATCGTATTAAACAAAATATCGACGATTTTTAACAAAATTTCATTTCCACTGTCTAATCCACCGATTACAGTGAAAAGAAAATTTTTTCGGAAAAGATCGATTTTTTTTTCGATACGTTCGACTAAACCTTTTTTTGTAATAATCCCAAAAATTGTGGCATCGCAGCAAGAAATATTCTGGAAAGTCTCTTTGGAAGCAAATTTTAGTCGTTCCAATCGTAAATCTTACTGACCATTCCATTAGAAACCAAAAATACTGCCAAAATAACGAAAATTTTGAAATTATCAAAAAATATTTAGTTTATCGTATTCAAAAAAATATCGACGATTTTTAACAAAATTTTATTTGTCTAATCCAATTATTACACTGAAAACAAAATTTTGTTGGAAAAGATCGATATTTGGTTCGATACGTTCGACTAAACGTTTTTTTGAATAATCCCAAAAATTGTGTCATCGCAGCAAGAAATATTCTAGAAAGTCTCATCGGAAGCAAATTTTAGGCGTTCCAATCGTAAATTTTGCTGACAATTCCATTAGAAACCAAATATACTGCCAAAATAACGAAAATTTTGAAATTATAAAAAAATATTTAGTTGGCCGTGTTCAACAAAATATCGACGATTTTTAACAAAATTTCATTTCCAGTGTCTAATCCAATGATTACAGTGAAAAGAAAATTTTGTTGGAAAAGATCGATTTTTTTTTCGATACGTTCGACTAAACGTTTTTTTTGTAATAATCCCAAAAATTGTGGCAACGCAGCAAGAAATATTCTAGAAAGTCTCTTTGGAAGCAAATTTTAGTCGTTCCACTCGTAAATTTAGCTGAAAATGCCATTAGAACTTAAATTTTGAAAAGATCAAAAAATAATTGAAAAAAATATCGACGATTTTTGACAAAATTTCATTTCCAGTGTGAAAATAATCCTCGCTAGCTCAAATCGTCAAGCGGAATTGAAATCTACGTGATGACTGGTACAGACCGGATATGAAAAGGTTAAAAATAAAAAAATCGAGATTCCGGAATCCAAATTCAATAAATAATGAATAGAAACTTCCTTTTTCGTTGAATCTCAACGTTGCAAACTTCAGAGTCTTCAGAATGCCCTAAAACCTTTATTTCCACCAAATTTCTCGAACGGTTTATGTTTTGATTCGCAGCCTCGCAGTTGGCACGTCGCAGAAATGAAATATTTGGGAAACATTTTTTCGGGCTTTTGAAAAGCTTTGTGCAGCAGTGAAGCAATAAAATATGAAGGGATTGCAGCCCAAACCGTCGATTTGGCACTCAATGCTCGTCGTATGTGTGTGTGCAGCCCATAATAGTGTGCTCCGGGGTGCTTTGTCGAGCGTGCGAAAAGTCTCGGGAGGTCGAAGAAGGATTTAAGGGGCTGAATATAGTAGAGAGCGCGCATAGGCAAGCGTTCGCCAACTTGAAAGTGAAAGAGAACGGCGATGGATGAGTAAAGGAAGAAGAAGAGAATATTAGATGATGGAGCGAGAGAGGAAAGCAGCAGCTAAGAGAAAAGGAGGCGGGCAGGGGGTGGGGGCGGTTGAGAATTGAATTCCCGGCTCGACGTGGTGAAAGATCCGTCGGGAGTGTTAAGGTCGTGGCATCAGAAATGCCAACCAGGCATCAGTGTGAACACACACTCACACACACTGACGAACATCCACACACACAGAGCGGCGTCTATGGAGATGGAAGATTTGGCATGAGATAAAAATGGAGGGGTGCGGAAGAAATAGGCAAAGTAATGATTGATAGCGCGTGTATGAATTCCCTCGATTTGAATAAACGATGTGATGACATTGATCATCGAGACGCTCACATTTATTTTTAAAATCCCTAAAATACGCAAATACTTTGCACGTTGATTTTTTTTCGGAAATATGAAAAAATGTGCGGAACGATCGCAGCAACAAATTGGGAAGAGTTTGTATCGAAATGTGTTTTTATCATTTTTTCTCACGCCATTTCGCATCCAGATGCGAAATGGCGTGAAATAAATCGGGGAAAAAAAAATCTTATATCCAGATATAAGATTTTTTTTTCCCCGATTTATTTTCTATTCACGATGTATTTGAGGTCAAGTTCGCGTGTGCCCTTGATTCAGCAACTCCTCCGAGAAATCGAATCTGAATTTGAAATTCTTGTTTTATTTGACTTTAATTCAATTTTCACGAAACTTTGTGCTCGTGATTATTAATTTGACTCGAACGGAGAAAATTGTACAGCAGGATATTTTATATACATGAGAAAACTTTGTGCTTTGCATTGTGATTTGTGGCTCAATTTCATTTCGAATTTATTCGCTTTATGAAGTTTTTTTTTCTTGTCCCATTTTTCTTCGATAGACACATTATTGTTTCATTGAATTTCAAAGATGTTGATCGATTGGCGAGCAACAATCTGATTTCCATTTTAATTCTCCCAGACGCCGCAATAAATCTTTATTTTTTTTGTTCCAAAAAATATTTTCGAAAGTTCGATTTTTTTCACATGGCGAGACAATTATCTCCTGACCATGATTTTCGAGCAGGTTTGACTTTTCGTATATATTTCATTGACACGTGTTTTGATTGTCGCGAAGGTTTCCATCCTGTGCAGTAAAAATAAACTAAATTCCAAGCACGTCGATTTTATTCCGCAACGAAAATTTCAGGACTTTCGTCCTTTTCGTCCTTTTCTCTAAAATAAAAATTTTATCGATAAAAATATATTTTTTCTCAATATTTTTCGTAATTATTTAAATAATTTCCGAACGAGAAAAATTATTGTCTCATCCACGACCCTAATGGAAGCTTATCCAATAAATGTTTATGACAAAGGACGAAGATTAACCGGTTCAATTCGCAGCCTGCATTCAAAGGTCACAATCAAGAGAGCTCTTACACCTGCTGACTGTCCCTCTGCGTCCCTCTGTATCGTTTTCGTGATCCACAACGATCGATATGTA
>JBAJMU010000001.1:1441058-1466125 GCA_037952995.1 Hyposoter didymator | reverse complement strand
CCCTGTGAGCACGTCGCATTCATGGGGCGTGAGTGTGAAGTTATGGGCGTACGATGGGTATGGACTTGAGAGTGTAATGGTCATGGACACTTATTAGGTGCCTCTGCGACGTGTTGGTGGAATGGCTGTCCAAGGGCGAACGAGAAAAGAGATTGAGTGAGGCTGCGGATTAAATGAAAAGTCAAAGTTGAATCCATTTATCAAAATTCATTGGCGCGCTCGGAAGTTATCGGGTTATTGAAAAATCTTGAACCATCGCGGTGCTGTTTTATTTTTTTATCGATAATTATGGAAAATCGTATTTTTCAATATATTTTAATGAAAAATTCAAGTTGAAAAAGATGAATATTTTGTTCGATACGTTCGACTAAACGTTCTTTTGAAAATTTCCAAAAATTGTGTCATTGCAGCAAAAAATATTTTAGAAAGTTGTTGTACGCCGCTTTCAGCGCGTCCATTTTTTCCGTCGAAGTCCTAAAATTACCCTCGCGGATTTATTCCGAACCGACCACCGAAAAATCGATGGTCGATATCCGATCACCGACTCACTTACCATAGTGGTAAGCATGCGCCGACGGGGTTCGAAAAATCGCCACTGTCGCGCGCATCGCCTGGGACTCCGAAGCGAGTCTCTCTTCTCCCACTCCTTTCGTCTCTGGTAGGGAGCTCGCCAGCTATATAAGCGGGAGCTCCAGCCAGAGTTGTGACATTAGATCTTCTCGCTGCAAGGTGAGAGGACCTCCGAGCCATTGCAAATTGGTCTCTACGAGCACTGCAACACGTGCCTAACCCCAAAATCCTCGGCGACGAGGTCCCCAGCACGGAAACGTGTCTCCCTAAGCATTAACCGCCGGAAGGTGGTTCCCCAGCACGGAAACGTGGAGCCCTCGCCCTAACCGCTGCAAGGCGGTGTCTCCGCACTGCAAGGTGCTTAACCTCTAAATCCATGGACGAACTCTCGGCCACGGACTTAGGCCCTTCTGGCGCAAACCTCCTCCGTCCCTCTGACGGTGGAGTTCGGCCCTTCTGGCGCGCACTACCCGAATCCTTCCGATTACAGGAATTAAGCCCTTCTGGCACCAGCTTCCTGGTCCTCTAGACACTAAAGGCAGATACGCCCTTATGGCTCCAAAATATGCAAACTCACGTTTTTTCTTGCATTCCGCCTCCAACGGCAACTAAGAAGGCAGGGGCTTCAGCCGAACCCCCTCCTTGACTCCCCCGTTACCCTCCAGCGTAACGTCGTGGATCCTCGTACGCACACCCCCTTCCCACTCATAACCCCCCTCAACAAACGCGTGTCTTCATCGAGATATCACCCAGATCACTCTCAAAGGAACGCAACGAGCAGCAACAACGCCCCCTAAATTCGCCCTCCACACCCTGAACTATTTTCATCGTAATTTTTTCTTTTTACTAATTTGTCTTTGTTTAGCTATTATTTACTTCCCTAAGTTTATATAGTCTATCCCGTTTTTTCCAGTTTCTTTCGCTATATATATTTGTTTCTTTTTTTTTTTTTTAACTATTCTCTCCACGACTTATTTTGATAAATAAACTATCACTAATTATCTCTAATGTTCGTAAACCAACTACGCTTCATTAAAACCCTATCACGCTACTACATCGATGGTCATCGACGCTGCGGATCATCTACCTTCGCAGACGACTGGCTACATCAAAATCGAACCTCCCACCGTTGTCCTCCGCTCCGCATTGTTAGAACTCATCCCCTTCGTTCTTTTATAAGAATTAATTGAGATTCTTAACAAGTGTAAGGAATGATNCCGAATTAAAAAGTTAATTCTACCCGACGCCCTAATGAAAGTCGTGGCAACTCCTGAAAAGGAGAAGACACCTAAAAAAGTCGGACGTCCCAGGAGGACCATCGTAAAACATACTCCTCCGCGGATCCATCACTGGCATCCAGACGACGACTCAACACTTCCGGGAGTGGCCAATAACCCGGTGGCGCCCAACAACGACGACCAAGAAATACTCCACGTAGGTGACGAAATGAATCCCAACGACGACAGGGACGGGCCACCCGCTCGGGCACCCACGCCTCCACCACACCGGCAGCGAGGACCAGTCAATCCGGATCCCCCCGCACTTCAAGGGGGCCTACAGACACTGGAACCCCTCCTCCGGGCATTACAGGCAATCCCCCCACGTCCACCTCTCCCTACGTATTCCGGTGCAGACCACGAAGACCCAAAGCGGTTCATACGACTCTGCAACGAGTATTTCGCCATAACTAACACAGCAGCATCCGACCAAACACGCACCGCAGCTGAAGGACTACGAGGTGAAGCTGAACGTTGGTGGTACATCTACCAACCCCTCGACTTCGACTGGGGGAGATTCCAGGAGCTACTGTACAGCCGATTCGACAATCCTGTCATCGTATCCAGATTACACGCCCAACTCTTCTCCCGCAAGCAACCGGATCGCGAAAGCGCGGGCATCTTCCTCCAACAAAAAATCCTGCTGTACAAACGTATTCGGGACAATGAGGAAGAGAGTACGAGAGTAACAACCCTCCTCGAACTCTTAAAACCCAGCCTCCGCATGGTCATCCGGCCCTCTAAGCCGAGAACCCTTACATGCTTACTATCAAAAGCGATAGAAGCAGAGTACGACTTGGGTGACCAACAAGCTCCGCCTTCTCGCCCCAAGAAAGAAGAACAGGCCAAACCACTTCCTCCAACTAAAAACCCGGAACCGATGGGTCCTCCAAAGTGCTGGTACTGCCCAGAACTTCATTTTCACAAAGACTGCCCTATCAATATCCAGAGGGTGAAGGAGAAGACAAAAAGGACGGTGGAAGCGCNCAACAAAATATCGACGATTTTCAACAAAATTTTATTCTCAGTGGCAGCTGAAAAAAGCGTTGGAATGATTTTTTCTGGCTCCCCCGAAGGATTTTTGTGAAAGGGGAAATATTTTTCATTGTTTCCGGTTGACGACTCGAGGCCATTCAAGGATTTAACTCCCGACGAGTTTTATAATCGTTTATTGTTCACGTCCGTTAGCTTTATCACTGCGCGTGATAAATCTGCCAGAAAACACTCTCCGGGACGTTAATTTCACTTTTAGTGCCATTTCCTTCACCATCAATCGCGACAATTGTCAGATAAAAATGAAAAATTGTGTAATCCACCAATTTGAGGTAACGGGGTGCGAGATTAATGTCCGCGAATATGTTAGGAATTTCCCCAATCTTCATTATCGATGTTAAAAAAAAACACGGAAGATTCCGTTTTTACCGACATCGATAAACAAACGTTAATAATTAATTCGTCGACGAGAAATGTTGCAATTTCTTTTTCGCTTTCATGGATCGAGCGTCCCAGAAAAAATCGGCAAAAAAAAAAAAGTTTTGCCGAAACCCGGGATCGAACCGGGGACATTTAGATCTTCAGTCTAACGCTCTCCCAACTGAGCTATTTCGGCACATGCTCTCCATGGGAATAAAAAGTATTATGAAGATTAAAAAAAAAAAATTGTCAATTTTTATCAATTTTTCGTTCAATTTGTTGAATAAATAAATTTTCAAGTTTCTGTAATTATTACTAATTCGTTCTATTCACTTTGGTACTAATTTGTCGGCGACATTCGCCGAATGAATTATTCTCGGTTTTTGCTCAACCGCTAGCCTCAAACTTGCACTTAATCCTGCTGGTTTAGAACCGGCAATAACTCACTCGCGAACTGTGGAAATAAAGAACATTTGTCAAGGAGGTCGAGAGGTAGTTCTAATTCGTCTACTCCTTTGAAATTCCGCGTAGCTGAGAAATCGAGCTTGAGGCGAACTGAATTCTTGCCGAGAGTCGAGTCGAAAGGTGGGAAGTTTTTTTTATTTTTTTTTTTTTACGATTTTTACGAAATTTTTGTTTTTTCAAGTTTTTGCATGCTCTGGACTTTCTGGTTATTTAATTTTCTAACTATTTGTTCTTTCGGAAATCGCTGGGATCGTAATTTTTTTCGAATATCGTTCGAAATTATTTTTAATACGACGAGAAACGAATTTGGTTCTCGAAGTTGATCGAATGTTGTCAAATTTTGTTGTTAACGATTTTTTTAATTAGCGTACTTGATAAAAATAATGTGTTGGGGTAAAGGATCTCGATGAAAAGAATTAACATGTTTGAACGGTTAAGGTTACGTCCCAGGGAAAGGAATAGTCGATTTCATGGTCACAGAGTTCCCTCGTACATGGAACTTTCATTTTTTTTCCTTTTTTCATTGTCTCTGTGCGTCGCCTGTACGCGAGAGTTGCAAAATGTGCGAGAAAACGTTTGAGGTTTCGGGAGAAATTCTAACGAATTCCGCATGAACGTTGTTTATGAGAATGTACGAAGTGTGCGTGCACTTTTCTTGAAAAACAAGCCTTGACCGTGTTTCCTCGATCTATTTACAGTTTCTTTGCCATTTTCCACAACTTTTTTTTCGCATTTTCATAAATTTTCAACTTTCTAGTTCAATTCGAAAAATTGGAAAAGATTTTTCAACGCTTTTTATTTATTTCGATTTTCTGCTGAACGTTCTTCTGGATTTTATAAATTTAAAAATTAAAATTAAAAAAAAAAAGGTTTGCAGCCGGTGAGTTAAATTTTGCTTGAAATTCGGAAATATTTAAGTGGCTGAGATATTTTTGTGACGGGAATTAAATGAAAAAAAAATTCATAATTGATATTTCGAAGAATTTTGGAATTTGTTCCATAAGATTTTGTACTCCGAAAATTAAATAAGGAATTTCATTGTAACTGGCCATTGACAGCGATTTCACGAACTCGGTGAAGCTCGGAAAAACTAATAACGCATTTTATATTGATTTTGCGAAGCGCTATCTGTAAAGTGCGAAAGAATGGAATAAAAAAATGTTGTCGCGGAGTGGGGGAAGTCGGCGAGGCCGCCATGTTGCTTCCTGCCTTGCGCGAGCGAGAGTCGTCTCGCGGGTAATATCTCGACTAAACGCGAAGTCGCTCTCCGCAGTTCAGGTCTAGTGTGTTGTTCCGATAGAATAACGAAAAGGAAGAAAGAGAAAAACACGGCAATACGTTGAAATCGCGTTGTCATATCGTGACGCTCTCTTGTCACGTTGTCAAGTGATTATTTGCCCGCACAGAACGCGATTTTCTCATCGCGTTCTACTTTTATTTTCTTCTACGCATAATCACGCGAGTGAATCCGTTTAATCGAATCTCCGTTTTGTTAGGCGCACGGGGTTTCTCGCGACCGGAAGCGCCGGTTGAAAATTCCATCTCACGCCAATATTCCCGATCTATTTGACGTGTGCCCGGTTTGCTTCAACTCGTTTCCGCGAGAAAATACCCCGATCGATCGTTTGACACGTTACGAAAATCAAAATAACCGAAGAAATGGCCAATTTGCGACAGACACCTCTGACGTGCAGCGGACATACGAGGCCGGTTGTTCATCTCGCATTTTCCGACGTCACAGAATCTGGCTATTATCTCATCTCTGCATGCAAAGGTGAGCGTATTACGATAACATTCAATTGTATAAAGAATCTCCAAAAAAAAAAAAACTCATTTACATCCTCGTATCGTTTACTTTCGATGCTCGCGGTGTATACCGATTACTTATGTAAATGCGTGAAAATATTTCTCATCGAGCACCTGACGACTATCGATTGACGTCGAAACTCTAATTCGTTGGCTCGAAAACAGACAAACGAATATTTGGCAATGAAATCGATCGTGCGACTAGAAAGTTAGGTTAAGTTTTCGTCGATTCCGTTTTTTTTCATCATTTCGTCGAATTTTCGGATTCAGTTAGTCAAGCAACGAAATTGGGCACGGGAATGAAGATTTTTTCGATTTACACGACGAAACTTTGACGATAACTCTCGAGATCGATCAACAGAAGTGAAAGAGCGGTCAATTGTTCTGCAGCTCTCGTCCCTGTGACTATGAACGTCTCTATATCCGCGACTTTTGAGTCTCGAACCTTTTTTCCTTCCATCTTTGTCTCTCTCGTACAGGATTATGATCTGTCGGGTTCTTTTCACGATTTTTTTGCTTCTCTCGGTCGCTTATTTCGCTTATATTAACATCGATCACGATCGGCCCTCTCTCGATCGCCTTGGCCCAGTTCCGGGAGTCTTCAAGGCTTCTCCCCCTGTGTTGTATGACCACTCGGTACTCTGTTCGCTCGGAGGTCACCATAAAGCGTGATACATTTACCTCCGGGAAATTTCGCTACGTTTCAATTATATTTTAACTTTATATAGACGAAGAAGGTCTTTCACTTCGAATGCGGATGTACGTTTTTGAATTTCTCGATTTGTTCATTTTTTAGGTTATGTTCACCGCATACAACAAATTCCCTGTAATTTTTGAAATAATTTCAGGTGAAAATTCATGTTTCACGGGTTTCGTAACGGCATTCCCAGAATTTTGCACATTAATCACCGATTTAGAGTTCCAAATCGTCTCGTGACGTCTGTCACAGGGATTTAGAGAAAAATCGATTATTTTTCGAACTTTACACAACGTATGAAATGTTTTTTAGACACACTCGACAATTCGGACGTCATTGTAAAAATTTACGGACTACGGAAACTTGGAACGTCTGAAAATCAATACTCACTATTTTTTCAATGATGTTGAAGTTTGCATCGATGAAATGCAACGAAAACTCATTATTTTTTATAGAATCGCACCAAATTTTCATACAGTGTTTGTCGACAATAACGAGAAAGTCTTTTTCGCCATTTGAAAAGTGAATTTACTAGAAAAATTGGAACGAGTCAATTAATTATGAAAATAATAAATAAAAAATAGATTTCTCGTTGCATTGCGACGACGCAAACTTCAATATCATTAATTTTGGTGCAGAGAACGTTTATACAAAAGTTTGATGATGTTGAAGTTTGCATCGATGAAATGCAACGAAAACTCATTATTTTTTATAGAATCGCACCAAATTTTCATACAGTGTTTGTCGACAATAACGAGAAAGTCTTTTTCGCTATTCGAAAAGTAAATTTACTAGAAAAATTGCAACGAGTCAATTAATTATGAAAATAATAAATAAAAAATAGATTTCTCGTTGCATTGCAACGACGCAAACTTCAATATCGTTTTCTTCACTCAGCCAAACATCTTATTCGTGCCAATTGGATCCAGAGTTTTTATAGAAAATAGCAAAGACGGGATCAAACTTTATTAGCCAACGAACAGCGGTAAAAAATTTCCTTCGGCATCTGCTCTCATGCTCGGGCTCCTCCCGACCGATCCGCACTCCTCACCCTTCGGGAACATTTCTTAATATTCCACTTCCTGCTGTAGTTCGCGGGCGAGTCGCCGTAGTGAGAAAATGAAAAAATTTCAGATGGAAAGCCGATGCTGCGTCAAGGCGACACCGGCGACTGGATCGGCACGTTCGAAGGTCACAAGGGTGCGGTTTGGGGCGTTGCGCTGAATCCTGAAGCCACGAAAGCAGCCAGCGGAGCTGCTGACTTTAATGCCAAAGTTTGGGACGCTATCAAGGGCGAAGAGCTCCATTCGTTTCAGCATAATCACATTGTCAAGTCGGTGGACTTTAGCACCGATTCTAATTACCTCTGTACCGGCTCCAATGAAAAACTCATCCGTATATTCGATCTCAACAAACCAGAAGCTACGCCGCAGGTATTTCAAAATCTAGCATTTTCTCTAAAATCTACAAAAAAAATTCTCCAAAATGCCCAACAATCCCAAGAAAACATTTTGAAAACACTCAAAAATAGAATTTTCAAAAAACTGGAGCTCCAAATTCAAATTCACGTTTCTCAGATATTAAAAATTTTTATCATTTTTTAAAAATAATAAAAACTTCAGAATATTGTTTGAAAAGGTTCAGGAGAGTTGAATTGGAATCCTCAAAGAATGGCTACTGTCCAGTCTGTACCCACAACAACGAGGGATCGTTTGGTGTTTGAATTCTTTTGTGTTTCAGCTCAAGCCCTTTTCAGGATTGTTCTGTTTCAAAAAACATTTGTATACAAAATCTACCTCGTATTGAGTGCTTTGTCATTATGATTATCCCTTCAAGAAGATTTTTTACTGTTTTTATTTTCCCATTCTCACTTCACTCACTGAAATCGGTTGAATTAAATTTATTCTCAATTATTTCCACACTGGAAACAAAATTCAGTTGGAAAAGATCGGTATTTTGTTCGATACGTTCAACTAAACTTTTTTTCTGAATAATCTCAAAAATTGTGTCATTGCAGCAAGAAATATTCCAGAAAGTCTCTTTGGAAGCAAATTTTAGTCGTTCCAATCGTAAATTTTGTTGACAATTTCATTAGAAACCAAATTTACTGCCAAAATAATTGAAATTTTGAAATTATCAAAAAATATCGACGATTTTCAACAAAATTTCATTTCCAGTGCAAGTGGAAATTAGCTCGAATTTATTCTCCGCGTTGTAGTTGCAAAAATAAATTTGATCGATATTTTCGTTGCTCAGATGTTTCCTGGCCACACGAGCGGCATAAAGCACGCGAAATTCTTCCAAGACAACAAAATGCTGGTGAGTTGCGCGGACGATAAAAGTCTTCGCGTTTGGGACCGTAGCAGTGGTAAAGAGATAAGAAGTCTCGAGTTTCCGTCGATTCCGAGTTCCATGGAAGTTTCCAAAGACGGCAACATAATTACCACGACACACGAAAACATCGTTACATTCTGGTCCAGCAAAGAGTGAGTTTTATTCCAACGTATGGAATCGAGCAAAACAAAAAGTTGTAAACAATTGCTTCGAGGTCATGCGTTCTCTCTGCCTCTCTCGTTTTCTCGTTTTCTTTATATCCCGCAAACCACATCGTGCTTCGTTCGGCCTTGGCCTATCAGGAAGTCCGCGTTATTTACATCCCCGGCATCGTAATGAATTCTCTCCCCCAGTTCACCATTCGAAGGATAATTTTTAAAAACCTTGAGCCCTCCATACACACTTTTGCTTTCAATTAAATATTCACTCGCTCACTTACTTACCATGCCATTCATACAATTAATTTCCTCGAGAAAAATGCCATCAAAATTCCATTTTATGAAAAAATTTGAAAAATCGAATTTTTAAACAAAAAAAAAGGAATCGTGAGATTTTCTGTTTCTCATACTTTACACTTTCATTTATTTAGTTTGTCGATGATTCGTAACTTCGCCATGACATTCACACGATTAATTTCCTCGAGAAAAATGCAATCAAAATTCAATTTTATGAAAACATTTGAAAAATCGATTTTTCCAACATTTTTACAAAATGAATCGTGGGATTTTCTGTTTCTCACAATTTACAATTTCATTTATTTAGTTTGTCGATGATTCGCGACTTCGCGATGCCCACTCGGGTCAACAGCGTTAGCCTGCATCCCGATTGCTCCATGTTCGTCTGCGGTGGTGAAGACTTCAAGATGTACAAGTTCGATTATCACTCGGGTGCTGAGATAGGTTAGTATTTTTTTGTTCCATCCATAAATCAACTCTCGAGAAAAATCGAGGAATCACAAAAAAAAGGAAGAAATTTGTCCATTTTTTTTTCGCAATACGTTAAATATTAAATTATCTTGACAACTGATCCATGGTCGTTCGTGCCTACACGGTCTCCAGGAACTTCATGGACACAAAAACATGAAGAAAATAATTGCACAAACGCCACATTACGATAAACAGTCGAATTTCTAATTTTTCCACAACAATAATTATTATCGACCAAACTTCTGTGAATACCGAACCGTCAATTTTTTCCTAAACTCAATAGTTTCCAACGATATTGACAGAATTTTTTCATAATTTTTCGTCCCATAGTTTTGGCTCAAAAAAAAAAGAAACGAATAATTTAAAAATCTCAAATATCAAATTCAAAAAATATAAAAAAATTCAATAATGAGTAGACCGGACTCGAGGACAAGGAAAAGGAAAGAGAAGACCAAAAGTTGTTGACAAAAAACAATGTAATTTTCAGAATCGTTCAAAGGACATTTTGGTCCAGTGCATTGCGTACGTTTCTCTCCGGATGGTGAACTTTACGCGAGTGGGTCAGAAGATGGTACGTTGCGATTGTGGCAAACAACGGTCGGCAAAACTTACGGTTTGTGGCGTTGCACGGAGCAGCCACAAGTGATACAGGACAGTAATCCGGCGGTGGTTAACAACAAACAAGAAGTTTCGGCGAGCTAAGTGCCATTGAAGCTTGGAAGCGAGAGGAATGAACAACTGAGCGAAAAAAGCGTTGGAAAGTTTTTTTTTTTCCAACGCGTTACTCGTGAGTGAATCCTTTAGGGATTTGTGTGCATGTGTGTATGTTTTTGATCGGGAAGGCAAAACAAAATTGTGGTTTCGTTGTCTCTTTCTTTTTTTTTTATTTAAAAAGAGAGAAAAATCGAAAAAAAACGGAGCCATCGAGTCGAGAGTTTCGATAATTTCGAAAAATCGATTTTTCGACTCAGGCTTTGCCCTCGGACGCCTGAACCGACCAAACCACTCCAAGTAGCTGCCAAATCCTCTGTAAATACAGAAAAAACAAAAACACACGATCTCCACGATGACGCTGAAGTTTGCATCGTTGAAATGCAACGAAATTCGATTTTTTCTGGGGCGAAACTCAAAAAGTGTAATTACGAATGTAAAAAGTGCGTCCGCTTGAGAAATTTGCATGATTTTTGAAATTCAACAAATCGTCTACGAAAATTCATATTTTTCGTGGCATTTCAACGAGGCAAACTTCAACATCGTTCTCCAGAAGATGCAAACCGATGCGAATCTCCCTGCTCGAATTGTGAAACTTGGTTGACAATAGTTCCGATGAATGAAAACATTCCGACTGGTATTTATTGCGACGACGATTATGTTTGAGGAAATTGGCGAAAAGAGCAGGAATTAGAGAATGAGAAAATCCATCGGGATATGTCAAGAGCATTTATCTAATTTATATACGTGCCTCCTTGTTGGATAATCTACGTCATTCGAATAATCAATGATCGAGGCGTTGTGATTAATAAGTGAATAAAAAACCATATTGAATTTCATTCGTTGTGCATTTTTATCTGCGACTTTTTAAACATCGTCATTCTTCTTTCCTACGAGGCAGCAAAAATGTTGTGAGAGTCAAAAAGAAAAAAAACTGGTTTTTTTTTCGTTTCGAAAACGCGACAAAATTTTTTCTTTTCTCGTCAGATTTTTCGAATTTCGATCGAATTTTCTATCGGTCGCGATTCGAAAATGAAAATTTTCATTCCCAATTATATCGCAATGTTCCATCATCATTATTTTTTCCTACGAGACAGCAAACATTTTGTGAGAGTCAAAAAGAAAAAATGGGTTTATTTTTTTCGTTTCGAAAACGCGACAAAATTTTTTCTTTTCTCGTCAGATTTTTCGAATTTCCATCGAATTTTCTATCGGTCGCGATTCGAAAATGAAAATTTTCATTCCCAATTATATCGCAATGTTCCATCATCATTATTTTTTCCTACGAAACAGCAAAAATTTTGTGAGCGTCCAAAAGAAAAAATGGGTTTATTTTGTGTTTCGGAAACGCGACGAAATTTTTTCTTTTTTCGTCAGATTTTTCAAATTTCAATCCCGTTTCCTTGCGGTANTTTTGTGAGAGTCAACAAGAAAAAAAACTGGTTTTTTTTTCCGTTTCGAAAACGCGACAAAATTTTTTCTTTTCTCGTCAGATTTTTCAAATTTCGATCGAATTTTCTATCGGTCGCGATTCGAAAATGAAAATTTTCATTCCCAATTATATCGCAATGTTCCATCATCATTATTTTTTCCTACGAAACAGCAAAAATGTTGTGAGAGTCAAAAAGAAAAAACGGTTTTTTTTTTCGTTTCGAAAATGCGACAAAATTTTTTTTTTTCTCGTCAAATTTTTCGAATTTCGATCGAATTTCCTGTCGGTCGCGATTCGAAAATGAAAATTTTCATTCCCAACTATATTGCAATGTTCCATCATCATTATTTTTTCCTACGAGACAGCAAAATTTTCGTGAGAGTCAAAAAGAAAAAATGGGTTTATTTTTTTCGTTTCGAAAACGCGACAAAATTTTTTCTTCTCTCGTCAGATTTTTCGAATTTCGATCGAATTTCCTTTCGGTCGCGATTCGAAAATGAAAATTTTCATTCCCAATTCATACCAAATTTGGAGTTTTCTCAACTTTACTTCTAAAATGTTGGGAAATGGCCGAAAAGATCAACACGGTTGACACTTAAAAAGAAACAAACATTTATTACTGTCGAACGATTCACATGCATTTGAAAACATAAAGAATACATTTTTGTAGATTCCTTTGTACATAATGAGTCTCGATAGTTATGAAAAATTAGCAGCAAATGATAATTGGAGTGAGCATCCTACTGTTTCAAGGATTTCATCCAAATAACGGAACGTACCACGAAAATGACAATTTTACGTCGACGAAAATGGTGCTTATGAATGTTTATCGATTTTCTAGGCAGCAGTTTGTTTTCAAGGCACTTTCTCACTTGTTCGCATCCCAAGTAGATATTTTTCTCGGAAATTTTTAAATTTCAAGAAAAAATTCACATTTTGTTTTTCAATGGGAAGGCAACACGCTCCGTAAAACGAAACGATTCGTTGACGCGAAGGAAACTTCCATTTCGTGTGTTACAAAAATACAAAAATAATTATTTCCGATTTTCTTTAGTAGAATTTTTTTAATCACGATTGTTGCGGTAATTACCGAGACGAGGGAGCCTCGATAAACTTTCACAACGCAGGATTCATCGACGATTACTCGTCTCGAACATTTTTCAATTGACATTTTCATCTCCGCTAGTTTTTTTCTGCTGCTGGTCGTGATGTCTCATAAAAAATGAAGAAAAAACAAACAAAAATGGGTTTTGATACATACATGCAACTTAAAGCCTATATTTACACGCTTTTAGCATAATCTCTCGTCCTCACTCGCCCCTGGAGCTCGTCCAGGAAGTTTTAAAAATATTGATTAAAAAAAATATATAAAAGTTGACTGAAAAGAAAATTTTGTTGAAAAAGATGGATATTTTGTTCGATACGTTCGACTAAACGTTTTTTTTGAATAATTCCAAAAATTATGTCAATGCAGCAAAAAAAATATTAGAAAGTCTCTTGGGAAGCAAATTTTAGTCGTTCCACTCGTAAATTTCGCTGACAATTCCGTTAGAATCCAAATTTACTGCCAAAATAACGAAAATTTGGAAATTATCAAAAAATATTTAGTTTTTTGGATTCAACAAAATATCGACGATTTTAAACAAAATTTCATTCCCAGTGTCACTGAAAAGAAAATTTTGTTGAAAAAGATGGATATTTTGTTCGATACGTTCGACTAAACGTTTTTTTTGAATAATTCCAAAAATTATGTCAATGCAGCAAAAAAAATATTAGAAAGTCTCTTGGGAAGCAAATTTTAGTCGTTCCACTCGTAAATTTCGCTGACAATTCCGTTAGAAACCAAATATACTGCCAAAATATCGAACATTTTGAAAATTATCAAAAAATATTTAGTTTACCGTATTCAACAAAATATCGACGATTTTTAACAAAATTTCATTCCCAGTGTTTGCTTCGAACTCACTGTCGCTTGTTTGACGTTTAGAAAAATAAAATAAACTGTACAGATTCGGTTGAACCCTACGCGCAACTTGTTCATTGGAACGATCGTTTTTTTCGTTCGTTTTCAATTGTAAAAAGAATAATAACAATAGTCGAAAGAAAAAAAAACAGGGGAATAATAATAAAAAATTGATAAAACTGTACAGACTTAATTTCGGAATCACTTGGTCCGATGGGAAGGATTTTTTAGACCCGAACGATTGGAGGGTGTTTGAAAAATTGGTTCAACCGATAAACTGCGAAAGATCGGGGAGTTTGAAACCGTTGAAACTCGATGGGGTTGTCGGTCCCCTTAAGCTGTCGCGATGCGACGAAAATCCTGGAAATCTTGTGTTTGGCGAGGTAAACTGCAACCTCGCGGATGCCTCCGATGCTGCGAGAGCGAAACCGCACTGTGCCGTGCACACGTCGTCCCGGAGTATCGCCTCACGCGATGCCTCTCGCAATAATTGATTGCAATCGGTTATTCGGAGCGAGGCGCATTGGGTCTAAAAAAAAAGGAAAACGAAAAAACGATTAGAATGAAATTCTCACAAAATAAACTAAAAAGGTTAATAATTACGATGAAGAAGTTTCCATCGTTGGGATGCAACGAAATTCTCTTTTTTCTTGGACAAATCTCAAGATTCTCGTTGAATATTTCGTCAGGACAATAAAACGATTTTTTTTTAGGCTCCAAAGACAAAATTGGTAAGAAAATTGTTCTGGTTTTTTAAATTGAAGAAATACTTTATAGAAAAAGGAATTTTTCGTTGGGATGCTACGAAATTCCCTTTTTTCTTGGGAAAATCTCAAGATTCTCATTGAATATTTCGTCAGGACAATAAAACGATTTTTTTTTAGGATCCAAAGACAAAATTGGTAGGAAAATTGTCCTGGTTTTTTAAAATTGAACAAATAATTTATAGAAAAAGGAATTTTTCGTTGGGATGCAAGGAAATTCCCTTTTTTCTTGGGAAAATATCAAGATTCTCATTGAATATTTCGTCAGGACAATAAAACGATTTTTTTTAGGCTCCAAAGACAAAATTGGTAGGAAAATTGTCCTGGTTTTTAAAATTGAACAAATAATTTATAGAAAAACGAATTTTTCGTTGGGATGCAACGGAATTCCCTTTTTTCTTGACCAAATCTCAAGATTGTCATTGAATATTTCGTCAGGACAATAAAACGATTTTTTTTTAGGTTCCAAAGCCAAAATTGGTAGGAAAATTGTTCTGGTTTTTAAAATTGAACAAATAATTTATAGAAAAACGAATTTTTCGTTGGGATGCAACGAAATTCCCTTTTTTCTTGGGAAAATCTCAAGATTCTCATTGAATATTTCGTCAGGACAATAAAACGATTTTTTTTAGGCTCCAAAGACAAAATTGGTAGGAAAATTGTCCTGGTTTTTAAAATTGAACAAATAATTTATAGAAAAACGAATTTTTCGTTGGGATGCAACGAAATTCCCTTTTTTCTTGGGAAAATCTCAAGATTCTCATTGAATATTTCGTCAGGACAATAAAACGATTTTTTTAAGGCTCCAAAAACAAAATTGGTAGGAAAATTGTCCTGGTTTTTAAAATTGAACAAATAATTTATAGAAAAACGAATTTTTCGTTGTGAACTTCAGGCTCATAAATAACTGAATACTCACTCCTTCGGCAGTACAAACGCAGCTGGTGCAAGGCGAAGGGAAGCCGGACTCGCCAACAGCAACGTTTCTGCCACCGATTGGGCATCCGTGTCGAGTTTCTCCCCAAGCGCTAAAGTCCATATGAGGCATGGATCCGCAAGGGACACGGGGGTTCAAGAAATTGCTGGGCAAGTCGAAAGCAGCCCTTTGCATTTCGACGTGGCTGTCCATGTTTTCACAAATTACCTTGGACAGCGTGTTCTTTCGAATTTCGGCGAGCTGATGCTCGGTGAATCGAATGTTGGGATCGTCGGTTTCGTACCAGAAGCGATCGCACTTTCTGGCTTGTCTGAATTGTATGGCAATGATGCAAGCGAAGGTTGGGCCGACGAGGCCTCCTTGGAGGGGTCTCTCGCTCATGCCACCGGGGAAGAGATCAATGTCATCGACGGATGCGTAAATCCTCTTCATTCTCGCAATAACCTCGGGTGTCATTTCTCTCGAAAGATCCTCGAAGGTCGTGGCACGTTTGAGATTGCACAGAGCTCGATAATTGTTGTACGATGGAATTCCATGGTCTCGGGCGCGATGGATGTTCAAGGCTATGAGATCGATACCCGAGTGTGGAATTTTGTGTTGCTCAAAGAGATGATTGGTTACTTCGCCGGTGATGAACTGATCCATGGTTTCCATGGGAGTGGCCACGAGGCCTCTGATCATTTCGTCGATCATGGACTGTTGGTAGAGCATGTCAGGGTTGAAGAAACCATCGCGTAAGAGGATCGGTGGGTCCATGGGTTGATAGTTGGGGTCCATACGTGGCAGATGGGGTCTGAGTAACGAGTGTCCGATTCGGTAAGCAGCAGTGGCGAATTCATTGAGAACGCTGGGATTGCACGTGGGAGAATATTCTTTGTAATAGCCTTGGGGCAGGAGCTTCAAACCGTAGAGACTGACGGCGTTCCAGCCGAGAATACGAGGCAAAAATTCGTTGTACGTTATGTGCTGGAACATGGCGCTGACGATGCGTCGCGTTTGCTGATAAAGTTTCTCCCCGTCCCAGTGCGGATTGACTCGTCTCAGACCTTCCATGATGCGATTGTGCTCGCGTATCCACATGGTGTGCATCACTGTCAACGCGGGTTGCTCGGAGGCTCTTCCGTCGCCGGCGATGAAACAGTAGCCCGAAGCAGCTTTGCACTCGGGATGAGTCGCCGATTGTGGAAGAAGGTCTTTGCCTCGCGCGGGATGTGACGTAATGTTCATGCGACCGGTGAAGCCACGCAGGATATTAGCGATGCAAGTATTTTCTCCGTAGATCGCGGAGCCATCGAGGAAAGCGGTGTTTTGATTAACTTGTTCTCGGGGGCCGAGATGTTGCTGGCCTGGCAAGGATCTCATCGAGGGGAAGCACAATCTTACGCCGCTGGTTTCATTGATCGTTGGGAAGAAATGATCGCCCGGTGGTACGGGGAAAGGATTGCATTCGGGATGCACGGTTCTCGAGGAATCGCAAGATCTGCAGCTCGGTATCGATTCCGCAAAGCCTTTGTGAATGGGGGTCATGGTGAGATCGTGATCCAAAAATTGGGCAAACTGCATGACCATGAGTGTGTAACGATTGTGCAAATTCGATATGTCCGGGTGTATGACTGTCGAAATGACACGGGGATTTGGCAATGGCGATCCGGTGATCGAGCTCATGCGCGGTTTCGAGACCCCGTCTTCGTAAACCGGGGGCAAAAGTCTCGCGAACGTTGTCAACGATTGTCCGAGCGTTGGGTTACGCAGATTGTTACAGTGGCCGGTCAAAGTTCTGTAGGGCGTTGTAGGGTCGCACGGACTGTCGTCCACCGGACAGTCGATCTCTTCGTGGTTGGTGGCTTTGCCGTTTGGCAAGAATCCTGTTATGTCGACGTTCTGGAGAATGTCGGAAAAATCAGTGCCCGGGAAATTGAGAATATTGTCGCCGGAATCGAACGCTTGACGCTTGCGTCGCCTCAAGCCATGGATTCCATTGACGATCTCGTTGGTTGCGAGTTCGTAGAGTATCGACGAATTCGCCAGCAGCAGCGCGTCTTTGTTCGCTTTGGAAAAGCTCGCAGCAGTGCCTGCGGGTGATTTTGGATCGGCGATTCTTTGCTGAAGCCAAGAATTGTATTCCAACTGTTTTCGTGCGAGCAAATCGTTTTCGGCTTTTTTCACCGCGGCTGCAATGATTTCCGGGGGTAATTCAGCAGCGAAATGCGTAGTTTGAGGCGCCGGCATCTCGTTGGGAAGCTCGGGAATAGCGAGCGGTATTTGCTCTTCTTTCCAGGCGTCGAGGTCCAGAATGTTGGATCTGTCGCAGCTGATCCTCGCGTTCAGGTAAGGATCTTGTTGGATGAAAGCTTTGGGTTGAATTCTCGGTATGTTGGTGTGTGCGCAGATGATTCCACTGAGGGAAACTTGCCTGATGGCAGATATTTGTTCGTTGTTTAAACTCGAAGGTGGCAAATCATTTTCGTACCAGAAACGATCGGAATTTCGTAGCTTTGCAAATTGTTGTTGCAGGAGGCAAGTGAAGGTTGGGCCCATCGCAGCGCCCTCTGCCGCTCGTTCCAAAGAGCCTCCGACCAGCAAATCAACGTCTTCGACTCTGGAATAAATGCTCGCGAGTTTTCGGGCGTCTGCGGGGTTCATGAATTTCTCAAAGTCGGTGAAAGTGCCGAGGCGGCTGGTGGCATTGTTGCAATGATGTACGAATTCAACGTAGCCGGGGATTCCGTGATCGCGAGCTGCGTGAACGAGGAGCGCGGCGTCGCTCCATTTCGGGTCAACGGAAGATTTGCGCTCGTCGAGATTGACGTTTCTCGCTGGTTTCGCGAGGTGGTTCTCGAGTTTGTAAACGAAATCGGTGCCGTCGTTTTGGCGCCCCAAAGATGTGAGAGCCTCGAGGGCCGCGAGTGCTACCGCGTCGAAGGCTCCTGCGCGATTGTCCGAAGAGTAACCGCGATAAAATCCGCGGGTGATGGGTCGCAACATCGGATCCGTAATGGCCGCTTCGCCGAGGACGCTCGGGACGAATTCGTTGATGGTGACGTGTTGCAATTGCGCGACAACGGCGCGTCGCGCCTCGAGAAATATTTTCGAATCGTCCCAGTGCGAATTGGATTCGGCCAAGCTCGTGGCGATGCGATTATGCTCGTGCAAAATGACTTTGTACAATTCGCCGAGCGAAGCCGAACCGGAAGTGACGTTACACATGTCACAGGCTTCCGGGTCGACTCTTCCCTCTTCGTAGGTTCTTAGTCGATGAAGTTTCTCATCGGTACTTCCGTAAATATCGCTACCGTCCAAATAACCCGTAGCACCGTTCATCTGCTCCCGATTAACGAATTTACAACTGTGAGCGCTGAGCGTCGGGACTGTTCGATAATACGGACGACAAACCTCTTGTTCGTCTATGCTCGCGTAACACTCGTAATGCTCAAAGCTTTTGTCACAACAACGATTCTCCCGCATCGATGGTCGAACCGGTGAACTGATGTCGCGCAATAAAAGCTCCGACCATAGTCCCGTGAAGCTGGTCAGTCCCTCGTGATGACCAAACGTCGATAATCCACCGGATATCACTTTTTCTATGACTTCCGTGGCCGACGGTAGCGAGTGTCTCGTCACCGATTGCCTCGGGCTCGAATAACCTGAAAACATTCAAACCAAAAGATTTATTACATTCGACCAATCACAAAAGTCATGGGAGAATTTCTTCGATCAACTTTCCACGATATTATTATTTTTTTATTATCAATTTATTATCATTACTGACAATTTCGTTAGAAACCAAATTAACTGCCAAAACAACGAAAATTTTGAAATTATTTAAAAATATTTTCTTCACTGTATTGAACAAAATATCGACGATTTTTAACAAAATTTTATTTTCAGCACTGAAAACAAAATTTTGTTGAAAAAGATGGATATTTTGTTCGATACGTTCGACTAAACGCTCGACTAAACGTTTTTTTTTTCAATAATTCCAAAAATTATGTCAATGCAGCAAAAAATAGTTTGGAAAGTCTCTTCGGAAGCAAATTTTAGTCGTTCCACTCGTTAATTTCGCTGACAATTTCGTTAGAAACCAAATAAACTGCCAAAACAACGAAAATTTTGAAATTATTTAAAAATATTCTCTTCACCGTATCCAACAAAATATCGACGATTTTTAACAAAATTTCATTTCCATTGCACCGCGTCAATCTAATCTCCAAACGTTTGGCACAGCCTCCAGTGTTCCTGGCCACAATTCACCCTATGCATCAAATATTCCAGACACTAAACTTTTCCGCGAAAGGATCGTAACCAGAATTTTTATGACATTTTGTTTCACGTCCGCATGTCGTTCATTTCCATTTCCGTCGTAAATACTTTTTTCCCCGTGGCTTGTGAATAAGAATTTTGGGTCAATCATTTACCATCGGAGAAGGAGAAGAACGGGGAGNAAAAGGGGGGGGGGGGGGGGGGGGGGTAATTTGAGAACCTCTGTAGAGAACGGCCTCACTTTCTTCGCTCCTTGATCTTTTCTCACTTTCATATTTTTCGTGGCTACATAAAGTGTATTTACATTATTCCCAAGGAGGTATAACGCTGCTGATCCGAATACACACGTTTCATTATAAGCCGGATGTTGATTCCCGGTTATTCCATTTGGCGGGGAGAGAGCAGATGCAATCTCCGCGATAGAGTCCCAAAAAAAAAGCTCCGTCGCGATTTTATTCCCATGAAAAGTTTCTTCATCCGCATTAACGACTCTGTGTCGTAATTTAATGACTTTGTAACGTTAAATAATGGATTAGGCGTTCGGCCGAAAAAGTGTGTAAATTCTCGTGCCGAGCCGGAAGAGAACCAGAGGAAATTGCTGAAATTTATAGGATACTGCGCGAATCTGGTGCGCGCCACGGAAAGTGAATGGAGAACGATGATTTTTTCTGCGTATACATCGAAAAAACCTTTCGCACAAGGCTGCACGCCGAGCAAGGCTGAATCGCCCACGCTCGAAACTAATTCTTGCATCGTTATCATCGCCTCGTATCATTAATTTTAAGCTTACGATTGTTTTTTATTTTAATCAGTTCTTATGATTCGAATTATTTGAAATATTTGACAATCACCCGAAGGCCCGTCTCGCACCTTCCCTGAATCTTCCATATTCTTTCGCGGAAACTAACAATCAATAAAAGTAGTGATGAAAATTCAATTTTGCAGGAGCGAGTATTTGGATAACGGGATTTTGACCTGAAAATATTCCGACACCATGTTCCACGCAATATTAATTTGAAAAATTAAAATTTTATATTTCAGACCAATTTCTAATCAATCTAATCAATACGAAATTATTAGAATTTAATGAAATTTGATGAGTATATTCTTTAGTATTAAATCTGAATATACAAATTTTTGAAGATTTTTCTTTTACATAGTTTTTGAGTAATTGAACACTAGAGCTTACATGCATAAGCAAAGGATTCAGATAGCAATATTAATAGTAATTTGGCAATATTAATTTGGAAAATTAAAATTTTATATTTCAGACCAATTTCTAATCAATCAATCTAATCAATTCGAAATTATTAGAATTTAATGAAATTTTGTGAGTATATTCTTTGGTATTAAATAGGAATATAGAAATTTTTTAAGATTTTTCTTCTACATGGCTCTCGAGTAATCGAATACTAGAGTTTACATGCATAAGCATAGGATTCAGATATATACAGTTATGTCTTTTGCAATATTAATTTGAAAAATTGAAATTTTATATTTCAGACCAATAATCAATTAATCTAATAATTCGAAATTTTTAGAATTTAATGAAATTTGGTGAGTATATTCTTTAGTATTAAATATGAATATACAAATTTTTGAAGATTTTTCTTCTGCATAGTTTTCGAGTAATTGAACACTAGAGTTTACATGCATAAGCAAAGGATTCAGATATATACAGTTATGTCTTTTGCAATATTAATTTGAAAAATTGAAATTTTATATTTGAGACCAATTTCTAATCAATCAATCTAATCAATACGAAATTATTAGAATTTAATGAAATTTGGTGAGTATATTCTTTAGTATTAAATCTGAATATACAAATTTTTCAAGATTTTTCTTTTACATAGTTTTCGAGTAATTGGACGCTAGAGTTTACATGCATGAGCATAGGAATCAGATACATATAGATATATATTTTGCATATTGTAAACTCCAATTATTCCATAACTATGTAGACGAAAAATTTGAAAAAAATAGTGTCGTCGTATTTAATGCTAAAGAATGTTATCACCAAATTTTCTCGCATTTTCTGGCGTGCCTCCGCGTGTACGAAATGCATTACAGATGTAAACGTGCAAAGAACGTTTCATTATTTATAAGTGAGAAAAAGAGATGGATAAACGTTGTATACGTTGTGTGGCGCAACCGCGCGCTCGCCTCGAGAGTCCGTCGACTCTCTATTTCAACGGTTGCTGAGCCTCCTGCATGCTAATCCTTATTTTCTAATCGCCCAGCCTTACTAAGCCTCGTGAATCGTGCACACGTACACTAAAATCTAAAAGTGTTGTTGCAAATGAAACGAACTATCGTCGCGGTGTATTGAGGATATTGAATAGTTACGAAATCGCTTCGAACGAATGTTATTGAATTCCTGGTTATCAACTGTTTTTTACTGCAAACTGAAAACGAAATTTTGTTGAAAAAGATCGATATTTTGTTCGATACGTTCGACGAAACGTTTTTTTTTAAATTAATTCCAAAAATTGTGTCATTGCAGCAAGAAATATTTTAGAAAATCTCTTTGAAAGCAAATTTTTGTCGTTCCACTGTAAAAATTGAATAATCACCATCATCGTATGCCGGAGCCATAAATCTGAGATAGGGCGAGCCCCTGGCACCCCATGCGGCGTGTCTTATGTTGTTACAGGCACCCGAGGGTGTTCTGTACTTGCTGGGTGGACATGGCCTCTCTGGTATCGGTCTGCATTGTATTCCATCGGCTCCGAGTCTGTTTTGCAGCCTGGAATGGTGAAAAAAGTTTATTAGCACTGAATTGATTCCATGAGAATTTGTGTATCTTGAAAAATGTTTTTCACGCTCTAAGACACGTTATAGTTCGATTTTGTTGTGGAAAAAAAAATTTTACAATGCTAGAACTTTTTACAATAATTTTATTTTATTATTTTATTAATTATTAATTATTTATTTATTATTTATTTATTATTTATTTATTATTTATTTATTATTTATTTATTATTTATTTATTATTTATTTATTATCTTATAATAATGTAACTTTTTCGAGTTCTCATGGAAATTTGTATGAATACGAATATGCAATCACTGAAAACAAAATTTTGCAGCAAGAAATATAAAAATATGTATATTTTATAATTTTTTATAATAATTTTATAATTTTATTTTATAATTTTTTAATCTTTTAGAAAATCTCTTTGGAAGAAAATTCTAGTCGTTCCATTCGTAAATTTCGCTGACAATTCCGTTAGAAACAAAATTTACTGCCAAAATAACGAAAATTTTGAAATTATAAAAAAATATTTAGTTCACCGTATTCAAGAAAATCTCGACGATTTTTAACAAAATTTCATTTCCAATGATGTTACGAAATAAACGAAATAAAATCGTCTGCGTTACAATGAGCTGTAATCAAGATATTACGGTGGATACAGAGGGGATTTTGTTTTTACCGAACGAGTGTATAGCTAATATAATCTGTTGCAACGACCAAACGACCTCGAACGATCGGCCCAGGGCGCAGCGATTGAGAGTGAAATTGTGGCCTCGAGTTACCGGTAAAATGGTTAAACAGCTTTCTCAAAATTACTACACGGCACATATCGATCCTCTTAGGCATATATATCGCGTCATTATAAGTGCTCCGCGACTCTCGTTATGCCTTGAGAAAACAAAAAAAGCCACAGGCAGGGAGAGAGAGAGAGAGAGAGAGAAAGCGAAAGAAGAGTAATTCGATCGTATTGTATGTAATTCATTTCCTGCTGAGGAACCGAGTTTTATATGCCGATGCACGATCCAAAGCTTCATTCCCGATTTCCGCATATTTTTCATAAAACTTTCGCTGACCGCAAAGTGCACCAGTCGCCAACTTGATTCGCTTTTTTTTTTTTTTTTTATCTCGAGTCGTTCCTGAACCCATTCTTCCGATAAGAATTTCATCGTCGATAGAAAAACATAAAAGTACCATTCAACCACAGCTCCATTCACTTCTCATCAATTCGTTGTGATTGGTCGTAAGCTTTTTCGTTTTATTCCCACGCTTTTGCTAAATTCTAATTTTATAATCACTTTTTTATTTAAAATTCCATTTCACGAAAACAAACGGACCATTCCCACACGGAAATTAAATCGACCGGAAAATACTTTTTTGGATTTACGTAAAAATATATTTAAAATATATTTTGGATGCACGGAGAGGAATTTATATCAAAAATTACTGTCACCATAGTTCCCCGGTGACATATCGTCCCTCTTAGAAATTTTAGTAAAAACATAGTAATTTTTATTCAAATTCTATCGAAAATAGCGGAAATTTGACATTTTTTGCCCAATTCCAGATGAAAAATTATTAAGTTTTTGCTAAAATTCCTCAGAGGGACGACATGTATAATATTTTATATAAATTTCCGGACGGAAATTATAAAAAATATTATAATAATAATAGAAAAAGAAATAATAAAAGAAAAAGAATAAAAATAGAAAAAAAAATAATAATAATAAATAATAATAAATAAATAAAAAATAAATAATAATAAAAATAATAAAAATAGAAAAAGAAATAATAAAAGAAAAAGAATAAAAATAGAAAATAAAAGGAATTATAAAAAATTTATAAAATTTTACATAAATTTTCGGACAAGAAATATCTCGAATGGTGGAAAATATATTTTCCGTATATTTTATGTCCATGTGGGTTATATTGAGAGGTTTCTCTATACTGTGGTCTCTGTTGAAGTTAAACGATCAATATTCCATCGAATTTTTCATAAAAATGACACGTTTCTACTTGTGGTGACGGTCCAGAGTCATAGAAATGATTTCAACAGGATGAAACAGTATAAAAAGTACAAAAGAATTAAAAGTTAAATTTCTGGCCCGAAGGATAAACGAGATTCGTTCGAAATCGATGAGAATTCAGGAAACATTGAATTATCGATACAACAGGTAATCGCGAAGCATTCCCTATAAGAGAACGAGGCTTTTTTTTCACTCAGCGCAATTCCCGAGCGAGTGAACTCCGGTAGAAAAGTGATCGTGATGACTTTTACTTTCACGGTCTTGGCGACGTCGAAGGAGCATGGAAAAATTCTACGGTACGTCCCGTCTGGCGAGTTTAATATTCTTGGGGAATTTCACGAGATGGTACACTGAAAACAAAATTTTGTTGAAAAAGATGGATATTTTGTTCGATACGTTCGACTAAACGTTTTTTTGAAAAATCCCAATAATTGTGTCAATGCAGCAAAAAAAATTTTAGAAAATCTCTTCGGAAGCAAATTTTTGTCGTTTTAATCGTNGTTGTTCCATTCGTAAATTTCGCTGACGATTCCATTAGAAACCAAATTTACTGCCAAAATAACGAAAATTTTGAAATTATCAAAAAATATTTAGTTGAACGTTTTCAACAAAATATCGACGATTTTTAACGAAATTTCATTTCCAGTGGAGTATACACTGAAAACAAAATTTCGTTGGAAAAGTTCGATACGTTCGACTAAACGTTTTTTTGAAAAATCCCAAAAATTGTGTCA
>JBAJMU010000001.1:1419428-1438794 GCA_037952995.1 Hyposoter didymator | reverse complement strand
TTTTTTTTTGCAAATGATTTTAAGCAAATATTACGTTATATTCCACAAAGATAGATGTAAAAAGTCAAAATGACTTGAAGGACAAGAGAGAAAAAATTATAGATACAAACGAAACTGAATTTCGTCACGAATTATCAGTGACGAAATTTTCAGTGCTCCATTGCTGCAGCTTTGCGAACAACGTATGAACTTACAATCTACTAAAATATATTTGAATTCTTTTCCGTGATGAATATTTTTGAATCTTTTTTCGAGATTTCAACTATGTATATGATTAAAACTTTTTGTGTAAATATTTTCAGGAGGAACGGAAAGAAAAATCGCTGATCTGCAATGTACTGATGCGCACGGTACCTTCGTGGATCAACCCGTGATGAGTTCGACTGAGTGTCTGTCTTTTGTGTGTAATTAATAAATATTTTTCATCTGAAACTTATCTCTTTCTTTTTTCACAGCTTCGAGAAGTTTTCGAGAGAATAAAAATGTACAGATTTGAAAAGTTTTGAACTCCAGTTCTTCCCATAAAAAAAAAATTTATCTGTACATTTTTCCTATTTTTCTCTCCATGATTCATTATAATTATAATACTTTTTTCCTCAGGTACATTTCCACGTGATAACCAACGCGAAAAAGAAAAATTCAATTACATTTTCTTCTCCCTTGAAATGTCTTCATAGTGGCCATAAAAATAATGTCCTCAAAGCATGCATTTCTTTTCATGTTTTTTCGAGGACATGGTCTTTGTATGAGTGCCTATAAATGCACGTCTTCAAAATATGCAGTGGACCTATCGGAGTAACTTTGGAGACGGACCTCGAAACATTCTTTAAGTTGGAAAAATTATGAAGACTGTCCTCAAAATAGCCAAAAGTCCTCAAAATAATCACTTTAGAGACGCAATCGGCCTCAAAATCACCTTTAAACATACATATATATATATATATATATAAGAAGAATAAATATATAAATATATTGAAATATATTTATTATATATTTAATAATTATATAGTAAATATATTTAATATTATTATTTTTATTAAAATAAAATTAATATTAATATTTTTATTAAATATATTTAATTATATATAATTAAATAAAAATTATATATATATATATATATAAGAAGAATACATAATTACATATTATATAAATAATATTTTTTTTTCATAATCGTGAATTCCAATAAAATATAATTGGCAATTTAAATTTCCATAGCAGTCATTTAATGACTGCTATGTTGTTCAATGTCAATTTTCGAATAAAATTTTTTCTCTAGACTAAAAAAAATTACAAAAAAGCAGACAGAAATATCGCAAACTTCGAGTTACTTTGCCAAGTAGATTTATTATAGTGAAAAAGGAAAATGTATCGCAAAATTGAATCTCAACGATTGCTTCAAAATTCGTATCGTCATTTGCGAGAGAAAGTGAAAGATTTAACAAATACAAACGTCGGAATCGATGTACACGATGAACAATTTATATCAAGCGATATTAATGGAGCGTAAAATGATCTATTACTTAGATTATTATACAAGAGCATGGTTTAGAAGTTTAAACGAGTCTCGTGAGCGTGCAACGAGCAGATACGATTGCAGGTAGTCATTCGATGTGGGCGAAGAATCGATTTTTACGAGGCCAGACCGGAAATTGTTTTCTCGAAATATTACTGTAACTAATTTTTCCCGACTGCCGTGATATTAATAAAAACTAATTAGGAAATGATAAAAATAATATTTTCACGTGCTATTCATCACGATAATAGGAATGAAAATTATTACGTACATGCGTTACACGTTTAAATAATGGAAAATAAAAATAATTCCTGGTACACCGATGCGTATCGGATGCGCGTAACTCCAGTTGATTTAATCATCGCTGCTACGCCTTCGTTACGTTCTGCACGTTAATGTTGCTTATTTGATATATATTCGGCGAGGGTAATGCAACAATGAGCAATTACGAAAAAAATTATTTTCTCGTTGATACGTATAACTCTAGCGAGCAATCTCATCGGTTTTTCGCGATGGTCGTGTGCAGACGACGTAAGAATTTCATTTCTCCAAAATCGTATTACTCTGGGAATTAATGAATTTTCACGAGTTTTTTTTTTTTATATTTCGCGAATTTTTTTTTTCACGAATTTCATTTGTCCGAATTCTAACTCCGGGCAGTTTCAAAGCTACGAGTTTGCGAATCGATTTCGAATTATATTTTTTTTACGAATTATTTTTTCTTTATATTTCACGAATTATTTTTTCACGAATTTCATTTTTCGGAATTCTAACTCCGGGCAGTTTCAAAATTACGAGTTTGCGAATTGATTTTGAATTGTATTTTTTTACGAATTATGTTTTCTTTATATTTCACGAATTATTTTTTTACGAATTTCATTTGTCGGAATTCTAACTCCGGGCAGTTTTGAAATTACGAGTTTGCGAATCGATTTTGAATTATATTTTTCATGAATTATTTTTTCACAAATTTCGTTTTTCGGAATTCTAACTCGAGGCAGTTTTGAAATTACGAGTTTGCGAATCGATTTTGAATTATATTTTTCAACGAGATAATTAGCGATTATTACTAATTGTTTCCTGGAGTGTAGAAGAAAACCTTCACTTTTAAAATAATTGGGAGAAAGTAGAAAAACACTTGTTGATTTGCGATTAAGAACGATCAATAATTCTCGAAAAAATAGCTGATTCGCGGTAATTATGGTCTCGATCGAAAACTACACTTAAAAATCATTACCCCGCTCCTCATATATATAGCACATGATTTTTTGTATTGGAAAAACCTTCAGCGCGACGTATTTTCGATAAATTGCAAATCCATGCAATAAATTTTGAAAAAACGTGAATTAAAGAATGGAGCGACGGAAGATTCCATTGCACGGAATATGCTCGTTGAACAAGAGATCTATGCAAATGAATGTTTAACGAGATATCGCATAAACAAGTATGTAAAACTCACCGGAGACGTCAAAGTGCTGGAACGTTGGGGAAAGTGCACTCGCAACCAGAACCGTGGACAGCAAGTACAGGCCCGTTCTGAAATACGCAACAACACAAGGAACGGACAATTAATTTATTAATTAAGAATAAATTCACCTTAAATGTTACTTTTCTATCAGAAAATTCGTAGCCAGTGCATTAAATCAAAAAGAAAGGTTTAAAAACTCGATAAAAAAATAACTGAGGTCACTGGTTGCAAATTTTCGACAAAATTCGTTCACGATATTGATTACACTGGGAATGAAATTTTTTTTAAAATCGTCGATACTTTTTTGAATACGATAAACTAAATATTTTGAAAATATTATTTTTCAATAATGTTTANAATAATATTCAAAATATTATTTTTGAATAATATTTAAAAATGATATTTATATTATTATATAAAATATTTAAAAATAAATAATAAATAAATAATATTTTTAAATATTATTTAAAAATATTTAAAAATATTATTTTTGAATAATATTTAAAAATATTATTTTTGAATAATATTTAAAATATTATTTTTAAATAATATTTAAAATATTATTTTTAAATAATATTCAAAATATTATTTTTGAATAATATTTAAAAATGATATTTATATTATTATATAAAATATTTAAAAATAAATAATAAATAAATAATATTTTTAAATATTATTTAAAAATATTTAAAAATATTATTTTTGAATAATATTTAAAAATATTATTTTTGAATAATATTTAAAATATTATTTTTAAATAATATTTAAAATATTATTTTTAAATAATATTCAAAATATTATTTTTGAATAATATTTAAAAATGATATTTATATTATTATATAAAATATTTAAAAATAAATAATAAATAAATAATATTTAAAAATAAATAATAAATAAATCATATTTTTAAATATTATTTAAAAATAATATTTAAAAATATTTAAAAATATTATTTTTGAAAAATATTTAAAAATATTTAAAAATATTATTTTTGAAAAATATTTAAAAATATTATTGCACTCGCGTGGACCGCTCGCCTACCGACACTGCATGATCCATAGCCCGAAGCGTTAAGATGTGCTGCCGGGTTTTCGTTCGGTTATGGAAACCGACAGGGATGCAAATCTGACTAATTCACGACGCATACTCAACAAATCGCTAGCCGAATAAATAAATCGAGGAATGTGCGAGTGTACGCGAACAATCCCAAAATTGCAGGATGGGTTGTTGCACACATGCTCTCGCGGACGCATACCGCATATACACTTTCTCCCAGAATGTTGGGCCGGAGATCGAGAGAAATTAAGAAACTCGAGTCCTACAGATGCGTAACAGTATATAACACAATATGCCGTGAAAGAGCAACAAGAAAAGTGGTCTTGCCATCCGCGCGGACGGGTAATGTGAAATAAAATAATTATTAAAAAAAAAAAAAAAACAAAAAAGACGTGGCAAGTTACAAGTTTTGAAAGACCGAGATACATTCGCATTATAAATAAATGAAAGGTCGACACGAGCAATATAGGTCACTAACAAAAAGAAGGGCTCAACTTTTCGAGTTTCTTTTTCCAGCTTCTTTGACAGGGACCATTCAGAATGCGGACTACTTATACTGGAAATGAAATTTTGTTGGAAAAGATTGATATTTTGTTCGATACGTCCAACTAAACGTTTTTTTGAATAATCCCAAAAATAGTGTCCTCGCAGCAAGAAATATTCTCGAAAGTCTCTTCGGAAGCAAGTTTTCGTCGTTCCAATCGTAAATTTTGCTGACAATTTCATTAAAAACCAAATATACTGCGAAAATAACGAAAATTTCGAAATTTTCAAAAAATATTTAGAAAAACGCACACTGGGAATGAAATTTTGTTGAAAATCGTGGATATTTTGTTAAATATCGAATATCGACCAGTGTGCCGTTTTTTAAAATATTTTTAAATCATCTCAATAATCGTCGATAATAATTAATTCAATTAATTTGAATAATTAATTTTAATTTTTTTAATTTTAATAATCGTCGATATTTTGTTATATTTATTTGTTATATTTATTTGTTATATTCAACAAAATATCGACGATTATTAAAATTAAAAAAATTAAAATTAATTATTCAAATTAATTGAATGAATTATTATCGACGATTATTGAAATGGTTAAAAAATATTTTAAAAAACGGCACACTGGTCGATATTCGATATTTAACAAAATATCCACGATTTTTAACAAAATTACAAAACAATTACAAATTACAAATTACAACACAATTTTAATAACAAAATATCGACGATTTTTAACGAAATTTTGTTTCCTCTGTTGAGGCAAGTCTCAACGCGCGTTTCGCGTTGGCGTAAAAGCCTCATACATATGCAAACTATAAGCTGAAACATATTATACAAGTACAAAATACAGACGCGCGTGCGTGTCGTTTATTTCGAGCGAACGATTTTTACGTCCGTGTGATAAAGGATCGAGGTTTATTTCGGCCAGTGGGTCATTGCGACGAAGAAAGGCAGGATCTTCCTTCGAACAGGAGAGTATACGGAGAAGATGGTTGAAAAAAAAAGAAACGACAAAATATCGAGGACACTCTCGGCCTTGAACCAAACGTTATTATGTCGTATAGTGAAGGCAACGAGCTGACCTTCAGAGTTTGGCAGATGCCACGAGCAATTAATCTTCTTCGAGAGCGATGACGATGAAATTATTTTTTACAGCAATGTCCGCGTTTTTCCAGCAGTCTCTGCATTTTAGTTTTTGGTTCCCTGCCTCCTGCTGCTTCGAACGAATTCGACTATTCTTTTCCCGAGATTCGAGCATTTTTGAAACTTTAAACATTTTTTCTACTGCCAAGGTCACGCAGTAACTGCAGTTCGTTGACTAAAGATTGATTAATCTTTGACTACATTTTTGTCTGTAATCAATAATTTTTTTGTATGCGTGTCTTAATTGGCAATTAAAAAAATATTATTGCAGTGAACTTTGCTTCTCGTGATTCCCGTTCAGATTCGATCAAATCGCTGAATTCTTTGTCTATATTTTTCGCTAATTAGATGGAGAACAACGCGCGCCCACACCAATGAATACACTCAAAATCAAATTTTGTTGAAAAAAATGGATATTTCGTTCGATACGTTCGACTGAACGTTTTTTTTTTTTTGAATAATCCCAAAAATATTGCCAAAATGACGAAAATTTTGAAATTATTAAAAAATATTTAAAAAAAGGCACAGTGGGAATGAAATATTGTTAAAAATCGTCGATATTTTGTTAAATATCGAATATTACGTGTGCCGTTTTTTAAAAATATTTTTTATTCATTTTAATAATCGTCGATAATAATTAATTCGATTAATTTTGATAATCGTCGATATTTTGTTAAATATCGAATATCGACCAGTGTGCCTTTTTTCAAATATTTTCAAATCATTTTAATAATCGTCGATAAAAATTAATTCAATTAATTTTAATAATTAATTTAAATTTTTTACTTTTAATAATCGTCGATATTTTGTTAAATATCGAATATTAAATATCGAATATCGACCAGTGTGCCTTTTTTTTAAATATTTTCAAATAATTTTAATAATCGTCGATAATAATTAATTCAATTAATTTTAATAATTAATTAAAAAATTTTAATTATAATAATCGTCGATATTTTGTTATATTTAACAAAATATCGACGATTTTTAACAAAATTTCATTCCCAGTGTATTGTCCCCCGAACATTCGTATGTTTGACTAATTATTGCAATTAATATTTCGTCAAAAAATCGTCTCGCCTCACGATCGAAACTCTCGTTGCCAAGTGCTGCTGCTGCGATACCAATTGGATGAATTTTTTGGGCCTAATATCAACGTCGAATTATAATTGAGAGCCACTGCGGAAACCTCGACTTTCCACGTTAATATACACGTAGGTGTTCGTGTTTGCTAGAGGTAAAGGTGACCTGGTCTCACTCACACTTAATATTTCTTGGCCTCTCTCTTTTTCTCTCCCTTCAACTGGTTGCGACGAAATAAGCCTGAGGCGAATCGAAATTTACAAGAGAGACGCGATGAGCAAGTACCCAAGTCCAGGGACTTTGCTTTTCCTGATGGAGAATGGGCAACCCATTCGCAGTCTCTGACAACACCAGGCGTACCTTCGCTCTCTCTTTCCTTTCTTCCTCTACCTGTCTACGCGAGAGCAAACACATATCCGTCTCACGGAATTCCTCCTCGTCGAATCTCATCATTTGCCTATATAACGAAAATCATTGAAAAACGTGGTTCCAATTGTTTTTTCCAGTAAAAAAAAAAGAAAAAATCAAAAAATTGATTCCAACGAAATTTCTGCACGAATTTGGCTTTTAGGTGACGATTTTTTTTTTTTTAATTTTCGGTCCATACTTTTTATTGCTATTCACAACACTGGAAATAAAATTTTGTTAAAAATCGTCGATATTTTGTTGAATATAGTGAACTAAATATTTTTTGATAATTTCTAAATTTTCGTTATTTTGGCAGTGCATTTCGTTTCTAATGGAATTGTCAACTAAATTTACGATTCGAGCCACAAAAATTTGCTTCCGAAGAGACTTTCTAGAATATTTTTTGCTGCGATGACAAAATTTTTGGAATTATTCAAAAAAAAACGTTTAGTCGAACGTATCGAACAAAATATCCATCTTTTCCAACGAAATTTTCTTTTCAGTGACACTGGAAATGAAATTTTGTTAAAAATCGTTAATATTTTGTTGAACACGTCAATATTTTTTAATAATTTCTAAATTTTCGTTATTTTGGCAGTATATTTTGTTTCTAATGGAATTGTCAGCAAAATTCACGATTGGAACGACAAAAATTTGCTTCCGAAGAGATTTTCTAGAATATTTTCTGNTTGTTTCTAACGGAATTGTCAGCAAAATTCACGATTGGAACGACAAAAATTTGCTTCCGAAGAGACTTTCTAGAATATTTTTTGCTGCGAAAAATTTTTGGGATTATTAAAAAAAAAGTTTATAGTTCAACGTATCGAACGAAATATCGATCTTTTCCAACAAAATTTTGTTTTCAGTGAAGCAAAATAGAGTTACGTTTACAAAATAAATAGTTCCTGCTGGAGGAACCTCGAGCTCGTGGTTACAATAGGCCGATCAGTGAGCCTACAAACAAGTCCTAAAAGTAATAGGTCAGCAGCGATAATCGTCCAGAGCGGTGGGAAAGCAATAAAAAAAAATAATGTGAAAAAATAAAACAATATTGTTTCGACGAAAATAATAGACAATAAATTTGGAATATTTGAGAGATGATCGAAAATAAAAGGAAGAACGCACGTTATTGTCGATCATGATAATAAAAAAAATCTTTATGGCATAAATAATAAGGATCATTATGTTGTTTACATGTCTGCGTTTCCTTTCTCGTTCAGTCCGTACGAAGATTCTGCCTTCCGTATTGTTATAAAAAAATACAAATTTGTGTATCGTTGCGCACGTTTTAAGTGTTTTTGTAGTTGCAGAACACGCTTTCCCCTTTTTTTTATTTATTTTTCTCCGATCGAGATACCAAATCGACTCAGCTCGTCTCTACATTTATTTTTACCAAGTGATAAAGAAAGGGGGATTATTACCGAGCTGTAAATGTGGACCATTTGCTTTTCTTAATGTTTGCGGTGCCTGGTCTGTGTGTACTTGGAACTTTGAGCTGAGAAATTCTCGTCGTCTTCACACTTGGATAAAAACTATTCGCGGCTTGAATTTCCAACAACGTGCAGATTTTTTTTTATGGACGTTTTTGGATCAATGAAGTTTTGGAAATGATTAATTTTACGAAATCCACTACCAAATGCAAAGGATTTTAAAAAATCGATTTGCTGTTCGAATAAATTGAAAGAATGGGGAAAAAAAGATTTTTTTTATGGACGTTTTTGGATCAATGAAGGTTTGGAAATGATTAATTTTACGAAATTCTCTACCTAATGCGAAGGATTTTGAAAAATCGATTTGCTGGTCGAATAAATTGAAAGAATGGGGAAATTTTTTTTTTTTGACGTTTCTGGATCAATGAAGGTTTGGAAATGATTAATTTTACGAAATTCTCTACCAAATGCAAAGGATTTTAAAAAATCGATTTGTCGTTCGTATAAATCGAAATAATGGGGAAAAGAGATTTTTTTTTTAGTTTTTGGATCAATGAGCTTTTGGAAATGATTCCTTTTACGAAATTCTCTACCTAATGCAAAAGGATTTAAAAAAAATCGATTTGTCGTTCGTATAAATCGAAATAATGGGGAAAAAAGATTTTTTAAAAAAGTTTTTGGATCAATGAGCTTTTGGAAATGATTCCTTTTACGAAATTCTCTACCAAATGCAAAGGATTTCAAAAAATCGATTTGCCGTTCGAATAAATGGAAAGAATGGGGAAATTTTTTTTTTTTTTAATCAGCATCCTCCGCATCATGCAGCACGTGTGTAGAGAATTAGGAATTCGTTTTAGACGTTGTTGTGAATAAAGAATTGAAAATTAGCCCATTATTTGTCTTCTTACGCGTTATCACGGTCAATGTGTAAATAATAAATATATTTCTATGCAAATCGATATATACTCCACACTCGAGGATTTATGTCTCTCGAGGAATAATTCAGTGTCAGTGGGTCAACCGCGCGCGCGGTGCGTGTGTTTCTCATTGGAAGTAAAGAGAAATCTTTTCTCCTTCTTTGCGCGCGCGATCTCACGAGAGAGGTTTTGTCCGGGTCCACAAACGCAATTCTTTCACGTGTCTCGCGGGACGAAATTCCGATATCCCAATTCGTGTCACTTGGAGGATCGCTTTTTGCCGGTTCAATGGTAATGGAAATTTCATTTCAAACGACCACTTTCGACTTGATAGAAAACGAAAACGGTGAAAAGTAAACTTTATTTTAAATTATTATCATTTTATTTTTAATTTTTAATATTTTTTTATCATTTATTATTTATTTTTAATTTTCAATTTTTAATATTATTTTATCATTTATTTTCCATTTTTAATTTTTAAGATTATTTTATTATTTATTATTTATTTTTAATTTTAATTTTAATATTATTTTATTATTTATTATTTATTTTTAATTTTGATATTATTTTATTATTTATTATTTATTATTTATTTTTAATTTTCAATATTATTTTATTATTTATTATTTATTTTTAATTTTTAATATTATTTTAACATTATTTATTATTTTTAATAATTATTTTAAAAAAATAAAATGAAAAATTATTATTTTTTGGTCGTTCGTTGAATTTATAATGAGCTTATTGAAAATTTTTCATCGGCAATGGTGTTTGTCCAAGTTTTTACTGATTGGGAACATTATTGTGGACAAAGAATGCGAGAGATCGTTCAAGATGCAACAATATGAAGCATGAATGAATTTTATAACGGCAAACGTTGTGCTTGTCGCGCAGTGTTCGAATTCCGCACGATGCATCAGCCGTTATAGTAAAAGCTTCGCAACCAAAGAAAGAGAGAAAGAGAGAGAGAGAGAGAAAAAAAGTTAACGATGAAGAGGCGATGAAACACGAGGCGAGCCTCAAGGAAGTGACTCGTGAGCTCTTCTCTCGGGTGAAAGTGGTCGGAGCCGGCTTCTTCGTATGTGCCACTGGAAAACCAAGCCTACCGACTACTTTTGCTCCGTTTATTTCCACTCCGTATATACATACCCATGTAATTATTTACTGGCCATGGAAAGAAAACGAAATGAAAAACACAATCCAGTACCGATTTTTCTTCACCAAGGGATTACAAAATTATTCGATCCCTAATAATAAATCGCTATTCGCAGTTACAATCAGTTTCAGCTTATTTATTTATTCTTGTTTATTTATTTTTATTTATTTAATTTATATTTTTCATTCTTATTTATTTAATTTATTTTTATTTACTTAATTTATATTATTTATTCTTATTTATTTAATTAATATTATTTATTCTTATTTATTTAATTAATTTTATTTGTTTTTATTTATTTTATTTATTTTATTTATTTTATTTATTTTATTTATTTTATTTTATTTATTTTATTTATTTTATTTATTTTATTTATTTTATTTATTTTATTTATTTTATTTATTTTATTTATTCTTATTTATTTTATTTATATCAAAGAGCTTTTTCGTCCTCGATCAAACTGTTTGCCTCTTTATTCTTTATTATTTCAGGACGAAAATGATTTAAAAAAAAAAAATTCATTTCGTGTGGCAAATTGATTTTCAGATCTTGAAAAAAATTCGTGCCTGGACAATTATTGTCTACGAAAAATTTCACTGATTTCAAAAATTTTTCAAAATTGCATAAATTTACGAAAACTTTTTTTTTTTTTTCATTTCCTCCAATTTTTTTCAATTATCGATGAATTTTGAGAATTTAAATCGTACCCTCTTTCCATCCGATTATTTTCAGTAACGGTAAGATTTTTCCATTCCATTTGTTTTTCTCGATGTTTTGAAATAAATTTGGTGATTAATTTTTAATCAGCGTTTTTTATAGAACGTCCATTAGCTGTAATGGATACGTTCGATTCGTGGTGTAATTTCGTACGTGCTCTACTATAGTACGATGGTCACTGTTACTTGAGTCAATGTACCGCCACGAGCTGCTATTCACCGTTCACCATTATTTCCACGTTTGCCACGTACGTACAGTTATTATATCTTGGTCAATCGAAGGTCGTTTTAAAAAACCTCGCAACCCTGACCCTTCACGTACGAGGATTACAAAAAAAATTTAACGGGAAAGTTGAGTGCCTGACGATCTCTTTTTTTTTTTTTGAACCATCAATTTTTTAAATTCAAAACTAAATGAAAATTTATCGGAACGAAATACAAAAAAGAAAACAACATTTAATTCTCGATTGATTGCTGACGAAATTTCGGAGTTTCGAAATTCTTTGCCTTTTCCTTGGGAGTTTCATAAATTCGTTTTCACGAAATAAACGTTTTTTCAGGGCCTGGAAGTTTCTTCAACGTGAGAGGGAACAATTATCCTCGAAATATTCCACGAAATGAAATTTTTTTGACGTTTAACAATTTTTTAGGATTTTTCAATCTCGTGAAATTTTTTTATGAAAAAAAACGTTCAATTGAGTTTTTTGTTTTCCACGTAATTTTTTTTTTATTAACGAAACTTTCTTGATAATGATGACAATGATGAGTGAGTTGGCTCAGATTTTTCACAGATTCTCGAGGCCCTTGTACAGATGCGACAGTTCAAGGAAAAAGAGATTGCAAGCAACGCACCTTCTGGGAGGTCGTGGAAAAGTGGCAGTTAGTGACGACGATAAAAACTAGAATTACGGTGATAGGATGAGTTTGTTTGAGAACGAATGTAACTGATTCCCCGAGTTTGTCAGATTTTGTTTCAAGAAAATTACGACGTCGTCGTGCATGAAATTAATAAATTTTGAAAAATAGAAAAAACGATGTTTTCCAAGATTTTTTTATTACATTTTTTAATTATATGATTAAAAATGTTACTAATTACACGATTTTGTTAAATTCGTTCCCAAAACGATCTCGTCGTCTCGTCACATACGAAACTCATGAATAAATTTAAAAAATAGAAATAATACATTTTTTTGAGGTTTTCCAATTAAAACGATAAATTTAAGGAGCAAAAATGTTAATAATTCCACAATTTTGTTAAATTTGTTCCCGAAACGATCAGATCGTCTCGTCACATACGAAACGCAAGAATAAATTTAAAAAAATAGAAATAAAACATTTTTTTGAGGTTTTTCAATCAAAACGATAAATTTAAGGAACAAAAATGTTAATAATTCAAAAATTTTGTTAAATTTGTTCCCGAAACGATCACATCGTCTCGTCACATACGAAACTCATGAAAAAATTCAAAAAATATAAATAATACATTTTTTTGAGGTTTTCCAATTAAAACGATAAATTTAAGGAGCAAAAATGTTAATAATTCCAAAATTTTGTCAAAATTTGTTCCCGAAACAATCACATCGTCTCGTCACGTATGAAACGCAAGAATAAATTTAAAAAATATAAATAATACATTTTTTTTAGGTTTTCCAATTGAATCGATAAATTAAAAAAGTAAAAATGTTAATAATTCCACAATTTTGTTAAAATTTGTTCCCGAAACGATCACGTCGTCTCGTCACATACGAAACTAATGAAAAAATTCAAAAAATGAAAATAATACATTTTTTTGAGGTTTTCCAATTAAAACGATAAATTTAAGGAGCAAAAATGTTAATAATTCCAAAATTTTGTCAAAATTTGTTCCCGAAACGATCACGTCGTCTCGTCACGTATGAAACTCATGAAAAAATTCAAAAAATAGAAATAATACATTTTTTTGAGGTTTTCCAAATTAAAACAATAAATTTAAGGAGCAAAAATGTTAATAATTCAAAAATTTTGTTAAATTTGTTCCCGAAACGATCACGTCGTCTCGTCACATACGAAACTCATGAAAAAATTTAAAAAATAAAAATAATTCATGTCTTTTGAGGTTTTCCAATTAAAACGATAAATTTAAGGAGCAAAAATGTTGATAATTCCAAAATTTGTTAAAATTTGTTTCCGAAACGATCACGTCGTCTCGTCACATACGAAACTCATGAAAAAATTTAAAAAATAAAAATAATTCATTTCTTTTGAGGTTTTCCCATCAAAACGATAAATAAAAGGAATAAAAATTCTGCTAATTCCACAATTTTGTCAAATTTTGATTACAGGAGAATTATGTCGTAATGCCAGGTAAAACGGCGATGAATGAGGGAAGGGATTGGTGAGGATTGTCTATGTATACATAAAAGAGAGGAGGATGAGCTTGTGTGTATAGTGGAGAAGAGCATAATATGTTGCGAATGTGGTTCTCCTTGACTGGGATAATCCCGCGTGACTGAGCTCCTTCGTAAGTGTGCGTGTGTGTCGAAAGTGTGTGTGTGTGTCTCCAGGTCAGATTGTAGCAGTAATGTATCTCTCGCGGTGGAGAATCATGAAAGCGAGAGCCATATATAATGTTCGAAATGATGCTATAGGAGCCGATCTTTTCGACGACTGGCATTCATAAAAACAAAAAAATTCTCGTAAAAAGTTCAATGTCAGTTTTTCGTGTTTTCGAATTTTTTAGCATTTTCGATTGTATAATAAATACCCAGAATTTTTTCGCATTAATTGACTTGATGATTTCGACAAGAAAGATTTTGTCATCTCGAATTTCGACTGTATGAAATAAATCACATCTAAACGTCCATACTCAGATGTTTGATTTTTTTGGTTTTCCATTATTCACCTCGAAAACAATTACGACCTTAATTTATAATTTTTTTGAAATTCTGTTGCTGAACGAAGAAATTTCACAGATTTTTTTTTACTCATTCCAATCTGTATACTGCGGAAATGAAATTTTGTTAAAAATCGTCGATATTTTGTTGAATACGGTAAACTAAATATTTTTTGATAATTTCAAAATTTTTGTTATTCCGGCGATATTTTGTTAAATATAGCAAAATATCGACGATTATTAAAATTGAAAAATTTAAATTAATTAATAAATTAATTGAATTAATCATTATCGACGATTATTAAAATTATGTAAAAATATTTTTAAAAAAGGCACAGTGGTCGATATTTGATATTCAATATTCGATATTTAACAAAATATCGACGATTTTTAACAAAATTTCATTCCCAGCGTGCCTTTTTTTAAATATTTTTTGATAATTTAAAATTTTTCGTTATTTTGGCAGAATATTTGGTTTCTAACGGAATTGTCAGCGAAATTTACGAGTGGAACGACGAAAATTTGCTTCCGAAGAGACTTTCTATAATATTTTTTGCTGCAATGACACTATTTTTGGGATTTTTCAAAAAAACGTTTAGTCGAACGTATCGAACAAAATATCCATCTTTTTCAACAAAATTTCGTTTTCAGTGTATAATTTACATCCAATCGACATTTTTCTAATATTCTCTGCAATTCGAAAAAAAAATGTTCAATAAATGATAAAACTCCGAGTACATTTTTGATCGGAAAGAAAAAAATCGTCGAGTTCCAATGGATATCAAAACTGCTATAAATCACACACCAGATCCCTGTGGAGCAGGTATAACCTGTTTTATTTTGAATCTCGGAAAGTTTTCAGGTCATTATTTTCATCAAAACATACATGCATATGTTTCCATTACGACATTTTATCCCCCGAATCCAAGTATTTTTAACACCAATCCACGAGAACCAGGATTAAGAAACCCAGACAGTTATAATGCTCGGAATCTTATTAATATACGAAACTATACCACCCAATATCATTTTTTGTACTTTCGCCTTCTGCCCACTTCATGCCTGATCATTCAAAACACTACATTGACAAACGTATTTGTTGGATGGAACTAAATCAATCAGTTCATTTTAACGACGATTTCATTGTTGCATTCATTCGCTGAAAACAAAATTTTGTTGGAAAAGATCGATATTTTGTTCGATACGTTCGACTAAACAGTTTTTTGAATAATTCCAAAAATTCTGTCAATGCAGCAAAAAATATTTCAGAAAGTCTCTTCGGAATCAAATTTTTGTCGTTCCAATTTCAAATTTTGCTGAAAATTCCATTAGAAACGAAATTCACTGCCAAAATAACGAAAATTAAGAGATTATTAAAAAAATACTGACGTATTCAACAAAATATTAACGATTTTTAACAAAATTTCATTTCCAGTGTCACTGAAAACAAAATTTTGTTGGAAAAGATCGATATTTTGTTCGATATGTTCGACCAAACGTTTTTTTTTTTAATAATCCCAAAAATTTTGTCGTCGCAGCAAAAAATATTTCAGAAAGTCTCTTCGGAATCAAATTTTTGTCGTTCCACTCGTAAATTTTGCTGACAATTCCATTAGAAACCAAATATTCTGCCAAAATAATGAAAATTTTGAAATTTTCAAAAAATATTTAGTTTATCGTATTCAACAAAATATCGACGATTTTTAACAAAATTTCATTTCCAAATTTTTGTGTCCTTGTAGTTTCATATATAGTCGATGTTCTGAAATGTTCGTGAGTTAATTAACTACGAGCAAATTTCAAGATGATGGCAATCTTTGCACCAATTAGAAAAAATCGAATTCCATTTTTTTTTAAATCGGAAGCTCGAAAAAAAATGTTGATGAAAAAAAATGAGAAACTTGATGAAAAAATTGATTGGTCGAGTCGTTACCAAAAAAGTTGGCACATCGTGTGCAAACTTGGGGATATTTCTTCCGACAGTAACGACACAGAATATAATTGAGCTCGTAATTGTGTTGGTAAAAATTGTTTATTCAACTTTTATTACTTTCTGGTTAGGACTGTGTGCTTAAAGGAATGTTGTTCCGCGTAATGATGCTATTAACTCGAAGCTGATGTTGTTGGATGGCTCCAACCCGGAAACTTTCGTTGGATGCATAGTTTCGAAATAGAAAGATTCACTAAACAAAAAATGCGAAATTTTTAATTTATCAATAAAATTGATAAATTAAAAAAACGAAACGTTCGATACATTGAGCTTCGACAAATAAATAATGGGCGTACGTGATAAAACTGTAACGAACGTGAAATAGATTTATCATGCGCGAAGCAGTCCGTCTGACTAAATCGGAACTTTTCTACTTGCTGCTCCGATTTCGATCTCGTGTCACGGAAATGCCACAGCAGACACTCTCTCTTTCTCTTTTTCTGTACACACATGTATATGCTCGAGTTGGTCATTCATTTTTCTCGTATTCTTTGTACATTTGACATTCCAGTCTCGTTTACCTTCCGCCTCATTTCCACGCACGTGGTCCCGCATTTTCTTCTCTCGTATACATTATTCAACATAATGGTAACAATTACTAGAAACTTTCGTTTTTTTTTCTTCCATTTCTGCGACTTTTACATATATTGTGAAACTCTGATACTTTTCATGGTTACTAAATAATATTTAACGAGTACTGCGCTCTGTACTTGATTTACGATTGCTTTAAATGAGTCTTGACATTACACTGAAAACAGAATTTTGTTGGAAAAGATCGATATTTTGTTCGATACGTTCGACTAAACGTTTTTTTGAATAATTTCAAAAATTCTGTCAATGCAGCAAAAAATATTCTAGAAAGTCTCTTTGGAAGCAAATTTTAGTCGTTCCACTCGTTAATTTCGCTGACTATTTCGTTAGAAACCAAATATACTGTTAAAGTAACGAAAAATTTCAAATTATCAAAAAATATTTAAAAAGGCACGCTGGGAATGAAATTTTGTTAAAAATCGTCGATATTTTGTTAAATATCGAATATTAAATATCGAATCCAGTGTGCTTTTTTTTAAATATTTTTTGATAATTTTTATAATCGTCGATAATAATTAATTCAATTAATATTAATTTTTGAATTTTAATAATCGTCGATATTTTGTTATATTTAACAAAATATCGCCGGAATAACAAAAATTTTGAAATTGTCAAGAAAATATTTAAAAAAGGCAGGCTGGGAATGAAATTTTGTTAAAAATCGTCGATATTTTGTTAAATATCGAATATTAAATATCGAATATCGACCAGTGTGCTTTTTTTTAAATATTTTTTGATAATTTTAATAATCGTTGATAATAATGAATTCAATTAATATTAATTTTTTAATTTTAATAATCGTCGATATTTTATTATATTCAACAAAATATCGCCGGAATAACAAAAATTTTGAAATTGTCAAAAAAATATTTAAAAAAGGCACGCTGGGAATGAAATTTTGTTAAAAATCTTTGATATTTTGTTAAATATCGAATATTAAATATCGAATATCGACCACTGTGCTTTTTTTAAATATTTTTTGATAATTTTAATAATCGTTGATAATAATTAATTCAATTAATATTAATTTTTTAATTTTAATAATCGTCGATATTTCGTTATATTTAACAAAATATCGCCGGAATAACAAAAATTTTGAAATTGTCAAAAAAATATTTAGTTACCGTATTCAACAAAATATCGACGATTTTTAACAAAATTTCATTCCCAGTGTCTAATCCAATCACTGAAAAGAAAATTTTGTTGAAAATTTCGATATTTTATTCAATACGTTCGAAAAAACGTTTTTTTTTTTTTGTATAATCCCAAAAATTTTGTCATCACAGCCACAAATATTCTAGAAAGTCTCTTCGGAAGCAAATATTTGTCGTTCCACTCGTAAATTTCGCTGACAATTCCGTAAGAAACGAAATGCACTGCCAAAATAACGAAAATTTAGAAATGATCAAAAAATATTTAGTTTATCGTGTTCAACAAAATATCGACGATTTTTAACAAAATCCCATTTCCAGTGTAGCAAAAAAAAAAAATTTCGATTCAACTCACCGCAAGAAAGCGGTGCTCTTCATTCTCATTCCTTCGGTGTCTTCTCTCGTAGAATTTTCGGCCCGGTCGTGAAAATAGAGACGCGGAGTAATGTGGAAACTTTTGTTATAAACAATTTCACGATATACCTCGAAACCAGTGTTTGCAGTATTTTATTTCTTATGCACACTCGTCGTGCACTTCGCGCAACGACAACATCGAACCTCGGGCCTCCCGCGATCGGTACTGAAACTCGCGAAAGGAAGCTTCGAGTGGCACACCGGTGCTGCTCGCCTCTCTTTCTTGATCCTGATGGTCGGTTCGTACACCGTTAAGGTGGGAGATCGTTTTACCACGACGACGACGAGAACGTCTAGGCTTCGTGGTCCTACACTCGTATTTTTCTTCTTCCCTCTCTTTTTTTTTTTCCTCGTCTCTGTTCGTCGTAGTGGGACGATTTTAAAGACCCGGACACGTTCGCGAAGAGACGGAAGTATTAAGGTGATGTGTAGCTGCTCGGGCACGAGAGCAGAAAATTTTTTTCTGCCTCCCTTCGAGATGTCGATCAAAAATTCAATAATTACGATTTTTTTTATTGAATTTCAAACTTTATCGTTGTCGCTAAATGTTGAGAGTTGCGTACGTTATTTTTTGCGAAACTGTCGGACCCGGCACATGGTTCACAAATAAAAAATGCGGAAAAAAATAATAAAAATTCCAAATATTTCGAAATTTTTTTCTTTCCAAGTTTTTATTCGAAATCGCGAACCTCTCGCGAAGGCTCGGATGACTTTGAGCTCTTCGAGCTCTCGTCGCTTGTATTTACACGCGAGTAGTCGCGTTACGATGCGGAGCTCAATTCGCCTTCTTCACGTGCCTAGTGCTTTTACTTCGGACTTTTTGCCGCGTCCGGCAGCAGCAGCAGCAGCAGGGGAGGCGATATTGGGAAGACGCGGTCACGTGGGGGAGAAACCTACGCTAGGATTTTCCCACCAATCCACCAATTTTATTGAATAACGTTTCGTCCGCGTGCGT
>JBAJMU010000001.1:1402595-1419417 GCA_037952995.1 Hyposoter didymator | reverse complement strand
GGTTTAAATTTTTTTTTTTGCAAAAAAAAAAAAACGAAGTGGAAAAAAATTTTTTAACGAAAAATACGCTCGGCGACCTTGAGATCCGGACCTCGATCACGAGAAATCGTTTTAACCTACGTGCGGGGAACATGACGTATCAAAAGATTCTTCGGACCAATCCGACTTGTTGCGAGAATCTTGTCCAGCAACGTAACTCGTTATTGTTGCGGGCTTCTGTATCAAGATTTGAGATTAAATTAACATAGGATTCTCCACCACGTAATAAACTTGGTGACGAAACATTATTTATAGGCACATTTGCGTTATTTACCGAATACAACGATTTGCGACCAGCAGATCGCTCGATATTGACAAATAATAAAATAAAGAATATAATAAATAGCAACAAAATTGATGAACAAAATTGGAAAAGCTTCACACCTTCTTGCTTCACCTAGTAAGGTCACTACTTGGTTGGGTGACCACTCAGCCACCCAGTGGCTCGCTGTTCAATCGCTGAACAGAGGCAGTTTTTCTCTGAGCATCACTCCAGCAGGTCTCTCAAGAACAGGAACACTGAGAATGGAATTTTATTAAAAATCGTCGATATTTTTTTGAATACGATAAACTAAATATTTTGAAAATATTATTTTTAAATAATATTTAAAAATATTATTTTTAAATAATATTTAAGAATATTATTTTTAAATATATTTAAATATGTTTAATTGAATATATTTTAATATATTTATTTGAATTGGATAAAAAGAAAATACTGCACTAGAAATGAAATTTCGTTAAAAATCGTCGATATTTTGTTGAATACGATAAACTAAATATTTTGAAAATATTATTTTTAAATAATATTTGAAAACATTATTTTGAGATAATATTTAAAAATATTACTTTTAAATAATATTTTAATATTAATAAAATATTATTTTAATATTAATAAAATATTATTTTAATATTTTAGTAATAATTTTAATAAAATATTATTTTAATATTTTAGTAAAATATTATTTTTAAATAATATTTAAAAATATATATTTGTCGTACTGTCGGCACGAATCCATGTATTGAATTGGATAAAAAGAAAATACTGCACTGGAAATGAAATTTTGTTAAAAATCGTCGATATTTTGTTGAATACGATAAACCAAATATTTTTTAAATAATTTCAAAATTTTCGTTATTTTGGCAGAATATTTGCTTTCTAACGGAATTGTCAGCGAAATTTACGAGTGGAATGACAAAAATTTGCTCCCAAAGAGGCTTTCTAAAATATTTCTTGCTGCAATGACACTATTTTTGGGATTATTCAAAAAAACATTTAGTCGAACGTCTTTTTTAACAAAATTTTCTTTTCAATGGAGAGAACCGATAAAGTATGACGAAAAGTGATGGGCATGGACTCGTAAAAACCCTCAAGGCTGTACGTAGGAACAACAAATAAAATATGTAATCACTTCTAAAAATAGACGAAGGTACGATCGAAAAATTAGTCATTAGAATCATCATTGATCATTTGTTCAAAAATAATGAGCATTGAAATCATTGCATTGAAAAGTTTTATTCTTCACGAAACATTGGTTGATTGCGACTTCCGCTTGTCAATGAATCACGCCGCGATGATACTTTAGACATAAACTCATAATTGTGAGCATTACAGACAGGCAGACAGAATAAGGAACGAAAAGAAAAAGGTAGGAAGAAGAAAAGTATTGTCGAGGTGTAAAGCTCCAAGATTTATGAGAAATCATTTGTGCACGCTCGCACACACAATATGTATACGTTAAGTATATATAATATTTGATTTGTCTCTGGCGTATGTATAGAATTCAAGTATTCACCCTCGAGCTACAAAACGACGTTTATAATTGTGGCTCGGTAAGAGAGACGTAAATTCTTAAGACCAAGGTAAGTATCCGCCTCAGGGTTCCCAATGCAACGCAACTAGTCTGTACAGTGTGTTTATAAATCGAGACAAACATACTCACACGGATATGTATCCATGTACCACCTCGTGTCTGAGCAAGAATGACTGAACATTTCCTGCTTCCTCGCGGAGAGCTTTGAACTCTGAACGACACACGAGTGAACATGGAGGATTTATTTTATCAAAATACTCGCTGAAAATTCAATTTTGTTGAAAAAGATCGATATTTTGTTCGATACGTTCGACTGAACGTTTTTTTGAAAAATCCCAAAAATTGTGTCATTGCAGCAAGAAATGTTTTAGAAAGTCTCTTTGGAAGCAAATTTTAGTCGTTCCACTCGTAAATTTCGCTGACAATTCTGTTAGAAACTCAATATTCTGCCTAAATAAGAAAAATTTTGAAATTATTTAAAAAATATTTAATTTTACGTGTTCAACGAAGTATTAACGATTTTTAACAAAATTTCATTTCCAGTGTCACTAAAAAGAAAATATCGTTGGAAAAGATGGATATTTTGTTCGATACGTTCGACTGAACGTTTTTTTGAAAAATCCCAAAAATTGTGTCGTTGCAGCAAGAAATGTTTTAGAAAGTCTCTTTGGAAGCAAATTTTAGTCGTTCCACTCGTAAATTTCGCTGATAATTCTGTTAGAAACTAAATATTCTGCCTAAATAAGAAAATTTTTGAATTATTTTAAAAATATTTAGTTTATCGTATTCAACAAAATATCGACGATTTTTTAATAAAATTTCATTTCCAGTGCAGTATTTTCTTTTTATCCAATTCAATTTTTATTTAAACAATATTAAGCTTGGCCAATCACTTCCGTTCAGTTGAAATGGATTCGTGTCCACAGTACAACAAATTTATATTTAAAAATATTATTTTTTTTAGAAATGGAATTTCCATGTTTTCGAAAACTCTCCTGAAAAGTCCGAAACATAAATATGTGAGAATTAGATCCACAACTTTTTGTGTTCTCAGTCGAATATTTCGCTGCAGGAACCAAATTTGCTTGTAAAAATGCATTTCTTTTTTTTTCCAATCAGAATCTTTCCCAACTTGAACTTGAACGACAAAGTAATTTTCGTCCTCACGAACTAACGAGAGCAAAAGAAAAGTGGTGGAGGAACAAGTCGCGGAGTGGGTTTGACCCAATTAAGCGCATCAACGGTTCCGCTCAGGTGCAACGGGGAAAAACCGAAAGTGCAAGTAGTTACCGCTCGTTTGGTCAGACAGGAAGGATTCTCCAAAGTACAGACGTCAAGAACCATTTGATTGGCTCATACAGTTGTAAACGTTCGTAGGAAAGAGCAAAAGATGCAAAAGACTCAATAGAGACGTAACCACTTGATCGATAATCTTTGAATTAATTCCGCAGAGTAATTACAGTCACGGCAACGAGGTCTGGCGAAGTAAAAAAAAAAAAAATAAATAAGCAAAGAATTCATGTAAAACGTACAATTGAGAAAAAGTAGCAAAGAGCGGAAACAAAGGCGATGGAATAAAAAATCTTGGGAAAATGAAAGTTGTCGAGTCATCGACTTAATTGTTGGGTTATTAATCCGCTGGTAATCCAGGAATTTAAGTTTTCTGCTAATTCGTGAGACGTCCCGCGTCAACATTATTCGTGGGATATAACTTTCGAGCAACGTTATTTTCACTTTGGGGTCAATGGCGCTGGAATGTCATTTGAATAAATTATAAATTCATTTCCTTCGTTTCAATGGCTCTTTATCAACGCTTTTGCTACTGGCGTCTTGATCGAAGGAATGGTGACTCGGAAAACAGGTGAAATTTCGATAAACATCATATGCGATCGAAATGGACCAGCAGGTTAAGAATTCGAATGCTTGTCAATGAGGAAAATACTGTTTTTTAATCTCACACGTGTCAATAAATATTGTAATTCACTCTTTCTAGGCAGTATAAATGAAAAGGCACACTGGGAATTAAATTTTTTTTTAAATCGTCGATATTTTATTATATTTAACAAAATATCGACGATTTTTAACAAAATTTATTAAAATTATTAAAAAATATTTAAAAAAAGGCACACTGGTCGATATTCGATATTTAATATTCGATATTTAACAGAATATCGACGATTTTTAACAAAATTTATTAAAATTATATAATTATAATTATTTTATAATTACATTTATTAAAATTTATTAAAATTATTTGAAAAAATTAAAAAAAGGCACCCTGGTCGATATTCGATATTTAATATTCGATATTTGACAAAATATCGACGATTTTTAACAAAATTTATTAATATTCTATAATTATTATTATATTATTATTATATTTATCAAAATTTATTAAAATTATTAGAAAATATTAAAAAAAGGCACCCTGGTCGATATTCGATATTTAATATTCGATATTTAACAAAATATCGACGATTTTTAACAAAATTTCATTCCCAGTGTGCCTTTTTTTAAAATTTTTTAAATATTGCAAAATTTTCGTTATTTTGGCAGTAAATTTGGTTCCTAACGGAATTGTCAGCGAAATTTAGGAGTGGAACGACAAAAATGTCCAAAGATACTTTCTGAAATATTTTTTTGCTGCATTGACACAATTTTTAGAATTTCAAAAAAAACGATCACGTATCGAACAAAATATGCATCTTTTTCAACAAAATTTTGTCGTCAGTGCAGGAAGATCGCTCGATTGATAAAAATTTAGAAATATTTGTAAATCAATTCCCAAAATGTACGAACGACATTAAAAATGTTGGTCAATTTTGTTTCTTTGTTCGGTTTGAAACTAATAATTGCAAGTCGCAAACAAGGATTGCAATAAATATTAAAAAAAATGAAGAAAAAATAAGATCGCGGGTCTCGTGATCTTGAAATCGGCGGAGGGGCAGTCTCATCGCAATATTTTTCCTCATTCGTAGCGGAAACAAATGATTAATTATTGAAACTAGTTTTTCGTTTGTTATCGAGTTTTCGCTGGCCGTCGTTACTGACAATACTTTCACGTCGAGTTGACCAGGTGGTAGGATCCTCCGACGCGGCACGGTAGTGGGACTTAGGGGGTCAGTGAGGCGGCGAGGGGAAGAGAGAGAGGAACCGCGAGTCACGGGACTCGAAGTCACGGGACTCAGTGAAAGTGTCAGAGAGAGACGGAGCAAGGCCAGGCTTCGCGCGGTCTTTCTCTTTCTTTTTTCCTTGCTCGTGCGGCGGTTGCCTTCTCGCGCTCTCGCGCGCGCGCGCGCGGTTTATAGTAGTCGCGCCGCACGGTATCAAACGGTCTCGTCGCTCTCGCCATTCTTCCAACGGCAACGGGCATCAGTGGAACACGAAACAAACATCCTCGAGCATTCACGTATAAGAACATGTACCGCGGCTGTTGTCTCTGCATCTCGTCCCTCTCTGCGTACGAGTATCCGAGCGAGCACTCCTTAAGGAGCATCCAACTTATCGTACAGTCTCGTCCAATCGCTCGAATTAACAAACAATTAAATTTTTAAGTTTCAATTCACTGGAAACAAAATTTTGTCGAAAAAGATCGATATTTTGTTCGATACGGTCCAAAAAACGTTTTTTTCGAATAATCCCCAAAATTGTGTCATTGCAGCCAGAAATATTTTAGAAAGTCCCTTTGAAAGCAAATTTTAGTCGTTCCACTCGAAAATTTCGCTGACAATTTCGTTAGAAACTAAATATTCTGCCAAAATAACGAAAATTTTGAAATTATTTTAAAAATATTTAGTTTGACGTGTTCAACGAAATATTAACGATTTTTGACAAAATTTCATTTGCAGTGTCACTGAAAAGAAAATTTTGTTGAAAAAGATCGATATTTTGTTCGATCCGTTCGAAAAATCGTTTTTTTCGAATGATCCCCAAAATTGTGTCATTGCAGCAAGAAATATTTTAGAAAGTCCCTTTGAAAGCAAATTTTAGGCGTTCCACTCGAAAATTTCGCTGACAATTTCGTTAGAAACTAAATATTCTGCCAAAATAACGAAAATTTTGAAATTATTTTAAAAATATTTAGTTTGACGTGTTCAACGAAATATTAACGATTTTTGACAAAATTTCATTTGCAGTGTCACTGAAAAGAAAATTTTGTTGAAAAAGATCGATATTTTGTTCGATCCGTTCGAAAAATCGTTTTTTTCGAATGATCCCCAAAATTGTGTCATTGCAGCAAGAAATATTTTAGAAAGTCCCTTTGAAAGCAAATTTTAGGCGTTCCACTCGAAAATTTCGCTGACAATTTCGTTAGAAACTAAATATTCTGCCAAAATAACGAAAATTTTGAAATTATTTTAAAAATATTTAGTTTGACGTGTTCAACGAAATATTAACGATTTTTGACAAAATTTCATTTGCAGTGTCACTGAAAAGAAAATTTTGTTGAAAAAGATCGATATTTTGTTCGATCCGTTCGAAAAATCGTTTTTTTCGAATGATCCCCAAAATTGTGTCATTGCAGCAAGAAATATTTTAGAAAGTCCCTTTGAAAGCAAATTTTAGGCGTTCCACTCGAAAATTTCGCTGACAATTTCGTTAGAAACTAAATATTCTGCCAAAATAACGAAAATTTTGAAATTATTTTAAAAATATTTAGTTTGACGTCTTCAACGAAATATTAACGATTTTTGACAAAATTTCATTACCAGTGTCACTGAATACAAAATTTTGTCGAAAAAGATCGATATTTTGTTCGATACGTTCGACTAAACGATTTTTTAAATAATCCCAAGAATTGTGTCATTGCAGCAAGAAATATTTTAGAAAATCTGTTCGGAAGCAAATTTTAGTCGTTCCACTCGTAAATCTTGCTGACAATTCTGTTAGAAACTAAATATTCTGCCAAAATAAGAAAAATTTTAAAATTATTTAAAAAATATTTAGTTTGACGTGTTCAACGAAATATTAAGGATTTTTAACAAAATTTCTTTTCCAGTGTCACTGAAAAGAAAATTTTGTTGAAAAAGATCGATATTTTGTTCGATACGTTCGAAAAAACGTTTTTTTGCTGTAGAAATCGTGGCAGTCATTTTTTTTGATTCAATGGATTTTTAATCGGACTGTACGCGTCTCGTCTTTTAACCCCGATGCATATGAGCTGCTCATCGTTTTTAATCGGACTGTACGCGTCTCGTCTTTTAACCCCGATGCATATGAGCTGCTCATCGTTGTGCACACAATGTGACTACTGCATACAAGGAGTATGTGATGATAATACTCAAAAATGCCCAAATGACTGGTCGTTATGAAAAATAGAGGAAATGCGAAAGGGCAAGAGAGAGAGGGAGAGCGCGATTGACGAAGAGTGTCAAAAGTTTATTCAAGCTGCGTGTACAATCGTAAATATACAGTAGTAAAAAAAAATTTGCATTCTTCATCCGTTTCAGATCCTCGACATCCTACTGTTTACGAATTTACATCCATGTCCACAAAGTTTTTTTTCTTCTCCTGTTCCTCACCTGTTTTTTTCTTTACTCATGCTTGTTAACATGAAATCAACAAAATCACTCTTTCCTCACAGAACAAAATAATATGCAGTTTTTTTTATTTCATCTCTAGTTTCCGAACATTTTTTATTTTTTTAAATTTTTTAACAAATTTTATTTTAAAAAAAATGTTTTTCATATATAATTATTTTTGGATTTGGAAAATGGATAAAAAAATAATGTGCAGTTTTTTAAATTTTATCTCTAGTTTCCGAACATTTTTTAAATTTATTAAAATTTTTTTTTTCTTATATATATCTATTTTTGGATTTGGAAAATGGATAAAAAAATAATGAATAAATAAATAAATTAATAATAATCAATTATTAATTATTATAATTTTGAATTATAATTATTATAATTATAATAATTAATTATTAATTATTGTAATTTTGAATTATAATTATTATAATTATAATGATTAATTATTAATTATTATAATTTTGAATTATAATTATTATAATTATAATGATTAATTATTAATTATTATAATTTTGAATTATAATCATTATAATTATAATAATTAATAATTAATTATTATAATTTTTATTTTTATTAATAANAAAACGAATATGAAGCATTTCTCCCGAGCAGGCTGGACGCATGAATTTTGGAATCTTGTCATTCTCGACACTTGACGCTTCTGATCAGCAGGTATGTAATTACGACACTTTGCGTTCTCGTTTCGTCGCGACGTTACGCGGCGGCAGTAATATCAGTGACGGGTGAGAATTAATAATCATCGTGGTCGCGCAGACCCAGAGCCGATAGCTCTTGAAGGAACGCGATTTAATGAACGCACATACGTGCGCTCGATCTCGTTGCGTTTGTGCGTCGTGACGTCATCGTTTACGGACGCGACGATAATTATCGTCGTCTCTCTCCCCCCCGCACCATTTAAACTCGTGAGCAGCATGCCACTCAAAACTTTCTTCGCGATCTCTACGAATTCCCTGCGTGCTGATCGATCCACGAAACACGAGTCTTCCATATTTTTTATACGACTCTGTTCGCCTCGAGGATACGACGAGAAAAAAAAAGCTCCATTGATTTTTGGGCTGTTATCGTGTCCGCACGATTAATTCTCAGGAATTCGTCAATTTTCCATTTTGCATCAAAAAGAAATCTAAAGATTTTCATACATTGAGTTGAATTTGTTTAAACATTTCCGGCTTGTTTCATTTTCTTCTGATGGAATTTTTATTGCTGTGAGCTCGCGTTTTGTGGATTTGGAAAATCAATCAAGTTTTTCATCGCACTGCGGAGGCTTTAGGGAAATTCTTATTGATCGAGGAAATTTGTTGTATAAAAAAATACGGCTGCATCCTTTTTAAGCAGGGTTGCTACACACAATAGGGTTGCCATGTTAGAAGCATAGGGAAATTCGAAATTATTAGAATTTAATTAAATTTGGTGAGAATATTCTTTTTAGTATTAAATATGAATATACAAATTTTTCAAGATTTTTCTTCTACATAGTTTTTGAGCAATCGAATACTAGAGCTTACATGCAAAAGCAAAGGATTCATATACATGTAGTCATGTCTTTTGCAATATTTATTTGAAAAATTGAAATTTTATATTTCAGACCAATTTCTAATCAATCAATCTAATCAATTCGAAATTATTAGAATTAAATGAAATTTGGTGAGTATATTCTTTATTATTAAATATGAATATACAAATTTTTAAAGATTTTTCTTCTACATAGTTTTTGAAAAATTGAAATTTTATATTTCATGCCAATTTCTAATCAATCAATCTAATCAATTCGAAATGAGTATAATTTAAATAAATTTGTTGAGTTTATTTCTTTAGTATTAAATATGAATTTACAAATTTTTGAAGATTTTTCTTCTACATAGTTTTTGAAAAATTGAAATTTTATACTTCAGACCAATTTCTAATCGATCGATCTAATCAATTCGAAATTATTAGAATTTGATGAAATTTGTTGCGTATATTCTTTAGTATTAAATATGAATTGACAAATTTTTCAACATTTTTCTTCCACATAGTTTTTGAAAAATAAAAATTTTATATCTCATACCAATTTCTAATCAATTCGAAATGAGTATAATTTAAATAAATTTTTTGATTTTATTTCTTTAGTATTAAATATGAATTTACAAATCTTTGAAGATTTTTCTTCTTTTTTAATGAAAAATCGAAAAAATCTTCGAACAAGCGAGTCCTTATGGTGCGAACGATTTTTTTTAATGGTCGTTTCGCGAGTGCAGCTGTGAAAATTAATCGATCTAGAAATATTTCCATGCGAAAAGATCGCTCAAGCATACGCACGTTGTCATCTGGCGATGACAACGAATTTGTTTATTTATCAGGTTGTTTGTGCGGATCGGTATTTTTGGGTGAAAGTAGCGCTTCTCGTGTTTGTCGTTTGGTTGACTTTCGGGACGGTGTGTCCGCAGCGTTGTGAGAGTCTCTTTTGTCAGTCAAAGATTTCTATACAGGTCCGCGTGAGAATTTTATTTGTATTTTTTGTTTTTCGTCATTCACGAGAACGTGCGCCGAGACGCGTCGAGAAAGATATCGGGTGACTATCGATCGATGGTAATCCGATCGAAATATGTGTCAGTGTGTCGAGTCGTTTGCTCATATGGTGCAACAATCAACGCTTATATTCGTCATACACGTGCTCAACGGTTACTCAATTATTTCAAGCTCACAATAATGCTCGACACCGCAACATTTTTTTAAAGATCATCGATCCTCAACCTCCAACGCGCTTCAACATCGGTAAAAATAAAAAAACATGGAAAAGTTACAAAAAAAATTGCCTTCGTGAAAAATCGATTCGCCATAAATGGAAAATTTATAAAAAGTTTTCACAATCTTTTTACGGCGTACACCGGGAATGATTTTTTTTTTTAAATCGTATTTTTTAATAATTTCAAAATTTTCGTTATTTTGACAGTATATTTGGTTTCTAACGGAATTGTCAGCGAAATTTACGAGTGGATCGACTAAAATTTGCTTACGAAGAGACTTTCTAAAATATTTTTTGATAATTTCAAAATTTTCGTTATTTTCGCAGTCAATTTTGTTTGTAACGAAATTGTCAGCGAAATTTACGAGTGGATCGACTAAAATTTGCTTACGAAGAGACTTTCTAAAATATTTTTTGATAATTTCAAAATTTTTGTTATTTTGGCCGTAAATTTTGTTTCTAACGAAATTGTCAGCGAAATTTACGAGTGCATCGACTAAAATTTGCTTACGAAGAGACTTTCTAAAATATTTTTTGATAATTTCAAAATTTTCGTCATTTTGGCAGTAAATTTTGTTTGTAACGAAATTGTCAGCGAAATTTACGAGTGGATCGACTAAAATTTGCTTACGAAGAGACTTTCTAAAATATTTTTTGATAATTTCAAAATTTTTGTTATTTTGGCCGTAAATTTTGTTTCTAACGAAATTGTCAGCGAAATTTACGAGTGGATCGACTAAAATTTGACTTTCTGAAATATTTTTTGCTGCATTGACAGAATTTTTGGAATTATTCAAGAAAAACGTTTAGACGAACGTATCGAACAAAATATCGATCTTTTCCAACAAAATTTTGTTTTCAGTGTATAAATTTCTCTCCATGTTTTCTCAGTGTAACGAAAATTTTGAAATTATGAAAAAATAATTGAAAAAATATTCACGATTTTTAACAAAATTTCACTCCCAGTGCATTCTCCCCAAAATGACGTTTGCGATAAATGAATGATATTTATAAATGTACTGTGCCTCGCGAAATAGAGCATGTCTAGCGTCCGAATGCAGTGGCGATTGTGAGCATGGAAACTATGATTACGAGTCAATCGGTCGATCAAGTGGGCCTTGAACCGATTTCAATCGCTACGTATGCTTTTCGCTCTTCCTCTCTCTCTCTCTCACACATCAATGTCAACTCTCATCATGAATCGCAACAGTCTCGCTCTCTCGCTCACTCTTTGTCGTCATTAATGTACAAAAGTGGGTGACTCCGTATTCGTGCATCCTCCTCCTACTTTTCCTGCATGTCCTCGCGTCTTCTCGGATTCTTGTTCGCAAACTCTATAACGAGTGATTTGCTCACACGGTATAGCTAGTCTGACGATGGTCGTACGTGTCGTCATCTCTAATTATTCGTTCATTCCGGATCATTCGATCCACACTGGAAAAGAAATTTTGTTAAAAATCGTCGATATTTTGTTGAACACGGTAAACTAAATATTTTTTTATATTTTCAAAATTTTTGTTATTCCGGCAGCATATTTGGTTTCTAACGGAATTGTCAGCGAAATTTACGAATGGAACGAAAATTTGCTTCCGGAGAGACTTTCTAAAATATTTTTTGTTGCAATGACACAATTTTTGGGATTATTCGAAAATTTAATTAAAATTAAACTTTTAATTAAATTTATTAAAGGGGGAAAAAAATATTCAAATATATTCAATTAATTTAATTAACAATCAATTTATTATTTGATTTAAAAAAATATTCAAAGTTTCGAACAAATTTTCAAAATTTCAAGCTTTTCGTTATTTCGGCAGTAAATTTGGTTTCTAACGGAATTGTCAGCGAAATTTACGAGTGGAGCGACTAAAATTTGCTTCCGAAGAGATTTTCTAAAATATTTTTTGCTGCAGTGACAAAATTTTTGGGATTATTGAAAAAAACGTTTAGTCAAACGTATCGAACGAAATATCCATCTTTTTTAACAAAATTCTGTTTTCAGTGCGAGAGGAACGACAAAAATGTATTTCTGAAGAGAATTTTTGGGAATATTCAAAAAAACTTTCAGTTTCAACAAAATTTTGTTTTCAGTGTGCGTGCAAGAATCGATTACGCAGCTACGCAATACTAGAGCTGATGCAAAAACTATTAAAATCCGATTCGTTTAACGTTTCGAGAAAACACTCGCATTTGCAGTCATTTTCTTGGTGCTACACCTGCGGCGACTATTGTGAATTAGTATTAACGTAGATATATATACCCGTTCATTTTACCTTTCTCCGGGTTACGTCACGATACAGTGATTATCCCACGCCCACATCACATCGGTTCGTTACGTACGGCGATATTTTTGCTAACGAACAATTGCCTAGGAATTGCATGTTCTTATCACTCCTTCCTTATACATTGTTCGTTATCATTACTTTCATGTCTTTTGTCTTTTCAGCTCCATTAGTTTGGAGAAAAAATTCATAAAGTCCATTATTGCTTTCTATCATTGGGTTGTTTTCTTTTTATATAATAGGAAGGTTGGTATTGAATTTGGGAAATATTGCTCAAGCGATTTAAATTTCATGATTTTTCGAATTTTTTGAAAATCTGATTTTTTCGAAAAATCGTCAAATTTCTGAAAATTTTGTAAGATATTCTTTCTTTGTTTTCTTTGTATATAATAGGAAGGTTGGTTTTGAATTTGGGAAATATTGGTCAAGCGGTTTAAATTTCATGATTTTTAGAATTTTTTGAAAATCCGATTTTTTCGAAAAATCGTCCAACTGCTCAAATTTCTGAAAATTTTGTAAGATATTCTTCCTTCGTATTCTTTGTATATAATAGGAAGGTTGGTATCGAATTTGGGAAATATTGGTTGAGCGGTTTAAATTTCATTTTTTTTTTGAATTTTTTGAAAATCTGATTATTTCGAAAAATCGTCAAATTTCTGAAAATTTTTAAAGATATTTTTTCTTTGTTTTCTTTGTCGTTTTTTCTTTCACGTAAGCCCGGACGATAACCAGCGGAGCTGGCCATCCCATTTGCTGGTATTCGTACAACGAGATCGACTGAATAAGCACAAAGCGGCGAATGTGGAATGTTGGGGGAGTGATAACGTCGTAGTTGGTGAATAAATGAACCAGGAACAGTGTTGAACGTGCGATGTAGCCTCTTGGGCTATATTCGCAGTTGCATATGCACGTTGGAGGAATATACGAGCCGTGCACTGACCCGCTTTCCGCCTTCAGACATCCTTGTTTCATAACACTACGAGCCACGAGGGCTCGCGCACAACTTGTGCAGCATTGGCTCGTGCGATATGCACCTTACAATTTCCAACGTAAGACGCGACTGCATCGACCGAAAGACTCATCTTCTTTTTTCTCCGAGACGTATAGTCTCCTTGCATTTCTTTTTGCGGTGCATTCACACCCAATGCAAAATTCGTACTGTCACTAAAAACCACCAGCAGTTTTACACTGAAAACAAAATTTTGATTAAAAAAGATGAATATTTTGTTCGATACGTTCTACTAAACGTTTTTTTGAATAATCCCAAAGATTTGTGTCAATGCAGCAAAAAATATTTCAGAAAGTCTCATTGGAATCAAATTTTTGTCGTTCTACTCGTTAATTTCGCTGACAATTCCGTTAGAAACCAAATATGCGGCCGGAATAACAAAAATTTTGAAATTATCAAAAAATATTAAAAAAAGGCACACTGGGAATGAAATTTTGTTAAAAATCGTCGATATTTTGTTAAATATCGAATATCAAATATCGAATATCGACCAGGGTGCGTTTTTTAATATTTTTTAATAATATTAATAAATTTTGATAAATATAATTATAATAAAATATCAATATAATTATAATCTAATTATAATTATAGAAGTTTAATAAATTTTGTTAAAAATCGTCGATATTTTGTTAAATATCGAATATTAAATATCGAATATCTACCAGGGTGCCTTTTTTAAATACTTTTTAATAATTTTAATAAATTTTGATAAATACAATTATAATAGAATATAAATATAATTATAACATAATTATAATTATAGAATTTTAAGAAATTTTGTTAAAAATCGTCCATATTTTTTTAAATATCGAATATTGAATGTCGAATATCGACCAGGGTGCCTTTTTTGATATTTTTTTAGTAATTTTAATAAATTTTGATAAATATAATTATAATATAATTATAATTACAGAATTTTAATAAATTTTGTTAAAAATCGTCGATATTTTGTAAAACTAAATAAAAAATTTACTTTATTATTTACTTCGATCTGTCGTTCAATTTTTTATTACGAATCTATTCAAATTTATAGTTAATTAGACTTTCGCTTCGAGCTCCAAAGTTTGGGGCAGGAAAAAGTCACTCGGTTGTTAGAGATTCTTGTCGTGAAAGTTTTTGGGACTCTCGCATCGTTTTGAATGTGTTTTATGGGTTTGATTTTTAGCTCCTCGTGTATTTGCCTTCTGAGAATTATTCAGGTCGGTTTGGAGGCTTTTAGGAAAAGAAATTGAGCGTTTAAGACTCGCATTTGTACGATCCAACAACCAGCATCAGGTCGCATCGTCTGCTCTCAGGTCAAGTATTTATATCTGACGAAGCAGAATTTTAAGGGAATAGAAAAAAGTGACAGATTGTCGTTATAAATTACTGACGACGTTTCATTGAAAGAAAAAAAAACCTTTCAACGCCCAAAGCAAACGTCCGAAGAAATAAATAATGTCACTATAATTGGAGAATCCAAACTTTCAATGAGATTTCTAATCTCAAAATCGTCCCTTCTTTCTGCGAAATGGCATATTACGGTTTTTAATAATTTTCCTTTTTTTTACAACGGGGAATAAATAAATGATGGTGNATGTAAAATTGCAATTAATTACACAATTAAAAACGCCAAATCCGTCATTTCGCGATGCATGGCATTACGGTTTTGAATAATTTTCTTTTTTTTTACAACGGGGTAATAAATAAATGACGGTGAAAAATTTGTATTCGATTTTTGGAAATTACTGTAATTTGAATGAAAACTTTGTAGTGTCTATTCGGATGTGAAATTGCAATTAATTACGCAATTAAAAACGCCGAATCCGTCATTTTGCGATGCATGGCATTACGGTTTTTAATAATTTTCTTTTTTTTTANCATGGCATTACGGTTTTGAATAATTTTCTTTTTTTTTACAACGGGGTAATAAATAAATGACGGTGAAAAATTTGTATTCGATTTTTGGGAATTACTGTAATTTGAATGAAAACTTTGTAGTGTCTATTTGGATGTGAAATTGCAATTAATTATACGCAATTAAAAACGCCAAATCCGTCATTTCGCCATGCATGGCATTACGGTTTTTAATAATTTTCCTTTTTTTTTACAACGGGGTAATAAATAAATGATGGTCAAAAATTTGTATTCGATTTTTGGGAATTATTGAAATTTGAATGAAAACTTTGTAGTGTCCATTTGGATGTGAAATTGCAATTAATTACGCAATTAAAAACGCCAAATCTGTCATTTTGCGATGCGTTGCATTCCGATAAAATAGATCCCGTCTGAAAAGAAAATTTTGTTGAAAAAGATGGATATTTTGTTGGATAAAACGACTATAGAAAATCCCATGTGTCTGCACACGTAGTAATATAACTGCGCGAGTGATATGACCACGCAGATCATATCTGGCTACTCCGTGGTTCTGTACACTGTACGAGAGAACTGGCGTGTTGCGACTGCAGCGGGGGAGACCGGAAGCGGAATGATCGCTGCATCCACGCGAAGAGAAACGAGGTAAAAAGAAAGAGAGGAAAATGAAAGGAGACAAAAAATGTGCAGTGGTTTGTAAGAGAAACGAAAATGGCCGGTGACCTCGTGGACATAACAGACGTCATTGTATATGTATGAACTCATAAATACATGCCCATCACATGGTGGCAAGAGATATATGTCAAATATGAAATTGAATTTCCTCCGCATAAGAAAACAATGATGCTCGTGTCTTAGGACGTCACATTTTCACGTTTTTCCTCTCGTTTCCGCAGCAAGGATTCGCATTTATTAAAAACTCTTTAAACAACCAGATCAGAATGGAAATAGCTTATAAACGATTCAATTAATAAAATTAATCTGTTGAGTGAATTTCATATTCTTGTTGTTAAAATTTATGTAACGGGATGACCAAACTTTTGAAATGCAACGAATAAATCACTGGGAATGAAATTTTGTTAAAAATCGTCGATATTTTGTTGAATACGGTAAACTAAATATTTTTTGATAATNTGATAATTTCTAAATTTTCGTTATTTATGCAGTGTATTTGGTTTCTAACGAAATTGTCGGCGAAATTTACGAGTGGAACGACTAAAATTTAATTCCGAAGAGACTTTCTAACATTCTTTCGCTGCAGTGACATAATTTTTGGGATTTTTCAAACAAAAACGTTTAGTCGAACGTATCGAACGAAATATCCATCTTTTTCAAAAAAATTTTGTTTTCAGTGTGACATGAGAATAAGAAAATCCCCATGAGCCTTAGCCATGAGTTCCAATTCCCATGAAAAATGTTGCCACTTTTAGTTCACGACTGTCAACTATTCCATTAATTTTGACAACTCATCGTACCTCATTATAATAATCTCGAAATTCTTTTTGACACTGAAAAACGCTCCTCATTGCGACGAATCCAAATTCTTCTGC
>JBAJMU010000001.1:1376936-1402034 GCA_037952995.1 Hyposoter didymator | reverse complement strand
AAAAAAAAAAAAAAAAAAAAATCAACAGCAGGCTCTTATGTCCAAAGGCTCGATTTCCTGTTTGGACTCAAAGCGATCGAAGCACCGGTACGGGAGAGAAAAAAAAGAGAATGAGAAGAAGCAGAAAACGTTTTGCCGAGAGACGGTAATCTCGTTTTGGAGAAAGCAATACGGTGGGTTCTTCTCGCGACGAGTCTCAAGCCAGTGCTGTAAAGACGTTAACGTATACGCGTATGTGCACAGCTATACAGAGAGATTAAATAAAAAGCAGCAACAGCGACGCAGCAGACAACGCGAAGAGTTCTTGTCAGAATCAAAAAGAAGAAGAAAATCGAAGGGGCGGGCAGAGGGAGGAGGAGGAAAAAAACTAGGAGAACGACCTCGCGACGAGATTCTCGCTCGCGAGTCAGGAAAGTGTGATTAGCCGAACAAGCGCTCCGGTTTATTCTCCTTGTCCGCCCATAGTAGTCGCGGACGCGCACTGCAGAATCGCTTCTCAACTTTTTCAAACACTCCACCGCTCTCGGAGCCTCCATTTCGATCGCTACAACTATGAGTGAGTACTTAATGGCTCTCGGGACACCTGGGAGTACGAGTGAGTGACTGCGAAGACGGGAAAACCGCCACTTCCGGTCTCGATGATGATAAAAAACGACAATAACTCTCACGAGCCTTTGGATTCTTTGATCGAGTCGCCACGGAGAGTCGCAATTTGTCCCTCACCACGTGCACTTGAATCTCGATGCTCTTACATCGCGACGACGCGGTGCGATTACAAGGAGAAAAAAAATCCATGAAATGAAAAATCCATAGCTTGCGAATGAAAAAAAATGTTTTACAACTAAATTGGCAAAGACCTCGATCGCAAGGATTCAAAATAATGCAGACCTCGTGCTGCACTTGCAAATTCAATGACGCGGACCTCTCATCCCGAGATGGTATTACGTCCAGCTGGTAAATTCTGCTGACTGACTGTCGAGGATTGAAAACGCGAGGATAAATAAACAAAGTCCAGAGATGTCGATTAAAAAAATGGCTCCACGTGAAAATGTTTTTCACGCTCATCTCGATGACACGAAGTTCCAAAGGGCTGACTACTATAGTTCAGACCGTGGTCGTGATGTATTTGGAGGCCATACTCTAATCGAAAAGGCAACCAGAACCAAAAGGAACGTCTTTTTCGTTCTCGAGACATTTCTATTTTTTTTTGTTCCTGCGAATCTTTCAAATACTTTCGAAAAAATGACACGTGCTCAATTCGGATTTGAATTTTAAAAAATACAATCGATCGATCGCCCGGAAAAATGCCATACAGATATTTAAAAAATAAAAAAGCAGCATTGGATATAAAATTTTGTTAAAAATCGTCGATATTTTTTTGAACACGATAAACTAAATATTTTTTTTGATAATTTCAAAATTTTTGTTATTTTGGCAGCATATTTGGTTTCTAACGAAATTGGCAGCGAAATTTACGAGTGGAACGACTAAAATTTGCTTCCGAAGAGACTTTCTAAAATATTTTTTGCTGCAATGACAAAATTTTTGGGATTATTCAAAAAAAACGTTTAGTCGAACGTATCGAACAAAATATTCATCTTTTTCAACAAAATTTTGTTAAAAATCGTCGATATTTTGTTGAATTTGATAAACTTTTTTCATAATTTCAAAATTTTCGTTATTTTGGCAGCATATTTGGTTTCTAACGAAATTGTCAGCGAAATTTACGAGTGGAACGACTAAAATTTGCTTCCGAAGAGACTTTCTAAAATATTTTTTGCTGCAATGACAAAATTTTTGGGATTATTCAAAAAAAAAAACGTTTAGTCGAACGTATCGAACAAAATTTTCATCTTTTTCAACAAAATTTCGTATTCACTGAGCTTCAAACATTTACTGGTCAAGGAACAGCAGACTGCGGATTATTGAAAAAACGGAGCAACGATTCCACGATCGTCGGTAACGATCGCATGAAGAACCGCAAAAAAAAGTCAATCTCAAAAAAAAAAAATGATAAAAAATCGATGTAGAAATTTGAAGAAGAAACGAAAAAGCGTTTGAGCAACGATACCGCGGAGAGAACGAATCTCTCTCGCGACACATAAAAGTTAAAAAAAAAAACAACGACGTATGTGTTGAGCAGTCTAACGATCGCAAGTTTGCCGCGCGTGATTCTAGCGCAAACGATATTCCTGACAAGGTGGGTCATGGTCTCGAGTGTGTCAATTTTTATTATGCGCTTTACTCGTCGCACATATTTGTCCCCCCATAGTCTACGGTATGTCTTGGACGTGCTTGTCCCTCATCGTCCTTGTCGTCGTCGTGTTTGACTCTCTTTCGCGTACACGAACGGCCAGCCGCGTACGGAGTCGCGGTGTGAAACGCAGTGGGGATTTTTATAAGCTCGAGAGAGCTCACATCCGTGTGGGCGATCACGAGGTATACGCCGCGCGCGATTTCGTCATACAAATTGCAGTTTATGTATCTCCGTCCACTTATCTGTACATACAGACACAATTCGTCAACATTTATTTGTATGGGAGTTGGTGAAGAGAAAAACAATGAGCGCGTGCCATTGAGCACGATTTATTCCTGAGATTGATTTTCAAACTCGAAAAGATCTCTATCAGCCATTTATTTCCTTTTACGAACAAACTTATTACCAATTAATCAACAACTATTTTACACTGAGAATGAAATTTTGTTAAAAATCGTCGATATTTTATTGAATACGGTAAACTAAATATTTTTAAAATAATTTCGTAATTATTTTAATAATTATTTTTTTAAATGTTTTTTAAATATTTTTATTTTTATATTTTTAATATTTTTTTAAAATTTCAAAATTTTTTTAAATTTATTTTTAATTTTTATTTTTTAATAATTTTAATAAATTTTGATAAATTTAATTATAATAAAATATAAATATTCTTAAATATATAAAATATAAATAAAATATAAATAAAAATATAAATATAAAAAATAAAAATATAAATATAATTTAATTGTAATTATAGAANAATCAATTTCCTCTTGCTCCATACTGACGACTTACAATTTAATTCCAGTGTGCTGTTTCCTCTGGGCCATATCATTAAACACTGTTGAAGGAACTAACTCATCTTCGAATTGGTTTATTTTTCACTATTCTCTCATGCACAAGAAAACAAAATTATTCTGATGGGAACATATGACCGCACGCGTATACACGCAACTGTCAAACTGACAGCTTAAACTTTTAAATTGAACTGCGGGACTCCGAATTGGAGATTTCTAAGCAGCCAATCACAGCACGAATAAAATGGCAAGAATGGATTCGATATATCGATATATTCGATACATTTGAGCCCATGAGCTTTTTATTAGAGGATTTCGTTAAAAATCGTTGATATTTTGTTAAATATAATAAAATATTTGTTGAATACGGTAAACTAAATATTTTTCGATAATTTCAACATTTTCGTTATTTAGCAGTGTATTTGGTTTCTAATGAAATTGTCAGCGAAATTTACGAGTGGAACGACTAAAATTTCCTTCCGAAAAGATTTTCTAAAGAATTTCCTGCTGCATTGACAAAATTTCTGAGATTATTCAAAAAAACGTTTAATCGAACGTATCGAACAAAATATTCATCTTTTTCAACAAAATTTTCTTTTCACTGTACTAATTATGAATTCATTAACCTGTTCAGTTTGATCATTGGAAACGTTCATTCCTTACGTTAGCAAAGCTTGTCGATCGTTTGAAAGGTCTACGAGTCCCCAAATTGCGAATTACGTGAATGCCTTCAGTTGGAACGTTAAGGAGGTTGGCTATACGTACGACGATATGATAACAATTTTATCAAATTCGGTGACGATATTCTCGAGCATCAAATTCGTGACGTGACGTGACAAAAACACGACTTTACGAATTTACATCAGCGCAAGAACGACGAGAGCATACATGGACGAAAGAGATCCGGGCACCCGGATCACTCGGGAATTAATGAGTGTCGCCGCGTTGTTTGTGTTACGAAAATCGGAACAATAAAAAAAACCAAGAATTTGTTTTTTTTTTTACTCTTTTTATCATCGTACACATTTTTTTCAATGGTCCGTGTAGGCGAAGTAAAAAATTCACGAACTAGACTACGGAAGAAAAAAGTTTTTTTTTTATAATAATTTTTTATAACAAGTTCTCGAATTTACGTGAAGGTGAAATCACGTTTGTTGGATTACGGGGATACGAATTTTATCGAGGAATCGACAGACCAAAAAAATGAGAAAAAAACATGAATAGGAATCGAAAGATTCGAGCAAAAAATAATCGTAAACTAGCTGCTTTAATGAAGCGACACGAAAAGTCATCGCAGCTCGCCTCGAATTCATGGGATCGAGGTTTTTTCTCGCACAGTTGCCCGGAGTCATCGATGTTCGGAATTTCATGTGCAATTGACAGAATCCCAACTTTGATCTCACGTTCGATTTTCAAAACGCGAAATTCTGTCGACGAAATTATTTTATCGAAAAAAAAAAAATATTTTCGCAAAAATCTCGAGTTTTTTCTCGACTCGCCTCAATAAAAACGGTTCATCATCTTTCGCTCTTAATTAATAAATTATATCGCCGCAGGATTGCAAGTAAAAGCCAAGAATGTCCTGCGCAGGAGCGACGATAATTGCAGGAAAATTCATTAGTCTGGAGGATTCTCCAACCAGAATATTCCATTTTTTCAATGATTTCGTTACCAAGTGCAATTGGCTCGTGCCATTCGATCCATGTCTTTGCCTCAATCATGCTGATAATTGGAATTTAAAAAATAAAAGCTCACGACAGTATCTTTGACATTGATATATAACAGTACCATAGACAAGACACGTAATTGACAACATATTTCTGTGTCTAATGAATCGATCAATTGAAAAATCGATAAATATGTACAACTGTTACTTTTGTTGCGTGAGCAGCTAAAAACCCTGCCATAGGCATCAAGCGTATATACAGACACATGTCGATGATAATATACTCGTGTTTGAGAATGATTAAGAGTCAATAGTTTACCTCGGTTATTCATCGTAGAGGCACTTCTGGTCAAAGGGCTGGATGTATAAAAAGCCCAACATTTTGGAAATGCTGCATTAAGGACAGGGAGAGAATTTTATACACTGAGAATGAAATTTTGTTTGAAATCGTCGATATTTTGTTGAATACTAAACATTTTTTGATATTTTCAAAATTTTTGGTATTTTGACAGTACATTTGGTTTCTAACGAAATTGTGAGCGAAATTTATGAGTGGAACGAAGAAAATTTGCTTCCGTGGAGATTTTCTAAAATATTTCTTATTTTATTTAAAAATTATTTTTTATTTAATTTATTATTTTTTGATAATTTTTAAATTTTTGTTATTTTGACATTAAATTTGGTTTCTAACGAAATTGTGAGCGAAATTTACGAGTGGAACGAAGAAAATTTGCTTCCGTAGAGATTTTCTAAAATATTTCTTATTTTATTTAAAAATAATTTAAATTATTTTTTATTTAATTTATTATTTTTTGATAATTTTTAAATTTTTGTTATTTTGACAGTAAATTTGGTTTCTAACGAAATTGTGAGCGAAATTTACGAGTGGAATGAAGAAAATTTGCTTCCGAAGATATTTTCTAAAATATTTCTTATTTTATTTACAAATAATTTGAATTATTATTTATTTAAATTTATTTAAACATTTAATTATTGAAAAATTATGTAAAAAAATCGTTTAATCGAAAGTATCGAACAAAATATTCATATTTTTTGTCCAGATTTTTGAATCTTTAGGATTTTACTGTCCAGTTTCTCGATAACTCAGAATCGTCGATTCTCCTCACACGGAATGTCTCGTATTCGCATTGTTTATATATTTCTATACATCGATGTATAACCATACGTACGACGAATAGTTGCGACTCGTGATGTGCACCTAAACGACCTTTTCTCAGGCCGTTCACCGTGAAAGATCTTTTCTCGTGTAGCGTGCAAAACGATCAAGCAATCATATTAGAATCTCCATATATATATGTATACATATATATGACATGTTTCTTGATACATGGGAACTTTCCCGATTGACGTCGCGAGAACGCTGATTCGGGGTGGTGAGAGTCGATCTGAATAGATACAACTTTCATTGATTAGATTCACGTCTCGACCGGTTAATAAATCAAACTTCCGCCAGTGAAATTCATTCGATTACGAATTGCAGCCGAAATTGTGTCCTCATTTTTTTTTTCGTTTGTAGAAATTTATAACTAATTCTGGTTTCTTAAATTATTTTTTTGCAAAAATGAACAAAAATTGGTTTTTCTATCAATTATTTATTCAATTTTAAAAACCAGGACAATTTTCCTACCAATTTTGTTTTTGGAGCCTGAAAAAAAATCGTTTTATTGTCCTGACGAAATATTCAATGAGAATCTTGAGATTTGCCCAAGAAAAAAGGGAGTTTTGTTGCATCCCAACGAAAAATTCATTTTTCTATTAATTATTTGTTCAATTTTTAAAACCAGGACGATTTTCCCAGCAATTTTGTCTTTTGTCCCTAAAAAAAAATCGTTTTATTGTCCTGACGAAATATTTAATGAGAATCTTGAGATTTGCCCAAGAAAAAAGGGAATTTCGTTGCATCCGAACGAAAAATTCATTTTTCTATTAATTATTTGTTCAATTTTTAAAACCAGGACGATTTTCCTACCAATTTTGTCTTTGGAACCTAAAAAAAAATCGTTTTATTTCCTGAGCAATTATTCAATGAGAATCTCGAGATTTGTCCAAGAAAAATGGGAATTTCGTTGCATCCCAAAGAAAAATTTGTTTTTCTATGAATTATTTGTTCAATTTTTAAAACCAGGACAATTTTCCTACCAATTTTGTTTTTGGAGCCTAAAAAAAAATCGTTTCATTTCCCTGACGAAATATTCAATGAGAATCTTGAGATTTTCCCAAGAAAAAAGGGAATTTCGTTGCATCCCAACAAAAATTCGTTTTTCTATAAATTATTTGTTCAATTTTAAAAACCAGGACGATTTTCCTACCAATTTCGTCTTCGGACCCTAAAAAAAAATCGTTTCATTTCCCTGACGAAATATTCAATGAGAATCTTGAGATTTGTCCTCGAAAAAAGTGAATTTCGTTGCATCCCAACGTTGCAAACATCAACTTCGTTTTTTATTATCAATCGATCGAGATATCGATCGTGTTCTCTGTCAAAAACGCTGGGGAATAAAAAAATTCTATACACTCAATTTTTTACGTGTTTTTATTGACGGAATCGCTCAATTACGTTCGCACAGCTCGTCGAAATCACAGTGCAAATAATAATGAAGTAAAAAAAAAGAAGAAACCACACGGATGTTTGTAAAAAGGTTGAAGATTCTGAATAATTTTCAATAATTTTGTTAAGTGTTTTCTCGTCGATGAGAGTTTTTCCGTAGAATCGTTTGATATTCTCGTATCTATTCAGCAAATAAAGCAATTGTCTGTATATATAAACAACTTTTTCATGTATCCACGATGTACGCGTCTTCCTCATGATATTTTCTTTAGAAACTTATTTTCTATTGTCCCGAGAGTCGACGAGAGAAACGATAAAAATTCAATGACTCTTTGTGCGAAGAAAAAATGAAATTAAGTCATCGCAGCGCTTGGCGTGATTCGAATCTCTCGCGTGCACGTAGATCGAAGCTCCGCGTGTTATTCTNGGGGGGGGGGGGGGGGGGGGGGGGGGGGGGGGGGGGGGGGAGATAATAATTCTCGCGCGTCTATACAATATCGAAATGTTTCGAAGACACGATCAGGCTGGATATCGATGACGCAAGAGTTACGAGAACTCGTGACGCCATAGCTCGCGTAAATATTCTCTTTCCCTTTCTCTATCGTGTGCTCTACCCATCTCGTCTGTTTTTTTTTTCTTTCGTTGGATATACTCTGTGGAATCCATACGTGCGACGATGATAATGATGCAAAGCAGGAGAGGAATCATCGATAGATTCGCTCTTCGTGGAAACGTGAACCTACCTTTTTGTGGGACATTCTTCTCGCTTCCTCGCCGCTGCTGTGTGATTGCTTATTATATACTTTTGTATTGTATCCCAAGTTTCCTTGAGATTCTGTGTACACGGAAAAGAAAATTTTGTCGAAAAAGATGAATATTTTGTTCGATACGTTCGACTAAACGTTTTTTTTTAATCATTCCAAGAATTGCGTCGAAAAATATTTTAGAAAATCTCTTTGGAAGCACTTTTTAATCGTTCCACTCGTAAATTTCGCTGACTATTTCGTTAGAAACAAAATTCACTGTCAAAATCACGAAAATATTGAAATTATCAAAAAATATTTTAGAAAATCTCTTTGGAAGCAATTTTTAATCGTTCCACTCGTAAATTTCGCTGACAATTTCGTTAGAAATTAAATATACTGTCAAAATATCAACAATTTTGAAATTATCAAAAAATATTTTAGAAAGTCTCTTTGGAAGCAATTTTTAGTCGTTCCACTCGTAAATTTCGCTGACTATTTCGTTAGAAACCAAATATACTCTCAAAATATCAAAAATTTTGAAATTATCAAAAAATATTTTAGAAAATCTCTTCGGAAGCAATTTTTAGTCGTTCGACTCGTAAATTTCGCTGACTATTTCGTTAGAAATAAAATTCACTGTCAAAATATCAAAAATTTTGAAATTATCAAAAAATATTTTAGACAGTCTCTTTGGAAGCAATTTTTAATCGTTCCACTCGTAAATTTCGCTGACAATTTCGTTAGAAATTAAATATACTGTCAAAATATCAAAAATTTTGAAATTATCAAAAAATATTTTAGAAAGTCTCTTCGTAAACAATTTTTAGTCGTTCCACTCGTAAATTTCGCTGACTATTTCGTTAGAAACCAAATATACTGTCAAAATATCAAAAATATTGAAATTATCAAAAAATATTTTAGAAAATCTCTTTGAAAGCAATTTTTAGTCGTTCCACTCGTAAATTTCGCTGACTATTTCGTTAGAAACCAAATATACTGTCAAAATATCAAAAATTTTGAAATTATCAAAAAATATTTTAGAAAATCTCTTCGGAAGCAATTTTTAGTCGTTCGACTCGTAAATTTCGCTGACTATTTCGTTAGAAATAAAATTCACTGTCAAAATATCAAAAATTTTGAAATTATCAAAAAATATTTTAGACAGTCTCTTTGGAAGCAATTTTTAATCGTTCCACTCGTAAATTTCGCTGACAATTTCGTTAGAAATTAAATATACTGTCAAAATATCAAAAATTTTGAAATTATCAAAAAATATTTTAGAAAGTCTCTTCGTAAGCAATTTTTAGTCGTTCCACTCGTAAATTTCGCTGACTATTTCGTTAGAAACCAAATTTACTGTCAAAATGACGAAAATATTGAAATTATCAAAAAATATTTAGTTTACCGTATTCAACAGAATATCGACCATTTTTAACAAAATATCAGTCTCAGTGTATTTTCACCAATTCATAATATGGAGATATCGNGGAGGTATCGTCTGGATTATGGGATTTCACGTCGATTTCATGCTCTTCATCGTTTTTACGAAAATTGGAGATTTTGAGGTTAGGGACGAGCTTCAGTGGATGGCACATCGCGTTTTCGTGATTTTCTATTGTTTGTTGTGATTTTCTATAGACATTCTAGAGGAAAACCTCTCGTTCCAATTCACCACGAGATTTTATCATCAAATTCATAAAAATGAATAATTTTTGATCTTCAATATTCACGATTCTATAGCGACGATCGGCGTGTGAGTTTTCGAGTCTCGAGTTCGCACTTCCGGCAATTCCGTAGCGCGGCGTTGCGAAAACCAGAAATCAACCCATACCAAGATTTTCGGTATTTTTTTCTCCGAGATCAACTTCTGGGTAGAAATCTTGTCGAAATAAATAAATGATGTGTTTCGAACGAAAGAAATAGAAAAAACAAACATTGTGTTTCGCGTTATATTGTAATTCCAACGCGAGACGGAACTGCAGTTACGGAATTTCGCACGCGATCGTAAAAAAAAAAGTGTTGATGTTTTCCACTTTGGTCCGAGCAAGCAAATGAGGGTTCGAGAACATCACCTCGTCACGGATATCTAGCGAAGGGTTACTTGGTTATTTTCTTTACGAAGACGCGAATAAGCAGAAAGGTAAATGACAGACGTAATAATTTAGTCGATTATTGCGGGATCGCCACCAAGAATTCCGGTGTCCTTGGGAACAAGCTGCGAGAGCGGGGATCGTTAACCGACAATTAACATGATTTTATAACGGCTTTGAGCAGCAGCACAAAGACGTTGTTCTCGTTCATCTCTCTCGCGCGCGCGCGCGATCTCGTCGGTCCGCGAGTTCTTTGCTCCCCTGGAGAAACACGCCAAGTATTATTGCGACAACGGAGAGAGAATTACGTCGCGACGAAAGCCAGTGAAGCGTGGACCATTTACTGGTTTATGGATTTTCGCACCCGCGTATACAAATTTTCAAATGTTCGATTATCGACGTCGCTCTGTATCGATAATCGATTGACTTTCGGCAAACTGTCATGGCTGCCATCGCAGTCCCGAAACCGTGTAACTTGTCACATAACCTCAAATTCTAAACGCAAAAGAAAAATACAATTTGAAAATAAACAAACGCAAAATGAATTTCATAAGTAGACGAGTCGTAAAAATATTCTGGAATGACATTTTCAACAACAGTCACGTGTGTAGTCTCGGAAGGAATTATTCCTTCAAGAGTCCTTACGCTCCGGAAAATTTGTATCCAAAGAGCACAATGAAACTCTTCACACCAAATTTCGTGAGTGAAAAATCATTTTAAATATTCTCATTACGACACAATTGTCACTTTCCAATTGCAACAAATTACGGATTAATTTTTATTTTTCGTTCGATCGTAAAATCTCAACATAACCTCAATTTTTACCCGGTTTCGAGTTTCTTCGAGGAATTCATAAATGTTGAGACTTCTATTCAGGTCCCTGAAGATCAGACGAAAAAGTTCAGTGGCTTTATACCCATGGATCAACTCGATGTCACTTATAGCAAAGCCAGCGGCCCCGGAGGCGAACACATCAACAAAACCAACACCAAAGTCGACTTGCGCTTTAATGTACAAAATGCGTCGTGGCTGGACGATGAAATAAAACCAAAATTGATGGAACAGGTAAGCTCGTTCTCCGCTCTTCGGTGCTCGAATTTTTACGTTTAAATATACGCAGTGGCTAGTCGTCCAGATAGCAGGATGAATAATATGCGTCCGGACACGTTCTATCCAATGATATCCGCTTTATCCGGACGAACAAAGGTTGCTTCTTCGTCCGGATGTGCTTTTAGTGTAAGAAACATCCGGACGAGTAGCCACAGCCTTATACATACGATCTTGAAGTTTCCGTCGTTGGAATGCAACGAAATTCTCTTTTTTCTTGGGCAAATCTCAAGATTTTCGTTGAATATTTCATCAGGACAGTAAAACGATTTTTTTTTAGGATCCAAAGACAAAATTGGTAGGAAAATTGTCCTGGTTTTTAAAATTAAACAAAAAATTTATAGAAAAACGAATTTTTTGTTGGAATGCGACGAAATTCGCTTTTTTCCTGGGCAAATCTCAAGATTCTCATTGAATATTTGGTCAGGACAATAAAACGATTTTTTTTTTTAGGATCCAAAGACAAAATTGGTAGGAAAATTGTCCTGGTTTTTAAAATCGAACAAATAATTTATAGAAAAACGAATTTTTCGTTGGGATGCAACGAAATTCCCTTTTTTCTTGGGAAAATATCAAGATTCTCATTGAATATTTGGTCAGGACAATGAAACGATTTTTTTTTAGGATCCAAAGACAAAATTGGTAGGAAAATTGTCCTGGTTTTTAAAATTGAACAAAAAATTTATAGAAAAACGAATTTTTCGTTGGAATGCGACGAAATTCGCTTTTTTCCTGGGCAAATCTCAAGATTTTCGTTGAATATTTGTTCAGGACAATAAAACGATTTTCCTTTTGGGTCCGAAGACAAAATTAGTAGGAAAATTGTCCTGGTTTTTAAAATCTAACAAATAATTTATAGAAAAACGAATTTTTCGTTGGGATGCAACGAAATTCCCTTTTTTCTTGGGCAAATATCTAGATTTTCATTGAATATTTGGTCAGGACAATGAAACGATTTTTTTTAGGATCCAAAGACAAAATTGGTAGGAAAATTGTCCTGGTTTTTAAAATCGAACAAATAATTTATAGAAAAATGAATTTTTCGTTGGAATGCAACGAAATTCCCTTTTTTCTTGGGAAAATCTCGAGATTTTCATTGAATATTTGGTCAGGACAATAAAACGATTTTTCTTTTGGGTCCGAAGACAAAATTGGTAGGAAAATTGTTCTGGTTATTAAAATCGAACAAAAAATCGATAGAAAAACGAATTTTTCGTTAGGGCTTGACGTCACGATCTTCAGGGTCATCAAAATATCGACGAGCACGCGTATTTACTTTTTCATTTGCTACAAGCGACAAATTTGCGTTTCACAGGAAAGGAACAGAATAAACAAGGAAGGATATTTGATAATAAAATCCGATCTGACGAGATCGCAGCATCTCAATCTCGCAGACGCGCTCGAAAGATTGAGAATCATGATCCGAAAAGCTGCCAAACCCGAACCTACCGTCGCTCCTGAGACGGTGGAAATGTTGCGCAAGAGACATTTGAAAGCCTCTCGAGAACGTCTTTACCTCAAGAGAGCAAGGTCCCAAATCAAACAGGGCAGACAAACGAATAACTTCGATGATTAAATTTCATCCTGTAGATAACCATAGAAATACATGTATGTTACTTTACACTATAGACTCGATTCTCATTTATTTCCGCTCTTCGTGGCCCTCGGAGTTGTTGTTTTTTTTTTCTAATCAATTATTCCCGACGTACGGATATCTTTAGATTTTTTCGTCAATTCATTTGGATTGATTGATAAAATTAAATATTCCAAGAAGAATAATTCAGCCGGTTGAATGAAATTTCCATTTTCAAGAAGAAAAAAGTTTCAGATATTTTTGGGAACGAAAAATCCGCCAATTTCGTTATTTTTCACTTTTTATTGAGAATTCTTTTCCAAGTATATTTTCGAAGGCCCAGTCGCAATTATATTTCTCACCAGGAGTGAGACACCGAGAGGACGAAGATGAAAATGCAAAAAAAAAAAAAACAACATTTCGTGAGGATGTTGAAGTTTCCATCCTTGGGATGCAACGAAATTCCCTTTTTTCCTGGACAAATATAGAGATTCTCATTGAATATTTTGTCAGGACAATAAAACGATCATTTTTTAGCGTCCAAAGAGAAAATCAGTGTGAAAATCTTCCGGTTTTTAAAATTGAACAAAAGATCGATAAAAAAACGTATTTTTGTTGGAATGCAACGAAATTCCTTTTTTTCTTGGGCAAATCTCAAGATTCTCATTGAATATTTCGTCAGGACAATAAAACGATCATTTTTTAGCGTCCAAAGAGAAAATCAGTGCGAAAATTGTTCTGGTTTTTAAAATTGAACAAACAATCAATTCAATGTACTGAGGAAATGTTCCAAACCGTCATGGACGTTCAGAGGCTTCAATTCGATTGGCTGGGATCGACGACGACAAGCTCTTCACCAGGCTTTGCTGGCGGTCGTTGCCATAGAAACCCTGAGGTTTGTAAACCCAAACAAAAAGTGCAGTGTTTACGTTTTCGTCTCGTTTTCGCACCTTCGAGTCATCTGAACAATAAATCAGCTCCCAAAAATGTCATTTCGTGATTTGCGAAGTAAGTGGACGCGAATTTTACTCAGTCACGATGCAAAAATCCTTTGAATAATAATAAACGTTTTTTGATATTCGTGCACTCTTTAGATTTCACGGAAATAATGAGAGTTCTTGGTTATCCACGACTCATTTCATTGTCGAATTTTCGTGTGCCGAATTTTCCTCTCGTTGCCGAAATATTGATCTGGCTGGTACAGAGGATCGAACCGGATGCTGATGTTCCAACGGACCACTCGACTGAACAAGATCGCGTTGCCCTTATTCGCCGAGTCGCTGAATTTATGGTAATTTTTTCAATGTTTATGCAACATTAATTATTGCAACAATATCAAGACAGAGTTTCCAATATTTAGTCTCGAAAACCGCGATGCCAAAGTCTACAAAATATGTTAATATCCTTATCGTTCAACATCTATTTTTTTTCTTCGTGGATGAATTTGTTCGAAATTAGATTCCATTGAAAAATCGATTCGCAGTCAATTAGATCTCGCGTGTGGGAACACCGTCAAGAATATCATTTTTGTTTTTTGAAATTGAAATAAAAATTGGAATAGAAATTGAAATAAAAATTGAAATAAAAATTGAAATAAAAATTGAAATAAAAATTGAAATAAAAATTGAAATAAAAATTGAAAGAAAAATTGAAATAAAAATTGAAAGAAAAATTGGAATAGAAATTGAAATAAAAATTGAAATAAAAATTGAAATAAAAATTGAAATAAAAATTGAAAGAAAAATTGGAATAGAAATTGGAATAAAAATTGAACTAAAAATTGCAATAAAAATTGAAATACTAATTGAAATGAAAATTGAAATAAAAATTGAAAGAAAAATTGGAATAGAAATTGGAATAAAAATTGAACTAAAAATTGAACTAAAAATTGCAATAAAAATTGAAATACTAATTGAAATGAAAATTGAAATAAAAATTGAAATAAAAATTGAACTAAAAATTGAAATCAAAATTGAAATAAAAATTGAACTAAAAATTGCAATAAAAATTGAAATACTAATTGAAATGAACTTTGAAATAAAAATGGAAACAAAAATTGAAATAATAACTGAAATAAAAATTGGAATACAAATTCAAATAAAAATTCAAATACAAATTCAAATAAAAATTCAAATAAGCGATTTTTTTTGGTTGTTTTCAAGGCGGTGAAAACGAACGTTAAATTGAACACGAAGAAGCTTTATCAAGCGGATGGATATGCTGTCCAAGAGATGCTGAAAATAGCATGTTTGCTGTACGAGGCTCAGACGACCAGCGCAGTCGACAGTATTCTCTCCGAGGATTCAAGAGCATTGCGGAATTTCGACATATCCGATAAAATGAATGAACTCAAAGGTACGAGACAATTAGCGAGCCAATTGACAGTGAATGGTGCAACGCTTTTTGACCTTCTGGGTCGGGAGATCGAATTGCGCGAGACGAGAGATTCCAAGGTCGTTCGACAGTACGATTCCGCGGAAATCGAAGTTGCCTTGAGAGAAGTTATCGAGGCGACCAAAAAGGAGATCGAAGAGACCAAATCACAAATCGACAACGTTAAGGTGCGTTGTCTTGACTTTTCTTCACCCCATCGGATCGAATTGACATTTTTCTCTAATAATTATTTTTTTTTCTCTTTGGATATTTCACGAAAAGGATAACGAACAAAGTCTCGAAGTTCGTATCGAAAGACGTCGCACCGAGTTGGACAGAAATCAAAAACGACTGCAAACCCTAAAAAAAGTTCGGCCTGCTTTTATGGAAGAATTCGAGAAGCTGGAAATAGAATTACGATCGGTGTACGACGATTACCTTCAAAAGTGTCGTTATCTCGCTTATCTGGAGCATCTTNTCACGACAATTTTCCTACCAATTTTGTCTTTGGAGCCTAAAAAAAAATCGTTTTATTGTCCTGACGAAATATTGAATGAGAATCTTGAGATTTTCCCAAGAAAAAAGGGAATTTCCTTGCATCCCAACGAAAAATTCATTTTTCTATAAATTATTTGTTCAATTTTAAAAATCACGACAATTTTCCTACCAATTTTGTCTTTGGAGCCTAAAAAAAAATCGTTTTATTGTCCTGACGAAATATTGAATGAGAATCTTGAGATTTTCCCAAGAAAAAAGGGAATTTCCTTGCATCCCAACGAAAAATTCATTTTTCTATAAATTATTTGTTCAATTTTAAAAATCACGACAATTTTCCTACCAATTTTGTCTTTGGAGCCTAAAAAAAAATCGTTTTATTGTCCTGACGAAATATTGAATGAGAATCTTGAGATTTTCCCAAGAAAAAAGGGAATTTCCTTGCATCCCAACGAAAAATTCATTTTTCTATAAATTATTTGTTCAATTTTAAAAATCACGACAATTTTCCTACCAATTTTGTCTTTGGAGCCTAAAAAAAAATCGTTTTATTGTCCTGACGAAATATTGAATGAGAATCTTGAGATTTTCCCAAGAAAAAAGGGAATTTCCTTGCATCCCAACGAAAAATTCATTTTTCTATAAATTATTTGTTCAATTTTAAAAATCACGACAATTTTCCTACCAATTTTGTCTTTGGAGCCTAAAAAAAAATCGTTTTATTGTCCTGACGAAATATTGAATGAGAATCTTGAGATTTTCCCAAGAAAAAAGGGAATTTCCTTGCATCCCAACGAAAAATTCATTTTTCTATAAATTATTTGTTCAATTTTAAAAATCACGACAATTTTCCTACCAATTTTGTCTTTGGAGCCTAAAAAAAAATCGTTTTATTGTCCTGACGAAATATTGAATGAGAATCTTGAGATTTTCCCAAGAAAAAAGGGAATTTCCTTGCATCCCAACGAAAAATTCATTTTTCTATAAATTATTTGTTCAATTTTAAAAATCACGACAATTTTCCTACCAATTTTGTCTTTGGAGCCTAAAAAAAAATCGTTTTATTGTCCTGACGAAATATTGAATGAGAATCTTGAGATTTTCCCAAGAAAAAAGGGAATTTCCTTGCATCCCAACGAAAAATTCATTTTTCTATAAATTATTTGTTCAATTTTAAAAATCACGACAATTTTCCTACCAATTTTGTCTTTGGAGCCTAAAAAAAAATCGTTTTATTGTCCTGACGAAATATTGAATGAGAATCTTGAGATTTTCCCAAGAAAAAAGGGAATTTCCTTGCATCCCAACGAAAAATTCATTTTTCTATAAATTATTTGTTCAATTTTAAAAATCACGACAATTTTCCTACCAATTTTGTCTTTGGAGCCTAAAAAAAAATCGTTTTATTGTCCTGACGAAATATTGAATGAGAATCTTGAGATTTTCCCAAGAAAAAAGGGAATTTCCTTGCATCCCAACGAAAAATTCATTTTTCTATAAATTATTTGTTCAATTTTAAAAATCACGACAATTTTCCTACCAATTTTGTCTTTGGAGCCTAAAAAAAAATCGTTTTATTGTCCTGACGAAATATTGAATGAGAATCTTGAGATTTTCCCAAGAAAAAAGGGAATTTCCTTGCATCCCAACGAAAAATTCATTTTTCTATAAATTATTTGTTCAATTTTAAAAATCACGACAATTTTCCTACCAATTTTGTCTTTGGAGCCTAAAAAAAAATCGTTTTATTGTCCTGACGAAATATTGAATGAGAATCTTGAGATTTTCCCAAGAAAAAAGGGAATTTCCTTGCATCCCAACGAAAAATTCATTTTTCTATAAATTATTTGTTCAATTTTAAAAATCACGACAATTTTCCTACCAATTTTGTCTTTGGAGCCTAAAAAAAAATCGTTTTATTGTCCTGACGAAATATTGAATGAGAATCTTGAGATTTTCCCAAGAAAAAAGGGAATTTCCTTGCATCCCAACGAAAAATTCATTTTTCTATAAATTATTTGTTCAATTTTAAAAATCACGACAATTTTCCTACCAATTTTGTCTTTGGAGCCTAAAAAAAAATCGTTTTATTGTCCTGACGAAATATTGAATGAGAATCTTGAGATTTTCCCAAGAAAAAAGGGAATTTCCTTGCATCCCAACGAAAAATTCATTTTTCTATAAATTATTTGTTCAATTTTAAAAATCACGACAATTTTCCTACCAATTTTGTCTTTGGAGCCTAAAAAAAAATCGTTTTATTGTCCTGACGAAATATTGAATGAGAATCTTGAGATTTTCCCAAGAAAAAAGGGAATTTCCTTGCATCCCAACGAAAAATTCATTTTTCTATAAATTATTTGTTCAATTTTAAAAATCACGACAATTTTCCTACCAATTTTGTCTTTGGAGCCTAAAAAAAAATCGTTTTATTGTCCTGACGAAATATTGAATGAGAATCTTGAGATTTTCCCAAGAAAAAAGGGAATTTCCTTGCATCCCAACGAAAAATTCATTTTTCTATAAATTATTTGTTCAATTTTAAAAATCACGACAATTTTCCTACCAATTTTGTCTTTGGAGCCTAAAAAAAAATCGTTTTATTGTCCTGACGAAATATTGAATGAGAATCTTGAGATTTTCCCAAGAAAAAAGGGAATTTCCTTGCATCCCAACGAAAAATTCATTTTTCTATAAATTATTTGTTCAATTTTAAAAATCACGACAATTTTCCTACCAATTTTGTCTTTGGAGCCTAAAAAAAAATCGTTTTATTGTCCTGACGAAATATTGAATGAGAATCTTGAGATTTTCCCAAGAAAAAAGGGAATTTCCTTGCATCCCAACGAAAAATTCATTTTTCTATAAATTATTTGTTCAATTTTAAAAATCACGACAATTTTCCTACCAATTTTGTCTTTGGAGCCTAAAAAAAAATCGTTTTATTGTCCTGACGAAATATTGAATGAGAATCTTGAGATTTTCCCAAGAAAAAAGGGAATTTCCTTGCATCCCAACGAAAAATTCATTTTTCTATAAATTATTTGTTCAATTTTAAAAATCACGACAATTTTCCTACCAATTTTGTCTTTGGAGCCTAAAAAAAAATCGTTTTATTGTCCTGACGAAATATTCAATGAGAATCTTCATATTTGCCCAAGAAAAAAGGGAATTTCGTTGCATCCCAACGATGGAAACTTCAACGTCGTTCGTAATTCGAATTCCTCGTCTTTTCTTCTTTTCTCTTAATTCCACAATATTGTATATTTTATATACATGCGTTATTTATTATAAATACGTTCATATACATAGTCCTGCAGGATCGTAAAATTATTATTTTTCCTTGCCCGGTACGAACTCGTTCTTCAACGTAAAAATATTGCGCAATTGGCAAGATCAGTGTCGACCTCGCTTCGCCACAAATACAGCAGCAGTAGATATGTCGAGTTTTTTCTTATCGCTTCTGGACGTTGCAAGCTGAAGAAAAAAACGATTTTAACAAAAAACACATTTTGCGCTAATCTTCAGCGAAAAAAAAACAAACGATCAGAAAAAAATGGCAAATGTCAAAAAACGCTCCATTCATTCCTGTCACTTTGTGTCGATTCTCGTGTTTTTTTTTCATCTTTTTGAGCAGCTTATCATTCTTACGAGCTATGTTATCATAGTGTACAGTTTCATTCTCTTTATTATACTAATTATTGGTGAGTCCAGCTGCGAGTGAAAATTTACATTGAATTCCGTTTCCTTCGAATTTCGATAAATTTAAAAATTAAAAATAGTGCCTGTTGGAAAATTTTTCGAGCACTGCGCTGAAAAAATTTCCTACCAAATGGCCGTGAATTTTCGCATTTCTGTCATTGTTTTTTCTATCTAGAATATTTTAAACCAACAATCGTCGTGATTGGCGACGAAAATCCATCAACAAGGACTCGCGATTGTTAGAAATTAGAAATTGAGTCTCGGGGCTGAGAAATGTTTGGGCATTTAGTTTCATTGGTAAAAAAACGTTCCTCTGTCAACCGGGTTTACAATTTTCCGTGTGCTTTAGGCTCGATTCGGAAAAGACGAGCAGTTCCATTTTTTTTAGCCAAATTCAGAATTTGAATTTCTTTAAAATCGTCATCGCCTTCGTATGATTTGAAAAAGCTTCGAAATTTTTAATATTCGCCATTTTCGCGTTGGGGCTTTCTGACGTTTCTTATTGCATAATTATTAAACCGAAAAAAATGGGGGAAAAATAATTGGCACCGAAGTTTATAAGCCACGACGATAATCTGGCAATAAATAACAAAAATGAGTAAATAACAAAAAAATTTAACTAACGTTAATATCACCACATTGAAGAAATCTTGAACACACGCCTGCATCTTCAGCAAATTCGCCTCGAGATTTAAAAGTGGAAATATTTCTTCATCGCTTGTCCGATCGCGATAAAAATTGATGAGCCGGGGCAGCAGGGCGATGGCAAAAATGGGCTCGTTCGTTTTCATTCTAGTCGGACGAACCGCGTGTCAAGAAAATTCCCTTTCAAAAATGACGATGAAGTGTGCATCGTTCGGATGCAACGAAATTTTGTTATTCTTTCGGTAGAGCTCATAATTATTATTCAATATTTGGTCAGGACACTAAACGATTCTCTCTTGCGACCTAAAAACTCAATCGACACGAAAAATTACCATGATTTTCAAAATTCAATAAATAATAAATACACAAAATATTTTTCGTTGAATCTCAACTTTGCAAACTTCAGAATCATCGATTTCGTTGCATTCTAACGAAGCAAATTTATGATGTTGAAGTTTGCATCGTTGGAATGCAACGAAATTCTGTTATTTTTTCAGTAGAGCTCATAATTATTATTCAATATTTGGTCTGGACACTAAAACGATTTTCTCTTGCGACCTAAAAACTCAATCGACACGAAAAATTGCCACGATTTTCAAAATTCAATAAATAATAAATCCCAAAATATTTTTCCTTGAATCTCAACGTTGCAAACTTCAGAATCATCGATTTCGTTGCATTCTAACGATGCAAATTTACGATGTTGAAGTTTGCATCGTTGGAATGCAACGAAATTCTATTATTTTTTCAGTAGAGCTCATAATTATTATTCAATATTTGGTCTGGACACTAAAACGATTTTCTCTTGCGACCTAAAAATTCAATCGACACGAAAAATTACCATGATTTTCAAAATTCAATAAATAATAAATCCCAAAATATTTTTCGTTGGATCTCAACGTTGCAAACTTCAGAGTCATTGAAACAAGATCCACGAAAACTCTTAGTGAATAACAGCATAAAAAAAACGATGAACTTTTGTAATCTCTCACTAGCGATCTCAGTGTTCTGATCGATTCTCATTTTTCCATCGTTGAAATGAAGTAAAAGTTCATTTCATCGCATCACGAGACGTCAGTAAATCGCGAGATAATTGTAACAAAAAATCATGTCCTTCTCGTCCGGCACCGGTTTAGGCGCACTTTGGAATTTAGGCTCTTCATCCGCATAATCCTCTTTCGATATTACGCACAAATAATCGAGTACAAAGTACAATAATACAAAATGAAATATCAAATTGTTAAAGAAGCACCTTTTGTCCTTTGTTTACACACGATTCGAGTCTTGGCCAACATTTCGTGAAAGTTTTTCTCCACCGCCGATATATTTCAAGCCCGCATTTCAAATCCGTCTCGCGCGCATTCTCACAGTAAAAAAATAACGTCGTTCCATTATTTTTTCCGTTTTTTCTTCTTGTTTCCATTTTTTTTGACATTTCTCTTGATTTTTCGATTCGTCATTGCAATCGTCTGTACGGCGGATTAGAATCGGTATTTCCGTCTCTAGTTTTTACGAGTCACAATCGCACAATTATTTTTTTTCCAAATTCTCGTGTTTTTCGATTTTTTTTCAAGAAACTTTTTCCTCCTCCTTTTTGTTTTTTTTAGTCTCGCAGTAAAGATTGGCCAGTGTTATTGGTGAAGAAGGTTCTGGCCGTTTTTAATGTTGCATCGAAATGGTCGGGATCCCAGCTCGTCTGGGTGGAAAGTCTTTGCTACCTCGTCGTGACTTTGCTCGCCGAAACGACGTTCGTCACTTGCGAAGCTCGTGGAGCTGCGATCGGAACTGGCTCGAGTTCCGGCAGCGAACACTCTTTGCCGAGCTCGGCCCATGTCTTGTCGACGCTGTCGGCGAGCCTGTCACGATATTTATAGGCCGTACGATCCACTACCGATTGCGTCTTGACGCAATCGTCACCGCCGAATTCGCACACGCGGTAATGATGCAGAATCGCCGCATCCGATGGCACGTTCAGAGTTCCATGCCCGGGTATGAATTCCCAGACGAAATGATTGCCCGCCTCCACCACGTCGCGTGGCTTGCAAATGTATTTCGAACGTTGCTTCTGCGGGTGCAGCTTCGCTCTTCGCCGCGTTTTCTTCAGGGTTATCAGTCCAGCCTCCGCTCGCGTTTTGCTCGCACGAATCAACGCGTCGTCCGCCCACTGGAGATAGAAAAACGCGTTCTGAAAAGAAAAAGCCCCCGTCGTCCGCGTGTTTAGTCGACGCTCCATCCACCTGAAATATTTCATTCAAATTAGAAGTGACGCACTGGGGCAACGACCGTAACGACACTGGAAATGAAATTTTGCTAAAAATCGTCGATATTTTGTTGAATACGATAAACTAAATATTTTTTGATAATTTCAAAATTTTCGGTATTTTGGCAATTATTTAATTTTATTTTATTTATTTTATTTTATTTTCTTTTATTTTATTTTATTTATTTTATTTATTTTATTTATTTTATTTATTTTATTTATTTTATTTATTTTATTTATTTTATTTATTTTATTTATTTTATTTATTTTATTTATTTTATTTATTTTATTTATTTTATTTATTTTATTTATTTTATTTATTTTATTTATTTTATTTATTTTATTTATTTTATTTATTTTATTTATTTTATTTAGCGAAATTTACGAGTGGAACGACTAAAATTTGCTTCCGAAGAGACTTTCTAAAATATTTTTCGCTGCAATGACACTATTTTTGGGATTATCAAAAAAAAAAACGTTTAGCCGAACGTATCGAACTAAATATCCATCTTTTTCAACAAAGTCCGACTGCATTGATGCATGAGAAGGAGAATTCGTTTATGTGTTAGCAATCTTAGGAAATTGGAGAAGAAATTGCAGGAGTGTAAACTTACCGTATGAGATTGAGAATCGTATCGTTATGACGGGGGATAACAAATTCATCGAGATCGAGTAAAGCGACGTACTCGTACTTGTACATCGAACGATAGAGGCAATCATTGAGCGCAGCAAAGAGACCCTCCGTGCGGATCTCCCGTTGGGAAATCATGTCGAGATGATGCCAAGGTAGGAGGCTCACGAGACCACGATTCTCGTAATATCTTAAAGCGCACCGAGCCTCTGAACCAACCGTATCGTTGTACAACGTTATGTGACTCGTTCCCAAAAGGCTGTATAACTCGATGAATTCGACCAATTGGAGAACCTGTGAATAAACAACACCAATGCCTCATTTTTCCTTCTTTTTACTCTGCTGGACCTTTTGACTCCAAAAAATATGGTTTCCCTTTAATCGCGAACGATCTTAAAAGAAAAATTGCTCAAACGCAGAAAAAAAATTCATATCGATAAATTTATACGAGAAAATATCGTGTCATCGACTTTTTACACTTCTTAATCGTTCTGTGAATGAAAATTTGTTAGAAATCGTTGATATTTTGTTGAATACGGTGAACTAAATATTTTTTGATAATTTAAAAATTTTTTTTATTTTAAAATAAAAATAAAAATATTAAATTAAAAATAAAAATATTTTAAAATACAAGAAATAAAATATTTCTCGCTGTACTGACACACTTTTCCGGATTATTAAAAAAAAAAAAACGTTTAGTCGAACGTATCGAACAAAATAATCGTCTTTTTCAACAAAATTTCGTTTTCAGTAGAGTAATCATTGGATTAGACACAGGGAATGAAATTTTGTTAAAAATCGTTGACATACGATAAACTAAATATTCTTAGATATTTGTAAAATTTTCGTTATTTTAAAATAAAAATAAAAATATTAAATTAAAAATAAAAATATTTCAAAATACAAGAAATAAAATATTTCTCGCTGTACTGACACACTTTTTCGGATTATTTAAAAAAAAAAAACGTTTAGTCGAACGTATCAAATAAAATATTCGTATTTTTCAACAAAATTTTGTTTTCAATGGAGAAAAATTCTCCAATGCAGAAGAAAACTGACGTCGATAAATTTATTGCAAAAAAACTCGATAATCGAGTGTCACATTTTTGACATTCGACTAAAAAATGAAAATTTCTCATTCCCATAGATTTCCACTTCTCTACTTTTGAGAATTGAGAAAATTCGACAGGAAGTGCTGCAAAGAAACTTACTCTGTTGTAATCGTAATGAAGAGGCTTCACACAAACTGCCAATGGTTTTCGTTCCTTGGGCCTGTCCTCTGGACGATTTTGCACAAGTATACGATTCGTCGGTGATACTCTTAGTCGCGCTACTATGCTTACGGTGTCCGGCACCTTGTTTATGCTCGGGGCATCCTTCGGTAACGGGCAAACGACGAAACAAGCGCTGTACTTGAGATTCCAATTTTCTCGAATTACCTAATTTCATTATCAATCGTCGAGGACATCCGTGACGATGAAACAGAAGAAAAATCACAATATTTTCACGAATCTTGATTTTTCTTGAATAATCGTTGAATTTTAAAAATTAAAAAAAAACAAAACGAACAAAAAATCGTCGATTGCTCTGGGGATGACGTACCTTGACTTTGGCAGCTACTGTGACCGACGCAGTAACGTTGGCAGCGTTTATCTGTCGATACCAAAGTCTGCACCAAACGCGTTCGGGTCCACGAGTTTTCGTGGCACCAATGACCCTCACGAGTCCATGATTACCAAAACCGGAAGTACCGCCGACTCGATCATCGTAGTATGCCGAATAGACGAAAAATTTAAACCTAAAAAAGCCAAAAAAAAAGCGGATTTTCAAAAAATGCAAAATCGGCTAAACCATCGACGCAATGAAAACAAAATTTTGTTCAAAAAACATGGAAATTTTGTTCGAAACGTTCGACTAAACGTTTTTTTGAATAATCCCAAAAATTATGTCAAGGCAGCAAAAAATATTTTAGAAAGTCTCTTCGGAAGCAAATTTTAGTCGTTCCCCTCGTAAATTTCGCTGACAATTTCGTTAGGAACCAAATTTACTGCCAAAATACGAAAATTTTGAAATTTTCAAAAAATATTTAGTTTATCGTGTTCAACAAAATATCGACGATTTTTAACAAAATTTTGTTAAAAAAGATGGAAATTTTGTTCGATACGTTCGACTAAACGTTTTTTT
>JBAJMU010000001.1:1355221-1365430 GCA_037952995.1 Hyposoter didymator | reverse complement strand
ACACGATGATCTATCGGAAGAGGCGCAAATACAATTCGATTGATGCGACAATTTTGAGACTAATTCCTTACGCAAACAAAAAATATTTTGGAAAGTCTCTTCGGCAGCAAATTTTTGTCATTCCACTCGTAAATTTCGCTGAGAATTCCGTTAGAAACCAAATTTACTGCCAAAATAACGAAAATTTTGAAATAATCAAAAAATATTTAGTTGATCGTATTCAACAAAATATCGACGATTTTTAACAAAAAGTTGCAGTTTTTTTTTTGTTTTGTTTTTTTTTCAGGATTCAATGAAAAGCTTTTTCACATTGCCTTATCGGTAGCTTGATCAACAGAAAACTTGCTCTGACCGAATGACACTCGAATTAATTGTCCTATTTATGCAACAATTGCTCATATGTGCCAATTAATTCTTGGCCTTCGTAAAAGACGTAGATTTTTTAGGTGTAGATAGGCTCATGGAAACCTATATACATTTATATATAAATGCATCCATTTATCTTATTATATTGCATTTGTCCCAGTAGCGACTAATTTAATCTCTCACGGTCCATAATCCCACGCAGTAAATTTTGTTGAGGCTAAAGCCTGATGACCTACTGGCTTAATTACCATTTTCGAACCCCAGCCATCAATTTCACAGCTTATCAACTTCGTAACCGTAAAACTTGCTACTTCATATTTTTCGCATGGGGGATCGAATTTTTTAAATTTTTTTATTTTTCTAATTTTAATGAAATTTATTTTTACATTTTATTCAAATTTCAATGCAATGGTGTCCAGCGTTTAATTTTCTACATTTATGTAAATTGTGTAAAAAAAAGAAAAAAAAATTCCCTGCATTCCTTATTTAATTTTTCGGGCCAGCAAATTGTTCGCTACGTGGACGTGGAGTTTTTCGCATTTTTGTAATTACTTGTACCAACACCCTTGACAAGATTTTCCGCCCTTTTATAAATCTTCTTACCGAGGAATTTCCCACCTTCCTACACACACACAAACCATACAAATTAAATTTTTTTTTTTTACCGTTGATATAAAACGAACATGGCGATGATGGAAAAAGATTCGCTGGCAGCGAGACACAAGCTCGTTGGGGTTAAAAAATGTCGGGGAAAAAGAAAACACAAATGAGATTGAAAAAGACGAGCGGAAATTGCGATCTCTCGAGGGAGCTGTAAAAGCACCGCCGCGTCCCCGCGCATCGTCGTATAGTCCGAGGTGCTTCCCTCTTGAATACCATTTTTTACGAGTTGTAATTCGAGCCCTGACCATTTTTTTTTCGTACAGAATTATTCAAAACTCTTGTCAAGTTCTTCCACCAGAAAAAATGATTTTTTTCTTTTATGGAACGGAGCCATAAATAATTCATAATGAAGCGAATGATCAAAAAATAAAATAAATAAATTTTTTTTTTTTAATCCAAAAAACTTTTCGGAAGTGAAATTCATGTTTCAATTTTATTTTCCAGAGTGTAGGAAAATCATTAGAAACGAGCTACGAGAGCATGCTGTCGCGAAAATCAGCCCCAACTATACACTCGATAACTTTCGGTGCCCTTACTTCCCCACTGTCGGTCTATTGGACCGACAGGTTTTATTGCTTCGTAACTTTGGAACTAACGCGTCTACGAAGATTTATTTGTAGTGAAATCGAAACGCCAGATTCCGGCCGATTTGAAGCAATCATTGGCAATGCTCGAAAAACGTTGAGTCGAATTTTGTAGCGTCTGCAAAAAGAGCCGATGTGAAAAAAAAGTGAAAATTTAGTTTTAATGTGAAAATCTGCTGAAAAATGTTTGTAGCATCCGAACAAGCGAGTTTTTCTTGTATAATTACCGTTGCGGTAATAGGGAGAAAAAAAAATTGAGGTTCATTGTTATGGAGCGTTTTCCGATGAGACTCTTTGGCGACGTTATTATTTCCTTCCGCCTGTTGCACCGACAGATCGATCGTCTTTCGTCGCAAGGAAAAAGCACCAGTCGACCCCGAGTGCGCACATTACTTTTGTAGAAACCGGAAGTGAATTCCACGTTTGACAGCAGATAAGAAATTTCTTCGCGGGTCACGTACGATTTTTCATCCCTGACTCGATAGCTCGCGCAGACCTTCGACGTCACCAGACGACGAACATTAAACGTATAGAAAAAAGGAAAAAAATCCACGTTACCATAATTTATTTCTGAGGACTCGAGGNGAATTCCACGTTTGACAGCAGATAAGAAATTTCTTCGTGGGTCACGTACGATTTTTCATCCCTGACTCGATAGCTCGCGCAGACCTTCGAGGTTACCAGACGACGAACATTAAACGTATAGAAAAAAGGGAAAAAATCCACGTTACCATAATTTATTTCTGAGGACTCGAGGAGCCTCGAGGACAGGACGTGAACGACCTCTGATACGGGAGCGGAAAGCCCCAGCTCTCGACGACCCCTTCAACGCGGAGGATATCCAACAAAAGATGGAAAACTCATTTTCCATACTCTGCTATCTTAATATTCACAGGGAGAAGATTTCTTCTTGCCTTTTCATCTCGTTACTCCTCGTTTTTTTTTCTTTTTTTCGTCTTCATTTTTTTTCATATTTTTCGTCTTTCTTATTCCTGAAACTTTTGCCTACCACGCGACCTCACTCCATATTCAAACATTTTCGTATTTACGAACACAATGACGAATATACGTCGCGCAGTAGCTCGCAATTCGATAAGAACACGGTATTGTTACGAAACGATTCGAGCCAACGTTCGTCATGATGTGTATTACGACCAGACAGAGCGACACCGAGAGCCTATATCGCTCGTAGCAGTATATTAAGGACACACGCTGAATGGCGACGGTCAAATGTATAAATTTTCGTTTTTAGTTTTTCTTACATACAAAATCGTTTGCGAGCCGGAGTTGATTGAAAAAAGTTTCACAAATTACAGAGATCAGTCCACTGGAAATGAAATTTTTCTAAAATTCGTTAATATTTTGATGAACACGGTAAACTAAATATTTTTTGATAATTTCAAAAATTTCGTTATTTTGGCAGTAAATTTGGATTCTAATGGAATTGTCAGCAAAATTTACGATTGGAACGACTAAAATTTGCTTCCAAAGAGATTTTCTAGAATATTTCTTGCTGCGATGACATAATTTTTGGAATTATTAAAAAAAGAAACGTTNATTTGCTTCCCAAGAGACTTTCTAGAATATTTCTTGCTGCGATGACAAAATTTTTGGGATTATTGAAAAAAACGTGAACGTATCGAACAAAATAATCGTCTTTTCCAATAAAATTTTCTTTTCAGTGTACAGACACTGAAAATGAAATTTTTCTAAAATCCGTTAATATTTTGATGAACACGTCAAACTAAATATTTTTTGATGATTTCAAAATTTTCGTTATTTTGGCAGTAAATTTGGATTCTAATGAAATTGTCAGCAAAATTTACTATTGGAACGACAAAAATTTGCTTCCAAAGAGATTTTCTAGAATATTTCTTGCTGCGATGACACAATTTTTGGNGATGACACAATTTTTGGGATTATTCAAAAAAAAACGTTTAGTCGAACGTATCGAACAAAATATCGATCTTTTCCAACGAAATTTTGTTTTCAATGGCAATGGCAATGGCATCGTAAATTCGAAACAAGAAATATGCTCGTTACACGCCTCGTGTGTACAAAGAACAATAACTCGTTTGGTTCCTTTTTGCGAAGAAATATTCACCGCCTCACGAATGGAGCGACGATTCGAAGCAAAAAAAAAATTGTATTCCGTCAGTATTTCATCATCGTGGCGCGAGGCAATGAGCCACAAACTCCGTAGAACGGTGATCGTGACAATTACTCGTGTTATCACGAGTGCAACGAATGGGGAATGCGTCAAGGGTCCGGGCGCAGAGTGTTGATAAAACGTTAAAAAAACACGCGAACCCTTTATAACGAATCGAAAGACGTGCTGCGTGTGGGTTCCGGCGATGAAAAGTAAAAAAAGCCAGGGGTTGAAAGAAAAAAAGGAGAGATCGTTAACTAGTGGAAGGAGGCTCGTGTTTTCTGCATCCCGAAGCCGCTCCCTAAGTTTTGACCGGATTCAAGTCACTTGACAAAGGTACTCGCTGCACTCGAGATGCAGGGCGCCCTCTATTTTACTTTGCGGTCGTTTAGCATGGGGGAAAGTCTCGCACCCACATATATCCAGCGGGCTTATCTACCCCTTTAACCGAGGGATAAAATTATCCCGACGGTCTTATGTCCTCCGAGAAGTTTTATATTTATGAATACACGGTTCTGCCATTCTGCGTCAATTAAACGCGTTTTTGTTCTTCAAGAAACTTCGCACCGGCGATTCCAAATAACTTGGCGCCCACGAAAAATTGCACAAAGTTTCAATAAATTCAATTAAATCAATTAATAATAAATTTAAGAAATTTTAAGAAATTTAATAAATTTATTTAAATAAATTAATTTTAATAAATTAAATGAATTTATAAATTTATTTATAAATTTATAAATTTATAAAATTTATAAATTATAAATTATAAATTTGTAAATCTATAATAATTTATTTAAATGAATTCATTTCAATTTATTTAATTTGAATAAATTCAATAAATTTGTTGTTAACAATCAATTTATTAAATCTAAATTTATTATTAAAATTTTAATAAAATTTATTTATTGTCAACAATAAATTAAATAAATTAACAATAAATTAAATTAATTTGTTCAACAAATTAACAGTTGAAATAACTGATAATCCTTTTCCAACAAAATTTGTTTACAGTGTGGTCTCGCTTCATCGCTATGCTGCATTATTGCTCAAGGGAAACCGAATTTCGCAATGAGCAGGACGATTTGAATTTTGGGTTGGAATGTTTCATATACCGAGAGGAATTTGTGCACGCGAACTATCTCTCCGGGCAAGAAAAAGGGGGTCGCTCATTCCATTTCACGTGTCAAATCGTTTGCGGGCTCCGTCGTTTTGCATACGAACAGTCGTTTTCTCCGGAACATGGACTGTCGCAGAGCTCGCTCGCTTGTCGCTTAAACCCTTGTTAATTCGTGCAAGGGTCTCACCACCTTCGTGACACTCCCTTCGCCGATAGAAAGAGACAAGAAAGTCCTCATCAAGCGCGGAGCGTTTGACTCCTTACGTTTGGAATCCTCTCTGGAAATTATACGTCTCGAGGAATCAGACCAATCTCTCGTCATTAAGAGGAACGACGTTACATCCTCTCGAGAATGTTTCAATCCTCGTTATTCAAACAGAATCGTAATCAACCAGAGACTAACGAGTTTCAAGCTCATCCATAAAAATATTCCATAATTCGCTTTCAAGAAAAATTACAAACGAGCCATTTGCCGTACTCGCGAGCAATTAGTCCATATTTTCAGGAAAGCAGAAAACCATGCAGCATTCGGCCATCTAATGTTTTATTAATTCACTCCCCTGGAAATTATTCCCCTAGAAACAAAATTTTGTTGGAAAAGATCGATATTTTGTTCGATACGTTCGGCTAAACGTTTTTTCGAATAATCCTAAAAATTGTGTCATCGCAGCAGAAAATATTCTAGAAAGTCTCTTCGGAAGCAGAATTTTGGCGTTCCCATCGTAAATTTTGCTGACAATTCCATCGGAATCCAAATTTACTGCCAAAATAACGAAAATTTGGAAATTATCGAAAAATATTTAGTTTATCATATTCAATAAAATATCGACGATTTTTAACAAAATTTTGTTGGAAAAAGTGGATATTTTAGAAAGTCTCTTCGGAAGCAAATTTTTGTCGTTCCAATCGTAAATTTTGCTGACAATTCCATTGCAAACCAAATATCCTGCTAAAATAACGAAAATTTTGAAATTACGAAAAAATATTTAGTTCACCGTATTCAACAAAATATCGACGATTTTTAACAAAATTTCATTTCCAGTGTACATTGAAAACTAAAAACCAATGAATGTCATTTTGGAAAAATGAAAATTGTTACCATTTTCTATTAATTTCTTATCGTCCATACGTTCTCCCGAAAAAATGTGATGCCTGCTACGTCGACGAGTTAAACGTTGACGATCGTTCGTTCGATATCACGAGAATGAAACGTCAATCCAAAAACGATTTTCAATTTTTTCATTTTATCATGGTAAACTGCGAATTATTCGAAATCCTTAATCCAGGGGTTCGTAAAAAACTCTCGCACCCATAGAAACTTGTATTTTCCATGATGTATGCGTGCGTATGTAAAAGCTTTATGTGTGTGTTCGGTTTGATCGACGAATGTGGTGGTTTATCGGAAAAAGCAATCACAAAAGAATGACTGTAGAAGTTTACTGAAAAAAATCGTATGCCTCGATGTAGACTCTCTGTACGATCCATGCACACTGGTCGAGTTATTAGGGTGCATGGCTGAAACGATTTATTGTCTAGCGAAACAATGACACCTAAAATGGAACTATCCAGCTGCCATGTCATTCGTTCATTCTTCCGATTCTTCGTGTGTTCTGTGGATGGAGCCGAATCCATCTATTCGAGCGACCCTCATTGCTATTGATTTGTTGATAACAAAAGCCACGTCTAAGGAGACATTACACTTGTTCTAATTTTCTCTGATTTACAGTTTTTCATATTCCACTGCTGCCGTGGGCTCGGGACATTTTAATTATCTCGAAGTATTGTCTTCAAACATTTGAATATTCCCATTTGATGAACATGGGCGTTTGGATCCACTGAAAACCAAATTTTGTTGAAAAAGATGGGTATTTCGTTCGGTACGTTCGACTAAACGTTTTTTTTTTAATAATCCCAAAAATTGTGTCATCGTAGCAAAAAATATTTTAGAAAGTCTCTTCGGAAGGAAATTTTAGGCGTTCCACTCGTAAATTTCGCTGACAATTTTGTTAGAAACCAAATTTACTGCCAAAATAACGAAAATTTTGAAATTATTAAAAAATATTTAGTTTATCGTATTCAACAAAATATCGACGATTTTTAACTAAATTTCATTCCCAACATTCGACTAAACGTTTTTTTGAATAATTCCAAAAATTGTGACATCGCAGCAAAAAATATTTTAAAAAATCTCTTCAAAAGCAAATTTTGATCGTTCCACTCGTAAAGTTCGCTGAAAATTCCGTTAAAAACCAAATTTACTCCCAAAATGACGAAAATTTAGAAATCATCAAAAAATATTTAGTTTACCGTATTCAACAAAATATCGACGATTTTTGACAAAATTTTGTTAAAAAAGATGGAAATTTTGTTCGATACGTTCGACTAAACGTTTTTTTGAATAATTCCAAAAATTGTGACATCGCAGCAAAAAATATTTTAGAAAGTCTCTTCGGAAGGAAATTTTAGTCGTTCCACTCGTAAATTTCGCTGACAATTTCGTTAGAAACCAAATTTACTGCCAAAATAACGAAAATTTTGAAATTATCAGAAAATATTTAGTTTCTCGTATTCAACAAAATATCGACGATTTTTAACAAAATTTCATTTCCAGTGTAAGGACGCCATTTGTTTTCCGTCAAATGTGCATTCGATTCGTTTTGTCTGCTGTATCGATTTATCTAACAGTAACGCGCATGATTTAATGAAGTAATCGTTGATCCAAGACGACACGAGTTCAGGGACCAGCTGCGCAATGGAGCTCGTATAATCGAAAGAGGAAGATAAGGGTATGAACCTTTACTATCTATACGATCCAAGGGACAGTTTTCCTCCAACAACAATTACTTCGTATATGCTATTGAAGTTTGCATCGTTGCAATGCAACGAAAAATCTATTTTTTATTTATTATTTTGATAATTAATTGACTCGTTCGAATTTTTCTAGTAAATTTACTTTTCGAACGGCGAAAAAGACTTTCTCGTTATTGTCGACAAAGACTGTATGAAAATTTGGTGCGATGCTATAAAAAATGATGAGCTTTCGTTGCATTTCATCGATGCAAACTTCAACATCATTTTTTCATTACGATCTGATTCCCAGGCAGATTGATTGACGGAATATTTTGATCAAGTTGCAATTATCGAGACAGCGAGCTGATTAGAAACTTTTCGGTAATAAGCAAGTGGAAGCGTGTCGACGTGAATGCCATGAAGCAGATAAATCGTGCGTCGCAGATATATAATAGTGCGAAGCAGATCCGATCGACACGCGACGAATATTCATTTGATAGCAACAGAGATTTGTTGACCTGCCAATAACTATGAAGACCCTCAAGCCCAGAGACATATTTCGATGGTATTTCATGTTCGATGCAATTTTATTATTCCTATAAATTCTTCTACTCAGACTTCTGGTATTGATTTCATACAAAAACTACTTTTTACATTCCTATCGCACGAATCTTCGATCTTTTGACATGAAAAAAAATTCCAGTGCCTTGTTTATGCAGCTTGATGGAAATAAAAAGGTCTGCACTGGAAATGAAATTTTGTTAAAAATCGTCGATATTTTGTCGAACACGGTAAACTAAATATTTTTGAAAAATTTCAAAATTTTCATTATTTTGGCAATTCGTTCGGTTTTTAACGAAATCATGAGCAAAATTGACGATTGGAACGACGAAAATTAGCTTCCTAAGAGACTTTCTAGAATATTTCTTGCTGCAATGACACAAATTCAAAGAAACGTTTGGTCGAACGTTTCGAACAAAATATCGATCTTTTCCAACAAAATTTTGACAAAAAATTCCAACGCCTTGTTTATGCAGCTTGATAGAAAAAAAAAGGTCTGCACTGGAAATGAAATTTAGTTAAAAATCGTCGAACACGGTAAACTGAATATTTTTGAAAAATTTCAAAATTTTCGTTATTTTGGCAATGAATTTGGTTTTTAACGAAATCGTGAGCAAAATTGACGATTGGAACGACAGAAATCAGCTTCATAAGAAACTTTCTAGAATATTTCTTGCTGCAATGACACAAATTCAAAAAAACGTTTAGTCGAACGTTTCGAACAAAATATCCATCTTTTTCAACAAAATTTTGACAAAAAATTCCAACGTTTCAAAATTTTCGTTATTTTGGCAATATATTCGGTTTTTAACGAAATCGTGAGCAAAATTGACGATTGGAACGACAGAAATCAGCTTCCTTAGAGACTTTCTAGAATATTTCTTGCTGCAATGACAAAATTTTTGGGATTATTAAAAAAAAACGTTTAGTCGAACGTATCGAACAAAATATCGATCTTTTCCAACAAAATTTATTTTTCAGTGTGGCTAGTACCGTATCGGCTAGTTCACGAACGGAAGTGAAAATAGAAATTAAAGAAATTGGAGGTTATCTCAGACTCTGTGCGGAAGGAGAGTTTTATTGACCGGAAATGCTTACGGTTAGTATAAGATGTCCTCCGCTGCGAGGCTTAAAAGCCCTAGGACGGTTGGCAATAGTCTCAGGGTTATCTCGTCACAAGTAGATCTTAAAGTCGAACACAATGCCGTTGTCATCGTCGTCACCTTCATCTTCGTTCTTCAATCAGTCATTGAAAGCGCTCGCGAGAGAGAAACATCCTCCTGGCCTGTTCCTCGTTCTTTAGACCCACGCGTTCGTTTTTTTCGCCCACTACTCGCACTCGGTTAATAAACACGTTGAGCTCTCGAGCGTGATTCTTTTTTTCGAGTCGACTGCTGAGCAGGACGGTCGAACGAGTTATTGACCTCGACTACTGAACGAACGTTTCCCGGAGCAAGTTTCCAAGATTCTTCGATCGACTGAGCTCATTCGTCGTTTACAAAATCGTCACCCAAACAATTTTGTGATTCTTCGAGTCTCTATGATCGTGGGAATTGAATTTTTTGGCCCCGTTCGTGTATCGCACGCTTTTTTGACAACGCACGCACATTCGTTACATATTCGTCCCCGCGGTGTGTGTGGACAACTCGGTTCACCGAGTCGGGTGACACTGAACGATGGCCTCGGATGTTTTCTCTCTCGTCTCCCTCTGTGGCTGCTTTTCACGCGCTGGAGTTTCCTACTGCGCTGGTGGTTGCCCCAACGCGAACGGTCCCTCGCGCCCGCGCGTTGTTGCTTCGCCCCGCAACGATCGATGCCACCCACTCGCTCCCCCGGTATGCCAATGACTGTGCAAGGCTGCTACAGCCTTGCACAGTCATTGGCATACCGGGAAATGGAGCGAGCAGGGTGAAACGTCGTTTTAATATCCTTTTTCCCACGTAGATGTGCCAATGACTGTGCAAGGCTGTAGCAGCCTT
>JBAJMU010000001.1:1335172-1352081 GCA_037952995.1 Hyposoter didymator | reverse complement strand
AATTTACTTTTCGAATGGCGAAAATGACTTTCTCGTTATTGTCGACAAACACTGTATGAAAATTTGGTGCGATGCTATAAAAAATGATGAGCTTTCGTTGCATTTCATCGATGCAAACTTCAGCATCATTTTTTCATTTCGATCTGATTCCCAGGCAAATTGATTAACGGAATATTTTGATCAAGTTGCAATTATCGAGACAGCGAGCTGATTAGAACCTTTTCAGTAATAAGCAAGTGGAAGCGTGTCGGCGTGAATGCCATGAAGCAGATAAATCGTGCGTCGCAGATATATATTAGTGCGAAGCAGATCCGATCGGCACGCGACGAATATTCATTTGATAGCAACAGAGATTTGTTGACCTGCCAATAACTATGAAGACCCTCAAGCCCAGAGACATATTTCGATGGTATTTCATGTTCGATGCAATTTTATTATTCCTATAAATTCTTCTACTCAGACTTCTGGTATTGATTTCATACAAAAACTACTTTTTACATTCCTATCGCACGAATCTTCGATCTTTTGACATGAAAAAAAATTCCAGTGCCTTGTTTATGCAGCTTGATGGAAATAAAAAGGTCTGCAGTGGGAATGAAATTTTGTTAAAAATCGTCGATATTTTGTCGAACACGGTAAACTATATATTTTTGAAAAATTTCAAAATTTTCATTATTTTGGCAATTCGTTCGGTTTTTAACGAAATCATGAGCAAAATTGACGATTGGAACGACGAAAATTAGCTTCCTAAGAGACTTTCTAGAATATTTCTTGCTGCAATGACACAAATTCAAAGAAACNAGTATAAATATTCGATTGGTCGGTCCGACTCTTCTGTAAAGAACTGACTATCCGATGTATAGGAAAATCCATGTGAACCCAACAATACCTCCTGTTTTTTTCAAATTTCGGAAATTCGTTTTTTCAAATTTCGGAAATTCGTTTTTCAAATTTGCCGGAATAAAAAGAATTTTGAAATTATAAAAAAATATTTAGTTTACCGTATTCAACAAAATATCGCGACGATTTTTAACAAAATTTTATTAATATAATTTTTAACAAAATTTTGTTAATTTAATTTTTAAAAAAAATTTGTTAATTTAATTTTTAACAGAATTTTGTTAAAAAAGATGGATATTTTGTTCGATACGTTCGACTAAACGTTTTTTTGAATAATCCCAAAAATAGTGTCATTGGAGCAAAAAATATTTTAGAAAGTCTCTTCGGAAGGAAATTTTGATCGTTCCACTCGTAAATTTCGCTGACAATTCCGTTAGAAACTGAATATGCTGCCGGAATAAAAAAAAAATTGAAATTATAAAAAAATATTTAGTTTACCGTATTCAACAAAATATCGCGACGATTTTCAACAAAATTTTGTTAATTTAATTTTTAACAAAATTTTGTTAATTCAATTTAAAAAAAAAATTTGTTAATTTAATTTTTAACAGAATTTTGTTAAAAAAGATGGATATTTCGTTCGATACGTTGGACTAAACGTTTTTTTGAATAATCCCAAAAATAGTGTCATTGCAGCAAAAAATATTCTAGAAAGTCTCTTCGAAAGCAAATTTTAGTCATTCCACTCGTAAATTTCGCTGATGATTCCGTTAAAAACTAAATATGCTACCGGAATAAAAGAAAAATTGAAATTATAAACAAATATTTAGTTTACCGTATTCAACAAAATATCGCGACGATTTTTAACAAAATTTTGTTAATTTAATTTTGAACAGAATTTTGTTAATTTAATTTTGAACGAAATTTTGTTAATTTAATTTTTAACAGAATTTTGTTAAAAAAGATGGATATTTTGTTCGATACGTTCGAAAACGTTTTTTTGAATAATTCCAAAAATAGCGTCATTGGAGCAAAAAATATTTTAGAAAGTCTCTTCGAAAGCAAATTTTGATCGTTCCACTCGTAAATTTCGCTGACGATTCCGTTAAAAACCAAATTTACTGCCAAAATGACGAAAATTTTGAAATTATCAAAAAATATTTAGTTTATCGTATTCAACAAAATATCGACGATTTTTATCAAAATTTCATTTCCAGTGAACTCTAGGCCGGAATCCCCCATGGCGACGAAAGCTCAAGGATGCTTTTCGAACTTAAGTACCCGAAGCGGATTCTCCGACGTCTCTCCAGAACGAAATGCATACGTTAACCGCGTGGGTATCAATAGTGCAAGCATGAAAGCGATTCCGCCGCGTTGAAAATCGTTTCAGTTCCTTCACCCGAGAGCAATGTGTATAGCTTTTAAGCCATTTCGCGTGTCTAGGGCATCGTCTCCTCCATAATAAATCGAATTTACTTGCCACGAAAAAATCAAACGCCACTTTTCACCGCGCAGTCGTTTCGGGAGCGAAAAATATCCAGAGATTCGCAGGACCGAAGTAATTCTTCGAATCCAATTCGAACGCGAGCAAAACCCCTAACAAAGTTGGTGAATTTCGTCCTTATCATCACTCTCATTACATTTTATGAAGAAGAAGCCTCGTCAATGAGCTCATAGGCTCGAGCGGGCTCGAGACATCGTCGCGACCCTGTTTCTGTGCAAAGTACTTTATAGTCAAGTTTCGGGGGGCGCCGCACCTTTCGTCCACGCAATCTCGAGGTTCTAGAGCTCTGGCAACGTGACTGCAGTGCCCAAAGTTTATCCTCGACTTCGATAATGGTTCGGATGTTACACGCAGTCAAATAATGGTGCAAAGCCAAGAGAGTCACGTACCAGCCCAAAGTCTGCTGGCAAATCTCGTGATGGTCTTTCCTACCGTTCTGCGTCCGTGCATGTACCTTGAGCTTTATATTAGGGGTGTGCGAATATTTGAAAACTTCGAATATTCGGCATCAAATCGAATCGAATTGTTTGATTCGAATTTCAAACCGAATATTCGATTTTTTCGAGTATTCGATTATTTTTCGTATATTCGATTTTTTTTCGAATATTCCATTTTCTTTCGAATATTCCATTTTCTTTCGAATATTCAAATATTTGAAAATTTAAGAAATACTTGAAAATTGCTCGAATATTCTATTCGAAAATCGAATTGAAAATTCATCAAATATTCGGAAATTTATCGAATACTCGAAAATTCGACGAATATTCGATTCAAAAATCGAATATTCGACTAAAAAATCGAATATTCGATTAAAAAATCGAATCGAATTTCAATATTCGATTCGATTCGATTCGATCACTATTCGCACACCCCTACTTTATATATAAGGAAGAGTTTCTCAGACTGCTGCTGGAGACCGTGACCATATTGGGCTTGCAATGTACCGCGTGCACAATTTCTAGCAGCTGTCACCGCACACACACGATGGGTTACCTAGTGAGTGCTGCACTATATGTTTGTCATCGAGCAAAATACTTGCATACGTTGGATTGTTCGATAGCTGCGCGAGTCTATCGGTTAACCTCAACCGTAACCATTCTCGAGGATGGTTTACCTGTTAGAGTTACGGACTATTGGACAACCGCACACATCGCGTGATCCCGATTATTCAACAATTGCAAAAATGCCGAGACAATATTTGAACGTTATTGAAATTTAGACAAAACGTAGCTGCAAAATTTGATGCCTCTTCGACACTGAAAACAAAATTTTGTTGAAAAAGATGAACATTTTGTTCGATACGTTTGACTCAACGATTTTTTAAATAATCCCAAGAATTGTGTCAGTGCAGCAAAAAAAATGTTAGAAAGTCTCTTCGGAAGCAAATTTTAGTCGTTCCACTCGTAAATTTCGCTGACAATTCCGTTAGAAACCCAATATGCTGCCGGAATAACAAAAATTTTGAAAATATCAAAAAATATTTAGTTTACCGTGTTCAACAAAATATCGACGATTTTTAACAATATATCTTTTCCAGTGGACGAAGGAAATTCCTACGAAATTACGAAAAACTACACACTGGAAAAGAAATTTTGTTAAAAATCGTCGATATTTTGTTGAATACGGTAAACTAAATATTTTTTTAATAATTTCAAAATTACCGTTATTTTGCCAGTAAATTTGGTTTCTAACGAAATTGTCAGCGAAATTTACGAGTGGAACGACTAAAATTTGCTCCCGAAGAGACTTTCTAAAATATTTTTTGTTGCAATGACACTATTTTTGGGATTTTTCAAAAAAACGTTTAGTCGAACGTATCGAACAAAATATCCATCTTTTTTAACAAAATTCTGTTTTCAGTGTAACTTTCGTGAATCATTGTACGAAGAGAAGAATAAAAATGAAAAACAAAATTACCATCAAATAATGTTTCGAGACTGTCACTTGTAACAAAACACGTAGACAACGAATTGTCATATCTCGTAAGCGTCGCTTTGGCCTCGTTACCCCAGTTCCAAAACACAAGTTTCTGATTGCGACTTTCTAGGTCGAGCTGAAGAAGCTTCAAATTTTTAGCCACTGTCGTGTCCATACTGTGCACATGAGCACCTCCGACGACCACCGGTATCGAATCGTTTCGCCCATCGCAACTAAAAAGAAATTCACATTCAATTTTGTCGTCGATTTTATAAAAAAAAAATGCTTTCAGGTTGTTCCGTCTTTTTTTTTTGTTTGTAATTCACTCGAAATCCCAGCGTTCGTGAAGTTTTTCTTGCTTCTTACCAGGACATTACGCTTTCTCTGAGATACTCAGCAGCCGGAAAGCTCAATGATTGCTGTGGCGAAACTAGCAAGAGATTGCCACTCGCCATCTTTTTTTCTTCTATTTCCAGTCCAGGCTTTGCCGTAGAATACAATAACAATAAAAGATTCGACACGATACCCACGGCCATTCCATAATCCAAATTCCACAGGAGACACGTTACCAGTGTTATCAGAAACGGTAGCAAATCGAGTTCTTAAAAATAAGACACGAGAGAAAATGAAAAGAATGAAAACAAAATTTTGTTGAAAAAGATGAATATTTTGTTCGATACGTTCGACTAAACGATTTTTTCGAATAATTCCAAAAATAGTGTCAATGCAGCAAAAAGTGTTTTAGAAATTCTCTTCGGAAGCAAATTTTGATCGTTCCACTCGTAAATTTCACTGACAATTTCTTTAAAAACCAAATTTGCTGCCAAAATGACGAAAATTTAGGAATTATCAAAAAATATTTAGTTTGACGTGTTCAACAAAATATCGACGATTTTTGACAAAATTTTATTAAAAAAGATGGAAATTTTGTTCGATACGTTCGACTAAACGTTTTTTTGAAAAATCCTAAAAATGGTGTCATTGCAGAAAAAAAAATTTTAGAATATCTCTTCGAAAGGAAATTTTGATCGTTCCACTCGTAAATTTCGCTGAAAATTCCGTTAAAAACCAAATTTACTCCCAAAATGACGAAAATTATGAAATTATCAAAAAATATTTGGTTTACCGTATTCAACAAAATATCGACAAAATTTTGTTAAAAATTTTGTTCAATACGTTCGACTAAACGATTTTTTGAAAAATCCTAAAAATAGTGTCATGGCAGAAAAAAATATTTTGGAAAATCTCTTCGAAAGCAAATTTTGATCGTTCCACTCGTAAATTTCGCTGAAAATTCCGTTAAAAATCAAATTTACTCCCAAAATAACGAAAATTTTGAAATTATCAAAAAATATTTAGTTTATCGTATTCAACAAAATATCGACGATTTTTAACAAAATTTCATTCCCAGTGCGAATTATTATTACGTTTGGCATGAATTTATGTCGATTGCTCAATTCTTACTTTTTGTTCGCCATAATACACCGAAAATGCTAAAATCGAGCATGTGAAACATTGCCATGAGAATAATGGCAGCAAGCATTGACTTTGGTATGAATTGGAACGTCGATGTCAAAAGGCCACAAGCGAGCAGAACTAGTCCACCTGTGACCAAACCCCCCATTGGAGTCCGAACACCTGAAGCATGGTTCAGAGCCGTTCTCGTAAAACTACCAGTCACGGGCATTGACTTCACGAAGCCTCCGGCCAAGTTGGAAAGACCCAACGCCAGCATCTCCTGATTGACATCCACGGACCTTTTCTGAGCTGTAATAATAATGATTCCCTGTTGAAATCCATATAGACGATGATACACGAGACTCGTGCATGGGGGATTTTGATGTGGAAAGTTGGGGACTCTGTGCACCGGCAATTTCGAATAAATAAACAAAGACGAAGACGGGGCATCACATGTTTCGTATTTAACGACGTATTGGCCTTTGAGCCAGTCAGGTATGAGAACGATAAGAACATAATCCAATAACTTCCATCTCACTGGCTCTGATCAAGCAGAGCATCAGATTCGCCCAGTAAAAAATTCGTTTCGAGGTTCTCCACTTTATTTACTGGCAGGTAATCCGAGAAAAATTCATGAGCCTGAAGTTCGTTGGACCTCAACGAAAAATTCGTTTTTCTATCAATTATTTGCTCAATTTTAAAAACCAAGACAATTTTCCTACCAATTTTGTCTTTGGAGCCTAAAAAAAAATCGTTTTATTGTCCTGACCAAATATTCAATGAGAATCTTGAGATTTGCTCAAGAAAAAAGGGAATTTCCTTACATCCCAACGAAAAATTCGTTTTTCTATGAATTTTTTGTTCAATTTTAAAAACCAGAACAATTTTCCTACCAATTTTGTCTTTGGAGCCTAAAAAAATCGTTTTATTGTCCTGACCAAATATTCCATGAGAATCTTGAGGTTTGTCCAAGAAAAAAGGGAATTTCGTTGCATCCCAACGAAAAATTCGTTTTTCTATAAATTTTTTGTTCAATTTTAAAAACCAAGACAATTTTCCTACCAATTTTGTCTTTGGAGCCTAAAAAAAATCGTTTTATTGTCCTGAGCGATTATTCAATGAGAATCTTGAGATTTGTCGAAGAAAAAAGGGAATTTCGTTATAAATCTTAATTGGCTTACCGAAAGATTTGGCTATAGCGATGCTCTCGAGAACTGCAATCAATGGTACAGTTACCAAACTTTCACCAAGTTCGGTCAGCATCTCCTCGAAATTATAGGTGACATTGCCGACAACGGTGGAAAACGGAGGTGGCGTAAAAGGTGGAAAGCCTCTTGTTATGTTGCCCACAGTTAGAAAAGGCTCATAATCATAAGTGGAAAATACGTAAGCCAAAACTATTCCTACGATGACAACGATGGCGTTTCTTCCGATCGAAATGAGCCTCAGGCATTTTTCTGTCCATGTGCCATTTCGATTTTGAGGTAGATGCTGAATTTTAATAGAAGGGAAATTAATGAGCTTCAAATTTCAATATTCGTACATTGGGATAATGTAAATCATTGTAAACGCGAAAAATACACAAGAAGCTACACTGGGAATGAAGTTTTTTCAAAAATCGTCGATATATTTTGTTAAATTTCAAAATTTTCATTATTTTGGCAGTGTGTTTGGTTTCTAACGGAATTGTCAGCGAAATTTACGAGTGGAACGATCAAAATTTGCTTTCGAAGAGATTTTCTAAAATATTTTTTTCTGCATTGACACAATTTTTAGGATTTTTCAAAAAAACGTTTAGTCGAACGTATTGAACAAAAATTTTAACAAAATTTTGTCGATATTTTGTTGAATACGGTAAACTAAACATTTTTCAATAATTTCAAAATTTTCATCATTTTGGGAGTAAATTTGATTTTTAACGGAATTTTCAGCGAAATTTACGAGTGGAACGATCAAAATTTGCTTTCGAAGAGATTTTCTAAAATATTTTTTTCTGCAATGACACTATTTTTAGGATTTTTCAAAAAAACGTTTAGTCGAACGTATCGAACAAAATTTCCATCTTTTTTAACAAAATTTTGTCAAAAAATCGTCGATATTTTGTTGAACACGTCAAACTAAATATTTTTTGATAATTTCAAAATTTTCGTCATTTTGGGAGTAAATTTGGTTTTTAAAGAAATTGTCAGCGAAATTTACGAGTGTAACGATCAAAATTTGCTTTCGAAGAGATTTTCTAAAATATTTTTTTCTGCATTGACACAATTTTTGGAATTATTCAAAAAAACGTTTAGTCGAACGTATCGAACGAAATATTCGTCTTTTTCAACAAAATTTTGTTTTCAGTGATACGAAATGTGTGTTTTCAAATTCAATTTTCTCAACACCGAAAAATTGTTATTAACGATTGTAAAAAGAAAATTCTTTCACGTACTTTGAAAAAGGCAAGAGCAACGATACAAGAAATCCCAAGAACGCTGTCCCAGAGAGCCACTTTTTCAATATCACGAAAAAGCTTTCCAATAGCATCAACAAAAGAGTCAGTACGGCCTTCGATACCCAAAAGCATTCCGATTTGAGGAGATGCGATTAAAATGACTGCAGCATTTGTGAAACCACAAATAACTGGCATACTGATGAAATCGACCAAAAATCCGAGTCGAATTATTGCCATGGTGGTGATTAAGCAGCCACTCAAAAAGGTCAGAAGTACCTGAAGTATTTAAAGCCAATGTCATTCTTTCCTTTTATTCTCAAACACACACTGGAAATAAAATTTTGTTAAAAATCCTCGATATTTTGTTGAATACGATAAACTAAATATTTTGTTGATAATTTCAAAATTTTTATTATTTTGGCAGTAAATTTGGTTTCCAACGAAATTGTCAGCGAAATTTACGATCGGAACGACTAAAATTTCCTTCCGAAGAGATTTTCTAAAATATTTTTTGCTGCACTGACACTATTTTTGGGATTACTCGAAAAAACGTTTAGTCGAACGTATCGAACAAAATATCCATCTTTTTCAACAAAATTCTGTTTTCAGTGCATTCTGCGTAGGAAATTAAAATTTCACGTGTCGATAGTGCCAAACGATTCCATGAACTTGTCTAATTCGAAGCAACTTTATTTATTCCATCTCACCGCAAAATCCTCGTTGTACTTGACTACGTAAGGCTGCACGAGCAAAGCCATTATCGCTGTAGGTCCTATGGTTACGTCCTTACAAGTGCCAAATATCACGTAAACGAAGGAGCCCATGAACCCAGCGTACAGTCCATACTGAAGAATTTATTCAAAGCGATTCAATCAGTGGAATAATTTTATTTGCAATTTTCATTCATCGCGACCAACTTAGAATTTTGAAAGCATTTTTTAACTCATCCTCATACTCTCGGAAAAATAAAGTAGTAAGTAGTAAGTTCGAAAATAATAAAAAAATTTTTAAAAATATAAAAAATATAAAAAAATTTATTTTTTTATATTTTTTATTTATTTATTAGTAAGTTTATATATTTATATATAAAATATAAAATATAAATATAAAATATAAAATAAAAAATATAAAAAAATATATTTTTCAATATTTTTTATATTTTAAAAATTTTTTTTATTTTTTTCGAACTTACTAATTATGATTTATTTTTCTATAGAAAAATAAANAAAATATATATATAGAAAAATAAATCATAATTAGTAATACTCTCCGGAGAGTATTTTCAAATCTTGGAAAATTTGATGGGCGTCGTCGTTATTATTGGGAAATTAATTTTATTGCAATAAAAACGTTTTTTTTAACGATTTTGTGAGTTGAAAGTTTTATCGAAAGAATAATTACACAGCGGTGAGTTTTTAGTCTCATTAGAAATTCAAGAACGTCTTACTAATTAGTTTTTTGAATAATTCATTAATTAAAGGGCTCTAGTTTTTTTTTTTTTTTAATTTCTATTGAAATTTTGAGTCCTGGGGGGAAAATCAGTTTTCTGCGAGAAAATTCTTTTGGTATGTACCTGCGGAGGCAGTCCTGCGATAGTGGCAGTAGCGATGCCTTGAGGGATGGCGGTGAAACCGACCGTGAGTCCTGCCAGAGCATCTTGAAAGCATTTGCTCCATGTGTAAATCGGTAGCCACCCGATGACTGGTATTCGACGACGAAGAAAATTATTTTTCTTTCCTCCTGGTGCGACGGTCATGTGTCTGCCTAATCAAAATTTTATTGGAATTACGACTCAGGGATACACATGTTGTGACGAAATATTACCACGACGAAATCTTTTTTTATTCTAAAACGAATTTTGAATATCCAATCATGAAGTTTTATGGTGTTAAGGTGTTAGTTAATCTGGGCAAAGTATTCTACGGAATTCTCTGAAATTTCGATGAACTTCGCGATCTCTTAACCAAGAAATAACACTGAAAACAAAATTTTGTTGAAAAAGATGGATATTTTGTTCGATACGTTCGTTTTTTTGAATAATCCCAAAAATAGTGTCATTGCAGCAAAAAATATTTTAGAAAGTCTCTTCGAAAGCAAATTTTAGTCGTTCCACTCGTAAATTTCGCCGACAATTCCGTTCAAAACAAAATTCACTGCCAAAATAACGAAAACTTTGAAATTATCAAAAAAAATTTAGTTTATCGTATTCAACAAAATATCGACGATTTTCAACAAAATTTNAAAAAATATTTTAGAAAATCTCTTCGGAAGCAAATTTTAGTCGGTCCACTCGTAAATTTCGCTGACAATTCCGTTAGAAACCAAATTCACTGCCAAAATAACGAAAACTTTGAAATTATCAAAAAAAATTTAGTTTATCGTATTCAACAANAACTTTGAAATTATCAAAAAAAATTTAGTTTATCGTATTCAACAAAATATCGACGATTTTCAACAAAATTTTATCCTCAGTGTACGTGCATTTACATTTTTTTAATAAACTACAGCGACATTATACGTTAATTTTGCAAGGAGAGAGAGGCAAGAGTAAATTTTTGAACGTGACTGTGGCGAGGCTACCACCTTAAATAAATTCGTTGGTTTCCCTGGAGTCACGAGCATCCAACGCCATAAAAAACATGGTTTCTAATTTAAAAGAAAAATATCCACATTACGAATATTCCTTAGCTCACTCGAAAATTTAGGTCACGAAAGCCCCGGCATCCGAGCACATATTCACGGATCCAACAAAAAATGGAACTTACGCGTTGTGACCGGCGTATAGTTAGCGTTTTTCATCCTCGTAAAAAAACATAAGACTGCGCGAACGTGCCGGAAAAAGTGATCTTCGTTAGCTCCTTATAGAATGAGAAAATAGAGTGTGTGCTATGAGAATAACTGGCATGCCATATCCGATTCACAAGGGCATATGGTACCTCATTATGCAGTTGCAACGTCGAACATGTAGTTATTCTTCACAATTCGTGTCATCGAGTTAAATTTTTTTTCTTACTTGTTTTTTACGTAAGTTATGAGTTTCTATCGTCTATAATTTTAATAATTAGAAAATCGAGATCGATTAGAGTGAAAATTAAAGCCTCACTGGAAATGAAATTTTGTTAAAAATCGTCGATATTTTCTTGAACACGTCAAACTAAATATTTTTTGATAATTTCAAAATTTTCGTCATTTTGGCAGTAAATTTGGTTTTTAAAGAAATTGTCAGTGAAATTTACGAGTGGAACGATCAAAATTTGCTTCCGAAGAGACTTTCTAAAATTTCTTTTGCTGCAATGACACTATTTTTGGGATTTTTCAAAAAAACGTTTAGTCGAACGTAACGAACAAAATGTCCATCTTTTTCAACAAAATTTTGTTAAAAATCGTCGATATTTTGTTTAATACAAAGTTTCTTTTTACCTGCGATCTATTTTTTTGGTGTCGTTACGAATAAATCATTCTCTACAATAATTTACACGTATTCTAATATTCTTCGCATCAATTCGCCGTGAAAAATGTTGACATGCTCATTGTCAAAGCGTCGTTTGGCAAAACCGAACTTTATGGACTGACCGTTGTGTACGAATAAAGAAAACTACAAATGCATTTCGAGGTAATTGTTAACCGCGCCTATGATAAGCCCTATGCACCTCACATTCCGATAAGAAATTCATGTACTGTGCGGTATATACACTGATGCGGTCAGTCGCAACGAATACTGACTAACTAGAGAATTTCAAGCATCGTGAAAATGCCGCCTGTGAATAATATTCAATTTTCGATCATTCACTTCAAAACGAAGAAAAAATAAATAAATAATTTCACTGAAAACAAAATTTTGTTGGAAAAGATCGATATTTTGTTTGATACGTTCGACTAAACGTTTTTTCAGAAAGATCGGACGATATTGCAACGCGCAATGACTATCAGCAGGTGAATCAACGAGTATTACAATTTTCTCTCGTTCTGAACGAAAATGCAATGATGTTGCAGTTTGCATCGTTAGAATGCAACGAAATTCTGTTATTTTTTTTTTCAGTAGAGCTCACAGTTATTATTCAATATTTGCTCTGGACAATAAAACGATTTTTTGCGCCCTAAAAACTCAATCGACACGAAAAATTGTCATGATTTTCAAAATTCCATAAATAATAAATATCCAAAATATTTATCGTTCATTCTCAACGTTGCAAACTTCAGAATCATCGATTTCGTTGCATTCTAATGATGCAAATTTATGATGTTGAAGTTTGCATCGTTGGAATGCAACGAAATTCTGTTATTTTTTCAGTAGAGCTCGTAGTTATTATGCAATATTTGGTCTGGCCCAAAAACGATTTTTTGTCCCTTAAAAACTCAATTGACACGAAAAATTGTAATGATTTTCAAAATTCCATAAATAATAAATCCCAAAATATTTTTCGTTCATTCTCAACGTTGCAAACTTCAGAATCATCGATTTCGTTGCATTCTAATGATGCAAATTTATGATGTTGAAGTTTGCATCGTTGGAATGCAACGAAATTCTGTTATTTTTTCAGTAGAGCTCATAATTATTATTCAATATTTGTTCTGAACAATAAAACGATTTTTTCTTGCGCCCTAAAAACTCAATCGACACGAAAAATTGTCATGATTTTCAAAATTCCATAAATAATAAATATCCAAAATATTTATCGTTGAATCTCAACGTTGCAAACTTCAGAGTCATAGAATGCACTCCTCGTAAACAGATGTCACATGAATTGTGAGGAGAAGGCATGTGTTTAATGGATAAACGATTAAACTTATCTTTTCATGTGAAATTCACATTCACCTACTTATCGAAAAAAGCGAGGGAAAGAAAAAAAATGAGTATTATTTTTATCACATCGTGCGTGATAGTGCAACTGAATCAACAGAAAAAACAATCTGTCAATTTGTATAATCGACGAGCCTCGATCTCGAAATGCATATGTTTCGAATTAAGTTCGATCGCCAGTCTCGAAAAAAGCAAAAGTCGAAATCTCGAGAAAATTTTGAGTTTCGAAAACTCACAAACAGAGAAATGGAAAAAAAATGCTTGATCAATTTTACAATAGCAACAAAGACGGTGCAACATTTTTTTAATAATTGCAATTCAGAGCTTTTTATAATAGAAATTTATCAAAATTTCTGGGACGATACAATTTTCAAGAAAATCATTTTTCAATACCGAATGAACCGATGGCATTCCATCGGCATATCTCGTCAGCGAAAACGTCGTCGACGAACCAAAAACAATTCGTGCGTATGAATAATCACCTTGAATACTAACATGTCACTGAATCGTGACACTTGAGCATATAAACGATGAACGAATCCCAGTTAAAACTTCTCGTCAGTGAAAAAATCGTTGTGCCAGAAATCCCACAATTATAATTTTTCTTGATTGACGTTTCTCATGGTTTTTCCAAAAACGGAGCAGCCGCGGATCTTTCTTCGAAATGAAAATTTTCAAAGAATGTAATGCAACATCGGCTCGACCATTTTCCAGCAGGAAAAAAATTTAAAATTATTTATTTACACGTCACGAACGAATTGCATTATAAAAAAATTATGTATCTCGTAAAATATCATTTTTTTGATGCTCGGCAACGAATTTTATTTCGACAGAGATATTGCGTGTAAAAGTGTATAAATATCCTGGCAGGATCGTATTTCTGAGAGCACGACCAAACGAATATACGACAAAAACGAGGCAGCGACAGACCAAGCCACGTCCACTCCATGTAAATTTATATCCGTAATTTTTTTATCGTCGGAACTGGAGAATAAATTTTTCTGTCACTTTTCCAAAGGGTTGAAGTATTTTCTTGCTGCTTTAGAATTAAAAAGTACCTGCGCAAGTTCAGTTGCAAATTTGTCGAATGAAAAAAAGCTAAAGGCACGAATAAAGTGAAAATTCAATTTTATTCGAAAATCGCAGAACTCTAGATCAACGCTACATAGTGTTTTTTTGAGTCTATAAAAAAATCCGAAGAAAACTCGTGTTTTCAAAACTAAATCTACAGGATGCGATTTCCATTTTTGAAAAAAAAAAAAAAAAAAATATTTCGCAGTCGGTAGGACTCGAACCTACGCTCCCAGAGGGAATCTGATTTCTAGTCAGACGCCTTAACCACTCGGCCACGACTGCCTTGACGTGAATTGAGATAAATTACATACAGGAGGTACACAATCGAAAATGTAACAACAATCGCGTAATTGGATGTAATTACGTGTAAACGATTATCTGGCACATGAAAGTGACGAATATTTTTCCAGTTTACGATCATTTTCAGAAGATGGCTAAACATTCGCGAGCTTATTTTCAGCAACGAAGTATAGGACACGATTCGTGAATTCCGCATGTTGATTCGACGTATAAAAAAAATGATTTCATTGACAGTCTTTTAAACCCAAATAGTGACTGCATGGCATTGAGACAATATCCACGATACACTGGAAATGAAATTTTGTTAAAAATCGTCGATATTTTGTAGGAAACAGTAAACTAAATATTTTCTGATAATTTCAAAATTTTCGTTGTTTTGGCAGTAAATTTAGTTTCTAACGAAATTGTCTGCGAAATTTACAAGTGGAACGACTAAAATTTGCTTCCGAAGAGACTTTCTAAAATATTTTTTGCTGCAATGACACTATTTTTGGGATTTTTCAAAAAAACGTTTAGTCGAACGTATCGAACAAAATTTCCATATTTTTTAAGAAAATTTTGTTAAAAATCGTCGATATTTTGTTGAATAAGGGAAACTGAATATTTTAAAAATAATTTCATAATTTTTGTTAATTTGCCAATATATTTCGTTTTTAACGAAATTGTCTGCGAAATTTACGAGTGGAACGACTAAAATTTGCTTCCGAAGAGACTTTCTAAAATATTTTTTGCTGCGATGACACTATTTTTGGGATTTTTCAAAAAAACGTTTAGTAGAACGTACCGAACAAAATTTCCATCTTTTTCAACAAAATTTTCTTTTCAGTGCAATAAAAATAAAAATAAAAATTAAAAATAATAAATAATAATAATAATAATAATAATAATAAAAATAAAGCTCATAAAAAATCGTTTTACGACAAACTAATGAAAGAAAATGATTCTGAAGAAAAAAAAAAAATTGCCAATACTTTACAATTATTATCCCATCGTAAATATCAACGTGCCTAACGAATATCGTATATTTAATAATTTTTACTTTAATTTTATTTTTTTCGCGTCTTCGAGCGATGGTACTACAGAAATTAGACTTACCGATCGGAAGAAATCTTCCTGTAAAATCGATGGTCGGAAAAATTGCTCAGCAGACTTGTCTTCGTAGTGCAAAATCCGGCCACACTTCCAAGCACTACGAGCGAGCAATCTGCATGTTTTATTTTCTAAGGTATGGACAAACGTATAATTTCCATTCTTTTAGAAATATTCACAATTTCCTCATTGTCTCAACAATAAAGCACGGAAAAATAAATCAATCGCTTGTTCTGAAAAAGATTTTCAAGCCGGATAAGAAGACATCGCGCAGTTAACCCAGTTGGCGTTGAGAGCGAACGTTTAATCTTCATTATAAACGCTGAAAAATGCGGCGATCGAACACGATATGTCAAAGTAAAAGGACGAGGTGTTTTATGATCTCCTACGTCCTTGATGAGTTCCATCAGAAAAAATATGCATAGAAACAGTGCGCCGTCCTTCCATCCTTTATCTCAAATGTCCTATGAATGTTTTACGACGCCTGGAATCTTTTCCTTCTATTAATAGACTCTGATGAACACGATTTGTTACCCGAGACGAATAATACAATTCGAAGCACTTTTTCCTTTCAATTTCCCAGACTTTGAAAGAAACCTTCAACCAAGTACAAGGAACTCTGTTGGACATTAGAATTATCGATGCTGTTTCATTCCCGCAGTTTTTTTTCTCACAATTTGCAAAAAAAAAAAATTCGTTAATAAAAAAAATTGTTAATAAAAATTATTGTTAATAATAAAATAATAAATAATATAAAAAAAATAAATAAAATAAAAAAATAATAAAATAAAATAATAAAATAATAAAAATAAAAATAAAAATAAAAATAAAAATAAAAAATAATAAAATAATAAAATAATAAAATAAAAATAAAAATAAAAAATTGTTAATAAAATAATAATAATAATAATTGTTAATAATAAATAATAATAATAATAATTGTTAATAATAAATAATAATAATAATAATAATAATAATTGTTAATAAAAAAATTGAAATTTAAATAAAAATGTTAACGCTCCGTTCCGATCAATTTTAACCTCGAACTCTCCGGGGGGCACCACGTGGCGAGAACCATGGAATATTTATTCACAAAGTTTCGAGAGAAACGTAAGTTTGAAGTTTATTGTTGTCGCATCGTTAATTGTAAATGTCATGACGACAAAAAATTGGATCGACGAGGATGGGATTCGAACCCACGCGTGCAGAGCACATTGGATTAGCAGTCCAACGCCTTAACCACTCGGCCACCTCGTCCTACGGTTGCTCCCAATCACGGTGCGCTTCTTCATTCTCAGCCGCGTCTGCATTTCGCAATATTCGTTGTTACAAGGGAATAATTATTCCAATCAGATTTTTTCATAATGCGATCGAGTGTCTTCAAAATCCCAATTGCTCTGTCGATGATGGATTTTTTCCCACGATTTTTCGAGCTTGGCATTTTTTTATTTCAGGCGAAAACCTCGCGAATCGATTTTTTTTTTTTTTT
>JBAJMU010000001.1:1302885-1335126 GCA_037952995.1 Hyposoter didymator | reverse complement strand
GTGTTTCTTGAAATAACACAAAAACTTCTATTAAAATTGTGAGCTGGTTTTAATATTATCGGTTTGCTTAGAATTCTTTCCACTTGTGCCATCATTTTTTTCACACAAATTTCATTTCATATCCAAACAACAAGATTTTCCTGCCTAATACCCTTTCATGTGGGCAAATTCTTGAATTAAATTATCATTTATACTGAAAAATGCAGAACAAAACATTGTGCGAAAGGAAACAATTAATTTCTTTTCAGACTGCTTCAAACTATATTAGAGGAATCTTGCTTTCATCGGTCTCGATATTTTTTCGATTGATTCGTCGTTCGTACAATGTTTCATTCTACTCGCTAACCTGCAATTGAAATTAGAAAAACTTACGGTTCCTCGTTTCTTGGAAAACGGTGAAATGATAAATCAGGATTCTTCCGTTTCGAATTCGTGCATCCTTTGTACACGCATAAACTGTTAGCTGGCATTTTTTAAAGTTCTTTAAAAACGCTTCTACACTGTTGATCCTCGTGACAGTCCAGGAGCGAAACCACGCTGTGGGGGAACAATGACAGAGAGATAGGAAAACATGAAGGTGGGAGAAAGAGCGCGCATGTCCCCAGCAAGCGCGAGAGCATTGCTGTCCCCAGCGCATAAGAACAATGAGAGCAAAAAGGACACCGCGATGTCCCCAGCGTATAAACCTACGAGAGCGAGAAGGAGCCGCGATGTCCCCAGCGTATGAGCCTACGAGAGGAAGCGAGAGCGACAATAGGATTTTGCCGTCAGCGCCGCCACCTGGGAACTTGGGGAACTACGCTCGCTGGGGACATGTCCCCAATAAATTCGGCACAGAAAATCCTTAAGAACTATTCTTCTATGTACGTCTGAATTCGTTGCTAGAGGTTCGAACGGGCAGGAGTGGTGGGGGTCGAGACAGCGAGGCACAATCTGGAGCGTCACATAACCTCAAAAAAAAAAAAAATTTCTTCAATTCGTTTAATCATTAAAAAATATTCAGAAACAATTTTTTACGCAGCGAACTCATCGTTGGAATAAAAATATATTTCGACAGCAATAGAAATGGAAATATTTTTTTCAAAACTGCGTACGATCTCGAGTGACCGAACTTTGACCTTGAAACTTGAGAAAAATTAGACGATATCCCGAGCCCAAAGTTGGCAAGTTTGAGAAAATATTTCAACACGTCGGAATCGATCGAAAAACAAAGTAAAATTCTACGCCTATGGGAAAATAGTCTAGCATGAAATAGAGGAGCGTCGCCACGTGAGCAATTCGGAATTCGTTTCGTTCCAGTGGGCACAGATAATCATACAATGAGAGAGATGCAAGTACGATAACGTTGAGAACGAATGGACAATGAAGTAACTTTGGGTTCAACAAAATCCCCCACTATCATGTTGTTTTTTTTTTTTTTATTCCTGGTAACTGGTTTACTTCATTAAATATATGCCATCGAGAGTGATATATACATTATATTATTGCTAAATACTGATTGGGACATGGAGAATTTTGTAAGGCAATTGTTGTGACCTCTTTGTTTATGACTACGGAACGATTTTGTTTATTTTATTTGTTTAATTGGATTATCACGTATATATGATTCAATGAAATTCGAGATGGATACACTGGAAATGAAATTTTGGTAAAAATCGTCGATTTTTTGTTGAATACGGTAAACTAAATATTTTTTCATCATTTCAAAATTTTCGTTATTTTTGCAGTAAATTTGGTTTCTAACGAAATTGTCAGCGAAATTTACGAGTGGAACGATCAAAATTTGCTTTCGATGAGATTTTCTTAAATATTTTTTGCTGCAATGACACTATTTTTGGGATTTTTCAAAAAAAAACGTTTAGTCAAACGTATCGAACAAAATATCCATCGTTTTTAACAAAATTTTGTTAAAAATCGTCGATGTTTTGTTGAATAAGGGAAACTAAATATTTTATTGATGATTTCAAAATTTTCGTCATTTTGGCAGTAAATTTGGTTTTTAACGAAATTGTCAGCGAAATTTACGAGTGGAACGATCAAAATTTGCGTTCGATAAGATTTTCTAAAATATTTTTTGCTGCAATGACATTATTTTTGGGATTTAAAAAAAAAAACGTTTAGTCGAACGTTTCGAACAAAATGACCATCGTTTTTAACAAAATTTTGTTAAAAATCGTCGATATTTTGTTGAATACGGTAAACTAAATATTTTTTGAATTTTCAAAATCAATCAAAATTCAAAATAAAATTTTTCGTAATTTTGGCAGTAAATTTGGTTTTTAACGAAATTTTTAGCGAAATTTACGAGTGGAACGATCAAAATTTGCTTTCGATGAGATTTTCTAAAATATTTTTTGCTGCAATGACACTATTTTTGGGATTTTTCAAAAAAAACGTTTAGTCGAACGTATCGAACAAAATATTCTTTTTTTTTACAAAATTTTGTTTTCAGTGAAAAAAAAACGAAAGATTGATGAAAAAAGTTTTGTAATCGAGAAACTGGCAAAACTTGCTCGTTCTACATTCGATTTATTCTTCATTACCATCACGTGAGCATACATTATGTTGTCCCAACTTTCTAACCGTGTTAAAGTTCCGAGAGCATATTAAACTATTCGATTTTCCTCGTGAGGAAACAGTCTAGCTCGATCACGTACCAAAGTTAATCGTGTGTGACGAGACCTGAGAAGTTAGAGTTGCATACTTGAGCTACGTTCGACAAGAATTCCAACAAAATTGTGCAAAGCTAGTCCCTCGACGTGAGTTCATTAGATTCAGTTTGGAAATGATTCTCAACAGGCGCCGTGGCTTAGTTGGTTAAAGCGCCTGTCTAGTAAACAGGAGATCGGGGGTTCGAATCCCCCCGGGGCCTCTCCCGAAGGAGTTCATCTTTTTTTTCGTTTCAACTTGAAAAAAAAATTATCATCACCTGACGATCAGTCTCCTTTACAATTTCTTGGGCGATGAAAATTTACTCTGCTCGTTATTTTGTTGATAAAACGCTTCGGTAAATTCGGTCCGCTTACAACGCCATCTATGACATTTTTCTCTTCACTACACAAACATTTCTAGGAATTATTAATTTGCATCGTATTTCTCCGAAAAAAAATTTCAACCGTTGAAATTGCATTTTTTTAATTGAACAAAAATTATTAATTTTCAAAAATTGAAGCAAAAAGCAACTCATAGAAAATTAAGAAACTCATAGAAAAAGGAACTCGTAGAAAATACTTTTGGCACACTGGAAATGAAATTTTGTTAAAAATCGTCGATATTTTGTTGAATACGATAAACTAAATATTTTTTGATAATTTAAAATTTTTTGTTATTTTGGCAGTAAATTTTGTTTCTAACGGAATTGTCAGCGAAATTTACGATTGAAACGACTAAAATTTGCTTCCGAAGAGACTTTTTAAAATATTTTTCGCTGCAATTACACTATTTTTGGGATTATTAAAAAAAAACGTTTAGTCGAACGTATCGAACAAAATATCCATCTTTTTTAACAAAATTCTGTTGAAAATTAAATTATCAAAATTGTGTTAAAAATTAAATTAACAAAATTTTGTTAAAAATCGTCGCGATATTTTGTTGAATACGGTAAATAATAAAATATCCATCTTTTTTAACAAAATTTTGTTTTCAGTGCGCGTTCGCTTGTCCGTTCAATACGGAATGCGAACTAAAATTCGAAACAACGTTTTTTCCAATTATTCGAAACAATTTTTTTCATTATTTAGGGAATAAAAATTCAAAGGACTCGAAAAATCAAAAAATGTAGAGAATGCAGCTTCGTGTACTCTGAATTCTTCACTAAAACGTTGTAATTAAAAAGTGCACACATTCCTATACATCGGAATTTCGAAAATCACATTCTTCCTCGTCGTATCGTGAATGCAAACATATTTTTATTTCATTTTGGCCGTAAAAATGCACGCTACGGAATGTTTACGAGTTCATCGATCAAATGGTATAATACGTGCCATATAGACCTTATCAACCGACGAGTGTAACCAGACGTCAGCTGTTTGCGGATTACGTAGTCGTTCAGGAATTACGAGCAAAATGCAGCAAGTGTATTAAGTCGAAGCTATCGTGCGATATGCTGCAGCAGGTTGCACATGTACCTGCGATTTACGATGTGCACATCAAGTCGAACGAATAATGGCAAGATTGTTTTTTTTTTTTTCCTTTTTTTGTATTCACTTCCGACCGAGTGCTTATACGGAGATATTGCCGGACGAAATCTATCGAAGCGCAGGGGTCGTCACGCGAACATAATTCCACAGAATTTTACTCACGGTTTCAAATCCCAGTTCGATCTGCGTATTAGCCTCTCAATTGTTACTATTTTTTTACCTGCCGCTCATTTTCACACGCAGAAATGCCTACAACGCAAAAAAAAAGAAATGAATGGATAACGGGTGACGTTTGCACACTGAGAATGAAATTTTGTTGAAAAAGTTGGACATTTTGTTCGATGCTAAACGTTTTTTTGAAAAATCCCAAAAATTTTGTCATCGCAGCAAAAAATATTTTAGAAAGTCTCTTCGGAAGCAAAATTTTGTCGTTCCAATCGTAAATTTCGCTGACATTTCCGTTAGAAACCAAATATGTTCCCGGAATGAAAAAAATTTTGAAATTATCAAGAAAATATTTAGTTTCCCTTATTGAACAAAATATCGTCGTTTTTTAACAAAATTTTGTTAAAAAAGATGGATATTTTGTTCGATACGTTCGACTAAACGTTTTTTTGAAAAATCCCAAAAATTGTGTCATCGCAGCAAAAAATATTATAGAAAATCTCTTCGGAAGCAAATTTTTGTCGTTCCACTCGTAAATTTCGCTGACAATTCCATTAGAAACTAAATATACTGCGAAAATAACGAAAATTTTGAAATTATCAACAAAATATTTAGTTTACCGTGTTCAACAAAATATCAACGAACAAGTTCTAAGATTCCCGAGATGGCGAGAGTAGCTTGTCAAACGCAACAACATAAATAAGTTTACTAGATGCAAAAGCAAAGCGCCCAGCCTCGGTTAGTTCGGCAAGAAAGAAGTATCGCACCTTTAAAGCCCCGAGGATGCAATCGATTCAAAAAAAAAGTGTAAACATAAATTACTGACGTTCGGAATGAGAGAGAGAGAGACAATAATAAAAATGCAGGCAGAACGTTTTACCTGGCGAGGCATTTTTAAAGTCGCGGCGACCAAGTGCCTGAAATGTAAACACGCAAAAGAGAAGTTGGTCACACGACACGACTGGTTTCGTACGGATGTTGAAGAACAGGATCGTAAACGAGAATGTGGCCCAAAATGCTGGTTGAAAACGAATCACGTGACGGTAGGGGTACGTCCATGGCTTTGAAGGGGTCCATGCTTATCGCTGAGCATCGAAACATATGCAGAGACTCGTGGCCAACGATCATCAAGCATCGCCGAGAGTGTGTTGACCAATCGTAACGTGGGAAGAACGGTTGAACTGCACGCAGTCGCCGTCACTGCATTTCGTAATCTTTACATCGATTTTTTTCAAGCAGGAGCAAAAAAATAGAAAATAAACAAACAAAAACAATAATTATTGCAATAAACAATGTGGAAATCGTTCAGACGCTCGGCAATAGACAGAAATGTCGATAGACGTTGAAAAAAAAATCTCAGGAAATTTATCAGTGACGTAAATTCGACGATGTAGCTAAAAAAAACTTTCAGGATTTTTCAACAAACAAAAACAATAATTATTGCAATAAACAATGTGGAAATCGTTCAGACGCTCGGCAATAGACAGAAATGTCGATAGACGTTGAAAAAAAAATCTCAGGAAATTTATCAGTGACGTAAATTCGACGATGTAGCTAAAAAAAACTTTCAGGATTTTTCAACAAACAAAAACAATAATTATTGCAATAAACAATGTGGAAATCGTTCAGACGCTCGGCAATAGACAGAAATGTCGATAGACGTTGAAAAAAAAATCTCAGGAAATTTATCAGTGACGTAAATTCGACGATGTAGCTAAAAAAAACTTTCAGGATTTTTCAACAAACAAAAACAATAATTATTGCAATAAACAATGTGGAAATCGTTCAGACGCTCGGCAATAGACAGAAATGTCGATAGACGTTGAAAAAAAAATCTCAGGAAATTTATCAGTGACGTAAATTCGACGATGTAGCTAAAAAAAACTTTCAGGATTTTTCAACAAACAAAAACAATAATTATTGCAATAAACAATGTGGAAATCGTTCAGACGCTCGGGAATAGACAGAAATGTCGATAGACGTTGAAAAAAAAATGCCAGGAAATTTATCAGTGACGTAAATTCGACGATGTAGCTAAAAAAAACTTTCAGGATTTTTCAACAAACAAAAACAATAATTATTGCAATAAACAATGTGGAAATCGTTCAGACGGTCGGGAATAGACAGAAATGTCGATAAACGTTGAAAAAAAAATGCCAGGAAATTTATCAGTGACTCGGAGTCGACGATGTAGACAAGAAAAACTTTCAGGATTTGTCAACAAACAAAAACAACAATTATAACAATAAACAATGTGGAAATCGTTCAGACGCTCGGCAATAGACAGAAATGTCGATAGACGTTGAAAAAAAAATCTCAGGAAATTTATCAGTGACACGAAGTCGACGATGTAGATAAAAAAACTTTCAGGATTTGTTTGTCGATCCAGAGAACAGGATTTCTGCATGAAGGGATTCCTCGTGAAGGTTTTTCCAGCCGCACGAGACCGTTAATCGGAAAAACCGTGCGATGATCCAAGACTTTTGGAGTGCTCGTAATTTTCGTTTTGTTCCACTCCAACGTCTTAACAGAGTTTCGCGAAATGCGAAGTCGACAGGCCATGAAAAATCTCTTTACCATTTAGTTATCGTTTTTTTTTTTTTTTTTTTTTTTTTTNTTTTTTATCGCATCGTAATCGGTGGCGCGTGTAGATGCATCGCACCGAGACCGCGCCAGGTGGAAAGACGAATGCTCGAGAGACGCACCAAGGCCCCCTGAAAGTCAAGGCCAAAAGGGAGCCCCCCAGAGGCAAAGATCGCGACGCAACAGCCACGAGTTTTTTCCTCTTTTTTTTCTTTTTCTTCTCTTCCTTTTTCTTCTCCCTGTGACTAATTCACTGCGGAGAATGTAAACAGGAAGACGAGGGGCACGCGATGACGCAATAGCTCGCTCAGGTGAGGCTGACAACACGAGAAGACGCGGGTACCCTTTTGTAAAACTCACTTTCTATCTTTCTTTCTTCTTTCCACACATTCTCTCTCCAGACGCGATCCTTCGAAGGATCCTGCGACGCAAAATGCGAAATAAACGCGTCTGCTCCTTGGGTCTGCTTGCCTCGTGGGTTCCTCGTGCAACGAAACATTATACTGCACGTCAATCGAGCGCCAGGACACGACTGGTTTGTGTAACCTTACCACGAGGCGATCGATCGTGCCTGGATTTTGCAAAACACCCAGTGCTGGTCCCCCAACTGCTCTGGTAGAGGAACGTTCAGAAGGAAATTATAACTTTCGAAATTCGCAGCTGACACAGTGACACAAGGGAGTTGTCTACACGAACTATGATAATTTCAAAATTTTCGGTATTTTGGCAGTTAATTTTGTTTCTAACGAAATTGGCAGCGAAATTTACGAGTGGATCGACTAAAATTTGCTTACGAAGAGACTTTCTAAAATATTTTTTGATAATTTCTAAATTTTCGGCATTTTGGCAGTAAATTTTGTTTCTAACGAAATTGTCAGCGAAATTTACGAGTGGATCGACTAAAATTTGCTTACGAAGAGACTTTCTAAAATATTTTTTGATATTTTCAAAATTTTCGTCATTTTCGCAGTCAATTTTGTTTCTAACGAAATTGTCAGCGAAATTTACGAGTGGAACGACTAAAATTTGCTTACGAAGAGACTTTCTAAAATATTTTTTGATAATTTCAAAATTTTCGTTATTTTCGCAGTCAATTTTGTTTCTAACGAAATTGTCAGCGAAATTTACGAGTGGATCGACTAAAAATTGCTTACGAAGAGACTTTCTAAAATATTTTTTGATTATTTCAAAATTTTCGTTATTTTCGCAGTAAATTTTGTTTCTAACGGAATTGTCAGCGAAATTTACGAGTGCAACGACTAAAATTTGCTTCCGAAGAGACTTTCTAAAATATTTTTTGCTGCAATGGCACAATTTTTGGGATTATTAAAAAAAAAACGTTTAGTCGAACGTATCGAACAAAATATCCATCTTTTTTAACAAAATTTTGTTTTCAGTGAATTGTTGAGGCCCGCAGCGAGTGGGCATAAACAAAAGTTCATACGAATTCATCGTCGCCATTTGTCGCATCGATTTAATGTTTTCTTTATGACTTTATAGCTGTAAAGTAAGAAAAAAAGGAAAAAAACGTTGCATAGATAATCATCGATCATCCGAGAGGCGTAAATACTTTTTTATTTTCTTCGACTTTGTTTTTTACGTTGACGTGGGTCGATACTCGAAAGAATACACAAAGTATAAGCCAGTGAAAGGAGATACCTGTTGTTGTGGTCACAGGTTTCTGGGCCGTTCGTATATGCGTAGAAGAAACGACCCATGCACGTGCTCCGTGCATCACGCAGTAAACGAAGTATCCAACTGCGCTGCGCATTCTTTATATATACCTACGCGACCTTTTAGGACCAAAGTCCTCCGTGCATTTCTCTTTGGGGTTGCCGCAACACGACTCGATCTTTTGAAAAATAAATTCGTCGAAACTGCGCGTTTGACATCGCTCCCATTTTTTTCAGACAAATCGAAATAATTAATTGCAAACCCACAGGAGAAAGATTTTGCTTTTGAAATTTGTATTCGTCTCTTCGGGACCCAGCAAATCTTTTCGTCCAGTTTCATGAAATCGATTCGCGATTCCCTCCTTCCAATTGAGGATCCCGAAGCTTTTCGCAAATTCGATCAACGATTCGATCAATTTTTTCCACAATGAGAATCAATGAGACTGGGAATCAGTTTTTTTTTTTTTTTAATTGATAAAAAAAATCGAGATTGTGGAGCATGCAAATTTATTTTATTAGAAAAACAAACAGATTTGAAAATTCGAGTTTTACGTAATGCAGGAGTGTTCTCACGGCTGAATCTTTTGTGTTGGTCCGCACCTCGAAATTCCTAAACACTGCGATTTTAAATATAGAGAATGAAACGATAACGAGGCCACTGAATAATAGTGCGAATATTATTACGTTTATAGAATTTTTTGAAAATTTCATTTCTACACAAAATTGAGACAGTTGTCTCGATAAAACGTTTTCCTGCAGAATTTGTTTTTTTTTTATTTGTTCGTGTAAAGAAAATCTAAAATTTCAACAATTTATTTCCCGAATTTCCGACTCCAAATTTTGGACGTTTCGACAAATTTCTTCGGTTTAAAAAATATTTTTCAATCACAATTTTTTTTTGCGTCAAAAAATTGAAAATCTATGGATCTACGGAATGAATTTTCTCTCGAGAAATACGTTTTTCGAGCTTATTGCCTTAAATTACATTTTTCGCGTTTTTTTTTCGTTCAATTTCGTTCAATTGTGCAGAAAATTGAAAAGAAACGTGCAGAAAAAAAAATAACGAAAAGAAAAAAAAATGCTTGATGAAGTGTCGTTCGGAGGTAAAAAAGAGCACGTGGTGATGTTTTGAAGCGTTCACATTGGAGCATTGGTACACATAAAACAGAGACGTCCAACCGATGCGCATGCGCGGTCGATCTTTTCGAGCTCGCTCGCGCTCGCAGGACCTGTCAGAGAGCGAACTTGTGCACTGTGGCATACGAGAAGTCTCGATTGAAACCGCCGGTGACTGTGGACTTGTTCAGACGTTCAGCAAGGACGTTAATAATTCGCCAAACCGATAGCGACTCGGTAAAGAAAAAAAAAAAACGATAAATAGTTTTGCTCTGAAACGGAATTGCGAGACCCAATTGTTGGATACGAAAGAAAAAAAGTGCCAATTACGGTTTTTCGGGAAAAAAGTGGTTCGGAAAAATAAAACAATAACTTTTTCCACGGTTTACCGAAAGACGAAATGGAACGGATTTTTGTAAAAATAAACTATCATAATCCAACGAAGTGACTGAACGGAATAACGTTTCAAACAAATCGATGAAATCACATGGTACGTTAGAAATACTGCACACTGAAAACATAATTTTGTTGAAAAAGATGAATATTTTGTTCGATACGTTCGACTAAATGATTTTTTTTAATAATCACAAAATTTGTGACACTGCAGCAAGAAATATTTTAGAAAGTCTCTTTGGAAGCAAATTTTAGTCGTTCCACTCGTAAATTTCGCTGACAATTTCGTTAGAAACCAAAAATACTGTCAAAATAACGGAAATTACGAAATTATAAAAAAAATATTCAATTTATCGTTTTCAACAAAATATCGACGATTTTTAACCAAATTTAATTTCCAGTGTCACTGAAAACAAAATTTTGTTGAAAAAGATGAATATTTTGTTCGATACGTTCGACTAAATGTTTTTTTTGAATAATCCCAAAAATTGTGGCACTGCAGCAAGAAATATTTTAGAAAGTCTCTTTGGAAGAAAATTTTAGTCGTTCCACTCGTAAATTTCGCTGACAATTTCGTTAGAAACCAAAAATACTGTCAAAATAACGAAAATTATGAAATTATTAAAAAAATATTTATTTTATCGTTTTCAACAAAATATCGACGATTTTTAACTCAGTGTGTGAAAACTTGTTTACTATAAATTTGTATTGACGAGCATTATCCCAATTTATCGTAACGTCATTGATGCAAACGAAAAAATTACGGAATTGTTATTGGACAAGGTTATTGGAATCGAAGTTGCTAAGATCGAGGCCTGCCATGATTGAGATTGTCAAGGTCGTCATTGCTGCGATCGTAATAAATGAAATTGCTTTTGTTAAAATGAAATTTGGCGAAATTCAATTCTGTTGCGATAAAAATGCTCCATTTAGAAATTTCATTCCATTCCCAAACTCATTTGTTTCTTAATATCGAAAAAATCACTTTGAAAATTGTCACACCATTTTGTATAAATCGACACAATCGTAATTATCGATAATCAAAATATCCAAAAACGAATAAATTCAAAATTTTGGAAAATCGAGGTCAAAATCCCCATTTACTGAATTAACTATGAAAATTTTCTCGCAGCTGATATTTAACCTTGCTTCTATCGATCTCATTTTTTGCTGCAACATTTACTCGAACGGTACTACAAAGACTTTGCATTACGAATCTAATCGACAGCACATGGAAATATGTTCGTTGTGATGTTTGAAAACTTGGAAAAACGTTAAGTACGTAGTTGGTGAAGCTGGAAAAAAATACTTTCTTCTTATCGACACAAACCCATGATTTTTATTTATTTTTTTGTAAAACTAGTCACCAAATCTCGACCAATATCTTTTCGGAAATAAATACAACGTTAAAAATGAGTCTTGGCGAAAGAAATAATTGAAAACTATAGAAAATTTAATATCCACTCAATAGCGATTCCTTAAGCACTGAAAACAAAATTTTGTTGGCAAAGAACGATATTTTGTTCGATACGTTCGACTAAACGTGTTTTTGAAAAATCCCAAAAATAGTGTCATTGCAGCGAAAAATATTTTGGAAAATCTCTTCGGAAGCAAATTTTAGTCGTTCCACTCGTAAATTTCGCTGGCAATTTCGTTAAAAACCAAATATGCTGCCGGAATAACAAAAATTCAAAATTGTAAAAAAATATTTACACTGAAAACAAAATTTTGTTGGGAAAGATCGATATTTGGTTCGATACGTTCGACTAAACGTTTTTTTTTTTAATAATCCCAAAAATAGTGTCACTGCAGCAAAAAATATTTTTGAAAATCACTTCGGAAGCAAATTTTAGTCGTTCCACTCGTAAATTTCGCTGACAATTTCGTTAAAAACCAAATATGCTGCCGGAATAACAAAAATTTCAAATTATAAAAAAATATTTACACTGAAAACAAAATTTTGTTGGAAAATATCGATATTTGGTTCGATACGTTCGACTAAACGTTTTTTTTTTTTAATAATCCCAAAAATAGTGTCAGTGCAGCAAGAAATATTTTAGAAAATCTTTTCGGAAGCAAATTTTAGTCGTTCCACTGGTAAATTTCGCTGACGATCTCGTTAGAAACAAAATTTACTGCCAAAATGACGAAAATTTTGAAATAATCAAAAAAAATTTAGTTTATCGTGTTCAACAAAATATCGAGGATTTTTATCAAAATTTAATTCTCAGTGTTTAGACTCTTCGAAATGTACATAGCCTTGCTAGATATATAGTCACGTGTTCGTAGCAGAGAAAGCAACGGAACGTCCGGCGATTATATACATGTCTGCAATTTTTATTATCATTATACACACACGATAGCTCAGAATGAAAAAGTCGCATTAAGGCAACTCACAAGCAGGCCACATTGCAAAGTTACCGCCTCGTTATACGAACGTCGCGTTTTTAAACGCTTCCCTATAAGCATCTTGGAATGCGTTGATAAACTTTCAATAGTTATATTTTTCTCGTGGAGAAAGAAAGAAATGTTTATTTTCGTGCAGACAGGAGAGAGAGAGAGAAAGAGAGAGAGAAGCGAGAGGATAGGAAGGTGTGATTCACTGACTGTGACTGATGCGCGTGATCGAAACACTGACTCGTGATTGACGTTCGCAGGATCACACCTGTTGATTCGAAAACTAAAGTTCCTCATCGATCGCCCCTCGTGCTATATTAATAGTCATGACGTAGACGTAGTGTTCCTTGTCAATATTGAATTTTCGAAGCTCAAAATACCTCGTGACATTTTGAACAACATTTCGTTTACCAAAAGGTTTCTTGTTGCTCATTAATTAACAATTGGTTTTTTCAAACTGTAAGATCTGATGGAATTATCCTTAAAATCGTCGTATCGATCGAATTATTTTCACTGAAAACAAAATTTTGTTAAAAAAGATGAATATTTTGTTGGAAACGTTCGACTAAACGTTTTTTTAAATAATCTCGAAAATAGTGTCATTGCAGCGAAAAATGTTTTAGAAAGTCTCTTCGGAAGCAAATTTTACTCGTTCCACTCGTAAATTTCGCTGACAATTTCGTTAGAAACAAAATTTACTGCCAAAATAACGAAAATTTTGAAATTATCAAAAAATATTTTAGAAAGTCTCTTCGTAAGGAAATTTTAGTCGTTCCACTCGTAAATTTTGCTGACAATTTCGTTAGAAACAAAATTGACTGCGAAAATAACGAAAATTTTGAAATAAACAAAAAATATTTTAGAAAGTCTCTTCGTAAGCAAATTTTAGTCGATCCACTTGTAAATTTCGCTGACAATTTCGTTAGAAACAAAATTTACTGCCAAAATAACGAAAATTTTGAAATTATCAAAAGATATTCAGTTTTTCGTATTCCACAAAATATCGACGATTTTTAAAAAAATTTCATTTCCAGTGTTGTAATTTTTTTTTGAAAAATTCCAAAAATAGTGTCATGGGTACAAAAAATATTTTATAAAGTCTCTTCGGAAGCAAATTTTAGTCGTTCCAATCGTAAATTTCGCTGACAATTTCGTTAGAAACCAAATTTACTGCCAAAATAACGAAAATTCTGAAAATACCAAAAAAATGGTTAGTTTATCGTATTCAATAAAATATCGACGATTTTTAACAAAATTGTGTTAAAAAAGATGGATATTTTGTTCGATACGTTCGAGTAAACGTTTTTTTGAAAAATTCCAAAAATTGTATCATTGCAGCAAAAAATATTTTAGAAAGTCTCTTTGGAAGCAAATTTTCGTCGTTCCAATCGTAAATTTCGCTCACAATTTCATTAGAAACCAAATTTACTGTCAAAATAACGAAAATTCTGAAAATATCAAAAAAATAGTTAGTTTATCGTATTCAACAAAATATCGACGATTTTTAACAAAATTTCATTTCCAGTGTAGCAAAAATTCAATATTAAAAGAAAATCAACAATTTCAGCAACTGAAATAAAGTGTTGTTGGAATGTTCCAAGGTTGTGTCTCATTTCGTCGATACTTCGACGCCATTCTGTAAAAATTAAATTGACAATAAAAATTTTGGACGATTTGAAAAAAATGTGGAAAATTTTGATTCGAAACTCGTTTTAGTTGAGATACGAATAATTCTTAGAACGCTGTCAGTATTAAACGTATCAGTGATCGGTTGATCAATCTTCCTATGTCCTTGCGTGAGTATCCTTGCCTGTCGTTCGAGTCGTCAATTGTTTCAGCGTGTCGAATAAAAAATGACGATCGCCCGGGACGACTCGTGATTTCGCTGCTGCTGTCTATTTGTTTTTCCCATCGTTTCGCCGCACGAGTCGGGAAACCTGTGTATATCGTATTGGTATAAGAAAGAGGTTTTAGTCTCATCCGGCTGCATTTCCGTCTGCATTGTGTAACACGAAACATCCTGCATCGGACCTCATCCGTCTTTGTGACTTTGTACGGTTCAAGTGATTTTTAACGTAACGCCAATCGGTACGAAGTGCGCAAATAATATAAAAAAAAAAAAAAAANAAAAAAACAATAGAAAATTTTTTTTTTCGTTTTTCCAAAATCCCCACACTTTTTTAAGGCATTGTTTCCCAACCCACATATTCGCGATTTAATCATGACTTTTCTCACAGTGATAAGAGGATTTTTATCATTTTTCAATTTTTTTACAAATTACCTCGATAGACTAAAAATAAAATTTTGAAAAATCGTCGATATTTTGTTGAACACGGTCAACTAAATATTTTTTGAAAATTTTCATCCCAAACGTCTGTCTGTTTTTTTTTTTTAACGAAAAAAAAAAAATCTATAAAAAAATTCACCAAATCTCGAGATAATTGAGATGGCAGAATCGTGGTGACCGCAATTATCATTTTTCATGAAATTTACGTCCGGAAGTCACAGTAAACAAAAAGTTGTTGACATCGATAAATTTTTTCTGTCGCTAACAAATTATTTTAATTTTATTTTCGTTGTTGGGAGCATTGGGCGAATGTAAGCCCTCAAAGCATTATGCTGTTAAGTTACAAGTCTTGACCCTTCCATATAAAGATTCTGTAACAAATGCTATCGCGCTCTCATCGACGCAGGTGAATGAATTTTCACTGATTTATCGTAAAACGAGACAGGGATAAAATTTTCTTGCAAATAATTTATTCCCTCATCAGCATTCAGTAATTTTTTTTTACTCGACCGTTAAGCGCACGTTTCTCGAGTGAAATTCCCATCACTCGCTATCGTAAAATACATCATAATTTACCTCATCATCGTAAAGTTATTTTACGTAAACTAAAGAAAAGTATGAGGGAAAAGGAAATATTTTTTTTATCGTTTACACATCGACACACAATATTCGAATTCATTTTTCTCCAAGAGAGCGTTCGCTGGTTCACTGAAAATAAAATTTTGTTAAAAAAGATGGACATTTTGTTCGATACGTTCGACTAAACGTTTTTTTGAAAAATCCCAAAAATAGTGTCAGTGCAGCAAGAAATATTTTAGAAAGTCTCTTCGGAAGCAAATTTTTGCCATTTCACTCGTAAATTTCGCAGACAATTTCGTTAGAAACGAAATTTACTGCCAAAATAACGAAAATTTTGAAATTCCGAAATTTTGTTCGATACTCTAAATATTTTTTAAAATTAAATTCTAAATTGATTTTTAATTAAATTAATTGAATATATTCGAATATTTTTTTCCCCTTTAATAAATTTAATTTTAATTAAATTTTTGAATAATCCCAAAAATTGTGTCATTGCAGCAAGAAATATTTTAGAAAGTCTCTTCGGAAGCAAATTTTAGTCGTTCACTCGTAAATTTCGCAGACAATTTTGTTAGAAACGAAATTTACTGCCAAAATAACGAAAATTTTGAAATTATAAAAAAATATTTAGTTTATCGTGTTCAACAAAATATTGACGATTTTTAACAGAATTTCATTTTTAGTGTATAGTACGTACTAAACAATCCACTGATGAACTTCGAAAAGTCATTATTAAGGGAGAAAAATAAATAGCGATATAATGCTGTTGTGTACGCGTGAATAATAATGGGAATAAATAAGAATTTGCATAAAATGTGCAAGTTGTATTTATTTCCGTTGAACGACGTTGGAGGTACTTTCTCGATTTATCTCTCGATATTTAACTCGACTTGTCCGTTACAAACCAAAGGGGAAATAATTTTTCTTCCATTCATGCATCGAGGCTCCTCCCTCCCATTTTTCATTTTACACACAAATTATTATTGATAATTTTTTTGTTGTTGACAGGGTCGTGACTCGGCTTATAGATGGAAAAGGAAATTACCCTCTCGTGAAAAAGAAACAGGGAGTGCTAATGTGTATTTGAAAAAAAAAAAACAATTATTCAACGGGATTGAATATTTTTTTTACAAAAGTTGTAGAGTCTTTATTGCAAAGTGACAATAATGTCAAGATACGAAATAAAAGATGACTGCAATCTCGAAAATCGACGAGAGGTCAGACTCACTGGGTTTATTGCACACAACGAGGCGTCGTTGCACAATGGAAAATCGAAAACTCTGGATTTGACGAAAGACATCGAGGATAGACTCGGCAACAGGGAAGATNCATAAAATGTGCAAGTTGTATTTATTTCCGTTGAAAGACGTTGGAGGTACTTTCTCAATTTATCTCTCGATATTTAACTCGACTTGTCCGCTACAAACCAAAGGGGAAATAATTTTTCTTCCATTCATGCATCGAGGCTCCTCCCTCCCATTTTTCATTTTGCACACAAATTATTATTGAGAATTTTGTTGTTGTTGACAGGGTCGTGACTCGGCTTATAGATGGAAAAGGAAATTACCCTCTCGTGAAAAAGAAACAGGGAGTGCTAATGTGTATTTGAAAAAAAAAAAACAATTATTCAACGGGATTGAATATTTTTTTTACAAAAGTTGTAGAGTCTTTATTGCAAAGTGACAATAATGTCAAGATACGAAATAAAAGATGACTGCAATCTCGAAAATCGACGAGAGGTCAGACTCACTGGGTTTATTGCACACAACGAGGCGTCGTTGCACAATGGAAAATCGAAAACTCTGGATTTGACCAAAGACATCGAGGATAGACTCGGCAACAGGGAAGATCTTGAGAGACAAACGAAATCACCAAACGGAAACGGTAAGTTGGATGACATAAAAAAATATCGAGAACAAAAAAATCTGCACAATTTCCATTGAAATTGCAACTGAAAACAAAATTTTGTTAAAAAAAAAGGAAATTTTTTTCGATACGTTCGACTAAACGTTTTTTTGAAAAATCCCAAAAACAGTGTCATTGGAACAAAAAATATTTTAGAAAGTCTCTTCGGAAGCAAATTTTAGTCGTTCCACTCGTAAATTTCGCTGACAATTCCGTTAGAAACCAAATATGCTGCCAAAATAACAAAAATCATGAAATTATTTAAAAAATATTCAGTTTCCCTTATTCAATAAAATATCGACGATTTTTAACAAAATTTTGTTAAAAAATATGGAAATTTTGTTCGATACGTTCGACTAAACGTTTTTTTGAAAAATCCCAAAAATAGTGTCATTGCAGCGAAAAATATTTTTGAAAATCTCTTCGGAAGCAAATTTTAGTCGTTTCATTCGTAAATTTCGCTGACAATTTTGTTGGAAACCAAATTTACTGCCAAAATAACAAAAATTATGAAATTATTTAAAAAATATTTAGTTTCCCTTATTCAACAAAATATCGACGATTTTTAACAAAATTTTGTTAAAAAAAATGGAAATTTTGTTCGATACGTTCGACTAAACGTTTTTTTGAAAAATCCCAAAAATAGTGTCATTGCAGCGAAAAATATTTTTGAAAATCTCTTCGGAAGCAAATTTTAGTCGTTTCATTCGTAAATTTCGCTGACAATTTCGTTAGAAACCAAATTTACTGCCAAAATAACGAAAATTTGGAAATTATAAAAAAACATTTAGTTTATCGTATTCAACAAAATATCGACGATTTTTAACAAAAATTCATTTCCAGGCCTCCCTCAATATTTTCCATAGCTGTAACATCCTGTAGTCGTTTCATTCTTTTTCCTCGAAGATAAAAAGATGCGCGATGGTTATTTCCATGAAAAATAGTTGATTTTCGATATTAGCGAAGAATTCGTCTGACGATCGTTAAAATCTTGAGGGGACGAGAAAATAACAGAGTAGCAAAGCACGATCGGATCCCGATACCAAGTACTAACGATAAGCGATCGTTGTTTCTATCAACGTGCATGACGCGTACGTACGCGATACTTGTAATTCGTGATATTTTATAATTGGCATCAAGAGCGCCGTAAAAGATCATTTTAATTGGATCGTAATTTTCCAACACTTGTTAGTGTCTCTATACACCTTAATAACGTTGTTGTCCTGCTTGAACAAATTTTCCAAATCTATTTCATAGCCAGTCTCGTCGTAATTGCTCCACAAGAAAATCCAACGTCTCGAGGTGCTACAAATATATCGTTCAGAGCAATTACATCATTGGAAAAAAGAAAAAGAAAAAAAAATTGTTACAAAGTCCTTAAATTACAAGGAAGATCCTGTTTTTTTTTTCGTCCAGTGCTCTCCGTTCTTTCAAGGCCATGAAGTCGATAATAAATTATTCTCTGACACACTTCTTGGATGTGCATAAAAGCGTCGATGCATAGACGTACTTTGCGTTCATTCCACACTGGGAATGAAATTTAGTTAAAAATCATCGATATTTTGTTGAACACGATAAACTAAATATTTTTTGATAATTTCAAAATTTCCGTTATTTTGGCAGAATATTTGGTTTCTAATGGAATTGTCAGCAAAATTTACGATTGGAACGACTAAAATTTGCTTTCGAAGAGACTTTCTAAAATATTTCTTGTTTGTGTAAAGAATTATCCTTAAAATTGTCGCATCAATCGAATTATTTAGCAAACATTCAATATTAAAAGAAAATCAACAATTTCAGCAGTTGAAATAGAATGTTGTTGGAACACTGGAAACGAAATTTTGTTAAAAATTGTCGATATTTTGTTGAACACGGTAAACTAAATATTTTTTTGATAATTTCAAAATTTACGTTATTTTGGCAGAATATTTGGTTTCTAATGGAATTGTCAGCGAAATTTACGATTGGAACGACTAAAATTTGCTTTCGAAGAGATTTTCTAGAATATTTCTTGCTGCAATGACACAATTTTTCGGATTTTTCAAAAAGAAACGTTTAGTCGAACGTATCGAATAAAATATCCACCATTTTCCAACCGAAGATTTGAGTATTACTTGAAATATACTGACCAAACGATGCAATTGCAAGATTTAACGAAAAATTTTATAATTTTATGGATTCATGAAGAAAAAAAAATTGAAATCTAAAGATTTCTTGTCCTGCGTGTTTCATTGACGAGTTTCGTACGGTGATTGACCCAAGAGACTGCTCTCGACATCGAGATAATGGCGTTAAACTGCTCATCCAATTACGACGTTTTAATCAATTCCCAAGAGATCAACGTCCTTTGCGAAAAAGACATTATTTATTTTAACATCTCCCTTATGCGTGATTATTATTGCGACATAATCAAAACGCATATATAGTTAAGGGGGCCAATTAAAATCACGTATATCTGAAATAAGGTGGATGTAAGCACACGTCATAAGAGTGTTATTTATGAATTGGTCGAGGCATTTCTCGGAGCAGTCACCTGTGCCCGAGGCTGACCTAGAGACGCAAAGGCTACATTACCGATACTCATTACAACGATACTTACTCCAGACTAATATGAACGAATGAGTTGAGCAATTTTTCAATCGACTACGTAACCAACACGTGCACTCCCTCGCAATTGGATACTAAAAATCGCGATCCGTTTGAGAGTAAAATTCTTTTTTTTGTTTTTTAAATTACTCCATGCACTGAAAACAAAATTTTGTTAAAAAAAAAGGAAATTTTGTTCGATACGCTCGACTAAACGTTTTTTTGAAAAATCCCAGAAATAGTGTCATTGCAGCAAATATTTTAGAAAGTCTCTTCGGAAGCAAATTTTAGTCGTTCCAATCGTAAATTTTGCTGACAATTCCGTTAAAATCCAAATTTACTGCCAAAATGAAGAAAATTTCGAAATTAGTAAAAAAATATTTAGTTTATCGTGTTCAACAAAATATCGACGATTTTTAACAAAATTTCATTTCCAGTGTTCCAACAACATTTTANGTCACTAAAAACATAATTTTGTTGAAAAAGATGAACATTTTGTTTTATACGTTCAACTAAACGTTTTTTTGAAAAATTCCAAAAATTGTGTCATCGTAGCAAAAAATATTCTAGAAAATCTCTTCGGAAGCAAATTTTAGTCGTTCCAATCGTAAATTTTGCTGACAATTCCATTAGAAACCAAATTTACTGCCAAAATGAAGAAAATTTCGAAATTATTAAAAAAATATTTAGTTTTTCGTATTCAACAAAATATCGACGATTTTTAACAAAATTTCATTTCCAGTGTTCCAACAACATTTTATTTCAACTGCTGAAATTGTTGATTTTCTCTGAATATTAAATTTTTGCTAAATAATTCGATTGATGCGACAATTTTAAGAATAATTCCTTACGCAAACAAAAAATATTTTAGAAAGACTCTTCGTAAGCAAATTTTAGTCGTTCCAATCGTAAATTTTGCTGACAATTCCGTTAGAAACCAAATTTACTGCCAAAATGAAGAAAATTTCGAAAATATTTAAAAAATCTTCAGTTTTTCGTATTCAACAAAATATCGACGATTTTTAACAAAATTTCATTTCCAGTGTTCCAACAACATTTTATTTCAACTGCTGAAATTGTTGATTTTCTTTGAATATTAAATTTTTGCTAAATAATTCGATTGATGCGACAATTTTAAGAATAATTCCTTACGCAAACAAAAAATATTTTAGAAAGTCTCTTCGTAAGCAAATTTTAGTCGTTCCAATCGTAAATTTTGCTGACAATTCCATTAGAAACCAAAAATATCGCCAAAATAAAGAAAATTTTGAAATGATAAAAAAATATTTAGTTCACCGTGTTCAACAAAATATCGACGATTTTTAACAAAATTTCATTTTCAGTTTGAAAAATTCGCTTGAGTAAGCGATAAAATAAAATTGACACGTGTGACGTCACGGATTTTCGAAATTTCATCGCGAAATTCGTGCAAACTCGACGCACTGTCAAAAACCAAGTCCGATTGGTGCAATTTATAGGCGAATATTTATTTAACGAGTGCAATGCGTTGACTTTAGGCAAAAGGCAGGCCTTAAAGAGAAAGGAACGATTGAATAGGTGAAAGATAAAACGCTCGGCGCGTTTAGTCACGCAGTTTGGAGCAAACCCACGCAAACTAGTCGCCCGGCTATATCAGCCTTTTTGTGCGTGTAGAACTATAAATCACTTGTCCGCGGAGCAAAGAGGGTCAACGGCGGATTTGCAAACTCGAGAGATAGAGAAAGGGCGCGGGGAGAGCGAGAGAAAGATGGATGACAAGTGAGCGGAAGCTTGTTACAAAATCAAGATCATGAAGCTCCTAAGACGTTTTTTTTTTTAGTGCTCTTCCGGAGCTCTGCTGATTAGAATAATAAAAAATGGTAACCATTCATTTTTCATATGCCCTCGAGCCTGCACCGAAAATGAAATTTAGTTAAAAATCGTCGACATTTTGTTGAACACGATAAACTAAATATTTTTTGATAATTTTAAAATTTTCGTTATTTTGGCACTAAATTTGGTTTCTAACGAAATTGTCAGCGAAATTTACGATTGGAACGACGAAAACTTGCTTCCGAAGAGACTTTCTAAAATATTTTTTGCTGCAATGGGACTATTTTTGGAATTTCTCAAAAAAACGTTTAGTCGAACGTATCGAACAAAATGTTCATCTTTTTCAACAAAATTCCGTTTTCAGTGCACTCTTCTCTTTAGTCATTCAATCACGTCTCGCCAAATGACGAAAAATAACCCCGGACGATACTGATAGGGATTACTAATTGTTACCACAGGATATTGTCTCGCAATGCAACGTTTATGGCACACTCAAGACCATCGAAAGAGAATTTTGACACAAGCAAGGTCGTTAATCCTTTTTCGTCGATGTATATAGCCTCGAGACAAGTGCACGTTTTCGATCGTACGAACGTTTGTAACAATTGAATCGAAATTTCTTCGTCTCTGTATACGAAAGCCAAACGCTTATCGAATACTAAAAAGCACTAGAGGAAAAATCATCAATGTGCCGAGATTGCCAGGAATTAAAATTTAAAAAATTTTAATTTTAAGGAATTAAAATTAAAAGAAAATTTAATTTTTTAATTTTAATTCCTTTAATTCCTTTTTAATTAATTAATTTTAATTTTAAGGAATTAAAATAAAAAAGATTTTAATTAATCGATGAAAAACTTGGTTCGTAAATAAATTGAGAATTTCGCGGTTACTGCCTGCAAGTTCTCAAGCAGTCCTTACGTCCGATGACTTAATTAGCATCGCCTAGAAACATGAAATCGCGGTTTTGTCTGTTCATCGTGATTTCGCACGTGATGGCACAACAGCACGAAAGCTAAAAGTTTACCTACCGATTTTTTCGAGCGCTGCGTGCGAATCAACGGGATCTTTTGAACTTTTATTTAATCACTCGCGCATCTGGCACGCGTGACTTTTTTCTCTTTGCACAAACTTTCTATAAATAATCTGTGTATCGAACGACGTATTTTCTTGAAAATGGAGAAATCCGCTAATTCGGAATACGCGTTCCCAATTAAATTGAAAAAAAAAAAAAATCAAAAATCAAAAATTTTCAATCTTGTTTTTGAATTTCGTACTAATCGAATTATTGTCCATTTTTTTCTTTTCATCTCAGCACAATTCGACGTTGAAAGGGGCACCACAAAATCGTTGGCTGTCAAATGGCTCAATCAAAAAGTCAAAAGATCGTGCCAAATGAAGTTACTGTACAAAAGAATTCCCATACTCGATTGGTTACCAAAGTATCGGAAAGAATACATAGCCAACGATTTGGTAGCTGGCTTCACGGTTGGTCTAACGGTTATTCCTCAAGCTATTGCGTATGCGAACGTCGCGGGACTTCCGTTACAGGTATATGCATGCAATTCGCATACAAATCGTATCAAGTGATTACTCAATAAATAAATGTAAACGATATTAATTTGCTTGAGGCTCGAAGTCACTGATAATTTTGACAACTGACTTACGAACAACGAAAAAAATGCGCTGAACGATTCCAAATTCGTCGATTATACGCGGAGAGAATTTTGTATAAAAAATTACTTTTGCTACCATAGTTCCCCGGTACCATATCGTCTCTCTGAGAAAATTTAGCAAAGAATTTTTCATTCATACTGTATCGGAAATGGCGGAATTTTGACATTGATCGTCAAATTTTGAAATTTGTTGTCAAATTTTGACATTTTAAGGCAAATTTTGACATTATTTTTCAAATTTTGACGTTTAAGGCAAATATCGACATTATTTATAAAATTATGAAATTTTTTGTCAAATTTTGAAATTTTTCGTTAAATTTTGAAATTTTTTGTCAAATTTTGACATTTTAAGGCAAATGTCGACATTATTTATCAAATTTTGACGTTGAAGGCAAATTTTGACATTATTCATCAAATTTTGACGTTTAAGGCAAATTTTGACATTATTTATCAAATTTTGACGTTTAAGGCAAATTTTGCCGTTATTTATCAAATTTTGACGTTTAAGGCAAATTTTGACATTATTTATCAAATTTTGACGGTTAAGGCAAATTTTGACATTATTTATCAAATTTTGAAATTTTTTGTCAAATTTTGAAATTTTTCGTGAAATTTTGAAATTTTTCGTCAAATTTTGACATTTTAAGGCAAATTTTGACATTATTTATCAAATTTTGACGTTTAAGGCAAATTTTGACATTATTTATCAAATTTTGACGTTTAATTAAGGCAAATTTTGACATTATTTATCAAATTTTGACGTTTAAGGCAAATTTTGATATGATTTATCAAATTTTGAAATTTTTTGGCAAATTTTGAAATTTTTTGTCAAATTTTGAAATTCTTTCTCAGATTTTGAAATTTTTTGTCAAATTTTGAAATTCTTTCTCAGATTTTGAAATTTTTTGTCAAATTTTGACATTTTTTGTCAAATTTTGATGTTTTTTGTCAAATTTTGAAATTCTTTGTCAAATTTTAAAATTTTTCGACAAATTTTGACATTTTTTGTCAAATTTGGACATTTTTTATCAATTTTTGAAATTTTTTCTCAAATTTTGACATTTTTGGCCCAATTTCAGATGAAAAATAATTATGTATTTGCTAAAATTTCTCAGAGGAACTTTATGGTACCAGGGAACTATGGTAGCATAGTAATTTTTGATATAAAATTCTTTCCATGTAGTGATTCGGTTCTAAACTGTTGAATATTCCAATCGATCACTCGTGGCAATTACGAAAACGATAAAAAAAGTTAATTATTTAAAACAATTCCGATTTTTGACGAAAAAAAACAACTGAAAAATTGCAGTACGGACTTTATTCGTCGTTCATGGCATGTTTCGTCTACACGATATTTGGTTCCTGCAAAGACGTACCCGTAGGTCCAACAGCGATAGCGGCAATATTGACACGAGAAGCTCTGGCGAAGGCGCATCTCGGTCCCGATTACGCTGTTCTTTTGACGTTCATCTCGGGCTGCGTATCGTTGATGATGGGATTTTTACAATTGGGTAAGTCGCGTCGAAAAGAAAATCGCTTTGTCGTTGTAACGCGACGAAAAAATGAGCAACATCTCGAACGAATTATTATGCAACGACTTGCACTGATTCCAATTTGTTTTTTCGATGGCTGCGCATATGCGGAGGTTGCGCAATCGTGAAAAAAATTGCACAACAAATTCCTGAGCGAAATTATTTTCTCAAACATAAATCGCGACTGGGGGAAAAACAATCGCAGCGTTTTCCACGTTTCGGAAATAAAATAACGAAATGTGTGTGCATAGTAATCGCATATCGAAATGCAGCGCATCAATGAGTCATGGAAACGAGAGATCGCGAGCCGGAAATTGACGTGCAAATGTCAACAGTAAAATCGTTGGGAATGTTGCTTTTTTAACGCGTGAAAAATCGTGCGGCGCGACAGATATTATTTAGGGGTGTGCGAATAGTGATCGAATCGAATCGAATCAAATATTGAAATTCGATTCGATTTTCGAATCGAATATTCGATGAATCGAATATTCGATTTTTTTAGTCGAATATTCGATTTTTTAGTCGAATATTCGATTTTTGAATCGAATATTCGTCGAATTTTCGAGTATTCGATAAATTTCCGAATATTTGATGAATTTTCAATTCGATTTTCGAATAGAATATTCGAGCAATTGTCAAGTATTTCTTAAATTTTCAAATATTTGAATATTCGAAAGAAAATTGAATATTCGAAAAAAAATCGAATATTCGAAAAATAATCGAATACTCGAAAAAATCGAATATTCGGTTTGAAATTCGAATCAAACAATTCGATTCGATTTGATGCCGAATATTCGAAGTTTTCAAATATTCGCACACCCCTAATATTATTCAAATGACATTTCGCTCTCGAGAATTTTTAATCTCGTGGCAACTTTCAAAATCGTTTCCACAAAGAATGGATTTTTAACTGGCGTGAGACATTATTCTTCTGAAAAGTCGCGCGCGGAATAATTTAACCACGAAACATGAAAAATCTCGAGAGCCTGCATGGCGAAACGCGACGAATATTCGCAAAAGTGAATAAATCATGAGTAAAGAAAAAAAAACAAAAAAAAAAGCGGCGAAGGTCATTTTTGCCATTTCTATAGCGTCGTGGCTGCGAGGCGAGTAAAAAAATGTACAGTTGATCGGTTCGTCGAGCTGTTGAACATTTCGAAAAATATTGCACCGTTAACGAGCCTCAGACGATTAGACACGAGTCGAACAATTTTTAAGACCGGATAGTCTTCGCCACACTCCGACGAAGATCTCCGCAGAAACTGTGCAATCGTAACTTGCTTTTGTTCTCTATAGATTCGTTAACTCTGGGGACGCTGTTATAATAACGAGTGCGACTCACAACAAAGGCGATTTTTAAAATGTCGCTGTGTACGAAAACGATATTTATTGGGCACGTTGATATTTACGATGGGATAACAATTTTAAACTGTTGGCAATTTTTTTTTTACTTTAGAATCATTATCTTTCATTAGTTTGTCGTAAAACGATTTTTTATGAGAGTTATTTTTATTTTTATTATTATTATTTATTATTTTTAGTATTTATTTTTATTTTTATTGCACTGGAAACTAAATTTTCTTGAAAAAGATGGAAATTTTATTCGATACGTTCGACTAAACGTTTTTTTTGAATAATCCCAAAAATTTTGGCATTTCAGCAAAAAATATTTTAGAAAGTCGCTTCGGAAGGAAATTTTAGTCGTTCTACTCGCAAATTTCGCTGACAATTCCGTTAGAAAAGAAATATACTGCCAAAATAACGAGAATCTTGAAATTATCAAAAAATTATTTAATTTATCGTGTTCGACAAAATATCGACGATTTTTTATGAGCTTTATTTTTATTTTTATTGCACTGGAAATAAAATTTTGTTGAAAAAGATGGAAATTTCGTGCGATACGTTCGATTAAACGTTTTTTTTTAAATAATCCTAAAAATTTTGTTATTGCAACAAAAAATATTTTAGAAAGTCTCTTCGGAAGCAAATTTTAGTCGTTCCACTCGTAAATTTCGCTGACAATTCCGTTAGAAACGAAATATACTGCTAAATAACGAGAATCTTGAAATTATCAAAAAATATTTAATTTATCGTGTTCGACAAAATATCGACGACTTTTTATGAGCTTTATTTTTATTTTTATTGCACTGGAAATAAAATTTTGTTGAAAAAGATGGAAATTTCGTGCGATACGTTCGATTAAACGTTTTTTTTGAATAATCCCAAAAATTTTGTTATTGCAACAAAAAATATTTTAAAAAGTCGCTTCGGAAGGAAATTTTAGTCGTTCCACTCGTAAATTTCGCTGACAATTCCGTTAGAAACGAAATATACTGCCAAAATAACGAGAATCTTGAAATTATCAAAAAATATTTAGTTTATCGTATTCAACAAAATATCGACGATTTTTAACAAAATTTCATTCCCAGTGTGACTAACCGGTACAACTCGATGATGGACGAAAATCTAGTTCTAAAATATGGATATTCTCTAACTGCAATGTTCTGCGGAGTTGTCAGCTCCGAATTTTTCTTGTCAAAACATAAAGCTCGATGTTTATGACTTTGAATGAAAAAATTCAAAACTTCTGCATATTTTTTTGTCCAACAAGGTTTTTTGATCGATTTCATCTCTGGACCAGTCGCAGTCGGATTCACTTCGGCTGGGGCCATCATCATAGCGACGAGCCAGGTGAAGGATATCCTGGGAATTGATTTTACAGCTGGAAAATTTCTCCAAGTCTGGCGGATGGTTTTCGCACATATTGGCGAAACGAAACTTTGGGATACTCTGCTGGGTGTCGTTTGCCTGATCGTACTCCTTGCTCTGAGGGTCAGTATCGTCGAGACGAGCATTTCTCTTGAATGCTCGTCATTTAATGTTAATTCACGTTTTTTCTTGTAAAATTTGAAATTAATGAAAAAAATCGATTGATTAACGAAAATTTTAGTAATCGCAATAATTTTCACTGGATATTTTCGATTATGGAACAGAAAGTCAAGGACATTCCGGTGATATCGAAGGACACGAAAGAACCGACGATCCTGCAGATCGTTATTTCGAAAAGTCTCTGGTTCGTGTCGACCGCACGTAACATAATAATTGTTGTCGTCTGTGGAGTCATTTGCTGGCTTCTCGAGAATCATCTCGGCTCGTCACCGGTCAGACTTACCGGTCACGTCAAAGAGGGATTTCCAAGATTCGAAGTTCCTCCTTTCGAGGCTCGTATCGGTAATCAAACTTACGAATTTCTCGATATGGTCTCGGCCATAGGATCCGGCTGCTTCGTCATACCTTTGCTCAGTCTTCTCGAAGGCATCGCCCTTGCAAAAGCTTTTGGTAAGGATAAGAAGTTGGAAATTATAATATCATGTCAATTTATTTTTCTCGTTTACGAAGATTCCCTCTCGTTTATTTATTTATTTATTTATTTATTTATTTATTTACTTATTTATTTACTTATTTATTTATTTATTTATTTATTTATTTATTTATTTATTTATTTATTTATTCATTTATTTATTTATTTATTTATTTATTCATTTATTTATTCATTTATTTATTTATTCATTTATTTATTCATTTATTTATTTATTTACTTATTTATTTATTTATTTATTTATTTATTTATTTATTCATTTATTTATTTATTTATTTATTTATTTACAAGATCTTCAATTTTTTTTTTTTTAATTTTCGTTGTTAATGCGAAATTGTTGGTTTCGCAAAAATTGCCACATTTCTTTGGATCGTTCGAAAGTTCCTAATAAATTTAATACGTCAAAACTAAGTTGCGATGAAAAATAATTAATTTCTATTATTTTCAATTTCCCGAACGTATTGGACACAAGAGAGTCGAGTTTTTTTTAGTTCGAATGGTCATTTGAATTTTCAAGCGGATGGCAAGCCCGTGGACGCGACCCAGGAAATGCTCGCACTCGGCGCATGCAACATAGTCTCTGCGTTCGTGCACTCGATGCCGGTCAGCGGTGGTTTGAGTCGAGGAGCGGTGAATCACTCCTCCGGCGTCAAAACAACCCTCGGTGGTGTCTACACGGGAATCCTCGTTCTCGTGTCTCTCCAGTTTTTCACGCCTTATCTTTATTACATTCCCAAAGCTGCTCTCGCGGCTATTATCATTGCTGCGGTTGTCTTCATGGTCGAGCTGCAAGTGGTTAAGCCCATGTGGAGAACGAAGAGTGAGTTTTAATGAATTTTCTGTCAAAAAACGTTAAAAACATTTTTCCAGCATCTTATCGTTCATTTTTATCGTTTCTCCGGATTCACACCGAGCACAGAATTTCGAGTGATGCAAGTTTGTTTTTTTTTCAGAAATCGATTTGGTTCCGGCTTTTGCAACGTTTCTCGGCTGCCTCCTCGTACGACTGGAGGTTGGCATAATGATTGGAATCGGAATCAATCTCCTGTTTCTTCTCTATGCATCGGCAAGGCCCTCGATACGAGTGCACAAAGTTACGGTAAGCCGGAAAAAACAAATTGCCTATTTAACTCCGAATCACTGAATTAACAATCAAAGAATTTCTAAATTAATTTCTAATTAATTAATTAATTAATTAAAANAGTTAATTATTAATTAGTTAATTATTAATTAGCAAAGTTATCGAGTCATTTTTGTCTCGAGAAATTTTTCAATTACACGTCGATTATAAATTATTTGTTTATTTATTTATTTAATTTAGAAAATTAACTAATTACTTAATAATTAATGAATTTTTCAATGACACGTTGATTCTAAATTTTTTATTTAATTATTAATCAATTTTCTAAATTGTATAAATAAATAAATAAATAAATTAGAATCAACGTGTGATTGAAAAATTTCTCGAGAGAAAAATGACTCGGAAACTTTGGACTTTTACTCTTGTAATCAATCAATTGCCAAAGACGAATAACTTTTATTTTTATCTTTTTACGAACCTTGAAGAGCCCCAGTGGTTGCGAGTATTTGACGATAACTCCAGACAGAAGTCTCGCATTTCCGAGCGTTGAATACGTACGAGCGATTATCAGTAAACAGGGAACAAAACAGGGCAATGCGGTGCCCGTTGTCATCAACTCGACTCACATACAAGCCGCTGATTTCACAGCTGCTAAGGTAAATTAATATTTCACCATGAATTCAAAAAAATTCATGATTTGGCGTGAAATTTCATTGACTGGAAAAAGTGATGAAGAAAATTTTTACCAACTCGTAAAAATTCAATAAATATACAAAAAATCGAATGTAATTGAAAATTCATAAAAAAATACGATTGAAAAAAAATTCTACTGAAAAAAACTGTATTATTTTTTTCAGGGAATAAAAAACTTGATCGAAGATTTTGCGAGTCGAGGACAACCTTTGGTATTTCACAACCTAAAGCCCAGCATTGCGGCGATATTCAAAGGTGTCAAACCATCAGAATTACGACACTGTTCCAACGACAGCGAATTGAACGATATTCTCAAAGGTAAATCAAACTTTTTTGCCATTTTTCTTATTCAAGCTCACCGCTAGAATTCACATTTTCTCGTTGGATAAACTTTCAATAGTATTTTCTCAGTCATCACTCGCTCGCGAACCTCACTTTATTTTAAAATTCACAATAAAATGTAAATTTTATTGAGAATAATATTTTATTGGAAATTTTATTTCATTTTTCATAAAATTTAATTTAATTGTTAATAAAATTTTATTTTATTTTTAGTAAAATTTAATTTTCTATTTTATTTTTTAATAAAATTTACTTTTTATTTTTAATAAAATTTACATTTTTTAGGCTTGCCAGACTCTTTCCCTCCAATTGTGTTCTCGAGCCAATTACATTTTTATTTTTTACAGAGTTGTCAACCGTCTCAACCATTTCTGGAGGTCGACATTGAGCAGAGAAAAAAAATCCAAGCATCGCGAATAATTCAATGAGACGAACAGTATTATAGAGACGAATGTGGTATTTCGCTGGACTCGAAGTGCCAGCAAGTCTCAGACGATGATGTTGAAGGGAAGAATGCTTGACGATGAAGACTTGAGCGTTGCAGCGCGTCGATATATAATTATAGACGCTCATCAAAGAAATGGCAAGAACGAATGCACCGCGTCGATAAATGTACATTATTTTCTTAAAATTAAACAAAGATTTATTGTGGTCCCTCCAACAGTTGAGTTTTATTTATTTTTAACCACTATCGTCATTGCCCAAGCCCAGGGTTTGTGTCCCTTTGCAAAAATCTCCGTTCCCTCTTTTTTTTCCCAAGAATTTTCTTTAAAATTTGCAAATTTTCAAATTTCGAGATTAAAATTTGAAAAATTCTAATAATTCGATTCGTTTATTTTGCCAAAAATGTTCGTCTTTCTTGCTCGACGGACGCTTCATTGGATTCTCGAAAAATACCGAAAATAAATGATTTTTTTTAATCGGCCCGAACGAAATTAAACTCGAAGGAAAAATTTCTCACCATTTTTTTTTTTTCCTATAATTTGCATCACGTTGCGAAATATTTTTATTTTTTTCTCACGACTGCATATTTATGTCCAATCGGCGAGCTCCGTTCGCCGGCTTCGCTATATAAAAACTTGGAGTTCCGGGATATCTGTGTGAAGAAGGAAAAAATGATTAAAATCGTGCGATTTGAAAGTCTCGTTCGCGTTTCAACAGTTTCCACGATAGATTTGGAAAAATGATGATTTCCCTGAAGACTTTGTAGCTTTCTTTGGAAACGTACTTTTCTTTGATTCGTTGGACGACAAGATCGACAGAATTTTCTCGAAGTAGAGTGACGGTGCATCCGCCAAAGCCAGCGCCGGTTAATCGACTGCCCAAAACTCCGTCGACTTGGCGCGCAGTCGCGACCAAAATATCGAGCTCTTTCGAGGAGACTTCGTAGTCGTCGCGCAGAGATTCGTGGCTTTGGTTCATCAACGAACCAAATTTAACGAAATCGCTCGCTTGCAGCGCTGCTGCTGCGGATCGAGTTCTTTCGATCTCACTGATCACGTGACGTGCGCGTTTGATTATTGTGTCCGAAGCGTTTTGAGCTTTTAGCACTGAAATTTAAAAATTATTGTCGAGAGTTCAAAGGGCCATTGAAAATTCATAGAATAATCTTTGAAGGATTGTTCAGTGAAATGGATTTAAAAAAAAGGGCGAGTCACAAATTATTTGCAATAAATTCACTGAAAACAAAACACATTTTCTGAAAACAAAATTTCGTTAAAAAAGATGGATATTTTGTTTGATACGTTCGACTAAACGTTTTTTTGAATAATTCCAAAAATAGTGTCATTGGAGCAAAAAATATTTTAGAAAATCTCTCTGGAAGCAAATTTTAGTCGTTCCACTCGTAAATTTCGCTGACAATTCCGTTAGAAACCAAATATGCTGCCGGAATATCAAAAATTTT
>JBAJMU010000001.1:1289452-1300890 GCA_037952995.1 Hyposoter didymator | reverse complement strand
ATTTATTTATATATTTATTTATGTATTTATTTATATATTTATTTATATATTTATTTATGTATTTATTTATATATTTAGTTATACATTTAATTATATATTTAATTATACATTTATTTATATATTTATTTATATACTTATTTATGTATTTATTTATGTATTTATTTATAAATTTATTTATATATTTAGTTATACATTTAATTATATATTTAATTATACATTTATTTATATATTTATTTATATATTTATTTATGTATTTATTTATATATTTATTTATGTATTTATTTAAATATTTATTTATGTATTTATTTATATATTTATTTACATATTTAATTATGTATTTAATTATATATAGAATTATATATTTAATTTTATACATAAAGTTATTAATATTTAAAAAAACCACGGACTATTTTTTGTCACCAAATATTTCGAAAAATGCGCAGTCGACAAAAGTAATCCGGTAAAATGATGGGAAATCTTACAAGGAAAATTCGCTATGCATCCTTTGACGTAATTCGCCCATTTGGGTTCGCCAGGCTTGATGGCTTCTCGGCTGCTAACGTCGAATTCGGCTTTACTCGTGGCTATGGCACCGCTGACGGAAACGATAGTGCATTTTTTATGGTTATTGGGTTTGCCAGCAATGACCGTAACCATGGGGAGAGCCTGGAGGAAATAAAAGCGAATGGATTTCTCGAGAAATTTCATCTTTCGTTTACCGCGACTAGCAATCTAAATTTTCCATCGAACTGAATAGTTCGGACAAGAACCAAATGTTGGGATAAGGAGCGAAAATGAGATGGTCGGTAAGGCAGAAATCGCGTTTGGCGAGTCGGTAATAGAAAAGAGAAGAAAAAAATCGAATAAAATGGATTTCGTAATGAAAAACGACGCTTTGACCTTCGCAAGGTCGTTGGAATGACCGAAGAGATTGTGGATTGGGTGTAACGATTTTCAGTCAATGGAAATCTCGTTTTTTCCGCCGAAACCGAACAATCATCGGTCAAACGCTATTTTTTTACCATCGGCAGTACAAAACCCTCATTATAGTCGGTGTGTTCGCCGATGAGATTTACACGACCTGGCGCACAAACACACAACGTCGCGTCTTCGCCGAATTCTCGTGAGAACGTTTGCAAAGCTTTGCTTCTAACGTCATTAACCTCCATGCTTTTTTCAGCCATAACTGACAATCTTTTAAAACTCTTTTAATTACTTCGATCGTACGCGAGCAGCGATGAATAAGTAAAAAAACGAGAAACGCGCGCGAAATGACAATTTATTACAGCGACACTAGAAAATTCGTTTTTCGAGCGGACGTTCAGCAGGTCGGCCGCTCGACGTCGTACTCGACACTGAACCCAATAATCGCTCACAACCTCGGGTCTAAACGAAAGTTGATTGAGTCAAAGAAGCGATTACGAATCTCATCGCTGTGTCAACGTCGCAGGCCCGACCGTTTGATAATGAACGCGAGTCATTCGTTTTAAAATGCAATTCACAATACAGAGACCGCGAGCTTTCCCGAGACTTGTTATTATCATTTGGATGTTGAGATCGAACATCCACGTTCCGTTGCTCCAGACGACTCATCCTGCATACTCCCAAAATCCCAAATCTTCCAAGAGCCATGGTCTACGGTGTTGAAACCAATTTTTAGAAAAAACCGATGTATTTTTTCTGCAGCACACGCCGACAGCTTGTCCCACAGTGTTGTTAAAGAGCTTGGCTACATACGTCCATATGATAAGAATTTTATAAAATTTGGTGACAACGTTCTTTAGCATCAAATACGACGACACAATTTTTTTCAAATTTTTCGTCTACATGGTTGTCGAATAATTGGAGTTTACAATATGCAAAAGATATACCTATATATATCTGATTCCTATGCTTATGCATGTAAACTCTAGTATTCGATTACTCGAAAACTATGTGAAAGCAAAATCTTGAAAAATTTGTATATTCGTATTTAATACTAAAGAATGTACTCACCAAATTTCATTAAATTCTAATAATTTCGAATCGTTTAGATTGATTGATTAGAAATTGGTCAGAAATATAAAATTTTAATTTTTCAAATTAATATTGCAAAAGACATACCTGTATATATCTAAATCCTGTGCTTATGCATGTAAACTCTAGTGTTTAATTACTCGAAAACTATGTAGAAGAAAAATCTTCAAAAATTTGTATATTCATATTTAATACCAAAGAATAAACTCGAAAAATTTCATTAAATTCTAATAATTACGAATTGATTAGATTTTCATGGAAATATAAAATTCCAATTTTTCAAATATTGCAAAAGACATATCTGTATATAACTCGAAAACTGTGTAGAAGCAAAAATCTTAAAAAATGTGTATATTCATATTTAATACCAAAGAATAAACTCGAAAAATTTCATTAAATTCTAATAATTACGAATTGATTAGATTTTCATGGAAATATAAAATTCCAATTTTTCAAATATTGCAAAAGACATATCTGTATATAACTCGAAAACTGTGTAGAAGCAAAAATCTTAAAAAATGTGTATATTCATATTTGATACTAAAGAATATAAATATAAAAAGAATAAAAATATGAAGAAATTTCATTAAATTCCAATAATTTCGAATTTGGCTCAACAGCAGACGTTACGAAAATTACGATCCCAATCTTTTTCCCACGGAACCGTCACATAATAACGCGACGAAGGTCGACCATGCAATAATCCTAAAATCACAAAAAATGAGAATCGAGTCCATGATTTTTATATTAAATGTACGTTTTTATTTTACCTGCTTCTGTTTCTTTTTTCATCCAATATTTATGTAAGTAACAATGAAAATGTCTTACAAACTATCCATATGGACTAATCTCTATATATTAATGATAATAATAATAATTAATAATAATAATAATAATAATAATAATAATAAAATAATTATTGTATATTTCTCGTAGTTATACCCACTGCCTTAAATGTGATTCTTATGATAAAAAATGATTTTTTTTGTTAAATTATTTTCGTTCACTTTCGCTCTTTCCCTCGTGAGTGTTAAGTAGATGCAAGTATGTCTCGATCGAGTTTTCGAATGAATTCCTATTCCCTCAAAATATTCAAGTTTTTATTTTGTCTCAAATGCCCCAACGAAACAAAATGAATTTTTTTTTTTTTTAATTTTTTTTTTTTTTCAATTCAGAAAATTTCTTGTTCAGCGTTGTTTGGATTTCGGAATCGAGCATCTTTGATCGATATAAACTTGTCCAGACCGTAAGTAGCACGCGATAAAGTATCGGGTTAATTAGCGCGCGTGTGTTCTTCGTGTTAATTCCATTTGTAAAAAAAAAAGAAAGAAAGAAAAATGTGAGCTATAAATAGAGTTAAAAAAAAAAAAGAAAGTAACGAAACGACGTGCAGCGAAATTTAGGACCGTGTCACCATCGACACCCTCTTCGTGCAGGTTTTTGTTTCCCAACGTCTTTTTCGCCTCAGCCATACCTCGTATCGTCCCGTTTCCATTTTGACAGATTGCCTCCACGTCTCTCTGTGCTTATCATTCGTAATTATATTATCGAAAAGTATAATGATAACGGAACCTCCTTCAAGGTCGTTTGTCTCCACTTGCTGGAGCAAATATCCTATTTACCCTATTCTTGCTCGTTGAGGGGGGAAAACCACTTGTCACATAAACGATTCGCATAATCGTATACTCGTTATTCCATATACATATATATTTATATATATAGATTGTTTTCTCTTCGTTTCCTAATCGTTTCGGAGCGTTTCCGCACGGACAATCACGCGCTTTAGCAAAAATATACATCAGATCATCCGGCAGTTTTTCTTCCTGTCTTTCTTTCTTTCTCGTTCCCCGCGATGACGAAAAAAATTGGCCAATTTTTTTTTCTAGAGCAATTATTTTTTTTTTTTTTTTTTTTTTCGTAAATCGTTAGAGGTTACTCTTTTAANTTTTTTTTTTTTTCGTTACGAATTATTCAGACTCGAGTTATTTTCAAATAATGCAAATGCGACAAGATGAGAGGAAAGAGAAGAAAGAGAGAGACAGACAGGGCAAACGAAAACCCTTTCACAATGCGTTATTCACACGAGGCAATAATATCCCATGGATCACTTTTTTTTTTTACAAACAAATTCGTTCTTCACATATTTACATAACGCGATCACCAATTATTTCATTCTTTGTCGCTCTTTCATTTTGCCTTCAAGATTTTTTCGTTATTTCGCAAATTCACGATTCGCTTTCCTCTAATCCCCGCCGGGCTGCTTTTTTTTTCTTGCCACTTTCTCGCAACTATCGACATCGAGATTTTTACTCGGAACCCGAGAAAATTTCGATGGGCTCGACCACCCGCAGTCTTAAGCGCTTGCTAGTGAGTTTTTTATTCTCGTGTCACGCGTTTCTATTTTTTTGGTGTGTGTCAATTAAGTGGATAATGGATTTTGCAGTGATTTGTGTCTAGTGTTGTTATTCAGCATGAGAGAGCAAAATATTCGGTTCAGAGGCAAAGAGACAGTTCGATTTAACAATTTTGAGAATGGGAAGGAATGAGTTTTCGTTGGGAACGAATTTTTCATTCCAATTGTTGTGAAAAGTTATTTTCAAGCTGTGGGAATTTTTTTGTTCATTTTTTAAGGGAATTTTCGAACTCTATGGTGAGTTGAGACGTACGTCACTCTATCTTCCATTTCGTCGTAATTTTGATGAGAGAGAAAATTCTAAATATTGCGTAATATCGACAGAAAGTCCCTGGGGAAATTTTTTTTTTTTCGAAATCGAAAAATGATCGTTGTCTCGTTATTGGGAGGATGAAAAAAAATGGAAAAATTTTTAAATTGTTGTGAAAAGTTATTTTCAAGCTATGGGAATTTTTTGAACTCTATGGTGAGTTGAGACGTGCGTCAATTTCGTCGTAATTTTGATGAGAGAAAATTCTGAAAATTGCGTAATATCGACAGGAAGTCCCTCAGGAAAAAAGTTTTTTTCGAAATTGAAAAATGATCGTTGTCTCGTTATTGGGAGGATGAAAAAAAATGGCAAAATTTTTAAATTGTTGTGAAAAGTTATTTTCAAGCTATGGGAATTTCTTTGTTCATTTTTTATGGGAATTTCGAACTCTATGGTGAGTTGAGACGTGCGTCAATTTCGTCGTAATTTTGATGAGAAAGAAAATTCTGAAAATTGCGTAATATCGACAGGAAGTCCCTCAGGAAATTTTTTTTTTTCGAAATTGAAAAATGATCGTTTTCTCGTTACTGGGAAAAAAAAAATGTCAAAATATTGTACGAAATGGGAAAATCGAGTGTCTGAGCGGAAAAAAGTGAAATCCACGGAAGCAACGAGCGTTTGAATAGAAAAACCTGCTGAACGAAAACCCTCAAACCCAAATATTTGAATATTGACAAACGCGGGGTGAAGAAGATTTGAAAAATTCGTAAATCGGCTCAATTTATCGGAGGCAGCATCGTGGGAGTTTGCGGCGCCGAAGTAGAGATCGAAGAAAATACAATATTCGATATATAATTTATAAAGGCGACGAATCAACGTGGCTGCTCGCGCGACTCGCGCGTACGCTANTGAAATTGGTCGAAAAATGTCAAATTTCCGCCATTTCCGAATTTTAATAAAAATTACTATGTTTTTGTTAAAATTTATCAGAAGAACGAAACTGTCACCAGAAAACTATGGTGGCAGAGTAATTCGTGATATAAATTCCCCCGCATTTCTCTCCGTGCGTTTTCAATGACGTTGAAGTTTGCATCGATGAAAAGCGACGAAAGCTCATTATTTAGTAACAGCATCGCACCAAATTTTCATCGACAGTTTGTCGACGATCGAGAAACTCTTTTTCGCCGTTCGAAAATTAAATTTCCTACAAAAATTCCGAGTCAATAATGAAAATAATGAATAAAAAATAGATTTTTCGTTGGATTGCTGCAAACTCCAATATCATCATTTTGAAACCTCAAAAACGTTGGATCGAAACGAGTGAATAGTCTGCGGGTCCGGTGGCTGATAATCGCGACAGAAAAGTTGAGCATTGAGGCTTCGGAGCGATCGCTAATGTTGCTGTTGTTGTTGTTGTTGTTGTTGATGATGGAGCATTGCCATTGCGCCGGTTTCCGCGGCTGTTGGTAAAACGACGGTGGATTGTTCGCTGACGGCGATTTGATGGATTTGAGCCTGTGAGCCCTGGCCGACTTGAATTTGAATTTGCGTCAATTCGGGGACCGTCGTTTGTTGAAGTTCGGTCTGTTGTTGTTGTTGTTGTTGCTGTTGTTGTTGTTGCTGCTGCTGCTGTTGTTGCTGTTGTTGTTGTTGTTGTTGCTGTTGATCGGGTTGCTGCTGGCCCTGCGAGCTGTCGGCAATCGCCAGTGGGTCTTCCTTCGCTCTCTTAGCGAGATGGGACTTGGCGTGTTTCCGCAAATGATCTTTACGGTAGAAAGCTTTTCCGCATTCGGTGCATACCTCAGTTTTTTGTCCGGAGTGTATGACAAAGTGCAAATTGAGATGTTCTTTCCGTTTGAAACCTTTCATACAAACTGTACAAATGAAAGGCCTGTCCGGATTGTGTCCGAGTTTGTGACGCTCTAAATGTTCTTTACGCTTGAGGCCAGCGCCGCATATGTCGCAGATAAACCTTCGCTCGATCTTGTGACCGATGAGATGCTGCTCCAGCAACTCTTTCTGCGGGTAAGCCATGTTGCACTGTGGACAACAGAAAAGCGTCGTGCCGTCCAACGCCGAAACGATACTCACTTGGCCAGGCTTTGGCTTTTTAGGCTTTGGCGGCTTTTTCTTGTATTTCTTTTTGCGTTTCGGCTTCACGCCAGGCTCTTGATCCTCCGGCACGTCCGGAATGATCTCCGTCTCACCAGCCGCCACCGCCATCTGTACCGATTGGTCGCCCGAACCTGCGCTACCCGATGCGTCCATACCGTCCGCACCCAATGGCGATGACTCTATCGTCGCCTCTCGCTTTATCGTTTCCGCTGAGAATTTTAAGAAATGGTGCAAACTCAAGGGCAACGTACTCGCCGGCAATCGCGACAAATAATCCGCAACCGTCGAACCAGGCGTCGCCAGACTCTGCCACGTTGCTGGCATCGATGTAATAAACTCCTCCGTACTTTGGTTTCCCTGATTCTTTAGCGTTCCCCGCTTTATCAATGCCACCGGCGTCGTACCTTCCTTTACATCCTCCTTCGAATCCTCGATCGTCTCTCGTAATATTAAGTCCTGAGGGATCTGAGCTACCACCGTCAAACCCTCTGGCGCTCCCGGCAATTGAACTGTTTGCTGAATCGTTTGCTGGGCCGTCGTTGTCACTGCTGTCGACGTGCTCTGCGTCGTTTGATCCGATCTGAAGGTACCATAACGTTAATAATGGTAAACAACGATTCCCGGTTATCGCATCAAGGATCCCGACACGGAAATGTAATCGGACGGAAAATACTTTTTTGGATATACGTAAAAATATATTTACATGATATTTAAAATGTACACGGAGAGAATTTTATATTTAAAAAATACTATGCTAGCATAATCCCTTGGTAGCAATCGTCCCTCTGACAAATTTCACCAAAGACATAGTAATTTTTCATACTCTATCGGAATTTTCGGAAGTTTTGACATTTTTTGTCAAATTTTGACATTTTAAGGCAAATTTTGATATTATTTATGAAATTTTGACATATTTTGTCAAATTTTGACATTTTTTATCAAATTTTGACATTTTTTGTCAAATTTTGACATTTTAAGGCAAATTTTGACAGTATTTATCAAATTTTGACATTTTAAGGCAAATTTTGCCATTATTTATAAATTTGAACGTTTTTGTCAAATTTTAAATTTTTTTGTCAAATTTTGACATTATTTATTAAATTTTGACATTTTAAGGCGAATTTTGACATTTTTTGTCAATTTCAGATGAAAAATTACTATGTATTTGCTAAAATTTCTCAAAGGGACGATATGGTACCAGAGAACTATGGTAGCATAGTAATTTTTCATATAAAATTCTCTCCGTGTATTTTATACATCTGAAATATATTTTGGATGCATCAAAAATATATATCAGATGGACACATTTTCGTCAGAAATATAAAATATATTCAAAGTGAATCTAAAATGCATTTGGAATACATAAATTTTCGGCCAAAATATATTTTCCGGTATATTTTATTTCCACGAGGAGGATCTCCAACAAGTTTCCGAATAAAATAAATATCGCTCACTAAAGAAATATTGATGCTGAATAAACAAATTTTACAAACTTCATTTTTGTTAAAAAAAAAAATCTTGATCAGTCAAAAATATATTTTCCGGAATATTTCACATTTCCCCATGTGGGTCTCTAACAAGTTCCCGAACGAAATTAATATCCCTCACTAAAGAAATATTCACGATGAATTAACAAATTTCACAAACTTTATTTTTATAAAAAAAAAAAAAAAACGCGCTTTTTTTTAGAAAATTCGTTTTTTTTTCTCTCAAGATGGAAATTTCAGGCTCGGGGAAAAAATGAANTTTGAGTGGTGGCGACCGTGTTTTGAGGCTGAACCTGAATTTGAACACCATCGGCTCCCTGTTGACTGTAAGCAACGGTGAGGACTGTAGCGCCTCCTTGTGGAAATTGGCCAAGCGATATAGGCGCCAATTGATATTTTGGCTGTTCGCCGTTGTTGCCACTCTGGGTGACATTCGGATTAACGACCTGAATCTGTACAGTCTGTTGCTGCTGAGTACCATCTTTGCCAGGCACAGTTATCGGCAGTGTTATGATCTGATGCTGCTGGTTGTTACCACTCTGAGCGACCGTGAAGCCATTCGGGTCGACCGGTCTCAGATAATGGACCCCGCCCTCACCGCCGGACAGCACACCGACCACTTGACCTCCGGTCGTTAGATTCTGGGCAAATTTAGCCGTTGCGAATTGGTGAACCGTACCGGTGGGCAACGACCCAGTCGTGAACCCCGGGAACGGCGTGAAATTCATTTTTATCGATTCCTTAAGTCTGTAACACGAAAAACATGAAAAATTTGAAATTTTTCACAGACTTGCTAATTTACTTCGTTGGAATCTGAAAATTTATACTTTTTCTTTGCTTTTCAATATTTTTTTTTATCGTTGTTGAAGAAAAAAGCATTTTAGTCGCGTTTTGAAGATTTTTTGAGTTTGTTTTTCTTAGTTTCCTGTTTCTGTTTACATGCAAAAAGAATTGTGTGACGAGCGTGAAAGAACATCGAGATTGGAATCACGATGGTGAAGTTTCCATCGTTGGGATGCAACGAAATTCCCTTGGGGACAGTAAACCGATTTTTTTTAGGGTTCAAAGACAAAATTGGTGGAAAAATTGTCCTGGTTTTTAAAATTGAACAAATGATTTATAGAAAAAGGAATTTTTCGTTGGGATGCAACGAAATTCCCTTTTTTCTTGGGAAAATCTCAAGATTCTCATTGAATATTTCGTCAGGACAATAAAACGATTTTTTTTAGGGTCCAGAGACAAAATTGGTAGGAAAATTGTTCTGATTTTTAAAATTGAACAAATAATTAATAGAAAAACGAATTTTCCGTTGGGATGCAACGAAATTCCCTTTTCTCTTGGGAAAATCTCAAGATTCTCATTGAATATTTGGTCAGGACAATAAAACGATTTTTTTTAGGGTCCAGAGACAAAATTGGTAGGAAAATTGTTCTGATTTTTAAAATTGAACAAATAATTAATAGAAAAATGAATTTTTCGTTGGGATGCAACGAAATTCCCTTTTTTCTTGGGCAAATCTCAAGATTCTCATTGAATATTTGGTCAGGACAATAAAACGATTTTTTTTAGGGTCCAGAGACAAAATTGGTAGGAAAATTGTTCTGATTTTTAAAATTGAACAAATAATTAATAGAAAAACGAATTTTCCGTTGGGATGCAACGAAATTCCCTTTTCTCTTGGGAAAATCTCAAGATTCTCATTGAATATTTGGTCAGGACAATAAAACGATTTTTTTTAGGGTCCAAAGACAAAATTGGTAGGAAAATTGTCCTGGTTTTTAAAATTGAACAAATAATTNAAACTCAAGGGCAACGTACTCGCCGGCAATCGCGACAAATAATCCGCAACCGTCGAACCAGGCGTCGCCAGACTCTGCCACGTTGCTGGCATCGATGTAATAAACTCCTCCGTACTTTGGTTTCCCTGATTCTTTAGCGTTCCCCGCTTTATCAATGCCACCGGCGTCGTACCTTCCTTCACATCCTCCTTCGAGTCCTCGATCGTCTCTCGTAATATTAGGTCCTGAGGGATCTGAGCTACCACCGTCAAACCCTCTGGCGCTCCCGGCAATTGAACTGTTTGCTGAATCGTTTGCTGGGCCGTCGTTGTCACTGCTGTCGACGTGCTCTGCGTCGTTTGATCCGATCTGAAGGTACCATAACGTTAATAATGGTAAACAACGATTCCCGGTTATCGTATCAAGGATCCTGACACGGAAATGTAATCGGACGGAAAATACTTTTTTGGATATACGTAAAAATATATTCGAAATGTACACGGAGAGAATTTTATATAAAAAATTACTATGCTATTATTTATCAAATTTTGACATTTTTTGTCAAATTTTGACATTTTTTATCAAATCTTGACATTTTAAGGCAAATTTTGACATGATTTATCAAATTTTGACATGATTTATCAAATTTTTACATTTTAAGGCAAATTTTGACACTATTCATCAAATTTTGACATTTTTTGTCAATTTTGACATTATTTATCAAATTTTGACATTTTAAGGCAAATTTTGACATTATTTATCAAATTTCGACATTTTTGTCAAATTTTGACATTATTCATCAAATTTTAACATTTTTTGTCAAATTTTGACATTATTTATCAAATTTTGACATTATTCATCAAATTTTGACATTATTTATTAAATTTTGACATTATTTATCAAATTTTGACATTTCAAGGCAAATTTTGACATTATTTTCCAAATTTCGACATTTTTGTCAAATTTTGACATTTTTTATCAAATTTTGAAATTTTTTGTCAAATTTAGATGCAAAATTACTATGTATTCGCTAAAATTTCTCAGAGGGACGATATGGTACCAGGGAACTTTGGTAGCATAGTAATTTTTTATATAAAATTCTCTCCGTGTATTTTATACATCTCAAATATATTTTGGATGTATCAAAAATATATATCAGATGGACAGCTTCGTCAGAAATACAAAATATACTCAAAGTGTATCTAAAATGCATTTGGAATACATAAATTTTCGGACAAAATATATTTTCCGGTATATTTTATTTCCACGAGGATCTCCAACAAGTTTCCGACCGAAATAAATATCGCTCACCAAAGAAATATTGATGCTGAACAAACAAATTTTACAAACTTCATTTTAGTTAAAAAAAAAAAAAAAAA
>JBAJMU010000001.1:1270096-1287445 GCA_037952995.1 Hyposoter didymator | reverse complement strand
TCTTATTTTTTTTTTTTGACTTGGAAACGAATTCGTTGCAACTCGTGCACCCAGAGCTTTTTCCGACAGAGTCGCGTGCCAAATGGAGGCATTTCTCGCCTCCTTCTTTTCCTCCCCGCTCCCACCCCAAGGCAGAAAGTTACGGTGCGTGAGCAAGCGAGCATCTCGTTCGACGACTCGGACAGGAAGAGGGAGGAAGAAGGGAGCGAATGATGAAGAGAACGAGAGGGAGTAGAGAAGAGAGAGAATAACTGGGAGCAGGAAGGGCAGGAGAGAAAGCCGCGCGGGTGGTGGTTGTGTCGACGCAGTAGTGGTGGAGCTCGTCGCGGTGTGAGAAATACCGCGTGTGGAGGAACCAAACTCCCCCACCCCTCATTTCGCCCTACCTCTCTTTGCAACACTCGCCACTGCTGCTGCTGCTGCTGCTGCTTCTCTCTACGAGCGCCCTGTGCCCACGTTTCTACCTCTGTGTGCTTTTCTGAGCATCTGAGCTTCTCCACAGAGCGCAGGGAGGAAAAACACACCGACGCCGATTCTATGCCAATCTTTCATTCGGAGCTCCGCCGCACAGACAGCATGCAACAAGATCCACTGCGAGGATCACAACAAAAACACTTTACACAGTGAACCAACTATCGATGGGGAGATTTCATCGTCCACGTGTCGACAAACATTTGTTGACACGTACGAACGAATACTAGCCATTTCCCCAGCTTTGTGAATGGTAAAGAATTTCACGTTGAGTTTATCTCCCAAAGTATTGGGGCGAAAAAAAAATCAAAGTTGATGGAAATTGAGTTTTTTTTTGTCAATTTGGAAAAACTGCTCCAACTTTTTTCAAGTGAATACAAAAATCAATTCTGGACGTAGATCGAAGGAATGTCGATTGAGGAAAAACACGACTTGCTAATTTGATTATTCGAAAACGAAGGAAATTTGGATCTGTTTTCGTAAATTGTTGAAAATTTTGAAAATCTCTCAGATATTTAGATTTTCGTTAAAATATATTTTTATTCGTCGATATATTCGATGAAGAAAAATAAAATTACAAATATATCGCAATATTAATTTGAAAAATTAAAATTTTATATTTCAGACCAATTTCTAATCGATCAATCTAATCAATTCGAAATTATTAGAATTTAATGAAATTTTGTGAGTACATTCTTTAGTATTAAATATGAATATACAAATTTTTCTAGATTTTTGCTTCTACATAGTTTTCGAGTAATTGAACACTAGAGTTTACATGCATGAGCATAGGGTTCAGATATATACCGGTATGTCTTTTGCAATATTAATTTGAAAAATTAAAATTTTATATTTCAGACCAATTTCTAATCGATCAATCTAATCAATTCGGAATAATTAGAATTTAATGAAATTTGGTGAGTATATGCTCTAGTATTAAATACGAATATACAAATTTTTCAAGATTTTTCTTCTGCATAGTTTTCGAGTAATTGAACACTAGAGTTTACATGCATGAGCATAGGAATCAGATATATATAGGTATATCTTTTGCATCAAGAGACGCGGTAGCGGCTCGACGCCAAGTATTAAAAAAAAGCGTAGCGCGAGCTATTGTAAACTCCAATTATTCGACAACTATGTAGACGAAAAATTAGAAAAAAATGGTGTCATCGCATTTGATGCTAAAGAACGTTGTCACCAAATTACACAAAATTCTTATCATATCGTCGTACGTAGCCAACCTCCTTAACTTTTTGTGGGAAGCTAAGAATACTGAATTCCTATTTTGCTGTTTTGGCAGTACAATCAAAAGAGCAAAGAGGCTAAAGGCGCGGGGGATAAGCGAAGCAACCCCACTCTATAGAAAAGCTAAAGCAGACGCGGGAACGAAGAGATCGCGAGAGAGAGAGAGAGAGAGAGAGAAATGTGCCACCACTGGGAACAAGAAATTGTGTGTCGAGGGGTAGGAGTCGAGGGTTATATAGTGAGCATTGGCCACGTGCTGGGGAAGATGTGATCGGAGAGGAGGAAGTGCCGTGTGTCGACGGTGGTGTGTTGTATTCCACCACCGGGGCGGTTAGTCGTCCGGGTGGGAAAGCGGGTAAACCATCGGGGGAGGGAGGCAGGAGGGTGAGGAGGGGGAGCCACGAGATAGAGAGAGGATCGGGCAGCACCAAACGGCTGACGGAGGTTGCTCAAGTGTGGCAGTGGCCCGTCAGACGCGGCGCTTTCTCTCTTGGGGGTCGCGTACTCTACACTCGCCCGCGCATCTCTTCGATTATCCCGCGAGAAAAGCTCGAGTCACGTGGAGGCGAAGAAACCGAGCAAGATTCATGAAAAATAAATCGAGTGAGTTTCTTGTGTTCATCGTCGTTCATTTTCACGTGACCTTGAGACTTGGACTTTGAAGAAAAAAGTCATTTTCGACCGGAAGTGCTTTTTTTCGTGTAGAGAGCTTCTCATGGATTTGATGAACATTGACACCGTCCTTGGACATTCTATTTCCACGAAACCTCCGAGTTTATGAGCCTGAAGTTTGCAACGTTGGACCTCAACGAAAAATTCGTTTTTCTATCGATTATTTGTTCAATTTTAAAAACCAGGAAAATTTTCCTACCAATTTTGTCTTTGGAGCCTAAAAAAAAATCGTTTTATTGTCCTGACGAAATATTCAATGAGAATCTTGAGATTTGTCCAAGAAAAAAGGGAATTTCGTTGCATCCCAACGAAAAATTCGTTTTTCTATAAGTTATTTGTTCAATTTTAAAAACCCGGACAATTTTCCTACCAATTTTGTCTTTGGAGCCTAAAAAAAAATCGTTTTATTGTCCTGACGAAATATTCAATGAGAATCTTGAGATTTTCCCAAGAAAAAGGGAATTTTGTTGCATCCCAACGAAAAATTCGTTTTTTTTATAAATTATTTGTTCAATTTTAAAAACCCGGACAATTTTCTCACCAATTTTGTCTTTGGATCCTAAAAAATGATCGTTTTATTGTCCTGACGAAATATTCAATGAGAATCTTGAGATTTGCCCAAGAAAAAAGGGAATTTCGTTGCATCCCAACGACGGAAACTTCAAAATCGTCAAGTTTCGTAAATACACAGTTGGCCAAATACCAAGAGACTAGATCCCAACTTATCAAACAGTCACGAAGATCGTCTTTCTCCCGGAAAAGTAAATAGTATCGTAAAGACATTTGTTCTCCATGAGAGTTTAACTTTCTTGGTCATGGAGAAAGATCGAGAAACGATTTCGAAATTAGATTTTTCGGAAAGAACGACTTTTAGGCCGGGAAGCAGCGTTTGTGTCTCGCATGGCCCGTTGTCGTACAAGCCGTCGAACACGATCATGCTCTTTGAGGAAAAAAAACGTCAAGGGTTTGCGCAAAAGTCTTATCCCCCAAAGCATTGGTTCAAATTTAATAGTTTTTGATTCCTCAGTGTCTGCTCAACGAACTGTAAGCAGCTTCCCTCTCTCGTGTATCTTCCCCACAAAAGAGCGCGAGATCCGAGAGAGGACACGAGGGAACCACTACGATCGCGGGAAGTCGAGGTTTGCCACCACCGCGAGAAGCGGGCGTGCAGTGTGAGGGACGTGGACGTCGGGCGGTAGGAAAAGCGTGAGCGCGGCGGCGGTTCGTTGGGAAGGGTCGAGGCGAAGCACATATACAAATGTAAATATATAGGTGCCCCCGATGGTGGAAGTTTCTGGTAGTGTCTCGTTCTCTCTCTAGGGGCAAGAGGCGAGAGCGTTAGTGCTTTGCGTCGGCGGTTGGAGTGAGAAAATTCAAGATGGAGGGCGAGAGGCTTGAGAAGTGGCGCGGCGAGGAGGTAGGGGTAGGGGCAAAACGGCAAGAAAGAAGGGAGTCGGTCGAGGTTGTCCTATATACGCGCGGGCGGTTGAGCGTTTTTCCCTCGTGCCTCTTGTCTCGCTCGAGGAATAATCTCCGTCTCGCTCACTCGCACAAAATCATGACACACAACGTTCTAGTCAAGTTTTACAACCGTATTTATACTCTCCCTCTCCCTTTCTCTCTCCCACACGGCACAAAGACGCACAGACGCACCCATGGACATAGATCGAGGAAGCGCACACTTTGGGTAGCTGGGAGTAAGCCCCGGCTACGGGGAAGGGGGGAGGGGGGGGGCAGAGGGTTTCGAATCGGGAGAGGACACACCGTGGGAGCACACAAGCTTCGACGGGGGGTAAAAGCCGAGCGAGAGAAAGAGAGAGGACATTTCTGCGAGTGGGAAACACACCGAGACGAGCGAGCAACGTATAGAGACGCGAGAAACGCGATTGCGACGAGATAGAGGAGCCCTTGGCACGTTGTCGCCAACACACCAGGCTCCCGACTCGAAAATCTCCGCGCAAAGTGTGCCGCGCCTTCGAGAAATCGGAGAAACCGAAAAGGATTTACGCGACCATCTTTTTTCTCAATATTTTCCAACGTAAACTCGTCGCGACTTACGGAATTCATTGATCGACTATGTGAAGTTTCGTGTCATGGATTCTTTGTTTTTCGTTATCTCTGCAACATTTTTTGTTTTTTTTTTTCCTCTATTTCGTAACGATTTTGTGCCTTTTTGATATTTAAACTGTACAGACTCTCGGACGTGCGATTTAATGTGACGATTGACGCGTTTAAATCGAGGACTCGTGTGTTGAGCCTTCGGTTGCTTGCCGCGGCCACGTAGCTACACGAATAACTGAGGGAGCGTCGAGAAAGAGCGTCACTGGCCGCGTAGCCATACAGACACGCGCGCATGTCGTCATAATGGCGGCCGAGGCCGCGTTTTCTCTCCGCGACTGTGTGAAGCGCGATAAACGAGTTTCCAATTTGGATTCGAATCAACGAGAATGGACTCACACTTACGCCAATTATTTAACGAGCTCGAAATTATTTTTCTCCATTTTTCGATCGTAAAATCAATTTTTTTCAATAATGCGAGAAAAATTCGTATTTTTAGTCGGACCTCGAGACTTTTTCATGGCTAAATAAATGTCACGATGATGATGAAACTTTTCAGTGAATTACGTAGGTTTTTAACGTTCTATCGAAACTTTTTTTAGGCCGAGTAGAAAGTACGAAGACGTGGAAACAGCGATGTGTCTAGATTCACGGAGTGTGACGTCATTATTGAGAAACTGCGCAGTTATGGGTAGTAAAGTCTGTATATAGATGCATATTATGGATTGATGTACGAGGCAGCAGGTCAAAATCCAAAATGGCGGTGTATGAATGTTCGTACAAGAGGATACGCGCCTTTTATGTCGAAATTGTCGAAATGTCGTCGGTTTCGAGGTCTTTGGGAATTAAAATGGCGTCGGACAATGCTTTTAATCCGCCGGAGCCCATTTAGGTGCTCGAGGCGTCATAAAAAGTTTCGTAGGACACACGGAACGTTAATTACGAAAAGGCAAAGTACAAAAGTAACTGGACACGTCATTTTAATGGAAATACGGGCGGCGGCCATGTTGGCCGAACGAAATTCGTGTCACGAGAGCGGCCGCACCGCGCCGTGCAACGTGGCGCACAGCAACAGTCGCGCCACGACGAACTAGTCCCAAGAATCTTCTCTTTCGCCTACGAGCGGAAGCTTAGGAATGATCTTAATTAGCAGCCGCAAAAAAGCTTGCGAGATTTCTTAGGTTTCTATATCGCGACTCCCACCCTCGCTTCTTTCGAGCGAGTTTCTCCCATGTTTCCAGCCGCTTCTCGGTTTAGAGGAAAGAGAGAGAGAGAGAGAGACGCGAGGATATAGCGGGAGAGACGCGGCGAACGTTGGAGAAGGCGACGCTCCACGTATAATGGGAAGGGACGCCCAAAATGGCGGATAATCTTTGATGAAAATAGAAAATTCACTCGATTCCTGAATAAATCGAACAGCTCGTAAATAATAATCGATCGAACGAATAATTTCTCCGAAAAAATACATAAAATGAAGGAAAATGGCGGCGCAAAGACTTTTTACGAAAGCAACGAGTCCGAAGGCGTCCTCGCTCGCGTCTGGTTACGAAATAATAATAAGCAGCAAAAAGATAATCGGATTTCGAAAAAATGCCGCGAAGCCATGATACTCGGTGGGTCTCTATCACGCGGAGAAGCAAAAAAGCCCCCGAAAGCTCGGAGGAGGACGAAAAGACGAAAAAATGATGACGAAGCGTCGGAGAGAAGGCAGAGAGGATGAGTGAAGTGGTGGAGAGAGGGGCCGAGGCAAAATATACGCCGAGGAGAGAGATTCCGAGAGAAAGAGAGAGAAACCTCGGAAACACGGGGGCACCCACCACCACGCAATTTCCAACCCCACCAGACCCTCAACACCACTGTCCGCACCTCCAACCACCCCACCAAAGAGCCCGGTTGGGATCTCCCCCGAGCTCGGCCGTGTTTGTACCCGGAGCCAGCAGCACGTCGAGGGCCCCGCGACGATTTTAGTGTCTTGGGGTGGGTGCTCTCTGCTCTGTGACCAACGTGTTTCGCGTTTTCTCCGTACGGAATCCGCCGTCCGCACGGAATGGCCAGCCGCGTTGTTACTTTTACGTTTCCTCAAAAACCCGAAAAATCCGCGCGGATCATAAAAATTCAATCAACTCGCGTGCATCGAGGTTTCGAACCGAAGACGACAAAAAAAACGACGACGCCGCTCGCCCACAACATCGAACACACAATCGTCGAGAAATCCGAAGAAAACACTCGCGAAACACACCTGGTGATCGTGAAAGTTGATTTTTCCTCAATATTTATTCGAATCCGTGATCCGAGCTTCGCAAAGGCTTGTCACGGAATAGCGAGCAAGTGTACGCGGCTTAACTGTCTTGTCGAACGAGTATAGAACAGCGGCGACGTCGGCGGCGTCAACGATGACTTGTGCGCGACTGTCTAACCCCGTGTTTGTACACTTTCGTACGAAAAATATTGAAAACAACGAGCAAAAAAACTACGAAACACATATTCCTCAACACTCGTACTATTTATTCTCAATAATTAAACGTCATTTATGAATATTAACAAAAGATAAACAAAAGAAAACAGAAGAGACTGCATAAAGAATAATATTCATGAGCAACTTTTACGTGTACGTCCTACTTACGGAGACTTTGCCGTGGCACTGTGGACTCGGTCCGTCCGCCGCGTACTACTGCCGCAAACTCTCGTGTGTCCGCCGCCGCTTTGTGTCTCTCTCTTTCGCCCGAGCGCTGTCTCGCATTTGCTCGCTTCGGGGCTCTCTCTCGCTCTCGTGTTTCTAGTCGAGCGTTTCTCTCGCTCGCACTCACCGCGACGCGCTTCTAGCCCGAGGGCTACCGAGTCGTTTCGCGCTTATTTTCTTTTCGCTATTTTTTTCGGTCTAAATCGTTTTTTAAATAAATATTTATCTTTCGGGAATTTTTATTGAAATTTTAATAAATTGCCGAGGTCACGAAAGTAAGAAATTTGGAATTGTTGATTTTCGAGTCTTCCGTCGCGGTTTATGCACTCGATAAGACTGAATGTCTTACTTTCCCATTTCTCTATGCGTGGATACGAAACTCTCTCTCTCTCTCTGGCTCGTTTTTTTTAAGTTTCAACACGTAGGAACATGCAAGTTTTTCTCTATCGCCCTCGCGTACTTTGCTTCGCGGCCGCTGAGCCTCTAATGGCGCTGTTACTTCCCCCACTCCCTCGCTTCTTGATTTTTTCTCTCGCTTCAACTCGTTCTCCTAGGCGCTTGCTAACGCTCTTCTGGGATTCTCTCGTCACGCCTGCGTTTGCTCCGAGCTACTTCCTCTCTCCTCTACTTTTTCGATGCCTCCGCCGCGACCGCGAGCGAGTTATCAGTTTTCCCGAGTGCACTATGCTCCGAACCGCACGCACGAGATTTAGTTAGTTAGCTTCGCTGCTTTATCAACCGACGATCACGAGTTTTTGCATTTCGTTCGTAGCTCGAGCCATTTCTACGGGCGCGTTTACATTTTTTTTCGAATTTTGTTTGAAAATTTGTCACTCGTCGGTCGCAAGACTCGGGGGGAATGCGTTTTGGAAAGCGCGCTTCTCGCGTAACGAGTCTCGCGTCAACTGTGGCGAACAACTCATCCTCGAGTCTCGTCGACAACGGGGAATGAATTCAGCTAACGGTACATGGCCACCAGGCACGTTACACACGCGCGCGCGTCTTGGCGCGGCTAACCTGGAGCTCGAGTTCGTTGCTGTGTGTCTTTTTTTCTTTTTCTCGCTCGCTCTCTCGCGCCGTCTCGCTCGACTCGTTTCCTTTCCGGCCATTCGCCGCACTTCGGAATGAGAGCGAGGTGGACACGGAGAATAAGAGGACGCGCGAGGTAAACTGCGCTCTCAACAATGTCGAGGACGACGCGAAGCGCGCGCGATTCTACTGGAAACACCGTTAATGCGCGTTGTTACGAGTTCGGTGCTCACCCACTCTCGCGACACCTACAAAATGACGTTTTTTCTTCTTTTCAGATTAATCGTCGATGTAGCATCCGCGAGTCAGTGCGAAACCATTAAAAATCTCTGCAAAACATTCGACTTGATTTTTCATCGAAATTCTTTTCCTTTTCCTTTCCCATTATTGTTATTTTTGTTTATTGCGCACGCGTACGAACGAGACGCTTACAGATTTTTCAGAAATCGAGATCCGCGTGTTTCTTCTCACGTGGAATCGATTTTTTGTTGGAAACATCGAACGATCAGATTTGGAGTAACGGGAAGTTTTAAAAAGTCAAAGAGATCGAGAACATCTGTTCGGTTTCGTTCGTCATTTTTGAAACCTCTCGCTTTTTCGTCGGCCAATCACAGTGGCAGCTCCGACGTCGATACAACTAGACTGTGGCGCTCCAGCGGCCATCGCGTGAACTATAGTTAATGGGCGGCAATTCAAACCCGCAAGGAATAAATGGGATTTCTGAAACTTTGACAAAAATTTGATAACAAGTTGTTTTGCTGAATTGAAAAAATACTCAGAAAACAAATTCTACAAAAATATCGACGTTATTCCGTAAAATGCCAAATTTTACGTATCTGCGAGTTTTTAATGCCATTTGTGCAACAGTGTTTCCAATGTTTTATCAAAATTTTGAAAATTTCTGTAGAAAAACGTTCCGAGGAGCCAATGCTTTGATTGTCATTAAATTCTTGCACATCATCACCCTGGAATAACGATTTTTAAGTTTCCATCGTTGGGATGCAACGAAATTCCCTTTTTTCTTGGGAAAATCTCAAGATTCTCATTGAATATTTGGTCAGGACAAGAAAACGATTTTTTTTAGGGTCAAAAGACAAAATTGGTAGGAAAATCGTCCTGGTTTTTAAAATTGAACAAATAATTTATAGAAAACGAATTTTTCGTTGGGATGCAACGAAATTCCCTTTTTTCTTGGGAAAATCTCAAGATTCTCGTTGAATATTTCGTCAGGACAATAAATCGATTTTTTTTTAGGGTCCAAAGACAAAATTGGTAGGAAAATTGTCCTGGTTTTTAAAATTGAACAAATAATTCATAGAAAAACGAATTTTTCGTTGGGATGCAACGAAATTCCCTTTTCTCTTGGGAAAATCTCAAGATTCTCATTGAATATTCCGTCAGGCCAATAAAACGATTTTTTTGACGGTCCAAAGACAAAATTGGTAGGAAAATTGTCTTGGTTTTTAAAATTGAACAAATAATTTATAAAAAAACGAATTTTTCGTTGGGATGCAACGAAATTCCCTTTTTTCTTGGACAAATCTCAAGATTCTCATTGAATATTTCGTCAGGACAATAAAACGATTTTTTTTTAGGCTCCAAATACAAAATTGGTAGGAAAATTGTCCTGGTTTTTAAAATTGAACAAATAATTAATAGAAAAATGAATTTTTCGTAAAAACATAGAATTATTTTCCAGAAATGTATTTAAAAAAAGTTTCAATAAAGAAATCACTGCGTAATCAATACTCAGTTTTCATTTTATTCCAACGACATCTTTGTAAGGCAAAAATCAATGGGACAGTTGGTTACAGTCCCCAGTACGTCGTATCGATAATTATAATTAATGAAAAATATTTTCAATTTATTTTAACGACATACCAATAATAATAATAATAATAATAGATAAATATATTAGATTCTCCGTTACGTGGGAAGAGAATGGTAAATATAATCGTACGACCAACTTGGCTCATGATTTATGCGGATGAAATTATTCACATTAATAAATAATGATAATAATATTAATTTATTAATCTTTCGGTGCAACTGAAAAAGTTGCTCGCTAGATTATGATCGAACTTTGTTATGTACAAAATAATATGAGCATGAAACTATAACGATGAGAGAAATGTTTTTTTTCATCAAACAAAAAAAAAATGCACGTGAGAGGAAATGGAAATGACAAAACGAAAACGAATGGCGTATGAAGAAATTTGTTAATCGCACAACGAACCGATGATGCTTCTGGAGCTAAATAAATGCTCAGGAACGATAATCATAAGGCTTGCAGGAAATGTTGACGATTATTGGAGCTCGCTGAAGTTTGGATGTCGCTGCATTCTCTCTACGTAAAGAGAATACAGGAGCTTGTTGTTTTCGTAGTAGAAAGGATTGTCGTTGGCGTCCAGGTCCGGCCTGTACTCCGCGCTGAACGTGCTGCTGCCGGAGGCGCAGCCGTCGCAAGACGACGAGCCCTGCGACGGCTCCGAATGATTCGGCGACGACAAGAAATTTTGGTTCCTCCATTCGGCGTCTCCGTTCTCAGCGTTCGACGTCACCTCCCGCAGGCCCGACAAACCATTTATGTGCAAATTGTTTATTCTTTTACTCAACGGCGTAAACTCGCTGATCTCGTCGTCAGGATTACGGCCTCGCTTCCTGTGCCGATAAAACACTTTGGAATAAGTTTTTTACTCGTGCCGAGCAACTGGATAGAAAATACGAAAACTTGGTCGCATGATTCTTTGTTATTTGAGAAAAATCGTTTTTTTTTTCATTGTCGTTGCGTCAAAAATCGATGTAACGGTGATGAAAAAATTACATTCTATGGATCGAAGATTGGAGTCGATATTCATGAAATTTAGGAGGATTTCTTTTACGAATTTTCGAACTTAATATGAGCCTGAAGTTTGCAACGTCGGGTTCCAACGAAAATACGTTTTTCTATCGATTTTTTGGTTCAATTTTGAAAACCAGAACAATTTTCGCACTGATTTTCTCTTTGGACGCTAAAAAATGATCGTTTTATTGTCCTGACGAAATATTCAACGAGAATTTGAGAATGGTCCAAGAAAAAAAGGAATTTCGTTGCATTCCAACAAAAATACGTTTTTCTATCGATTTTTTGTTCAATTTTAAAAACCAGAACAATTTTCACACTGATTTTCTCTTTGGACGCTAAAAAATGATCGTTTTATTGTCCTGACGAAATATTCAACGAGAATCTTGAGATTTGTCCAAGAAAAAAAGGAATTTCGTTGCATTCCAACAAAAATACGTTTTTCTATCGATTTTTTGTTGAATTTTAAAAACCAGAACAATTTTCACACTGATTTTCTCTTTGGACGCCAAAAAATGATCGTTTTATTGTCCTGACGAAATATTCAACGAGAATTTGAGAATTGTCCAAGAAAAAAAGGAATTTCGTTGCATTCCAACAAAAATACGTTTTTCTATCGATTTTTTGTTCAATTTTCAAAACCAGAACAATTTTCACACTGATTTTCTCTTTGGACGCTAAAAAATGATCGTTTTATTGTCCTGACGAAATATTCAACGAGAATCTTGAGATTTGTCCAAGAAAAAAGGGAATTTCGTTGCATCCCGACGTTGCAAACTTCAACTTTGTCGAATAATTGGTTATGTTGATCGACAGCAATACTTGGTGCAAAAATTTCTTCGTTTTTTGTTATGACTTTCGAAAATGGCGAGACACGAGGGAATAACGATGTAATATTTGTGGTTTGTTCGATCGAATGATGCAGAGAAAAGTGACGAAAACACGAGACATTTTTAAAAAAGTCAAACTTTGATGGAAAAATCACAAATTGTATTTTTTGTTGAATGTGGAGATTTTGATTTCGTTGATTATGTCATTTTGATCGAATGTAAACAAAGCATACTGACCTGTTGGCTTGTGTCATATTTGTGTGGATTTAAAAGCCCTGGAGGGCTTACGACGTCAGTCCTTTATCATTTCCAGCATCATTCTCCTTTCCATTCGTCTCTCCTGCTTCTCTCACTTCACGAAATCTCCAACAATTTACTTTCTCAATAATTTTTCGTCCTTTTTTTTGTCTCCGTCACGCCTTTTGCGCGATGGGGAAATAAATTGTTATTTATTCCACACACGACGATAACCAGCACCAGAGTCTTTCGTAGTGACGTGCTGCTGTGATGATGAGTCGACCAGTACTACTCGCTGAATCAACTGAATAGCTTTGACCAAGATCGTGCTCGAGTAGTTGCAACAGAGCGTCGCTTTTTCCCAGCTAGCCCGCAACTAGGCTCGGNTTCCCAGCTAGCCCGCAAGCAACTAGGCTCGGTATCTGCAAGCGCGACCGAGCAAAAAAAAAACATAAATGGGAGCTTCACTAGTTGGCCGCTACGTGTCGAAAAAGCGACACTCCGTAGCTCGAAATTTCACGAACCACGTAGTTTGTATTCTTCGGAGGAGGACGGAGGTGTCAAAAAGTTTCCATGCAGATTCTTCATGAAATCTCTCGAACGATATTAAACGTATCGTTGCCTTTTTTTAAATCTATATTTCCGCGCAATTAAAAATCATGATCAACAGCCTTTTTATCATTAACTCCTCCGGGTGAGTGGAGCATGCACTATGCCGATTTATTTCTCGTAAAATTTGACAGACGTGGCCAAGTTTTACCAAATCTCACTTTGCCAAAGTCTCAATTTTTTTTCCTACGTTTCGGTTCAAATAAACGAATTTTTTTCTCGTGTCATCGACAGAATTTCTTTGATTTTCATCGTTGAATTTCTCATGATTTTTCAGCGATGTTTTCATGGAGAAACATTGGAAGAGCGCAGTCGCTCGCTCGCTCTGCGACTATTTCTTTGATCAGCAACGACGTGTTCTCTCTCCGGAAGACACGCCACCGGTTATTGCAACTCCTCATCATTATCTCATTAGTGTATACAGATGCAGCATGTTTTTTGTTGCCGTATGCACTACAGAAGGTTAATTAACGAGCCGTGCGTCTCAATGACTCTGAAGTTTGCAACGTTGAGATTCAACGAAAAATTCATTGTCTATTCATTGTTTATTGAATTTTACAATTTTCTGTGTCGATTGAGTTTTCGAATTCGATTTTCGTCGCGTTCCAAAGATGCAAACTTCAACGTCGTTGCGTTTCGTATTTTGCTCCTGTACAATTTATTCGTACCGCGGCAAATTTTCCAGAGATTCGTGAGAAATTTCTCAATCACGTTTCATTTCGAATTATTTTTATAATTGCTTTTCCATTTTTGTTTCTGGATCTTCACAAATTGGCTGTTTGTCAATAAGATTTTGAAAAAAGATTTGAATTAGTGTTCAGAATTTGAGAACGTTTGATATAGCAGGAGATTATCGTTGGAAATGGATCCAATCAAAATTTTAAGAAGCTACAGAGAACCAGAAAAAAAAAATATATGTATTGGTAATTTCATACGTGGAGAGAATTTTATATAAAAATTACTATTCCTTCCTCCAAATCATTTTGACAATAAATTTTTCTGGATTATTAATTAATGGTTCGTAAAATAATCAATAATAATAGTTTGTCGTTGATTAACGATCCTTGAAACTCACTTTTTCATAGTAATTGTGCATTTCATTGATTCAGTCAAGTCGATTGTTAAGAACGAGAAAAATCGTGTTTTTCGTATCGTCAGAGAATTTTCTTTTCTTTTTGTTTTTAATTATTTGAAAATTTGGCAGTTCCTCCGTTGTTCGTTATCGAGTTTCTGCACAGAGTGGTGGATACTTTTGAGGATTACTTCAACGAATGCACGGAAACAACGATAAAAGAAAATTATGTGGTGGTCTATGAATTATTGGACGAAATGTTGGACAATGGATTTCCACTCGCCACCGAATCCAATATCCTCAAGGAACTTATTAAACCTCCAAATATATTGCGTACCATAGCCAACACAGTCACTGGAAAATCAAAGTAAGTTGACCTTGAACGTCAAATTTTTCCGAAAATTCAATTTTTTCTTCAAAAAAGTTTATCAGCTCGAAAAATTTGAACGATTTTGAAAATTCAACAAATCATCCATAAAAATAAATATTTTTCCACAAAAAATAAACTTCCACAAAAAACTGTGCAAAGAATTAACATTTGCGGGTTTGAATGGAATATTGAAAAATAAAAAAAAAATTCACGCGAATCAGTGTCAGCGCGACTTTACCAAGTGGCCAGCTATCGAACGTTCCCTGGAGAAGGACGGGCGTTAAATACACAAACAACGAAGCGTATTTCGACGTTGTTGAGGAAGTCGATGCCATCATAGATAGATCGGGAGCTACGGTTTTTGCAGAGATCCAAGGATACGTGAGTTAACGATTTATAATTATTCTAGGAATTTTCTGCGAAATAGAATTTCTTTCGAAAGAATGTGCGAAATTTTATAAAAATTTTCCAGCAAAATGTAAAAAAACAATAAATTTCTGCACCTTTTAGAATTCACAATCACTGAAAATCGATATTTCTAAAGTTTCCAACGTGTCGCAATGCCTTTACGTTATTTTTTCAATCGTCAAAGTTTCGTAATTCCATGGGAAGCATTTTTTTCGTTGCCCAGAGTCTCCGTGATCCTTGCCCCCGAAGTAAATGAATTTTCTTCCCATTTTTATGGAAAGGATTTAAATCCATAACGAATATGTTTTGACGAGGATTTCTGTTGATACATTCGCAGATTGATTGCTGTATAAAACTCAGTGGAATGCCTGATCTCACGCTTTCGTTTATGAACCCACGATTATTCGATGACGTGAGCTTCCATCCCTGCGTTCGATTCAAAAGATGGGAGGTACGTTTTTTTTCAGTCTTTATTACTTTTGAATAATTGGTTGCAATATTTGGATCTATTGCGTTTGAGCGAAGAAGCAGTCGCTTCCTCACCACGTGAGTGCGAGAGAAATAGCTGCAATTTTCGAAATGAATATTTTCGATACGATTAAAAAAAAAAAAATGATATTCGAGTTTGCATCGTTGCAATGCAACGAAAAATCCATTTTTTATTCATTATTTTGATAATTAATTGACTCGTTCCAATTTTTCTAGTAAATTTACTTTTCGAATGGCGAAAAAGACTTTCTCGTTATTGTCGACAAAGACTGTATAAAAATCTGGTGCGATGCTATAAAAAATAATGACTTTTCGTGGCATTTCATCGATGCAAACTTCAACGTCATAAAAAATTCCCTGTCAGCAGATTTTTGTGGCGAGCCTTTTTCTGGTTAGTCAAACGTCAAGGGAGAATTTTCATTTGGAAAATTCGAGGCGACTGCTCCATCGCCTTAAATATAATTGACAATATTTCTTGAGTGATAGGAAAACTGTATGTTTGTTTCATTTTTTCTCATTTCAACAAAAGTCGGAAAGAATATTGTCGTTTATACCTCCCGATGGAAATTTCCGATTGCTGTCGTATCACATAGGCTCGCAAAGTGTCGTAGCGATTCCAATATATGTCAGACACAACATCAGCTTGAAGGAGGCCGGCGGTGGGAGACTGGACATAACTGTGGGACCGAAACAAACGGTCGGAAGAACTGTGAGTTTTTATTTCTGTCATCTGTCGCGATAATCGGGGAGAATTTTTTTTTCACGACTTAGTTACGACTTGTCAACGGTGCAGCAAGTTTTTTCGGCTTAAAAAAAAAATTTCCCTTTTTTTTTCATTTTTTTAATTTTTTTGATCGATTATTGAAAATAAATTGTCGTGAAAAATTTATTTCGTTTAGCTGGAGAACGTGACACTGGAAATTCCAATGCCGAAGGTCGTTTTGAACTGTAGCCTCGTGCCTAACCAGGGAAAATATTCTTTCGATCCAGTGAGCAAAGTCCTGTTCTGGGATGTTGGGAGAATCGATTTTTCGAAGCTCCCAAACCTCCGAGGATCGGTAAGAAATCTCGTGATCACTTTATTTTCGTAATCGCTAAAAAAACATCGAATTTGTTGAATAAAATTTCTCTTTCCTCACAGATAAGCGTGCAAAATGCAGCTACGGTGGTGGAATCAAATCCCGCAATAAATGTGAGTCCAAACTCTAGTTCCATTTTTTTAGAAGGCGTAAAAATTCAACAGCCTGAAATCGACGAGGAAATTGTTCATTCCCGCTCGTCAAATTTCACGCAACGATTCGTCAATTTGCTCAAAAGCAACTATTGAGTTTTTTTTTCCAAATCCATTAAATATTTTCGATGTAAAAGAAAAAAAAAAATTAACGATCGCCTTGACCTGGCAATTCCACGATGAATAACGAAAAACTGAGAAAATGAAATTGTCAGTTTTCTGGCGAATTTCACCGTGAAATAATTTTCCAATTTTTTTATAATAACAAGATTTATTAACATTTTCAATATTTTGACAAAAAAAAATGAAATTCGCAGATTCGTCGAATTCCAGATTTGAAAAAAACCGAAAAAATTAAATTTTCAGTTTTCGGGCGAATTCGACCGTGAAATAATTTTCCAATTTTTTTATAATAACAAAATTTATTAACATTTTTAATATTTTGACAAAAAAAAATGAAATTCGCAGATTCGTCGAATTCCAGATTTAAAAAAAAATGGAAAAAATGAAATTTTCAGTTTTCGGGCGAATTCGACCGTGAAATAATTTTTCCAATTTCTCATAATACCAAATTTTATTAACATTTTTAATATTTTGACAAAAAAAAAATGAAATTGGCAGATTCGGCGAATTCCAGACAAAAAAAAATCGAAAAAATGAAATTTTCAGTTTTCGGGCGAATTCGACCGTGAAATAATTTTCCAATTTTTTTATAATAACAAAATTTATTAACATTTTTAATATTTTGACAAAAAAAAAATGAAATTCGCAGATTCGTCGAATTCCAGACAAAAAAAATCGAAAAAATGAAATTTTCAGTTTTCTGGCCAATTTCACCGTGAAATAATTTTCCAATTTTTTTATAATACCGAAATTTATTAACATTTTTAATATTTTGACAAAAAAAAAATGAAATTCGCAGATTCGACGAATTCCAGACTCAAAAAAAAATCGAAAAAATGAAATTTTCAGTTTTCGGGCGAATTCGACCGAGAAATAATTTTCCAATTTTTTTATAATAACAAAATTTATTAACATTTTTAATATTTTGACAAAAAGAAATGAAATTGGCAGATTCGTCGAATTCCAGATTTAAAAAAAAA
>JBAJMU010000001.1:1193464-1217483 GCA_037952995.1 Hyposoter didymator | reverse complement strand
ATTAAAATTTATTATTAAAATAGTGAAAATTTAAAAAACTCAATATATTTATTGAGTTTTTTAAATTTTCACTATTTTAATAATAAATTTTAATAATAATACAAATAATGTTAATAATAAATTTTAATAATAAAAAAAATACATAATAAATAATATATAACAATAATTTTAATAATAAAATTTTTAATAATAATAAATTTTAATAAATAAAATAAATTTTAATAATAAAAAAAAATGTATTTTTCGTCGAGTAATATTTTTTGCAACGTTGCAAACTTTAGAATCATTATTTCTATTAATATTTTCTTCAAATTGAAAAATCATGACATTTTTCGTATCGATTTTGTCATTGGATCGCAAAAAAAAAAATTGTTTTATTGTTTTGACTGAATGTTGAATAAAAATCGTGGGTCTGGTCAAGAAAAAACAGAATTTCGTTGCATTCCAACGATGCAAACTTCAGCATCGTTGGAAATTTGCAAAACGTGATTAAACTTATTCGACTGTCAAAGCTTTTCTCTTCCATTTCCATCCTCGGCATGGTTTTCATTTATTTTCACTTTTTTTTAGAGTAAACATGCGTGAGAGTTGTCGAATGGAGTTTTTTAAATTTGAAAAGGGAGGCTCGAGAGCATTTGATCGAAATTTCTGACTCTCTGATGCGCATATTTTTATTTTGACCTCACGCTCGTGGTTTGTTATCATTGTTGCACATGGTATTTACTTTTCCAAGTGTCGGAACGTGAGCTATCGCTCAAATTTCATTGACTCGCTCCAGCAACCTTATCGTTATGGTTTAAAAAAATTAATGAAATTTGCAAGCTCTCGGTTTTTTATGAATTTTCGTTTGATAAGAAAAATAAATAAATGGAGAGAATTTTTCTGAGGCTCCGCGTCGTTTTGACAAACGGTGCAAATTAGCGACCATCCAAGGAACGCATTCTCGATCAAATCCACAAAAGGTTTTTCCATTTATTTTCACGAAACTCAAAAATATAATAAAAAACGTTGCAATTTGCTTTCTTAAGATTAAGCATCGTGCTGAATTTTGAGGAAGCAATTTGCAGCATATTTAATTAAATTTTCACTCAATTATGGAAATTTTTTACTTTTCAAAAAATGTTAAAAATGCTTAAAATTCGTATTTTTCAAAATAATTTCGACGAATTTTCTACAAAGCAAAGAGAAAGTACAGACTTTTACACGATATCTTACGAAATTTGCAAAAATCAAAGCGGTTAGACGATTTTTTGAAAAACTCAGATTTTCGTAAAATTTTAAAAAATCATAAAATTTAAACCGTTCAACCGATATTTCCCAAATTCAATACCAACCTTTCTATTATGATACTCTGTTCATAAAAAAAGAATTAGTAAAAAATCTTGAAATTTGCGGAAGTTAGAGCGTCGACACTCTTTTTTTGAAAATTTCAAAATATCTTAAAATTCGTATTTTTCAAAATAATCTCGACAAATTTTCTACAAAGCAAAGAGTACGTATAGACTTATACACGATATCTTAAAAAATTTGCAAAATTTAAAGCGGTTAGACGATTTTTTGAAAAACTCAGATTTTCGTAAAATTTTAAAAAATCATAAAATTTAAACCGTTCAACCGATATTTTCCAAATTCAATACCAACCTTTCTATCACGATACTCTGTTCATAAAAAAAAAATTAGTAAAAAATCTTAAAACTTGCGGAAGTTAAAGCGTCGAAAACCTTTTTTTGAAAATTTCAAAACGTCGTAGACTTCGTATTTTTTTAGCAATTCCAATAAAATTCCAAGAGAACGAAGAGCTTGTGTACATTAACGTCTGTGCTAAACGGGAGCCCTGTAGCTCGAACCGTTCTCGAGTTATAAACGTTTGAATTTGACAGTTCCAGAACATACACACACCCACACATCCTGACATTTTTCCTAAATATGATTTTTCGATGTTTTCGAATATTTCAAGCATCGTGACTTTGAAAACTGGAAAAAAAATAATTCCACCGTCACATAGCCTCCTCTCTGAGGAAGCAAAAAAATAATGGAAACAAAAATACCGATCACCAGGAAAGATTTATCTGTCCAAGGAATTCCTCCCAAGTTGCGTTAGGGGCACGATAGGTAAATAAGTATCGACGAAACAGTTCCAATTACTTTGTTGATTGATTACGCAATCCGATGACTCGAGCCCGGTTCCAATTTGACGTGGATGATAATGTCACGACCTCGCTGCCCAGAACTTTGTTACTCAGGCTGCTGTTTGAGATACAAATTGCTCGATTCCAAAAGCTCAAGTTCCGGTTCAAATTTCAAGTAGAAAAATTCATCCAAGGAAGTTATAAGCCACGTAGGAAAAGAAAGATGAGAAGCAAGAGTTTTCGATTGAAAATCAGGTCCTCGGGTTAGTTTTCATTCGATCATTGCCAACTCAGCGAGTCTCTGAATTAAAACTACAATTTTGCTGATGTACCGATGTCAAGGCAAGCTCGAGACTCACATTTCCTGAAAGGTATGTCCAGATCTGCTGAAAGGCTTTCCGAAGCTTTTTTCTTCACGTTTCACAAGGAGGAGCGAATTTTGTTAAGAAGCATCCGCACGCTACGGAGGTTTAGGAGTCTCTATAGAAAAGCTGCAGAGTCGTTGTATAGCTACGAACAGAGAAAACCTGGATATATACAAACCAGCAGAGTGACGGATAACGAGACTTTGAGGCAGCATCCAGTTCGCAGTATCGATTGATAAGAAAAAAGAAATGATAATAATGAAAAAAGACAAAAAAAGTCGATGGATTCTCATGGCCGCAATCGTCTCCCTTGGCTCGAACGTTTTTTTTCTCTCGTCTTGTTCGTTTTATTCCTTTTTTTTTGTTTGGTATTAGAATTTTTTCACATTTTTCATATGCGTTCGCAGGAAAACGTGTTTGCTCGTAAGATTATCGGTGCAAAGATTCACGTGATTTTGAATTTCTGGGAAAATCTTAATCGTGAAGAAATTTTCGTCTTTGAAAACGAGAGGGAACATTTTTTTTTTTACCTTTGCTTACAAAATCGCGAGTCAAATTCCGTGTTCATTGAAAATTTATACGTGTTTATGGGGAGCTGTAGAAAAATCTATAAAGGACCGAAAAACTCTGAAAAATTTTAGCAAATTTTGCTCTTGTTTGGGTAAATAAAAAAATTGAAACTTGGGACGAAGTTTGTTGGGAGAAATGAGAAATTTGAATCATTCGTTATCGAAGATTCAGTGCGCTGGAAATAAAATTTTGTTAAAAATCGTCGATATTTTGTTGAACACGGTGAACTGAATATTTTTTGAAAATTACGAAATTTTCGTTATTTTGGCAGCAAATTTGGTTTCTAATGAAATTGTCTGCAAAATTTACGATTGGAACGACAAATGATTGCTTCCGAAGAGACTCTCTAGAATATTTCTTGCTGCGAACAATTTTTGGGATTATTCAAAAAAAAATCGATCTTTTCCAACAAAATTTTGTTTTCAGTGTGATGTACAGTTTTATTTTTTAAGGTGGTTATTCCTCAAACTCTGAACTTTTCAAATTTTTCTACGAAAAAACGATGGATATTTTGTTAAAAATAAACGAAAAATAACGAAAATTTCGAAATTTTCAAAAAATATTTAGTTCCCCGTGTTCAACAAAATATCGACGATTTTTAACAAAATTTTATTTCCAGTTATTTATTTTATTTTATAAATAAATAATTCTATGAATTAAAATATTAATAAATAAATTATTTATAAATAAATGCGATTTTTCGATGTGTTGGAAAATTTGAAGGAGGGTGGCTACACACTGAAAGTCAAATTTTGTTGGAAAAGATGAATATTTAGTTCGATACGTTCGACTAAACGTTTTTTTGAAAAATCCCAAAAATAGTGTCAATGCAGCAAAAAATATTTTAGAAAGTCTCTTCGGAATCAAATTTTTGTCGTTCCACTCATAAATTTCGCTGACAATTCCATTAGAATCCAAATTTACTGCCCAAATAACGAAAGTTTCGAAATTTTCAATAATTATTTAGTTTACCGTGTTTAACAAAATATCGACGATTTTTAACAAAATTTTATTTCCGTGCATGCACGTTTACAAAAAATTGAGCAAGTTCTGAGTGTTTTGAAGGCGACTGTAGCGAGAGACCTTAATTAACGCGGCAGCGGATTCTGGCAGGCGTCGTGTGCCCCTAATTGATGTCATTCACGATATTCATCGTCGTAATACAGTTGAATTCATTATTTAAATTATTCGCGAAACTAATTGCTCATGGACTTTGTTCCAGATGTTCCAATAAAAAGCATTTATTGTTGTAGTCTATGTTTTGCTTCCTCAGTCTCATTGTGTATGCTCGATCGTGCGTTCTTATGTTCACGATAATTCAAAGGGTGCCTATTATTTTCCCCTTAATTATCCGCTTCCTCGGAGCATGATCTGCCAACCCCACACGTGCAGAGCTATCGTGAGGATTTTGCTTAGTAACGTTAGATTTTCGAGACGCAGTCACTATACCCGAATGCGGAGCCGCACCACCAAAATCGGGAGTTTCTAATTTTTTTTGTTTTTTTTTTTAAATCTTACGGTTTTCCAGTGGGCGAATATTTTTTTCATGATACTGAAGTTAGTATCGTTGGAATATAAGGAGAAATATATTTTTTATTCATTATTTCCATACTTTTGGATAATTTAAAAATTTTCGTTATTTTGGCAGTTAATTTGGTTTCTAACGAAATTGTCAGCGAAATTTACGAGTGGATCGACTAAAATTTGCTTCCGAAGAGACTTTCTGAAATATTTTTTGCTGCATTGACACAATTTTTGGAATTATTCAAAAAAATGTTCGGTCGAACGTTTTTTCAGGACGAAAATTTTTCAGGCATTAATGCTCCTCGTGAGAATTCTTTTTCGTGCCCAGACACGTTGCGAGTACGATTTTCAATAGTTTCCAAATCAGCAGGAATAAAGTAAATTTTGTACTTGCCAACGTTCGATCAGAACGCCGAAAACCGCTTTTATCTTATACTCGGCATTCAGAGTTTCATTTGCGAAATAGCGTACGAACCTACCTTACCAACTGGCGACTCTGAATCCTCGAAAGGTGTGTAGTTCGGAGCTTTCAAACTTTGTCCTAAAAGCCCTCGCTGTTGCCGACTCGACGAGCTTTTTCCCATCGACCGTTGATTTTCCACTAGTCAACGGTCGAGTCTTCATTTTGGTTACGCTAATACTTACCGCGTACATTTCTTCCACGTTACCAACGAAAATTTAGGTTTAGGACAAATTTTCAATCTCAAGACTTGTTGCTTCTGTATTTTCGAAATTTGGTGAAGCAGAACGTTATAACAATTTTTCGCATCAGCACATCGCTACTATACGGATATGAATATTTCTTTCTTGTCAAAATTTGAAATATTTGTTATAATTCATCATTGGATTTAATGGAAATGAATAATTCACGAATCGAATCAGAACGAGACTGCTTTAATCATTTTTTAAATTATTTTTCAAAAATTTATTATTCATTGATTCATCGGTTTATTTATCGATGTTCATTCATCATTCATTCATTCATTTGTTTCATTTCATTCCATTAATTCCAGTCATTCCATTAATTTCATTAATTTCATTAATTTCATTAATTTCATTAATTTCGTTAACATTTCATTAATTTCATTAATTTCATTAATTTCATTAATTTCATTAATTTCATTAATTTCATTATTTTCATTAATTTCATTAATTTCATTAATTCCATTAATTTCATTGTTTCATTAATTTCATCAATTCCATTGATTTCATTAATTCTTTTAATTTGATTAATTTCATTAATTTCATTATTTTCATTAATTTCATTAATTTCATTAATTTCATTATTTTCATTAATTTCATTAATTTCATTAATTTCATTAATTTTATTAATTTCATTAATTTCATTAATTTCATTCATTCCATTCATTTCGTTCGTTTCATTCGTTTCATTCGTTTCATTCGTTTTATTCGTTTTATTCGTTTTATTCGTTTTATTCGTTTCATTCGTTTCATTCGTTTTATTCGTTTTATTCGTTTTATTCGTTTCATTCACTTTATTTATTTCATTTATTGATTTGATGATTCATTTGTTTATAAATTCATCCATTAATTTATCATCATTATTATTATTGCTGTATTATATTTTTCGAGACTCTTCAGAGTTCAATTTTTTTTTCACGAGAAGTTGAAACGCCAGGAACGCGAAGACAGTCGAGAATTTGCAGTAATATTCCTCGATATAGTTTTTTAAAAAATATTTTTCTACTTCAATTCGTCCATGGACGTGAGTTACGAAAAAGTAAATTTTATAAATATTTGTATTAATTTATTTAATCTCTCAATACTGAATAAAAACTCATTCATATTAAATTCACAATAAATTCATTTTCGAAACGTGTTTAAATGCCAGGAACGAAGTCGAGAATTTCTAGTAATTTTCCTCGAAATAGTTTGTTGTTTTTTTTTTAATTCTCGTTAAACTCGTAAAAGTAAATTTGATAAATATTTGATTTATTTAATCTCTTAATACTGAATAAAAACTCGTTGATATCAAATTCGCAATAAATTCATTTTTGAAACGTGTTTAAATGCCAGGAACCAAGTCGAGAATTTCTAGTAATTTTCCTCGAAATAGTTTGTTGTTTTTTTTTTTAATTCTCGTTAAACTCGTTAAAGTAAATTTTATAAATATTTGATTTATTTAATCTCTCAATACCGAATAAGAACTCGTTGATATTAAATTCACAATAAATTCATTTTCGAAACGTGTTTAAATGGCAGGAACGAAGATGATTGAGAATTTCTATCAATTGATCCGAAAATTGAATATTTTTTTTTTTCCCTCATTGATAAATTGAAATTGCGAAAAAATGGGGATTATTTCGTAGACGTCTGCGTGAAAGTGAGAAAAAAGCTTGGTTCGAGTATCGGGTTCTCATAAATTGTGGCCGTCATGCCATTGTCAGCGATATTTTTACTTTTCATTCTTCTCTTTCCTCCAGACCTTATGCCTCGAAACTCCATTACGTCGTTATTATTGTTTGCTTTCAATTGCGAGCGCGGTGGATACATAAAGAGTGGAGCATATATATTATGAAACGAAAAATTGGACAATTCGATAACGACTTTATCGAGCTGACGCGAGAAAATCGTTTCGTCATTCTACGTGCAGATGGCGCCGCGCTCGTGGCTGTTGCGACGCGTGGGGGGATGGAAAACATCCCTCGTGGCTCTCGTGGCGAGGGTTCGCGTTTGTTGTCAACGATAGCGGCACAACATTCGGTCGCGAAGCGCGCGCGCCTCGTATCTCTGTACCGCCGATAGTTTTAGCTTCGGATATAAATCTAGAGCGTCGCGAGTTAATGGCACGTGCGTTTTAAAGCTGCACATCCGTCTACGAAATTTTACTCAATTACCATTTTTTCCCAAAAATTCCATCGCAATTTTTTTTTTTTTTTTTTCAAAACGAATTTTTTTTGCTGCGGAATCTCGATCTTTGGCCCTTCGTACTCGCGATAATTGGAAATGTGTACCGATCGCTTTTGAAAGTCTCTCCCGAGGGACGAACCATCGCGACAGTGCGAACAACGTTTTCGAAATTTCGTTTTTTCCCATAAAACAAATCAATCGAACGGAGTGTCGAAAATGGAAAAACAAAAATGAGCCGAAATTGAATGTGATTACGTGTGACAATTAAATGTGCTCATCGACCAGTAAATTCCTAAAAATTACCATCGCAACGATTTTTTTATAAATCTTGATGAAATTTGTGCAATCATCGAGAATCGACAACGTGCAAATTCCGAATTTTACGTTTTTTTCGTCACGAGTATATTTTCGTGAGAATTCTTTGATAACGTTTTTCCCTGGAATTTTATTAGCAATACGGAAAAGTGCGTCGTGTGGTTTCACTCGTTTATACTCACTTTGTGATAAATCGACTTTGAATTCGTATATTTGTGTGTGCAAAAGCCTGACGTGAACTTTGAGTTTTCTCATTTATTTTCGATTCGATTATTTTCCTTAATTTTCGGATTCGGAATTTTTTTTTTTTTTTCCTAATTCACTCCTTTGGGGTCGTAAACTTCCGGACGTGAAATGTCCGACAGTTATTACGTGTTGTTACATTTTTGTGGTGCTTCATAATTAAAAAAAAAAATAAAAATAAAAAAAAAAATTTTTTTTGCTCAACGAATAAACAATTGGTGGCAGCGACGAATTACGACGAGTGCGTTGTTGCTCTATGGGCGACGTTGTGACGTCGATATCAAAGTGTTGACAGTGAATAAGAAAACTGTGTAAAATGTGGACGTAGTCGTTGTTTTCGTTGGCTGCGACAATGGGATGAGAAAAGTTACAACGAGACAGGCAGTAGTGACTTGTAGTGGAATTTCCATCGACGCACGTGCGACCGTAGTTGCTAAAAGTAATTTTCATCGCTTCTTAGAATAGATTTTTATCAATGCGTCGATTTTTCTTGCTCGATAACTTTTCATCGAATTCCGTCTACGATCCAAAAAGTACACTTGGCAGGTAAACACATACGTGAAGTCTAGTTACGCGGTTATTTGTAACGAGACACAAAGATGAAGAGCTCGCCGACGATTCTTTATTGCCAACTGATCGATTTTACCTGTTTCCTCACTTTTTTCGTACGCCAAATTGATATACGCTCCGACAACTCCGTCGCATTCATTTTTCCGCTGTGAAAACTGTATTGGTGAAAAAAAATTCGCACATTTTTGAAAATTCAATTATTTTGTTAATTTGAATAATTGACGCGCGGAAAATCGAAAACGTGCAAAAAATTAAGATTCTCGTTTTTTTTTACTTTGTTAGAAAAAAAAAAACAATTATTTTCAAAAAAATTAAAAATTCAATTCAATTATTTTGTTAATTTAAATAATTGACGCGCGAAAAATCGAAAACGCGAAAAAAATTAAGATTCTCGTTTTTTTTTGACTTTGTTAAAAAAAGAACAATGATTTTCAAAAAAATTAAAAATTCAATTCAATTATTTTGTTAATTTAAATAATTGACGCGCGAAAAATCGAAAACGCGCAAAAAATTAAGATTCTCGTTTTTTTTTACTTTTTTAAAAAAAAAACAATTATTTTCAAAAAAATTAAAAATCAAATTCAATTATTTTGTTAATTTGAATAATTGGCGCGCGGAAAATCGAAAACGTGAAAAAAAATTAAGATTCTCGTTTTTTCTGTTGACTTTGTTAATAAAAAAACAATTATTTTCAAAAAAATAAAAAATTCAATTGAATTATTCGAAAATTCAATTATTTTGTTAATTTAAATAATTGACGCGCGGAAAATCGAAAATGTGCAAAAAAATTAAGATTCTCGTTTTTTTTTTTTGACTTTGTTTCAAAATCGAATTTATTAATGAGTCGCTGGATATTGATGAAGTTTCGAAAAGTAACAAAGTTTTGAGGTTCATGTGCGAACTGCCCGACGAGGTCACTGGACCGACATTATCGTCCGTCCACGGCGTCCCTTCAATAGCCAATCGCAAAATGCTTCTCCACCGGCCTGAGGGAGGTGCAGAAGCCATGTGTCAACACAAGAAAACCTGTAACTTTGAGCGGCTTTGACAAACATCGCTCCCTCACTCTCTCTCTCCCTCTTCGCGTGTTTTTTCCGTCTCGCGTTCTTTGTCATTCTCTGATAATCGAGATCGATGACTCATTAATTTCTTGCCCGGAATTAGGCTTTTCATAAACTTTCTAAAAAGCTTCGTTCAACTCGAACGTCGGCTTTCAGATTAAACGACTATTTTTTATGCCTCGCCATCCACACTGGAAATGAAATTTTGTTAAAAATCGTCGATATTTTGTTGAATACGGTAAACCAAATATTTTTCGACAATTTCAACATTTTCGTTATGTTGGCAGTAAATTTTGTTTCTAACGAAATTGTCAGCGAATATTACGAGTGGAACGACAAAAATTTGCTTCCGAAGAGACTTTCTAACATTTTTTTTGCTGCATTGACATAATTTTTGGGATTATTCAAAAAAACGTTTAGTCGAACGTATCGAACAAAACATCGAACTTTTCCAACGAAATCTTGTTTTTCAATCGTCGATATTTTGTTGAATACGGTAAACTAAATATTTTTTTGAAAACTCAAAATTTTCATTATTTTGGCAGTAAATTTGGTTTCTAACGAAATTGTTAGCGAAATTTACGAGTAGAATGACAAAAATTTGCTTCCGAAGAGACTTTTTAAAATATTTCTTGCTGCGACGACACAATTTTTGGGTTTATTAAAAAAAAAAACGTTTAGTCGAACGTATCGAACAAAATATCGAATTTTTCCAACAAAATTTTGTTTTCAGTGCAATGATTACGAATAAAAAAATGAAAGCATTAATTACGAGCTCGATTCACGATTCTAATTGGTTCCAGACAATTGGAAATCACTGGGCGTGGAAAAAGCATGCAATTTATTGGCACCGAGTATACGAAATTCGACGTTGATGGCAAAGTCATTTAAAATCGTTCGATCGCTCCGCATGTATTCAAACTTCCAAGAGTTTTCAATTTCGAAGAGATACACGAACCGAGTCTATTCGTAACCTGCTATCGATGCGCAATCAAGCTCTGAATTTCGATCCAACTTGACTGAGCGAAATTGTTAATCTGAACAAAAAAAAAAAAAAAAATTCACGAAAGTGAAAACAATGAGGTTAAACAGTTTGGGCTTTGAATCTTCTACAGTGCTATTGAAATTGTTGAACAATCAACGCGATTCCATTTGCGATATGAGTCGAAAAGCTTTACAGAACTTTCCACTTTTCATTCGCGATTTCGTTACAACAAATACGCGAATGCAGTTCTTGAAACCGAATCGTCGTTTAGGAACATTGATTGTTGACACAATGGTCAGGACCGAACGAGCTGGTAAAAAAAAAAACAAAAGATCGTCATGAATATTTAGTTTTGCATTTAAAAAAAATTAATTTCGAGATATTTTCTATAAAGTGAAGAGAAAGTAGAGACTTTTACACGATATCTTACAAAATTTGTAAAAATCAAAGCAGTTAGACGATTTTCTGAAAAACTCAGATTTTCGTAAAATTTAAAAAAAATCATAAAATTTAAACCGTTCAACCGATATTTTCCAAATTCAATACCAACCTTTCTATTATGATACTCTGTTCATAAAAAAAGAATTAGTAGAAAATCTCAAAATTTGCGGAAGTTAGAGCGTCGACACTCTTTTTTTGAAAATTTCAAAATGACTTAAAATTCGTATTTTTCAAAATAATTCCGACAAATTTTCTACAAAGCAAAGAGTACGTATAGACTTATACACGATATCTTGAAAAATTTGCAACATTTAAAGCGGTGAGACGATTTTTTGAAAAACTCAGATTTTTCGTAAAATTTAAAAAAATCATAAAATTCAAACCGTTCAACCGATATTTTCCAAATTCAATACCAACCTTTCTATCATGATACTCTGTTCATAAAAAAAAAANTTCATAAAAAAAGAATTAGTAGAAAATCTCAAAATTTGCGGAAGTTAGAGCGTCGACACTCTTTTTTTGAAAATTTCAAAATATCTTTAAATTCGTATTTTTCAAAACGGATTCGACAAATTTTCTACAAAGCAAAGAGTACGTATAGACTTATACACGATATCTTAAAAAATTTGCAAAATTTAAAGCGGTGAGACGATTTTTTGAAAAACTCAGATTTTTCGTAAAATTTAAAAAAATCATAAAATTCAAACCGTTCAACCGATATTTTCCAAATTCAATACCAACCTTTCTATCATGATACTCTGTTCATAAAAAAAAAATTAGTAAAAAATCTTGAAACTTGCGGAAGTTAAAGCGTCGAAAACCTTTTTTTGAAAATTTCAAAACGTCGTAGACTTCGTATTTTATTAGCAATTCCAATAAAATTCCCAGAGAACGAAGAGCTTGTGTACATTAACGTCTGTGCTAAACGGGAGCCCTGTAGCTCAAACCGTTCTCGAGTTATAAACGTTTGAATTTGACAGTTCCAGAACATACACACACCCACACATCCTGACATTTTTCCTAAATATGATTTTTCGATGTTTTCGAATATTGCGAGCACAGTGACTTTGAAAACTGGAAAAAAAAAAATTCACCCTCACAGCTTCCTCTATGAGGAAGTAAAAATCCAAAAAATAAGGCTCCACGTTTTGTCTCGACGACGTCGTCGTCTTCGCAATGTGCAGTGTGTGTGCTTTCTGCTAGAAATTCGCTCAGCCTTATAGATCGTCAGGTTCTTTTTTTTACCTTCAGGGGTGACTGTAAAGCGACGTGGAATACGTCACATGATTTGCACACTCTAGCATGATTCTCCTTCACTATTTTGTATATGTTGAGAGAGGAAGGAATAAAAAAATTGTATAAAAAGTGTACATCGATCTTTGGAGGCTTTAGATTCGGCACGTATATCCCTCGGGCGTATACAAGTTTTTCACATATTCTGCAGTCGTTCGCGTACAAATATACATGTCGGTATGCTGTACATTCCGATTCGAGCCAACATATTCCGTTTTAAAAGTCAATAGATTCAATTTCTTTAACCCACGTTGCTTGTTCCGATCGTCGGATTACGAGAGCATGCATTTCGTATCCCTCCGCACAGAAAAGCAGAAAAAGATTATGGAAATTGAAACTCGTAAAAAGTTGGGGAGTAATTTACAACGAAACTCTTTTTTATTCTCATCCGTGCTATTCGGTTATGGTGGCAGTCTCGTCAGAGCGTTTTCACACAGAGTTTTTCCAATTTTCGAGTTTTCGAGTTTTTTTTTACAAACAAAATGGTTTGCGAGTCCAAGTTTATTTGAAAAAAAGTTGTTACTAATTGACTAAAGAATAACGTACTCTAAATCCAAGATTTTCCGAGGAAATCTGTATTTTTGATATAATAAATAAATTTCGGAAAAATTTGACGACCGATTTTTTTGAAAAAATAAATGAAGCTTCTTCGATGTTACACAAAAGTGTATGCAAAGTTTTAAGAGGCTTCACCATTTATAAATCGAAATATTTAATGTTGAAAATTGCAACTTTTAACCCACGCCCTTCCGAGAAACTACTGAAAATTGTGATTTTTCTAAATAAATAGTGCAAATTTGAAGGAATTCTATCGATAGAAAATTTTGCATCCAACGTCCTTACTTTTCCGATCTTAATCATTATGCTCGAGCATTTCGTTACGAAGCAGTTTTTCAACATCTGTTCTGCGAATGATTAATTTGCCTTTTGTGTGGACAAAGTTGGTCACAAGAGGAAAAAGTTGGGTTTTTCTTGAGAGGGTGGCCTTTGACGAAAATGATAATAAACGAGCAACAAATAACGTGGTCACGAGAAGTTTCAGATGTTCCTGAAGCTTCGGTAGATCCGAGTTTTGCTTAGCGGTTGAATGCACCGCGGGGGCGAGTCTTTAGCCCCGTTAAATTCGACCCCATCTCTCCTTCTCCTCCTCCCATGTCTGAAGATTCCCTCGTCCACCCACGCTTATCGCTTTATCTTTTGTCTCTATTTTTTGTCGTCCTCTGGAAACTCGTGCATCTATTCGTGACGAAAATCGATACAAACTGGCACGGTGAAGCTTTTTCAATCGTTTAGGTTTCCTCCTCGAGCTTGCATCTACTTGATACCACGTTTTATCATGTTTACCGATTCTAGACCCTCGTCCATGTTAAACTTGGAATCCCAATAGTTTTCCAAAAACGACAGACGATTCGCTCTCCTTGCACATCGTCTCGACTCCAACCGAGCGCGAACATAACGAATCTATTGTCTTGCCAATCAAACACACGATTCCTATCACTTGGCAAAAAAAAAAAAAAAAAAAAAAAAAACAATTATTTGGAATTTCGCGATATTCTCTAGTCATTTTGAAGTTTAATGAAATAACACTGGATTCGTATATTGTTCTTGGTGTCATTTTCAACGAGGTTTAGCTCAATAATTAACTTAATAATTAAAAAAGTGAAATTTTTTTTTTCCAAAATCTTCAAACTTTGATTTTACGAAAATCGTCACAACTTTTTTTTTTCCAAATTTTTTTTTACAAACATTATTCGTTTTCGAGTTATTTTTCGATTTGAAATTGGCGATATTTTATTTATTAGCATTTTTTAGTTGCTTGTGAAGTTTTTAAGTGGAAAATACGACGAAAAATTTGATTTCTTGGTTCGGGCTCCCAAAATGAATGAATTATCGGATTGCAATATACAGCCTGAACGCTATTCTGATTCATGAGCTTCATTCCTGTGGAAGATTCTGAAAAATTGATTCAGTGCTTTTTGCGTGATAAGGGCACAAACGCAATTTTGCAGTAAAGATTTTAAAAACGTTCCCATTCTTATCGTGGATTGTGGATTTTTTCTGACCATCAACTCCCTCAAAGGACGCTTTTCGTCGTCTCAATTTCTTTGGCGATTTAATCCTCATTTTATTTCCGCTCGTTCGAACAAAATGTGGAACGAAAAAAATTGTTCAATGCGAATCGTGGGTTGTGGAATTTTTCTGACCATTCAGCTCCCAGCATCTTTTCCAGGGTCGCAATTCCTTCATCAATTTTTTCGGATAAGAATGATTCTTCGGTCCATCCAGCTGGTTGCAGAATTTCATTGAGCGTCGCGAGCTCCCTTAAAGTTCGCGATCCAACCCCTGTCAAACTTTGGCTCCCTCGTCTACTCGACCCTTCTGAATTATCCGCGAAGTAAAAAAAACAAGAACTGAAAAAAAAAAATTGTTTTTGTTTATTTCCAGACGATGGAAACTTCAGCGTTATTTCTCAAATGACAAAAAGCTCCTGCAGGTCGATTCATTTTTATACGAAACTCCAACAGTTTTCACACAAACACTGAAAACCAAATTTTGTTGAAAAAGGTGGATATTTTGTTCGATACGTTCGACTAAATGTTTTTTTGAAAAATCCCAAAAATTATGTCAATGCAGCAAAAAATATTTTAGAAAGTCTCTTCGGGAGCAAATTTTAGTCTTTCCACTCGTAAATTTCGCTGACAATTCCGTTAGAAACCAAAAATACTGCCAAAATAACGAAAATTTTGAAATTATCAAAAAATATTTAGTTTAACGTATTCAAAAAAATATCCACGATTTTTAACAAAATTTTGTTAAAAACGATGGGAATTTCGTTCGATACGTTCGACTAAACGTTTTTTTGAAAAATCCCAAAAATTGTGTCATTGGAGCAAAAAATATTTTACAAAATCTCTTCGGAAGCAAATTTTAGTCGTTCCATTCGTAAATTTCGCTGACAATTTCGTTGGAAACCAAAAATACTGCCAAAATAACGAAAATTTTGAAATTATCAAAAAATATTTAGTTTAACGTATTCAAAAAAATATCCACGATTTTTAACAAAATTTTGTTAAAAACGATGGGAATTTCGTTCGATACGTTCGACTAAACGTTTTTTTGAAAAATCCCAAAAATTGTGTCATTGGAGCAAAAAATATTTTACAAAATCTCTTCGGAAGCAAATTTTAGTCGTTCCATTCGTAAATTTCGCTGACAATTTCGTTGGAAACCAAAAATACTGCCAAAATAACGAAAATTTTGAAAGTATCAAAAAATATTTAGTTTTTCGTATTCCACGAAATATCGACGATTTTTAACAAAATTTCATTCCCAGTGAATGAATGGACGTCTTATTCTCTTGATAAAATGCTTCTCCACGTTTGCTACTTTATGGGGTTCATTGAATTCTCGTATAACCACTGGAGTTGTCTAATTATCCTGGTCGTAATTATTCTTTCGAGTACTCGTGCTCCCAGCACCAAAGAAAAATAATTCACGACTTGCTATACGTTTTCTATGAACATTTTTTATGCACTCGGTTCATCAAAGCCAATTCACGAAGGTTCCCATTGCTTGGTTGCCACTAAACCCAGTTTTTAACAATTTTATTCAATCTTCTATGCACATAATTACATGTTAGCTCCAGATTCCGAACAAGTTCCAAGAGATTGACGTTTAAATTAACTTTTGGATTTTACGATTTGGCTTCCTGCTAGACGAGCTTTAATTCTTTCCATCCACTTGTCTTGAAATGGATGATAAAAAAAATACTCATTTTTAACACTCTCACATGTCAGGCCCATTTTTTTTTTAGTACATATTTTCTTTTTAACTCTTTCATTCCTGTGCGAATGAAATTGGCGTCAATAGCTCGTCACTCGTAGCCATTAATTAAGCGAGTAATTGCTCTAGCTGGTTTACTTGTCAATTGCACGTCCTTTTGATTAATTTTTTTTTCCGGTGTCTGTTGATTTAGGAATTTTCAGAAAAATGACGCACTGGGAATGAAATTTTGTTAAAAATCGTCGATATTTTTTTGAATACGGTAAACTAAATCGATAATTTCAAAATTTTTGTTATTTTGGCAGTAAATTTGGTTTCTAACGAAATTGTCAACGAAATTTACCAGTGGATCCACTAAAATTTGCTTACGAAGAAACTTTCTAAAATATTTTTTGATATTTTCAAAATTTTCGTTATTTTGACAGTAAATTTTGTTTCTAACGAAATTGTCTGCGAAATTTACGAGTGGAACGACCAAAATTTGAATCCGAAGAGACTTTCTAAAATATTTTTTGCTCCAATGACACTATTTTTGGGATTTTTCAAAAAAACGTTTAGTCGAACGTATCGAACGAAAAAATTTTTTGTACGTACGTCGAATTTTCTTCCTACAACCAAAAATATTTTTCACGATGATAATTTATACATTTATTATTAATAAACACAATTGTTGATTGTTTAAAAAAACTGTATAGAATTTTCATCATGTTTTCATTATTATTCTGATCCGTTTTCAATGAAAATGTGGGTTGTCGCACCAGAGATTCGTTCTCGGGCAGCCAGTCCCTGGATTTGTGTACATATTGCTATTACAAAAGGAAATTTGCATCATATGTAATAACTTCGCATCGGATTACTGAGGGATATTTGGAATAATAGAGAATCACAGCTTTGCAGTATATCGTTTAAATTAATATATTTGCATTTTAAGGGAGCAGTCTCTTTGACACTTTCAACAGTTGTAGCTCTTTGTTTTATTTTCTAAAATTTTTGTTCCCTTTTTCGGTAACCTGGGGTCATAAATGACCCCAATTTTGAAAATTTCATATCTCCGGTAAAATTTAACGAAAAAGGTCGATCTTGGGCTCATTCTTTTCGTTTTTTGATGCAGGAACACGTGAGCCTGGGTGATTCTGCTTGGAGTAAAAAAATTAGTCAAAAATGCAGTAAAACGAAAAAGGGTTGAAATCGGTTGAGTGCTTTTCATATGAAAAGCGACTCAGCACTTTTTTTCAGCTGCGATGTATTTTCATAGGAATTATTAAACGATGTTATAAATTGCGAATTATTCATACGGTAGAGAACACATTATTTACACCTTCATTTGATTTTCCATTCTATTTCGTTCTCGATTTTCGTTTCGTTCGCACGAAAATATACGTTGCATTTTCGTTTGTTTATTCTTTTTATTTTTAAATCTCTTCCGCTCGAGTTTCACACGCGCGTAACAAATACACCAGCGAGTGCGATAGGAAATTCGGATTTTTCCGGAGTCCGCGAATAATAAAGCGCGCGGGGGTGAGTGGGAATCGCGAATTTTCGGGACACCTTTGACCTCGGGGTGTTTCCCATTCTCCATATTTCGTCACATCAACGATATTTTCACTTATTTTCAAGTCACGCTTTCGGTTCATCGAAATATCGGTAGATGCCGAGTTTTTACTCGTTTTTTCTCATCGAAATCGCTCCTTGATACACTGAAAACAAAATTTCGTTGAAAAAGATGGAAATTTTGTTCGAAACGTTCGACTAAACGTTTTTTTGAAAAATCCCAAAAATTGTGTCATCGCAGCAAGAAATATTTCAGAAAGTCTGTTTGGAATCAAATTTTTGTCGTTCCACTCGTAAATTTCGCTGCCAATTCCGTTAGAAACCAAAAATACTGCCAAAATAACGAAAATTTTGAAATTATCAAAAAATATTTAGTTTTTCGTATTCAACAAAATATTAACGATTTTTCACAAAATTTCATTTCCAGTGTCACTGAAAAGAAAATTTCGTTGAAAAAGATGGAAATTTTGTTCAATACGTTCGACTAAACGTTTTTTTGAAAAATCCCAAAAATAGTGACATTGGATCAAAAAAAATTTTAGAAAGTTTCTTCGGAATCAAATTTTTGTCGTTCTATTCGTAAATTTCGCTGACAATTCCGTTAGAAACCAAATATACTGCCAAAATAAAGAAAATTTTGAAATTATCAAAAAATATCAAGTTTACCGTACTCAACAAAATATCGACGATTTTTAACAAAATTTCATTCCCAGTGTAGACGCTAAATTCCGCGACGATAAAGCAGGAGATTCGCTGGAATCCTCTCTGTCTGTCCTAATGAAGCCACAATCGTTGATCGTCTTTTTTGTCAGCGAGTGGGTCAGAGATTTTCATTTTTCAAGTTTTTATTTAATTACGCCAGCAGCAGGGATGGACTTGGCGTGCTTCGCGTTTTGTCGCTTCGAGTTTTAACGAGACTCGAGGCACTTATTTAAAACTCTCCTCCCTTATTAACTAAAACGCTCGTTTTGTTTATCACCCACTCTATTTTATTTCTCAATGAACGAATATTTCGCTTTCGTCAACAAAAAAAAAAGCCAATTATCCGAACTGTCATGACGTTTAAATTTTTTTTTTTTTATCAAATTGAACGGTTTTCTTTCTCATTAATCGAAAAATCGAGTTTCTCAACCTTCCCGACTCGTCGAGCCCTCGATATACGTTCGTAACGATTTATTGTTAGTTTTTTTATGCTCCCCCCTCCCACGATCAACGAGGGCAGCATTAAAAATGAATGAGAGTCGAAGGAAATATTTCCTGCTGCTGTAATCGCGAGTGCATCTGAATAACGCGATGGACACTATAGTGTGTCGTAATGTTTTTGTGCATTCGTTACAAAATGTTTTTTATCACGTTTTTTGCCATCACCGGAGGTCGGTCGTTGGTATATTCTTGATTCGTTAGCACGTACTTCACATTAGCAGGTGAATCGCGTGTTTCAGGACCGTTTCTCGATTGGCTAGTCGTAAATTTACCATAAACTCCTTATCCCTTATTCTCCATCCCTATTTCCGTACCCCCGTTACTTCATCAACGAACATCGCGGACCGTTTTACCTGCTCGATCTTACGCTCACCTCGCACACACCCCTATGTAATGTTGCAATTCTGACGCTAATAAATCGCCTCGAATTGCAGGCGCTCCTCATCATCATGGACTCTATAACCGGCCAATAACCCGAGCAGCAGGAAAAAAAAATTTTCGTGCTGCTCGATATTCTTCACACTTTTGTGCAACTTTCTCGTGATTCTCGTTTCGATCAAGTTTTCCACACACTGGGGATGAAATTTTGGTAAAAATCGTCGATATTTTGTTGAATACGGTAAACTAAATATTTTTTTGACAAATATATAAAAAATTTAATATAAATATAAATATAAATATAAATATAAATATAAATATAAATATAAATATAAATATAAATATAAATATAAATATAAATATAAATATAAATATAAATATAAATATAAATATAAATATAAATATAAATATAAATATAAATATAAATATAAATATAAATATAAATATAAATATAAATATAAATATAAATATAAATATAAATATAAATATAAATATAAATATAAATATAAATATAAATATAAATATAAATATAAATATAAATATAAATATAAATATAAATATAAATATAAATATAAATATAAATATAAATATAAATATAAATATAAATATAAATATAAATATAAATATAAATATAAATATAAATATAAATATAAATATAAATATAAATATAATATAAATATAAAAATAAATACAAATATAAAAAAACAAATATATAAAAATTAACAAATATATAAAATATTTAAAAAATAACAAAAATTTTAAAATTATAAAAAAATATTAGTTTTTCGTATTCAACAAAATATCGACGATTTTTAACAAAATTTTGTTGGAAAGGATGGATATTTTGTTCGATACGTTCGACTAAACGTTTTTTTGAAAAATCCCAAAAATAGTGTCATCGCAGCCAAAAATATTTTAGAAAATCTCTTCGAAAGCAAATTTTTGTCATTCGACTCGTAAATTTCGCTGACAGTTTCGTTATTTTCGTATTCAACAAAATATCGACGATTTTTAATAAAATTTCATTCCCAGTGTCACTAAAAACACTATTTTGTTGAAAAAGATGGATATTTTGTTCGATACGTTCGACTAAACGTTTTTTTTTGAATAATCCCAAAAATTGGGTCACTGCAGCAAAAAAAATGTTAGAAAGTCTCTTCGAAGACAAATTTTAGTCGTTCCACTCGTAAATTTCGCTGACAATTCCGTCAGAAACAAAATTTACTGCCAAAATAACGAAAATTTTGAAATTATCAAAAAATATTTAGTTTTTCGTATTCAGCAAAATATCGACGATTTTTAACAAAATTTCATTCCCAGTGCATAATTATTCAAGTTGTAATTGAGTTGGGTGGGGGCTTGCAATAGCACGAGATGATTCTGTCGGTCGGAGATGGAAGTTGTCTTACATGGAGTTGGATCGCAGTGCAGTCGCAGGGTGAGATGCATTTTAATCGAGAGATCTATCTCCGTATGAGCGAATAGATAGACCTCGACAATGGGTTTCTTTTTTTCTTGTGGAAAAGTCATTCTTTCCCTCTCCTCCCTGCTCTGCTTTCCCTCCTCGTCTCTTTCGCAATCCGCTTGAACCAGGAACTGGATAGTGGCAAGACGTACGAGCTCAATTTATCTTTCGCTCCCGAGCGAATAATCATCCGAGATCGAGACGAGCATGACTCAGCTCCGCTCTCCGAGCATCCGCGCGAATCGCGACTACAATTTATCTATCACACACACACGCGCGTCCAAAGATTGCTACGCGCGGGAAATTGGTGTTAATTATTTAGATACCGCGGGGAATTTTGAGTTTTGGGCCAAATTTATTTTTTCTTCGTAATATTTCATGAACGGAGTTTAGATCGAGAAAATCGAGACGAAAGTTTTTTATTTATAACCGTGTGAATCAACTGTTGAAACCTCTGCGTTCTGTGAGATTTTTCCTGCTGGTGCGAGGGAGTTTCATTGAAAGAAGCTAATCAGGATTCTGATTAACGACACGAACATCGAGTTATTTTGAGATAGAAAAAAAAATTAAGGACCTTGTATGGCGACGTAGAATCTAAATTTTTCTTTTCAGTTTTTCTTACATACAAAATCGTTCGCGAGCCCAAGTTCATTAAAAAACATTGTTACAAATTGACTAATGAAAACATACTGTAAATCCGAGATTGTCCGAGGAAATCTGTATTTTTTGGATAATAAACAAAATTTCGAAAAAATTTGACGACCAATTTTTTTGAAAAAATAAATAAAGCTTCTTCGATGTTACATAAAAGTGTATGCAAAGTTTCAAGAGGCTTCACCATTTAGAAATCGAAATATTTAATGTTGAAAATTGAAACTTTTGACACACGCTCTCATGAGAAACTAATGAAAATCGTGATTTTGATAAATAAATTTGTTATAAATGAAATTTCGAAAAAATTTGACGACCGATTTTTTTGAAAAAATAAATAAAGCTTCTTCGATGTTGCATAAAAGTGTATGCAAAGTTTCAAGAGGCTTCACCATTTAGAAATCGAAATATTTAATGTTGAAAATTGAAACTTTTGACACACGCTCTCATGAGAAACTAATGAAAATCGTGATTTTGATAAATAAATTTGTTATAAATGAAATTTCGAAAAAATTTGACGACCGATTTTTTTGAAAAAATAAATAAAGCTTCTTCGATGTTGCATAAAAGTGTATGCAAAGTTTCAAGAGGCTTCACCATTTAGAAATCGAAATATTTAATGTTGAAAATTGAAACTTTTGACACACGCTCTCATGAGAAACTAATGAAAATCGTGATTTTGATAAATAAATTTGTTATAAATGAAATTTCGAAAAAATTTGACGACCGATTTTTTTGAAAAAATAAATAAAGCTTCTTCGATGTTGCATAAAAGTGTATGCAAAGTTTCAAGAGGCTTCACCATTTAGAAATCGAAATATTTAATGTTGAAAATTGAAACTTTTGACACACGCTCTCATGAGAAACTAATGAAAATCGTGATTTTGATAAATAAATTTGTTATAAATGAAATTTCGAAAAAATTTGACGACCGATTTTTTTGAAAAAATAAATAAAGCTTCTTCGATGTTGCATAAAAGTGTATGCAAAGTTTCAAGAGGCTTCACCATTTAGAAATCGAAATATTTAATGTTGAAAATTGAAACTTTTGACACACGCTCTCATGAGAAACTAATGAAAATCGTGATTTTGATAAATAAATTTGTTATAAATGAAATTTCGAAAAAATTTGACGACCGATTTTTTTGAAAAAATAAATAAAGCTTCTTCGATGTTGCATAAAAGTGTATGCAAAGTTTCAAGAGGCTTCACCATTTAGAAATCGAAATATTTAATGTTGAAAATTGAAACTTTTGACACACGCTCTCATGAGAAACTAATGAAAATCGTGATTTTGATAAATAAATTTGTTATAAATGAAATTTCGAAAAAATTTGACGACCGATTTTTTTGAAAAAATAAATAAAGCTTCTTCGATGTTGCATAAAAGTGTATGCAAAGTTTTAAGAGGCTTCACCATTTAGAAATCGAAATATTTAATGTTGAAAATTGAAACTTTTGACACACGCTCTCATGAGAAACTAATGAAAATCGTGATTTTGATAAATAAATTTGTTATAAATGAAATTTCGAAAAAATTTGACGACCGATTTTTTTGAAAAAATAAATAAAGCTTCTTCGATGTTGCATAAAAGTGTATGCAAAGTTTCAAGAGGCTTCACCATTTAGAAATCGAAATATTTAATGTTGAAAATTGAAACTTTTGACACACGCTCTCATGAGAAACTAATGAAAATCGTGATTTTGATAAATAAATTTGTTATANCGTTAAACTAAATATTTTTTAATAATTTCAAAATTTTCGTTATTTTGGCAGTAAATTTGGTTTCTAACGGAATTTCCAGCGAAATTTACGAGTGGAACGACTAAAATTTCCTTCCGAAGAGACTTTCTAAAATATTTTTTGCTCCAATGACACTATTTTTGGGATTTTTCAAAAAAAACGTTTAGTCAAACGTATCGAACAAAATATCCATCTTTTTCAACAAAATTTTGTGAAAAGTCGTCGATATTTTGTTGAATACGTTAAACTAAATATTTTTTAATAATTTCAAAATTTTCGTTATTTGGGAAGTATATTTGGTTTCTAACGGAATTGCCAGCGAAATTTACGAGTGGATCGACTAAAATTTGCTTCCGAAGAGACTTTCTAAAATATTTTTTGCTGCGATGACACTATTTTTGGGATTTTTCAAAAAAAAAATTTAGTCGAACTTTTCGAACAAAATATCGATCTTTTTCAACAAAATTTTGTTTTCAGTGGATGTTTGCATGATTCCATGGAAAATGTGAGCACCACACATCGAACGAGTGTCTCGTTTTTTTGTTTTTTTTTCAATTTTTAAAATTTAAACCTTTTTCAACATTAAATATTCATTCATTTTTTGTGAGGCTTTCAGTCGCTCGCATTGAGTTTCCCATATGGTCGGCGTTGTTGCTCAGGAGCTGTCAACACCGCATAAATTTTTTAAGCTGTATTAGACTCACTCGTTCAACCCTTTGGCTCCGCAAACTGCTCGTTTTCATAGGGACATCGTTTCAAGAGAGACTCGTTGTTTTATGCAAGATAATGAAACTAAAAACAAAATGTATCCTTCTCGTCGTGGGCGAGTTTTCTTGATTTCCCAGGAGGAAGTGAAAAAATTCCTTTTGTTCAGTGC
>JBAJMU010000001.1:1176485-1187431 GCA_037952995.1 Hyposoter didymator | reverse complement strand
CGTATTCAACAAAATATCGACGATTTTCAACAATATTTTATTCCCAGTTATTTATTTTATTTTATAAATAAATAATTATATGAATAATAATATTAATGAATAAATTATTTATAAATAAATGTGATTTTTCGATGTGTTGGAAAATTTGAAGGAGGGTGGCTACACACTGAAAGTGAAATTTTGTTGAAAAAGATGGATATTTTGTTCGATACGTTCGACTAAATGTTTTTTTTGAAAAATCCCAAAAATTGTGTCAATGCAGCAAAAAATATTTTAGAAAGTCTCTTCAGAAGCAAATTTTTGTCTTTCCAATCGTGAATTTTGCTGACTATTTCGTTAGGAACCAAATTTACTGCCAAAATAATGAAAATTTTGAAATTATCGAAAAATATTTAGTTTTTCGTATTCAACAAAATATCGACGATTTTCAACAATATTTTATTCCCAGTTATTTATTTTATTTTATAAATAAATAATTATATGAATAATAATATTAATGAATAAATTATTTATAAATAAATGTGATTTTTCGATGTGTTGGAAAATTTGAAGGAGGGTGGCTACACACTGAAAGTGAAATTTTGTTGAAAAAGATGGATATTTTGTTCGATACGTTCGACTAAATGTTTTTTTTGAAAAATCCCAAAAATTGTGTCAATGCAGCAAAAAATATTTTAGAAAGTCTCTTCGGAAGCAAATTTTTGTCGTTCCAATCGTGAATTTTGCTGACTATTTCGTTAGGAACCAAATTTACTGCCAAAATAATGAAAATTTTGAAATTATCGAAAAATATTTAGTTTTTCGTATTCAACAAAATATCGACGATTTTCAACAATATTTTATTCCCAGTTATTTATTTTATTTTATAAATAAATAATTATATGAATAATAATATTAATGAATAAATTATTTATAAATAAATGTGATTTTTCGATGTGTTGGAAAATTTGAAGGAGGGTGGCTACACACTGAAAGTGAAATTTTGTTGAAAAAGATGGATATTTTGTTCGATACGTTCGACTAAATGTTTTTTTTGAAAAATCCCAAAAATTGTGTCAATGCAGCAAAAAATATTTTAGAAAGTCTCTTCGGAAGCAAATTTTTGTCGTTCCAATCGTGAATTTTGCTGACTATTTCGTTAGGAACCAAATTTACTGCCAAAATAACGAAAATTTTGAAATTATCGAAAAATATTTAGTTTGACGTATTCAACAAAATATCGACGATTTTTAACAAAATTTTATTTCCAGTGCAACGGTACATTTTTCTCACGTCTATCGTTTAAATACTCTCTACGCATGTGTATTACTTTTTTATCATTCCACACAACGTGCAATCGCGATCTTGAACTTTTCTAGCTTTGTCAATATTTTCCATTCGACGAACAATATATTTTCAATCTTTCGGTATATGCTGCGAATATCATATTTCATGCTATGGCAGCATAGCAATAGGGGTAGCAATAAAGGCGTTATAAAGTGTCTGCTACGACCGTAATCCACCAGAACCAACTCCAACCGTTCGGTCTTGCCTTCGTCACGATTGAACGTCTACGTTAGGACCTTGAGCTTTTTTAGAATTTTTCATTTTTTCGCCGCGGAAAGTGCATAATGAACACTGAAAAGAAATTTTTTTTGAAAAAGATGGACATTTTGTTGGAAACGTTCGACTAAACGTTTTTTTGAATAATCCCAAAAATAGTGTCATTGGAGCAAAAAATATTTTAGAAAGTCTCTTCGGAAGCAAATTTTAGTCGTTCCACTCGTAAATTTCGCTGACAATTTCGTTAGTAAGAAAATTTACTGCCAAAATAACGAAAATTTTGAAATTATCAAAAAATATTTAGTTTGACGTATTCAACAAAATATCGACGATTTTTAACAAAATTTCATTCTCAGTGAATAAATGAAAGTTTACGAAATTTGATATTTTTTTATTTATTTCGTACTTTGAGTGAATTTCCCTTTTTTTTTTTCAAATTCATTTGAATTCTTTTTTTTTAAGGACGATGTGTGGCGAGTGTAAAATCTAAATTTTTGTTTTCAGTTTTTCTAACATACGATATGGTTTGCGAGCCCAAGTTCATTGAAAAAAATTGTTTCAAATTGACTAAAGAACGACATACTCTAGATCCAAGATTGTCCGAGGTAATTTGTATTTTTTATTTAATAAAAAAATTAAAAAAAAAATTGCGAGCAATTTTTTTGAACAAATAATGTCGTGAAGGGATATTTTATAAAAAGAGGCAGACAAACGCTCGGCCCATTAAACTTTGCTGCTGTCGAAAGTACTGACCTGGCTCTTTTTTTTCGTCCTAGTCCCTTCTCGATCCTCTATTCCTTTGTTTTTTGTGAACTGTGACGATAAGGAACGAGCAAGTTTGCTCGAGGCAATAGTTTGATCCAGGGTCACATCGAACGATCGTAAAGCAAATGTAAGATGACGCTCATCAAGATAATGCTTCGTATGGTTTGCCAAACGAGGGTAAATTGATGTGGGCCGATTTGTTACTCAAGATGTTAGAGGCAATTTCTTGATTTTCTACGAGAGAAACAGCAGCTCTTTTTTCGTACTATTTGAACAAAATGTCTCCTGCTGCCAAGGGAGACGGATTCCTGACTTGATTTCCAAAAAGAAAATAACTGTTTCATAGAATTTACAATTTTTTGACTTTTGCGCTTCGTTCAGAATTTTTCTCTTTCCGAATTTTCCATTGACTTTTTATTGTTGAACGGAGATAAACTGAAAACAAAATTTTGTTGGAAAAGATGGAAATTTTGTTCGATACGTTCGACTAAACGTTTTTTTTTTGAAAAATCCCAAAAATTGTGTCATTGCAGCAAAAAATATTTTAGAAAGTCTCTTCGGAATCAAATTTTTGTCGTTCCACTCGCAAATTTCGCTGACAATTCCGTTGGAAACAAAATATTCCGCCAAAATAACGAAAATTTTGAAATTATTTAAAAAATATTTAATTTACCGTATTCAACAAAATATCGACGATTTTCAACAAAATTTCATTTCCAGTGTTTATACGTTTCAAATGATACTCGAGGCAATTAGCGATATTAAAAAATTCTTCCAATTGCTAATAATGAGCAATAAGACTCTAATGTGATTTTGTGCCATGTCGTGTGCATGAAAATCGAGTGCTAGTTGCGAATTCACAAAAACAACCCAACTCGGCCAGCAGTTCGTCCGAACCGGTGTGGCTCCTTGGTGATGATCAAGCTTTCACGCTTGAACGTTGAAACGTGCCCATTGAGCTTGGACAAAAGCGCACAATCGCAGGAGAGAAAATCCTCGACTTAACCAGCTCCATCGACTCTCTCTCTCTCTCTCGAATCCTTCGCATCTCTTCCAAGTTTATTGCCACGGTTTCGTCACGTTCGGATTTGTCCGAAACGCTATCAACCGTGCAACCTCGAGATCAAATGGTTCCGCGACCACCATTCGGTTCATCAGGAACGTTTGAATAAAGCTTTTCATCGATTGTTGCTTGTCGCAAATTAGAAAATCTCCATATTATTATCCGGAGCTCCCGCGAGAATCTTCGATCGTCGATATCTATTCCTAGTTTTGCAATATCGCGAGGTTTCTACAAAAAAGTTTTCCACTATTTATTTCCAACGTTTTCCGATCGAATGACGTGGGAAATTCACTGAAAACAAAATTTTGTTGGAAAAGATTGATATTTTGTTGGATACGTTCGACTAAACGTTTTTTTCGAATAATTTCAAAAATTGTGTCCTCGCAGCAAAAAAAATGTGAAAAAGTCTCTTCGGAAGCAATTTTTAGTCGTTCCACTCGTAAATTTCGCTGACAATTCCGTCAGAAACAAAATTTACTGCCAAAATAACGAAAATTTTGAAATTATAAAAAAATATTTAGTTTTTCGTATTCAACAAAATATCGACGATTTTTAACAAAATCTTATTTCCAGTGTATGACGTTCTGATTTTCGATTTTAAGGTTTCATTCGTAAGGAAAATAAATTTTATATTTTTATTTTTTTCATTTATTATTACATTTCTTTTTATTATTATTTGTATTATTAAAAACTAATTATTATTTATTAATTCTAATTATAATTAAATATTGTAAAAATGAAAATTATTATTTTTTCAACGTTGTCAACTTTTTTGCGAATGCCATACGAGGCGAATTTACGTTTTCTTTTGGTTCGAGTGAATCAATTCTCCTCTCGAGCTTTTTTTTCTCTTAGGTAGTAGGAGGAAAAAAATTGATCGCTAGCAGCCTGGTGGACGTCGTAATTTGTTTTTTGTCATCTGTCTGTCAATGGCATTTCGGTTCTTGGTTCCCGTTGATTTCTTATGGTTTTCGTGAACGTTCCACGCATCTCTTCGATCTCACTGAGACAGTCGTCTTCGTGTTGGATGAAAAGGACTCTCCACGAGAATAAGATAATCGACTTATTGGATTATTTGTTCTGTGAGGACGTCCTTTTTTTGAAAAATAAGAGAAAATGCGATTTTCTTGCTTCTTATCATTAAATATTTAAGTCCGATCCGGTCTCCCTATACATTTTGTGGTCTTCGCGGACATTTTTTTTCGAAAATTGATTTTCATCTTTCGTTTCAATCAATTTCAATCGGAGCGAGCAAATTTTGACATATCGCGTTAACGTGCTGATCCCACGAAATAAAAAAAGATCAAGGGATAAAATCACCATTTTCGGCAGGACTTTTTATCACGGGGTTGAGATTTGAGGGAAAGGGAAAGTTCGCGGTAAACTTCCCTTTTTTCTTGGACAAATCTCAAGATTCTCACTGAATATTTGGTCAGGACAACAAAACGATTTTTTTTCAGGATCCAAAGACAAAATTGGTAGGAAAATTTTTCTGGTTTTTAAAATTGAACAAATAATTTATAGAAAAATGAATTTTTCGTTGGGATGCAACAAAACTCCCTTTTTTCTTGGCAAATCTCAAGATTCTCATTGAATATTTGGTCAGGACAACGGAACGATTTTTTTTTAGGATCCAAAAACAAAATTGGTAGGAAAATTTTCCTGATTTTTAAAATTGAACAAATAATTTATAGAAAAATGAATTTTTCGTTGGGATGCAACAAAACTCCCTTTTTTCTTGGACAAATCTCAAGATTCTCATTGAATATTCGGTCAGGACAATAGAAAGATTTTTTTTTAGGCTCCAAAGACAAAATTGGTAGGAAAATTGTCCTGGTTTTTGAAATTGAACAAATAATTTATAGAAAAACGAATTTTTCGTTGGGATGCAACGAAACTCCCTTTTTTCTTGGGCAAATCTCAAGATTCTCATTGAATATTTGGTCAGGACAACAAAACGATTTTTTTTTAGGATCCAAAGACAAAATTGGTAGGAAAATTGTCCTGGTTTTTAAAATTGAACAAATAATTTATAGAAAAATGAATTTTTCGTTGGGATGCAACAAAACTCTCTTTTTTCTTGGGCAAATCTCAAGATTCTCATTGAATATTTGGTCAGGACAACGGAACGATTTTTTTTTAGGATCCAAAAACAAAATTGGTAGGAAAATTTTCCTGATTTTTAAAATTGAACAAATAATTTATAGAAAAATGAATTTTTCGTTGGGATGCAACAAAACTCCCTTTTTTCTTGGACAAATCTCAAGATTCTCATTGAATATTCGGTCAGGACAATAGAAAGATTTTTTTTTAGGCTCCAAAGACAAAATTGGTAGGAAAATTGTCCTGGTTTTTGAAATTGAACAAATAATTTATAGAAAAACGAATTTTTCGTTGGGATGCAACGAAACTCCCTTTTTTCTTGGACAAATCTCAAGATTCTCATTGAATATTTGGTCAGGACAACAAAACGATTTTTTTTTAGGATCCAAAAACAAAATTGGTAGGAAAATTGTCCTGGTTTTTAATATTGAACAAATAATTTATAGAAAAATGAATTTTTCGTTGGGATGCAACGAAATTCCCTTTTTTCTTGGTAAAATCTCACGATTCTCATTGAATATTTGGTCGGGACAATAAAACGATTTTTTTTTAGGATCCAAAGACAAAATTGGTAGGAAAATTGTCCTGGTTTTTAAAAATGAACAAATAATTTATAGAAAAACGAATTTTTCGTTGGGGTCCAACGTTGCGAACTTCAGGGTCATGGCTGTGACGTAGTAAAACGAAATATTCAATAATTGGTTATGGGAAATTTGTGGAAAAAAAGGGAAGCATGTATTTTTTTGTGGGCATGGAAAAAAGCTCTACGAATAAGGTCAAGCAAGCCTATGTACGAAAAGGGGAAAGTGGATTGGTGGCGAGAGGAGGAACGAACTCCCAACGAGGGCGATGGAAACAATGGAAAAGGAAGTTAGAGTTGCGTCAATTTTTAAAAACATTTGGCAGGGTAAGAAAGAAATGGAGGAAAATGAACGAAAGGAACAAATGTCGAGAAGAAAAGAGAGAAAAGAGTTGATAATGCGCAGGAGAGAACGTTCAGAGTTATTTCGACTAAGGCTACGACATTAAGCCAAATGTATATCGAGTGTGAGACTGAGTATCTACAGAAAAGTAGGAAACGTAAAAAGCCTGAGACGTCGAACGATGGAATAAGATGCGGAATAAAATTGCTAATGTTTTTTTTTCGAAATGGACCGTGAAAATTTCATTTTCTTCCTTCGCTGCCGGTCATTTGATTTCCAAGATAAAAAGCTGTGTTTGTGTCTCAATAATGTAATCGTTGAAAACGTTTTTAAGAGAAAAAACATTTTTATACGAATATCTCGTCGGATAAAAATTCATAGAACATTAATTCGTACACCAAAAACACAATTTTGTTGAAAATGATGGATATTTTGTTCGATACGTTCGACTAAACGTTTTTTTGAAAAAGCCCAAAAATTGTGTCATTGCAGCAAAAAATATTTTAGAAAGTCTCTTCGGAAGCAAATTTTAGTCGTTCCACTCGTAAATTTCGCTGACAATTCCGTTAGAAACCAAAAATACTGCCAAAATAACGAAAATTTTTAAATTATAAAAAAATATTTAGTTTATCGTATTCAACAAAATATCGACGATTTTTAACAATATTTCATTCCCAGTGGACTTTGTATAGTCGAGGCATTTTCGACGAAATATAAACGTGCCTTCGTGAAAAATCACGAGTTTCAATAAAATTGAGCTTTTCCAATTGTGACAGCGATCTTTAATCGAAAATTATTCAACTGTGACGACGCGATGGTCGGATGGCCACAAACGTTGAACGAAGTACGTGGGAGCACAATAATTCAGCAGCTTAATCGAGCTTGCCACATAGATATTCATAAACGCAAGATTTTTTAACTCAATTCGGATACGCGAGTGTTGAGAGTTTACCGATTATTCAAATCACGCTTTACAAGTTCGAGGGAACAAGGAGTAGGATGAGAAATTGTGTAATGGCTGTGAGGTTCGTTTCGACCTCCATTATTCACACAACTGTGCTCTGGTACGGCTCTAATATACCGAACGGTTAGCTTCGGACATTGCTATGGCTTATGGGACATTAGACTTTCTTATGACGACGACGATGTGTCTAATGAATAAAAGTTCTGAGCTCGTATCGAATCGGTGAGTTGAAATGTCCTCGAGATAGAACATCTTGCGAATTATTTGTACACACTGGGAATAAAATTTTGTTAAAATTCGTCGATATTTTGTTGAATACGATAAACTAAATATTTTTTGGTAATTTCAAAATTTTTGTTATTTTGGCAGTAAATTTGATTTCCAACGAAATTGTCAGCGAAATTTACGAGTGGAACGACTAAAATTTGCTTCCGAAGAGACTTTCTAANAATTTCAAAATTTTGGTTATTCCGGCAGTATATTTGGTTTCTAATGGAATTGTCAGCAAAATTTACGATTGGAACGACTGAAATTGGCTTCCGAAGAGATTTTCTAGAATATTTCTCGCTGCGATGACACCATTTTTGGGATTTTTTAAAAAAACGTTTAGTCGAACGTATCGAACAAAATATCCATCTTTTTCAACAAAATTGTGTTTTTAGTGAGACTGGAAATGAAATTTTGTTAAAAATCGTCGATATTTTGTTGAATACGTTAGACTAAATATTTTTTGATAATTTCAAAATTTTGGTTATTCCGGCAGTATATTTGGTTTCTAATGGAATTGTCAGCAAAATTTACGATTGGAACGACTGAAATTGGCTTCCGAAGAGATTTTCTAGAATATTTCTCGCTGCGATGACACCATTTTTGGGATTTTTTAAAAAAACGTTTAGTCGAACGTATCGAACAAAATATCCATCTTTTTCAACAAAATTGTGTTTTTAGTGAGACTGGAAATGAAATTTTGTTAAAAATCGTCGATATTTTGTTGAATACGTTAGACTAAATATTTTTTGATAATTTCAAAATTTTGGTTATTCCGGCAGTAAATTTGGATTCTAATGGAATCGTCAGCAAAATTTACGATTGCAACGACAAAAATTTGCTTCCGAAGAGACTTTCTAGAATATTTCTTGCTGCGATGTCACAATTTTTGAGATTTTTTAAAAAAACGTTTAGTCGAACGTATCGAACAAAACATCGATATTTTTCAACAAAATTTTATTTTCAGTGATACGATCATCGAGGTTGATTCTTATAGGAAGCTGTTAAGCTTTGGGCTCGAGGCTCCAAGTTCACAATAGTTCCAAAACTTCTTAGCGTTGATTTGCTGTCAAACAGAGATCGCAGAGTGCAATGATTTCCGTACAGCATTGTTGGTATCCCCGATGGGACACTCGGGCCACCAAACGCTTATTTATCCCGCGGCACGTTACTCGATGTCGTGGCGATGAATCAAAGTCGAATCAATGGCCGATACAGTAGCAAGGTTACGTGTGTCACGTGGATCAACTTCATCTGACTCGGATCTCTTGAATCATGTGACGACGGTGCGGTGGAATATTTACCTCCGCGTTGCTCGTACAAGCGAGTGTACTGATGTCTATATATGTGAGTAGTCGCGGCTACAAAGGAAAATCGATTGAACTGAAGCACTGTTCTATCCTCTAATTAAGCGGGCACATGTCTTCTGAACTATACATTGATATGCAGTGTGTCTTTGCACAACACGATTTTCAGTAATAATGGAGATAGTCGACTCGCGGTAATCCGTTGTTCAGTGTTGTTCGATATTCCGGAAATTGACCTCGTATCATCGCGAATGCATCATATCAGAGCTTGGAACTCCGTCTCGGTACACAAATTCATTTCCAAGTAGTTGCTTGTTGTTTGCAACGTTGAGATTGAACTAATAATATTTTGTGGATTTATTATTTATTGAATTTTGAAAATCATGACAATTTTTCGTGTCGATTGAGTTTTTAGGTCGTAAGAGAGAATCGTTTGGTCCAGACTAAATATTGAATAATAATTATTAGCTTTACTGAAAAAATAACAGAATTTCGTTGCATTCCAACGATGCAAACTTCAGAATCATAAATTTGCATCGTTAGAATGCAACAAAATCGATGATTCTGAAGTTTGCAACGTTGAGAATCAACGAAAAATATTTTGGGATTTATTATTTATTGAATTTTAAAAATCATGGCAATTTTTCGTGTCGATTGAGTTTTTAGGTCGCAAGAGAGAATCGTTTTATTATCCAGACTAAATATTGAATAATAATTATGAGCTCTACTGAAAAAATAACAGAATTTCGTTGCATTCCAACGATGCAAACTTCAGAATCATAAATTTGCATCGTTAGAATGCAACGAAATCGATGATTCTAAAGTTTGCAACGTTGAGATTGAACTAATAATATTTTGTGGATTTATTATTTATTGAATTTTTTGAATCATGACAATTTTTCGTGTCGATTGAGTTTTTAGGTCGCAAGAGAGAATCGTTTGGTCCAGACCAAATATTGAATCATAATTATTAGCTTTACTGAAAAAATAACAGAATTTTGTCGCATTCCAACGATGCAAACTTCAAAATCATAAATTTGCATCGTTAGAATGCAACGAAATCGATGATTCTGAAGTTTGCAACGTTGAGATTCAACGAAAAATATTTTGTATATTTATTATTTATTGAATTTTTAAAATCATGACAATTTTTCGTGTCGATTGAGTTTTTAGGTCGCAAGAGAGAATCGTTTGGTCCAGACCAAATATTGAATCATAATTATTAGCTTTACTGAAAAAATAACAGAATTTTGTCGCATTCCAACGATGCAAACTTCAAAATCATAAATTTGCATCGTTAGAATGCAACGAAATCGATGATTCTGAAGTTTGCAACGTTGAGAATCAACGAAAAATATTTTGTATATTTATTATTTATTGAATTTTGAAAATCATGACAATTTTTCGTGTCGATTGAGTTTTTAGGTCGCAAGAGAGAATCGTTTGGTCCAGACTAAATATTGAATAATAATTATTAGCTCTACTGAAAAAGAACAGAATTTCGTTGCATTCCAACGATCCAAACTTCGTCATCATCCATACAGTTGAAATGCAGAACATTTATTTCTATTGAACGTTTGCTGTTGAGGTCGACGACGTTCCATTTGCACGAGGTCAATGACCGGTGTCAGGAAAGTAAAAAAAATCGTAATAATTGCCAGTGATTCTGCTTATTTTTTTTTTTTATTGTCGCAGCGAAAATGTAACTCTCGTTTGATTAGCCTTTTCATTTTTTTTGTTGGTATCTGTTGAATAAAGTTAATTTCATGTCCTTTCATCATCGTCGTCCGACGACCTCCCAACATTAGCCGATAGTCCGTAATGACCAAATGCCCAGGAATATTCTGTTTGAAGAATCTCTACATATTCCTCGTGAATTCCCATGCATCAATCCCCATGGTCGCTTTTTCTATGCTCGTCTGTCATTATTATTCCATTTTCTTTTCGTCATGTGGACGCGAATTTTCTAGGCGAATTTTCTGAGATCGTTTTTTTTTTTTTTTTTTTTTTTT
>JBAJMU010000001.1:1156740-1176151 GCA_037952995.1 Hyposoter didymator | reverse complement strand
TTTTTTTTTTTTTTTTTTTTTTCTTAAATTCAATACTTTTGATCTTTATGCCACGAGGCTCGAACGTCTCATCCGTAAGGAGCTACGCAATAGCTTTTCGTGTTGCTGCTGGAAGCAGTTTTTTTTTTGCAATATTTATTTTTACAGTCGAGCTGCGTTTTCGCCTCGAGCCCAAACCCACGTATCACGTTTACATTCATATGCTACACTGGAAATGAAATTTTTTTACAAATCTTCGATATTTTGTTGAACACAAAATATTTTTTGTAATTTTCAACATTTTCGTTATTTTGGCAGTTTATTTGGTTTTTAATGGAATTGTCATCAAAATTTATGATTGGAACGACAAAATTTTGCTTCCGAAAAGATTTTCTAAAATATTTCTTGCTGGGATGACACAATTTTTGGGATTTTTCAAAAAAACGTTTAGTCAAACGTATCGAACAAAATATCGAACTTTTCCAATGAAATTTTGTTAAAAATCATCGATATTTTTTTTTGAACACGGTAAACTAAATATTTTTCGATAATTTCAAAATTTCCGTTATTTTAGCAGTTTATTTGGTTTCTAATGGAATTGTCCGCAAAATTTACGATTGGAACAACAAAAATTTGCTTCCGAAGAGATTTTCTAAAATATTTTTTGCTGCGATGACACAATTTTTGGGATTTTTCAGAAAAACGTTTAGTCGAACAAAATATCGAACTTTTCCACAAAAAATTTGTTTTCAGTGTATACTATATACTCCAGTGGAAATTAAATTTTGTTAAAAATCGTCGATATTTCGTTAAACACGGTGAACAAAATATTTATTGATAATTTCAAAATTTTCGTCATTTTGGCAGTATATTTGGTTTCTAATGAAATCGTCATCAAAATTTACGATTGGAACAACAAAAATTTGCTTCCGAAGAGAATTTCTAAAATACTTTTTGCTGCAATGATACAATTTTTGGGATTTAAAAAAAAAAAACGTATAGTCGAACGTATCGAACAAAATATCCATCTTTTTAAACAAAATCTTGTTTTCAGTGTATGCACATTCGAAAGGCAGCTTTCCATCCCTCCATATATCTTTCCTAGCGACGATATCCCGACATCCATGTGGAAACTCTCAGATTTCATACAGCTCTCGTTTTTGATCTTTCTTCTTCATCCTCTTATTCTGTATTCTTTCTGCATCCATACGAGCGATACATTCTCACTCCCTGCCTGTTTTCCCTGAAGCGTGTATCGCGTTTATCTTCCGTTTTTCTTCCTGTATATAACATCGAGAAAATAAGCTCCTCCAACCCAGCAATCTTCTGCTGACACTGGCTCTCGTGATTGATTATCTCACGTGACAGAGATGCTGGGACCATTGCGTCATGAGATGCTCTTGTTTAGAACAGTGAGAATCAAAATTTCAAATCAGAAGAAAAAGTTTATTTGCTAGCGGGTGTCATGCCGGCCATTCATGCGCGAGCCACGATTTTGGAAAGTTGCGCGGCGTACACTGTTGCAAACAGTGTCCGAGGTGTCTGTTTCGCGTCGTGGAATTTGCAAATTAACTTTTGTTTTTCCTCCATCCATTCGTTTGTGCTGGATATAATCGTATCTTGAGAATCTGACAGTTCCAACTGTTTCGGAGCAGAATTACGTGCCAGTTGAACCACATGATGTATAACCATAGTTCACAATGCCAACTCCTACGTCTGCATGTTTCCATAGAACGGAATGTATATAAATGCGATACGAATCTCTGGGTCTGCGTGTATTTTCGCACACTTGCTAATTATTCGGCGTTGGAATGTTGAGACGAATTTTTTTTCGGATTTACTGAATCGTTCACGGGAAATGAAATTTTGTTCAAAATTTTGTAGAATATTTCTTGCTGCGATGACACAATTTTCGGGATTATTTAAAAAAAAACGTCTAGTCGAACGTATCGAACAAAATATCGATATTTTCCAACAAAATATTATAATATATTTTATAATAATATAATATAATATATTATGAATATTAATTTAATAATAATATAATATTATTAATATTATATTATTTTTAATATTATTAATTGAATTAAATAATATTTATTATTGAATATATATTTATAATATAGTTAATGTTATAAATATTAATATAAATAATATGAAAATATTATATTTTTCAACAAAATTCTCTTTTCAGTGTAAATAAATTGTGAATAAATTTATAAATAAATAATTTATAAATTAATTTATAATTAATAAATTTATAAATAATAATTTATTTGTAAATAATATAATATATTATGAATATTAATTTAATAATAATATAATATTATTAATATTATGAATTCAATTAAATAATATATATTATTCAATATATATTTATAATATAGTTAATATTATAAATATTAATATAAATAATATAACAAAATATTATATTTTTCACCAAAATTTTGTTTTCGGTGTAAACAAATAGTAAATAAATTTATATCGCGCTTTAAAAATGCTTGTACTTCGCGTTAAAATCCGAAATCTATAAAAATTAACGTAGGCGGTGCAAGTTCGCAGCAGCATACAGCCCAAGGAAAATGGGAAAATTTGAACGATTGAAATATGACGCCCAGTATAATTGTAGTTGCGGTGGATTGTGCTCTTTGCTTGGCTTTACTTTCCGGTTGTTTTATTATTACAAGCACGAACTCTCAGGTTCTCGGTATTTTCCATATGTACGTTATGACTCACGGACAAAACTTTGGCGGTCATTTGATCGACGTCACTGTACGATTTGAAACTTTGTGTGTGTTAATCGCGAATGAAATAGATCCTGCTTGCGTGCATGTGTCAGACACGAATGAGCAATGAAATCCAATTTTATGTCTTCCACACCTACGTGTTACACGGTGTGTACAAAAAATTAGTAGAAACATCAGAAAAAAAACCCAGAGAAGTGGCACCAGTTGCCACTTTCACGATCGATAAGCTGATCGCAGATTTCAACTTTGCGTTTTCAAAACGTTCCATTTCGAAGATATTCGTACGGATTGGAAACGCGTGGGGTACTTTTTAGGGGTGGCGAATCCTGAGTTATCGATTACAACTATTAAAATATCGAAAAATACAAAAATTTTCACAAAAAAATGGTCAAATTCACAAAATTTTGAAAATCTTGTTTTTTTTTTGTTTCAACAACATTTCAATACTAATTGAGGCATTGACATTAAATTTTTGCAGAATTGAAAATAGTGAATCATATTTTAACAATGGGAATCAAATTTTGTAAATACATTGTAAATAAATTTTGTAAATTTTTTAAAGTTTGGAAAAATATTTTGTTGAATACGGTAAACTAAATATTTATTTAATAATTTCAAAATTTTCGTTACTTTGGCAGTATATTTGGTTTCCAACGGAATTTTCAGCAAAATTTACGATTGGAACGACAAAAATTTGTTTCCGAAGAGACTTTCTAAAATATTTTTTCCTGCATTGACATAATTTTTGGAATTATTCAAAAAAACGTTTAGTCGAACGTATCGAACAAAATTTCCATATTTTTCAACAAAATTTTGTTAAAAATCGTCGATATTTTGTTGAATACGAAAAACGAAATATTTTTTGATAATTTCAAAATTTTCGTTATTTTGGAAGTATATTTGGTTTCTAACGGAATTGTCAGCAAAATTTACGAGTGGAACGACAAAAATTTGTTTCCGAAGAGACTTTCTAAAATATTTTTTGCTGCAATGACGCAATTTTTGGGATTTTTGAAAAAAACGTTTAGTCAAACAAACCCAAACAAAATAATTTTGTGAACTAACCTTTTTGAAGATTTTAATTTTTCAACGTTTCAATAAGGCGTCGAAAAAAAAAAAATGGCATTACGATCGCGAAATTCTCTTAAAATCTGCACAACACAACTTTTCCATTTTTTTCTGTCATTTCCATAAAGCAGAACACACTCCACCAGAAGGGAGTTTGATAACAAAATGGTGCCGAAGCTTTTTACTTGAAATTTGTTGTAGCCCCAAAGGTCGTCGTATTGACCACTCAGCTCAGGTTAGAATGTATCTGTGTGTATGTATGCACGTTTGTTGCCAGGTCTGATAAAGGTCCCAAAGGTATTGTCAAGTCCTCACGAGATTTCTAAGGCCGACATCGGAGCGTCGTTAAGTCGCAACATGTACTCGTTACATCGTTATCCCCGAAGTCTTGCTTCCCTCCGAGCATTCTCGACCAATGACTTTCCAACTCCCTCGAGTATTTGTTCTCATCGTTCCACGATAATGCAGCGTTGGATCGTTTTTTCCTCATTTCGATGTTTTCTTCGTAAAAGGTCTGCGACCACATTGAAACGCAAGATAAATGTCTTTCCACGTTACTGCGCAGTGGCAGAAATTCTTAATTGGTTAGAAAGCAATTTTTAGATTTTTTTATTTTTATATTTTTTGTTTTTTTTTTCTGTTTAAAAAAATAAAGTCCAGGTGCTTCCTCGCTCCTGTTTCGCAATTATGGAGAATTATTGCATGCCCTGCTATATGGGTGCGTCGAGCTTCGTCCTATCTCTGCGCTCCCACACTTTTCTTTGTTTTGTCCAACTCCTGCAACCGTTATCGTCCTCGCACTATAACTTTTCCACCTTTTTTTTGTTTTTTTATTTTTTATACTTTACGTACAGTTGACCCAAGAGAACTGCTCCAGGAGGACATGCATTTGAGGGCATAAAAATGGGAAACAAAATAATAAGAAAAACGAGGAGAACGTGCAGCCTCGTCCTCGCGCTTGATTATTCTGTACGCATGCAACGCGCTGCTGCTTCTGCATTTCGGCTTGACAAAGAAACGTTAAAGCACTCAAGGATATAACTAGAGACGCGCGCGAGAGCAATTCTGAAGCTTTGGCCAATCCCGAGCATTCGTTTCGCTATTCCAACGTATCTTTGTCGAGACATCGTTGGATCTTTTCTCCCCCCTCCTCATCGGTTCAATCGAGAGCTTTAAATGATAAAAACGAAATATATTTTCGTAATTATTTTTCTATTTGTTGCGAATACTTTTTACTTATTTTTCGTCCTCCAATGTCAAAGCATCGCGACCCTACGACACTGGAAATAAAATTTTGGTGAACAGAATATTTTTTGATAATTTCAACATTTTCGTTATTTCGGGAGTATCTAATTTTCTTTCTAATCGAATTGTCAGCAAACGGATTGAGGGCGCGTGGGGTACTTTTTAGGGGTAGCGAATGCCGGGCTATCGATTCCCATCATCAAAATATCGAAAAATGCAAGATTTTTCACAAAAAAATGGTCAAATCCACAGAATAAATTTTTGAAAATCTTTTTTTTTTTCCTTTTGACGCCATTTCAATACTAATTAAGGTATTGACATTTAATTTGCGTGGAATTGAAGGTACTGAGTTNCAGGAGGACATGCATTTGAGGGCATAAAAATGGGAAACAAAATAATAAGAAAAACGAGGAGAACGTGCAGCCTCGTCCTCGCGCTTGATTATTCTGTACGCATGCAACGCGCTGCTGCTTCTGCATTTCGGCTTGACAAAGAAACGTTAAAGCACTCAAGGATATAACTAGAGACGCGCGCGAGAGCAATTCTGAAGCTTTGGCCAATCCCGAGCATTCGTTTCTCTATTCCAACGTATCTTTGTCGAGCCATCGTTGGATTTCTTTTCTCCCCCCTCCTCAACAGTTCAATCGAGAGCTTTAAATAATAAAAACGAAATATATTTGCGTAATTATTTTTCTATTTGTTGCGAATACTTTTTATTTATTTTTCGTGCTCCAATGTCAAAGCATCGCGACCCTACAACACTGGAACTAAAATTTTGTTAAAAATCGTCGATATTTTGTTAAACACGGTGAACAGAATATTTTTTGATAATTTCAAAATTTTCGTTATATTTGGTTTCTAATCGAATTGTCAGCAAACGGATTGAGGGCGCGTGGGGTACTTTTTAGGGGTAGCGAATGCCGGGCTATCGATTCCCACAATCAAAATATCGAAAAATGCAAGATTTTTCCAAAAAAAATGGTAAAATCCACAAAATAAATTTTGAAAATCTTTTTTTTTTTCCTTTTGACGCCATTTCAATACTAATTAAGGTATTGACATTTAATTGGCGTGGAATTGAAGGTACTGAGTTGTATTTCAAGAAAATAAATAATCCGGAACGATTATGAGAAAAGCCACTGGCCCACGAACAAAAACTGCAAAAAATTTTTAGTTTTCGCTTTTTGGCTACGATTTCAGTGAGTCGAACAGAATCTTTTTGGCAAATAATCGTCACGAGCTTTTCCATCGAACTCGGTTGGACCTTGATCGCACGTCGACGACCTCATTTCAAAGAGTGAACTGTTTTCTTTTTCAGAAAACGAGGGAAATGAAAGGCTGAATAGTTTCGACGCGAATTCATTGTCACAGACATTCGTGCTTGCTTATGAACCGATAGACATATCCATGTAAATAAATATTCAAAGTCATGAAGTTATAAGTGTCACGTCTAGACAAACTCTTGTCATTATCGTCTCGATGTGCCTTCGACGAGGTCGCGTAATAAGATGAACTTTGAACAGAGACTTTTTGCGCATGAAATTTCAACGTCAATCCGTGGTCCCTGCTCCTCGTGATCCTTGCGAGACAAGACTTTGTTCCACGATATACGAGAAAAGCTTTGAGACGAACAAAGATAATGGAAAGTTTAAGGAAATTACGAGGATGAAAGTTTTCGAGGCTCTAAAGAACGAAGAATTGTTTTAAGTCTCGAGCTTGGCGAAGTGTAAATAAAGTGTTTACTTTCACGTGGTAAATCGCACTTTACGACACTTTGAAAATAAAAATAAATGAAATATTAACGAGCGATAAAATTAATGAATTATGTTCGTTGTGATGAATCGAACTTTGTGAAAATGGCGAATATCAACAGGCAAAATGGTGGATATGAATTAAAATAATAACAACATGGCAAGAGTCGGTTGAGCGTCTCAGCAGCTGAGTCGTATCGATCCAAGGGTTAACAGCCCTCGCCAGAGTAGGGAGAATCGACCTATAGAGAGATCCAGAGACACCTACAGAAAGAACCGCACTGAGCTAAAAAGAGCGAGGAGAAGCGAATGACCCAGTGTGAGGACAGAAAAGAAATTTCCTTATTATTATTAAAAAAATTGTGAACAGCTAATTACTCATTGAGGACTCGATTTTTTCTACAAATTCTATCGAAATTCCTTTGGCATTGGGAAGAAAAGCTTTCGATTCAAATTTCTCCGTCAATCTCCTTAAATATTAACTTCCGGATACGTTAACATTGATTTTCATTTTTTGGGCTTTTACAAAGAGATTTGTACAGTGAATACAAAAGGCGTGCCCACACCGGCTCGAACGTTGAACTCGTTTTCGCTTCAGTCGTAAAAATCCATTCGACCTATTCGATCGAAATGATCGTCAGATTTTCGAGAATAACGAATGCAATTATTTGCATTTGTTTATAAACGAGTCTGCTTCATCGTACAACCAAATTTCAAAAAATTAAGAACAATCTGCAAAATGAAAGTTTTTACGAAGGCGATGCACTGCACAAAGGCCTAGAAATAAGTCGTTGAACTGTGTCCAAGATTTTCTCATCGTAAAGTGCTCCTGAAATCTGCTGAAACGTCGACGATCCTGTTGAGAGACTCTTTGCAGATCGCAGACTGCTCAAAATATTTTTTTTTGCAAATAAATAAAAAAAAAAAAAATAAAAATAAAAATATTGGCAACGTGGGAGCTTCATGACAAATTTTTCTCGGAATGATTGATCCTCGAACTTGAAACGTGTGCGTTGTGCTTTTCGTAACGAATCCCCATTTTTTTCGCAATCTACGTTTTGATTCAATTTTTTAGGATATTAACGAATAAATTTTTTACATCGTGGGATTTTTCACAACCGTCGCAATAGCAGGATGAAAATCAAGAGAAATAAACAATGAAAATAATCGTTGCGTAATTTATAGCTGCATATTATCGCGGTTCATTGTTTACTAATTGAGTGAGTGATCTATTGGGGCGAGATAAGGGAAAAATATGATGAAGTGCGACGAAAGAAAACGCGAACTTTTTTCGCGACGTGCGTGCAGCGAGAGTGGGCCGCATCCTGGGATTGTCGGGCCCGCAGCTGCTGGGGCTGGTAGTGCGAGTCATTTATGGGGTAAAAGACATCAGGGTCGTACGTCAGCTCCGGTTGTTGGACATGTCAGACCTCAGCCAATTATTCTTAGGACTCGGAGAAGCTGGCCCGTCGCTCCTATTCACTGCAGAAGGTAAGCTTCATTATAGAAAAATCGCACCGCGGGAGAAAAATCAGTTTTTTGCTCTGGAAAGCCTCGTGACACTGAAAACAAAATTTTGTTGGAAAAGATCGATATTTTGTTCGATACGTTCAATTAAACGTTTTTTTTTGAATAATCCGAAAAATTGTGTCCTCGCAGCAAGAAATATTCTAGAAAGTCTCTTCGGAAGCAAATTTTTGTCGTTTGCAATCGTAAATTTTGCTGGAAATTTCATTAGAAACCGAATTTACTGCCAAAATAACGAAATTTTGGAAATTTTCTAAAAATATTTAGTTCACCGTGTTAAAAAAAAAAATATCAACGATTTCAAACAAAATTTCATTGGAAAAGTTCGATATTTTGTTCGATACGTTTGACTAAACGTTTTTTTTTAATAATCCCAAAAATTGTGTCATCGCAGCAAGAAATATTCTAGAAAGTCTCTTCGGAAGCAAATTTTGGTCGTTCCAATCGTAAATTTTGCTGACAATTTCATTAGAAACCAAATTTACTGCCAAAATAACGAAAATTTGGAAATTTTCGAAAAATATTTAGTTCACCGTGTTCAAAAAAAAATATCGACGATTTTTAACAAAATTTTATCTCTAGTGTAACGGATTCCAGTTAAAGCCACACGAATCGTTTGCCGATGTTGAATTTGTTCATTACGAAGTCCATTGTGATTCTTTTTATTGATTCTTTCACAATCTACTGTTTCTCTTTCGGAGTTCCGAGGGATTTTTCGACTCGTTTGAAACGAGCTCATCATGTCAATTCCACTTGAATTTGGGCATAAATAACAGGCCAAAAGTTTCTGAAGATAAAACTTTGCGGATCTTTATACTATAAGCGTTCGTTAAAAAGTTTTTTTGACATCGAGCATTGTTGCTGCTACGTTACATTTTATTCTTTTTCTAGGTTTTAATTGACAATTGAGTTTTTAATAAAAATTTCTCGAAATCTTAATTAAACTTTATCTTGTTCGTGTTCCAAAGTCAAGTGCATGTAATTGCTAATTTTCTGATGCACACTACCCGACCGTATTTTCGTCAAACGTAATTTTAACTCCTGTCAGAAATTCTTTTTCGTCTTTTTTCGAAATTTCTGTCGATTTTCCGAATAACTACCAATTTTTGTGATTTTGGAATCTATGAATCTCTCCTCCAATCTGTTACGAGGCTTATCACAATTTTCAAGATATGGAAAGGAAATTTGATGTGCAGAAGCTAATTTTGAGAAAGTAACATTTTTTTTATTCACACTCAACATTTTGGCGATTTTTTTTTTTTTTTTTTACAACTTTTTGAAGGATTCTGTGGAATCAATGTAATTTCTTAATAATTTGGTTAATAATTCAATTGGACGGTGGCAGAAATATCAATTTCGTGGGAAAACATCCTGTGCGTGCCCTCGAATCATCTTTTTGTCGTTTCCTCGTTATGGCGAAATTGCTCGTGCTACCCTTCGAAAGGGTTCGACGATCTTAATCAAGCCTCACGAACATTTTCTTTTTATGAAAGAGAGAAAGAGAGAGAGAGAGAGGGAGAGAGGGACGGTCATGGAACGTCTGTGTAACGTAAGTTCGAGAAAGTGTTGGTAAAGCAGGAAAATAATAAAAATTGAGGCAGGTTTTGTTTCGCCGAGAAATAAAAATTGATTGCTTGATTGATTATTCGCCAACCCTTGAGGCAAATGCTGAATTACGAACTCAACAATTTCGCCCAATCTTTCGTAAACACTTCTATTCAATTTTACACACATGGATCAAAAATGATGACAAAAAACAACACTGGAAATGAAATTTTGTTAAAAATCGTCGATTTTTTGTTGAATACGTTCAACTAAATATTTTTTGACAATTTCAAAATTTTCGTTATTTCGGCAGTAAATTTGAATACTAATGGGATTGTCAGCAAAATTTACGATTGGAACGACTAAAATTTGCTTCCAAAGAGACTTTCTAGAATATTTCTCGCTGCGAGGACACAATTTTTGGGATTATTAAAAAAAAAACAACATTTAGTTGAACGTATCGAACAAAATTTTGATCTTTTCCAACAAAATTTTGTTTTCAGTGAATGAAAACAACAACGATGGTAATTCAATCCCAAGACAAACTCATATTCAATGAAAGGGAGTTTCTTGGTTTGGAACTAATGACAAGAGACTTGCTGCATTGACACAATTTTTTGAATTATTTAAAAAAAAGTTTAGTCGAACGTATCGAACAAAATATTCGTCTTTTTCAACAAAATTTTGTTTTCAGTGTAGCAACTACATTGGCAAAGTATTGGATTACACAAAATGAAAGATCGTAACGTTATCGAGTTCCATTAATTTCAGTGAAATTTGCATTGAGTCGTTAGCAGGAAGTTTCGTCACCGGAAAATCCGTCCCCCGGAAAATTTGACCCCCGGGAAATCCATTCTCATTGAAATTCCCACAATCGAGTTGGACACAGCCATTCCACCCCGACACCCCGATTCCATTTGTTTAGTTGTGTTTAGAGGAAAAAGTTTCCCGACACCGAATTTCCCGGATGTTGTGATTTGACAGGGGACGAATTTTCCAGGATGACGAGTCTTTGTAGATTTCAATGAATCATGCAGCCACTACCATTGACCTCGTGCTCGAGCGTACTGCGCGTGTTGTGAACTTTTGGTGTTAAATATTCAATTCCTATTACATTAACCGTGCGACGACCTGTTATCTCTTTGGACGTAGTCCACGTGTTACGATTGTCATGCCACGCCAACTCAACCGGTGTGACAAAAGGACTAATCTGGGAAATTACATCCATTAGTTGTTGCGCATTAGAAATTGTCGTTGACCAGAAAAAAATATAAAAAAATCGACGAAAAAACACCCGAGACCAATTTCAGGTTGACCTATTTTTTTTTTTTTTTTTTGCGACAACGGTCCAGGGAAACAATTTTTTCAACTTTGAGCCGGCCGATTATGACGTCAGTATTTAAAAATTTTTTTTTCTTCAATTTCTAGAATTTTATAAAAAAAATTTATCATTTTTAATCGCTATGGAAATTTTAACGATTTTTTTTTAATTATCTCAAGATTAATGAAAATATGTTCCCGTTTGTGTTGGTTTTCTCAGATTTTTCCCGTAGAGAAATTTTTCTCAAACGTACTATTGTATCGAGTATTCCAAAAAATTTCAGTTGCCCAATGCCTTGCAATTTTTTTTTAAATCGAGTGAGTGTTAAGCCAAGTATTGGCCTCTCGAACGTGCTTGCCTCTGGCAGCATGAGATATTAAGATTTCCTTAGAGATTTGAAAGCTTTGCCATAGCGGACGATAAAGCATGTGATTTCGTATCGATTGCTTGAGCTTGGAATCATCATTTTTTTTGTATGCTCACCATCGTGGGAGGAGGGCTAATGTATGCAAATCCAACGTTATGTTCATCCACTCGGGAATTCATGAAAAATATCGGCCACGAGCAGAGGGAAACAATGAGACGAGCAACGCCCGCGGAGAGTTGATTCGCATTTCGGTAAATTCTTTACAGATGCTTCCTCTTTGGAAAAGTTAGCGCCAGGGGTGCGAGAAACATTGTGAAAAAGGATGTCATTATCGACTGTGTAAAATGGAGCGTCAAACGAGAACTTGTATATATTTAGACTGCCAGCTACTTCGGAAGCACATGTTGGTTCCTGAAGGATATTGCCCCCTTGTTTCCTGTATCATTACACTTTTACGTCAGAATATAATAACGTTCAACACCCACAAACAATCTGTACACATGTCCAACTCCCACGTCATTTGGTCCATCACATGTATTAAAAGTTTAATTCAACGATCCACCAGATATTACCAAAGATGAACATTATGAAGGTTTATGTTTAGGGTACAATGCTGGGTATTAAGATTTCGAAGAGTGCCTAAAAATTGTTGGTATGGTTCTGAAACTTGTTCGTCTCAGTTTCCTTCTCAATCATCCCATGCTAACGTCACATTTTTGGGAATTCATCTTATCAAGTATTATCATTCATAAGTTAATGGGTATTCAAATCTGGAAAATCATGAATCAGTCGTAACATATTCTCGTCCACATACCTATGGCCTTGGAAAAAAGAAATTCTTCCTTTCAGGTCCTTAAACATATCATTTTTGAAAAATTTGTGGTGTTCATTTAGTTGGGTTGCTAATCAGCATTGTTTCGTCCTTATAATGAGTTCTAAAAAAATGAGTCACTTTCGTACATCGAACGTTAATTAACGTGACTTTGTTTAATGGCCATCAATTTCTGGACTTAAATGATAAGCAGTGCATGTGATTAATATACGAATGTGGAATGATCCTGGATTGATAAATTCCTGCTGTTCATTATTCAAATGCCTTATTCCTGAAATGAATGCGTTTCAAGGCAGCATGATGATTGTTACTGCCAACGTCTGAAATTGTCTGCAATAATCAGTGATGTTTATACCGTGATCTCTCTGAGAATAAAAAGCATGAATCCAAGTACAAAAAACGGAATGATGATCAGTATTTTCAAATCTATCTCGAGCCTCCAACATGAAAAATAAATTAGTCCAAGAAGCAATTTTGTTTCACCACGTTTCCGAACGTAGGGAACCGGAAATCGATTTTGTGTGTTGAAAACCGTGAAAATCCTGATGTCCCCAGGCGATGACCCACTTCGTCCAACGTAGCACGTGGATGTCATGATATACGTGTTTGCATACGCATGTATCCATAAAGCATGGTTCACGATTGACGTCAAAATAAGTACGTGAGAAATTCTCGACTGGTTTTTCAACTTGTAATGACGTTTTCTACTGCTGGATACGCCTCATGGGTAGTTATCAATTATTAAAGTTCAATGATACGATCGCTACGTCCGCTGACCTTTCTTCTCGCATTACGGACGCTCTTTCGAAACCTCGTCCGCCATATATCGAATTATTTTTCATTCCTCCCATCGATTTCCATGGAATCTACCCCCATGATCCATGGTGGTGACGTCAGTAACGTTATTGTAGTCCAAAAAATGGCGGGAACTATTTTCTCCGGTACTCTGGCCACAAAAATATGAAACATTGTTTACTACCGGTTGACGAATCTTTGACGAAAAGTTCATGAGCAAGTTTTCGGTCATGAATATGTAAACAGGCTTGATTAATAGGCGATTAGTCCATAACCAGGTATAGCGAGGGTTCACCGAAATAGAGCTCTGTGGCTGGGACTCCTCATTGAACCCACTCATGTTTCTCTTTACTGGCAGACCAATGCTAAAACTGAATAGTTTTCCATTAAAGACTCAAAATACAGTTTGGAACACTGCTGTTTCGGAATTAATAAGGGCGAGCTAGATCGTTTTTTTTTTATGGTTGTTATCGATTTGTAACTAAATGGACGGTATTTTCATATTCATGTACAAGCCTATCCGTTCAAGAAATAATGACATTGAGCGTCCTCGAAGAAAGAGGACTTAATCAATACTGAGCCGGCCGATAAGCATCGATGATGGTAGCCAGGATATTAGCGTTACCTCCTGAAACTAAATTTTCGTTGGAAAAGATCGATATTTTGTGGGATACGTTCAACTAAACGTTTTTTTTTTAATAATCCCAAAAATTGTGTCATCGCAGCAAGAAATATTCTAGAAAGTCTCTTCGGAAGCAAAATTTTGTCGTTCCAATCGTGAATTTTGCTGACAATTCCATCAGAAGGCAAATTTACTGCCAAAATAACGAAAAATTTGAAATTTTCAAAAAATATTTAGTTTCCCGCGTGTTCAAAAAAATGTCGACGATTTATAACAAAATGTATTTTCCAGTGCAACATGCGCATTTTTGACTAGATTCAATTAATATTTTTCGAATATTTCTAAATATCAGTGGTTGTTGATAAACCCTTAGCTGCCACACGGGGTAACTAGTTACTCCATGAGGCGCGAAATGACTGTACTGTACTATAGATTATCCGTGATTAGAATACTTTTACGATGGATTGATATTGAATATGGCGTTTGCTTCCTCTTTGTTCCGGAAACTTTAACCGATCGATCGTGCTCAACCCGTAAATATTGGCACTGCATATATAGAGCCAGTTCCACTTTGATTTAGCTTTTTACAACAATGGACGTACATCATAAAATTTTTCTTATTATGTCAAATGAATTGGAAATAACTGGAGGGCATCGAAACCTTTCTGGACACGATCAAATATTGATCATGTTCCGTAAAATGTTCTGTTACATTGTTGAAAAATAATCAGCCGGGTCTGAAATGGGATGCACTCCCGTCAATGTTAGCATCGAAAAAATAACGAAGTGCAATTTTGTGTCATTGATTGTTTATTCGTGCGGAACTGGGAAAAGAAATCTTTCAAGGCTGTTGTCTGTAATGTCGTACAAATTTTAGTGAGTACGTTCTTGAAAAGTTTTATGGTTTATTTTTCCGTCGTATCCTATGGCTGGATCCTTTTATACATTTTACTATCCTGTATAGAAGCGTACTCGTATGAAGCGATTTCACTGCTTTTACGTAATCGCTTTGCCCTGCTCATAAGAATGATTGCGGCGTAGATCGTCCTTGGGGCTTCATACGCAATATACTTTTAATAATATCTCGGGAGAAAGTAGCGCACTCTCAGAATTTAGGAACAAGAAATATTTTCAAGCATGTGAACATTAATTCTCAAAATTCTTTCGTGTTTCGACAATATGATTATTATTTTTTAGATGGCTAGTGCAGTTGCAACGAATCCATTTCACTCATTTTCACACTCATTTTTAAGCCTATCATTCCATGTTTGATATCTTACTTACGAATTTAAAAAAACTTGCTCAATTTTTGACATATTTGCACAAATTTTGTTACATAACTGGTTTTTGATGGACCCTATCAAAATAACGAACCAACCTAATTAAGACATAAATTTCAGCCATTGAATGGTATGAAATCCGGTCATTTTTGAGGAACTTTAATAGAAGTACGATTTTTATAAACGAAAAATGTATTTCCGGTGTTTAGTTAATTATATACTGATTAATCGATTCTATTTCAATATCAATTTAAACAGGACTGGACCATTAATTGAATGAAAAAGTGCGTTGGCTCAGGCTGAATTTTTGACCAATTTGCACAAATTTTGTTACATAACTGGTTTTTGATGGACTCTATCTAAATAACGAACCAGCCCAATTAAGACATAAATGTCAGCCATTGAATGGCATGAAATCCGGTCATTTTTGAGGAACTTAAATAGAAGTACAATTTTTATAAACGAAAAATGTATTTCCGGTGTTTAGTTAATTATATACTGATTCATTGAATCTATTTCAATATTCATTTAAACAGGACTGGACCATTAATTGAATCAAAAAGTGCCTTGGCTCAGGCTGAATTTTTGACCAATTTGCACAAATTTTGTTACATAACTGGTTTTTGATGGACTCTATACAAATAACGAACCAGCCCAATTAAGACATAAATGTCAGCCATTGAATGGTATGAAATTCGGTCATTTTTGAGGAACTTTAATAGACGTACAATTTTTATAAACGAAAAATGTATTTCGGGTGTTTGGTTAATTATATACTGATTCATCGAATCTATTTCAATATCAATTTAAACAGGACTGGACCATTAATTGAATCGGAAAGTGCGTTGGCTCAGGCAAGTTCTGTAGGTAATACATAATTGAGAGTACGAATCCGGGTGATTGAAGAGCACACCAAATATTCAATCAAAACAGCAGAAGATCGCTAATTAAATCGAAAGTCGCATAAATTAAGTTAAGCTGTTAGTTCTGCTCCGGCATAAGTGCAGCAGAGCCGATCAGGTATTGATTTGTGATGTGCGCTTAAATTGTCAACACCTCGTCCAGCGACTGCGTAATTCATTCATTTGATTCACGCAGAAATGAATAATCCAGGACATTCCGTTGCAGTAATAATTTTCGATTCAACTATTCGTTATTACCTTGCGAGATGCTTGTGTAAATCGTTAGCAGAACCTCAACTCAAATTCATCAGAATGGAGTTTATGGCGTTGATTTGACAAATGTCGATACTTTGGGGTCGGGATGATCATCGATAGGAAGTAAAGTAATTGAGGGATTTCAAGAATGATTCATCCCGCAATGTCCGTTACCTGAAATAATTCAATTATGTTAGGAAGCAACGAGGGAATTTTGAGTTTATATGAGAATGAATCAGGCAAAAAAATTTGCAACCTCCAAGTGAATGTTTTTTTTTCTAGCACAGTTGATTTTGGATGCTTGAAGTTTCAATGCGTGCAGAATTCGATAAAATCCATACAATTGATATAGATTTTTCAATCATTGTTTCAAGGAATACTCGGAGTGAAAAGCATCACCGCTTCAGCTATGCGACGAAACTTTACTCGTCGTCGTCGCGCTCCAACCGCTACCGAGGAGTTTTCACCCTTGCGTGCAATTCGTGCCCTATCCATGTAAAACTATACACCATAAAGTTGTACGGTTCGTCCTGAGTAAGGTCATTCACCCGTTGCGTTCTCACCTGAAAAGTCGTGGTGCAANTGATTTCGGATGCTTGAAGTTTCAATGCGTGCAGAATTCGATAAAATTCATACAATTGATATAGATTTTTCAATCATTGTTTCAAGGAATACTCGGAGTGAAAAGCATCACCGCTTCAGCTATGCGACGAAACTTTACTCGTCGTCGTCGCGCTCCAACCGCTACCGAGGAGTTTTCACCCTTGCGTGCAATTCGTGCCCTATCCATGTAAAACTATACACCATAAAGTTGTACGGTTCGTCCTGAGTAAGGTCATTCACCCGTTGCGTTCTCACCTGAAAAGTCGTGGTGCAATGTCCTGCAATTTTAATTTCTTCATCGCGCGATGCAGTGCTGCAATTTCGTTTATCCATTCGCGTTCTTGTGCATCGATCCAAAAACTAAAAATCAATTATTCAAAATATTTCTGAAATGCCTAAAAAAAATTCGTATTAGTTCACACACATAATTGAGAAACTTGATTATCGTTCCGAATGACTGTTGCGCGAGTTGAAGGCTTAAAAATGAAAAGTATCGATGGTTGGGATGCAGCAATTTGGGTTTTTGAGGGCAGAGCCTTCCTTCGATTTACCGAGTACGTAGACCTAAGCTCGTAAGGTACAGTCTCTGCCAGATGGTGGATCGCTACGATAGGGGGAGAAAGCCAGTCGTTATTTTGCTCGGCTATGCCGTTCGTGCATCATACAACCCTGCATCGAGCCACTCCGGCGCGAAAGCATGAGCCACTTTAGCGTATGTTAACCTCCGCGCTACTCTATACAGTCACTTCTGCTGCTTTGGTAGAGCTAAAGCCCACGAGAGTCACCAGCGTGCCCAGCGTTAAGTGCAGTGCAACGCTTGACCCAACTTCGAGGACATCGGCACTTGTTCTGCGCGCATCGCACGCTTCAGGGTCATTTTATGGTTAACGTACAGGGCGCCAATAGTGTCTAGTAGCATCTAATATTGAGGCGTTGAGAATTTTAGATTCTCTCGCGCTGTTGATGGCTGTCAATGAAAACCGCTGGAGTAGTGACTCAAATCAATGCCATACTTGCCAAACGAGGCATCGCCAGCAGCAACCTACAGAAAACTTTGACTTCTTGGTCACGTATAATGAAAAGCTTCGCTCATCAGGTTGCGCGAGCGGACAATCGATTCTTTGCCACTACCTGTAATTTCAAGGATTTTCAATCGTGAAATCGCTAAACCATGCACACCCGTAGCGGATGCACTCTGAAAGGATTTCGAAATAGCCCGATAATCGATAACCTCTCAATAGGTCCATATCACCACGGCACCACCGCACTTTTCCTCTGTTGGATGGACAATTCCATCGCATACATGGTGTACATCGATGGTTGCAACATATTCCAGTACCATTCGGCGCCATTTCCAGAAATATTTTCCCTTCCACATGGCACATCTTTCTACATACCCCATGCAATCTCTGTTACGTGACCGTGCACCCCCTTTTCACACCTTTTTCCTGCGCATCTCTTCGTTTCGCCCCCCTCCCCCCCGCACGAAAGCTGCCAACTTCCATTGTCCGGACATGAATCCACCATCAAAAGTGCTTCCAATCATGGCTTTGTCCCGGTTTACACTCGACTATATGAGCCATGAAGTACTCCAATGACTTCTGACTCCCTCGCCCATGGCATAAAGGTTCATTCTCAATCGGAATATCAAACTTTTCCCATTGATTTTGTTGCCACATTTAGACATGACTGCTTGTGAGTGAATTTCAGAGCGAAAACAAACAGTCCATTTACATGGAGCCTCTACCCATGGGGGTTCTTTGACTCGTGCACCATCATTGTTTCTTGGAAACGATCGAATCATCTGTTTCGTACGTTTTTAGCTCATGCCATTTAATTGGCAGAGGCAGAGACAAATATGCTTTCTCAGCAATTCCATCGACTATAATGAACCTTGGAGTCCGTACGTACGCTGACCACGAATTATTTAAGCGACTATTCCATTTCTTGCAGTTTGTTTTTTTTTTCTTTCCATAAATAAACTTTTAAATACTTGTTCCACGTTCGAGACTAGATTCATCCATCGTTTCATTTTACTTGACCATAATGGGTTTTTTTATGATGTCAAAAGTTTCAAGAACTCATTGCTATTTATGTCGGACATAAAAAGTGGTGGAGAATAAATCTTTTTCGATGGATCATGGCCGGCAGGCGCTCCCTTGAGACGGACATGCAGACATTTCCAAGATGTTACGTTTGTATCTCCTACGTATTCTGGGCTCGTACGTTCACGTTTCAACTGTCACAGTTGAATGACTTTTACTGTAAGTTGGACCACTCTGCACGGTGGATTCACATATCAATACTGTTTGGACACATGGCCACGTGCTTTGTGTCCCGAGGGTGTGGACCCCATCAGTAAATCAAATAAAATAGAAATCTTACAATCCATTTTATCACGTCCGTCGCATCAGCTGTTGTTTTGTTATCTCTCGATGATTAATCGAAGTCGCTAACGATGTTATTTTTCTGCCAACATGAACAATTCTCGGTGGATGCACCCTGTCGTCAAAAATCATCGATTACTGTGACAATGGGTTCCGGGTTTTCTGCAATTCCCGGCTACGTTGAA
>JBAJMU010000001.1:1132678-1149899 GCA_037952995.1 Hyposoter didymator | reverse complement strand
GGATTTCACATGGATTTTTGAAACGGGTCACTCGCGGGGCTGAAACGACACGCGAGTGACATGATTATAAATATTTTTCTTTGTGCGAGAGTTCTTTCCATTAAACTTGCTGCTTGTTAACGGTCTGCGGAATTTTCTTGGACACATTATAAAGCCATAACAAAATTCTTGAGAAGCTTGTTTAGCAAGCAACAAAGTTTCTCGCATCTCGCTGTGGCAAATGCTCTCCATAACTTAACTTACCACTTACAGAACCGCTACACACGCGCGCCGAGCATTCCGCAGTCAACGATCCACTATAGCAAAATCGAGCTACGCTCTTGGCCGCTCCGTTGTTCGTCCATAAAAGAAACGATTTTTGAATGAACAACGAAGCTCATAATTCCATCAGTTTTCACTCGCTTATATATTCAGAATAATTTTTTCGAGAAAATATGCTATTTGTATGCAATGCCATTGACAAAATATTTAACTCACAATCATTTTGTAATCCGGACAATTTTTCAAACCCGAAATGCGAACCCACGGAAATTTGTTGGTCAATTTTTTTTTTTTTCCAAATCTGTCATGAAAAATGTTGAAAAAACACTGCGTACTTTTGTATTTTCAAAAAAAAATACGTATGCGTATTTTATAAAAAAAAAAATCGTTCAATACCAAAAATCCAATTATTTCAAAAAATGTTTAAAAAAAATTGCCTGCTTGAGTATTTTCGAATGCCAAAAATAATTCTATGCGAGGAATCAAATTTCGTAAATATTGTATGGACGAAAACAAAAAAATCGTTGAGTATCAAAAATCCAATTATTTCAAATATATTTAAAAAACACTGCGTACTTGAGTATTTTCGAATGCCAAAAATAATGCTATGCGAGGAATCCAATTTCGTAAATATTGTATTGACGAAAAAAAAAAATCGTTCAGTACCAAAAATCCAATTATTTCAAAAAATGTTTAAAAAAAAAATTGCCTACTTGAGTATTTTCGAATGCCAAAAATAATTCTATGCGAGGAATCCAATTTCGTAAATATCGTATTGACGAAAAAAAAAAAAAATCGTTCAGTACCAAAAATCCAATTATTTCAAACTCGACTTGACGTGATGGCGTGTGAAGACATTTGCGATTCGACGAAGCAACAAAAACATTCTCGCATTGTTACGTCTTTTATGGAAACGAGGTTCACGAATAATCGTGCAAGAGAAATATTGACTCTTCAGCTCGCTCTTCAGCTTCTCCCTGTGGACGTACTTTCATATTTTATTAACGACGATATCGACACACAGTGTACTCAGCAACGCGATGTGTTCGTAATAACATGGAAAAGTGACACACTCTGTCACACGCTCACTTTTTTTTTTCTACACAACTTGTGAGACTTTTTCTCCATTTTTTTCTCGAGTAGAAAAAAAATGCACCCTGTTGCTGGAAGAAACGAAAAAATGGGACGCGCCACTGGCTCCCCGGAAAAACTGACGTGCACTTTACGAAATTCATTTAATTACGCGTTCTTTTTTTCTCGGGGATGCCTGTAGGTACGCGTACCATGTGCGCTGTGTATCGATCATATGGGAATAAAATACGATGGATAAAAAGCCTGTAATGTCCATTTACATGCGACCACTACGAGCTGACGTGAATAGAAATATTCATATCGTCTCATTGGAAAAGTTGTCCATTGACTTTGCATTTCGCATTTGCTTTGCGACAGTCTCATGAGCAAGTCGATGTCGTCGTGAGGATAATTGGGTTTCAGACTTTTGATGCTCCAGACCGATGGAAAGTATGGAAGTTTGCATCGTTGGAATGCAACAAAATTCTGTTCTTTTTTCAGTAGAGCTCTTGATTATTATTCAATATTTGGTCTGGAAAATAAAACGATCCTCTCGTGCAGCCCAAAAACTCAATCGACTCGAAAAATTGGCATGATTTTTAAAATTCAATAAATAATAAATATACAAAATATTTTTCTTTGAATCTCAACGTTGCTAAGCTCCATAGTCATTTTTTTTTGTCAAACACCTTCATGATAAAATTCAAATTTCAAAAAACGACAATTTTGAAAAGTTGGAAAAATTGAAAAAAAATATATGATGAAGTTTGCATCGTAGGAATGCAACAAAATTCTGTTCTTTTTTCAGCAGAGCTCTTAATTATTATTCAATATTTGGTGTGGAAAATAAAACGATCCTCTTGTGCAGCCCAAAAACTGAATCGACTCGAAAAATTGGCATGATTTCGAAAATTCAATAAATAATAAATACACAAAATATTTTTCGTTGAATCTCAACGTTGCTAAGCTCCATAGTCATTTTTTTTGTCAAACACCTTCATGATAAAATTCAAATTTCAAAAAACGACAATTTTGCAAAGTTGGAAAAATTGAAAAAAAATATATGATGAAGTTTGCATTGTTGGAATGCAACAAAATTCTGTTCTCTTTTCAGCAGAGCTTTTAATTATTATTCAATATTTGGTCTGGAAAATAAAACGATCCTCTCGCGCAGCCCAAAAACTGAATCGACTCGAAAAATTGGCATGATTTTTAAAATTCAATAAATTATAAATACACAAAATATTTTTCGTTGAATCTCAACGTTGCAAACTTCACAATCATCAAAAATGAATTTTATATTTATGAATAAATTATTTTCAACGAAAAACGAACAGGTGTTGATTTTTATCCTGCGACCTCGATTATGCCGAAGTTTGCATCGTTGTAATGCAACGGGATTCTCCATTCGAATCTATTTTTTCAAAGCAGAGCCAAAAATGAAAGTGCAGTGTGGCGAATCATGAAAATTCTTGCAAATAAAAAACTAAATGGCAAAGAAAAATTGAGGCGATTCCGGAAATCCTCTCTCGCGACCCAAAAACTCAATCGACCCAGAAAACTGTAATGAATTCCAAAATTCAATAAATAATAAATATACAAGATTTTTTTTCTTGAATATCATTCGTTGAAGAATATTTTTCGTTGCACACCAACGATGCAAACTTGAATATCGTCGACCTTGTCACAGGCAGAATCGCACAATTCTTGTTTTATTTCTAAAAAAAAAAGTTTTAAATAAACGAAACGCGTAGAGCTTAGTCGTCGTATGTACTGTATACGACGAACGTAACCTTCTCGGCGAAGTGGAGCGATTCTTTCCGGGCTGTCAAACGGATGAATAAATAAAATCGATGATACACTGTTTCTCCGTCAAGGAATAATATACATTCATACTTTCCGTTCGAGAGAAGTTGCCATCTGCGGAAAAGATGGAAAAATCAGTTATTACGAAATTGACGAAGGAAGGTGAGGCAAGATCGTTCATTTATTACTTTCGAACATTTATCTTGATAACTGAATCGGCACTAACGATTGGCTCGAATCGTTCGAATTGTTTCGCGCCACGTAAAAATAAAAAATAATTAAATAATAACAAAAAAAAAAATAATAATAATAAATCCTGTGCCAAAGTTTTACACATTTTTTTTTTCATACCAATTTGAAAAATCCAAATTCTTCATCGCTTGATGAATTTTTTATCCAAATTTATATCGCTTGAGAAAATGTTTGCATAATAATAATAATAATAATAATAATAAATACTTGAAAAAATTAAAAAATAATAAAAATAATGAAATAATAATGAAAAATCCTGTGCCAAACTTTTACACATTTTTNAAACTTTTATAAATTTCTTTTTGTCATACCAATTTGAAAAATCCAAATTCTTCATCCCTCGATGAATTTTTCATCCAAATTTTTATCGCTTGAGAAAATGTTTTCATTCGCTACCGAAAATTTCACTAGATACAGATATTTTCGAATAATGTTAAGAATAAGAAGAAAATATTTTCAGTTGTAAAAAAAAAATCATCAAGTTCGTGCAAATTTCATTGCGTAATTATTTTTACGATAAATATACGATGGGGAGGCGAAGGAAGTGTCAGAAATGAAGGATGTCGATAATTCGCCATGTGCTTTCTCAATGGACACATAACGCGAGGTCAAAATGACTATTGGGGAAAAAAGAGCCTTCATCGTTTTTTCGTATAAGCTTTTAGAGTTTACGCCAAGTTGCTATATTGAGGCAAGTTTTGACAGCCGTATACGGAAACTTTTATGATCCAATACGAGAAAAGTTTTTTCTTGAGCTACCGGAACAATTTTCTTTTCCCCATCACGAGACCAACACCGAATACATAATACTTTTCATACTTGTTACTTTTCTTGGATAATTGAAGAAAAAATCATCGCGTTCTGATGTTTTCCTCGAGTGACATTTTCCCATTAATTAATAAGAAATTTATCAAGCCAAATTTCTGATACTCCGTGATACGAAATTTCAATGAAAACAAATTCTGCAATCTACTGTTTTTTTTGTGTTTCATTGGCAAACCGAGAAACTCGAGAGAATGGAACAAAATGTAATACTCTCGAGGCCAGACCAAATATTGAATAATAATTAAGAGCTCTACTGAAAAAAAAAGAGAATTTTGTTGCATTCCAACGATGCAAACTTCACAATTCATTTTTTTCTATTTTTCCTACTTTTCAAAATTGTCGTTTTTTATCGTCAATTGTTACACCTCGTAGAATACAAAATTTTCACATTCCCAAAAGTTTCATCGGAATTAGAAACCGATTTAAAGATTTTTATTTACAAATTATCGTTCCTTTTGCACGAAATTTACAGGCAGTGTCATGATGCCTAATGACTCTGATAGGCCTGCGTCGTTAGTGTCAACTTCATAGACGACTTATATAAAAATATTTTGTATATNAGGATGTCGATAATTCGCCATGTGCTTTCTCAATGGACACATAACGCGAGGTCAAAATGACTATTGGGGAAAAAAAGAGCCTTCATCGTTTTTTCGTATAAGCTTTTAGAGTTTACGCCAAGTTGCTATACTGAGGCAAGTTTTGACAGCCGTATACGGAAACTTTTATGATCCAATACGAGAAAAGTTTTTTCTTGAGTTACCGGAACAATTTTCTTTTCCCCATCACGAGACCAACACCGAATACATAATACTTTTCATACTTGTTACTTTTCTTGGATAATTGAAGAAAAAATCATCGCGTTCTGATGTTTTCCTCGAGTGACATTTTCCCATTAATTAATAAGAAATTTATCAAGCCAAATTTCTGATACTCCGTGATACGAAATTTCAATGAAAACAAATTCTGCAATCTACTGTTTTTTTTGTGTTTCATTGGCAAACCGAGAAACTCGAGAGAATGGAACAAAATGTAATACTCTCGAGGCCAGACCAAATATTGAATAATAATTAAGAGCTCTACTGAAAAAAAAAGAGAATTTTGTTGCATTCCAACGATGCAAACTTCACAATTCATTTTTTTCTATTTTTCCTACTTTTCAAAATTGTCGTTTTTTATCGTCAATTGTTACACCTCGTAGAATACAAAATTTTCACATTCCCAAAAGTTTCATCGGAATTAGAAACCGATTTAAAGATTTTTATTTACAAATTATCGTTCCTTTTGCACGAAATTTACAGGCAGTGTCATGATGCCTAATGACTCTGATAGGCCTGCGTCGTTAGTGTCAACTTCATAGACGACTTATATAAAAATATTTTGTATATTTATTATTTATTGAATTTTAAAAATCAAGGCAATTTTTCGAGTCGATTGAGTTTTTAGGTCGCAAGAGAGAATCGTTTTATTGTCCAGACCAAATATTAAATAATAATTATGAGCTCTACTGAAAAAATAACAGAATTTCGTTGCATTCCAACGATGCAAACTTCTACAACATAAATTTGCATCGTTAGAATGCAACGAAATCGATGATTCTGAAGTTTGCAACGTTGAGAATCAACGAAAAATATTTTGGGATTTATTATTTATTGAATTTTTAAAATCATGGCAATTTTTCGTGTCGATTGAGTTTTTAGGTCGCAAGAGAGAATCGTTTTATTGTCCAGACNTCCAGACCAAATATTGAATAATAATTATTAGCTCGAGTGAAAAAAATAACAGAATTTCGTTGCATTCCAACGATGGAAACTTGAAAATCGTCAAAAAAAAAATCTGCAACGAAGATAAATGCTCTGTGGGTTTGGGTAAAGTTGAATCTAAATGTGGGAGCATCAGCTGTAGCAACAATTAAGGTTAAACGAGCTGTTTTACATCGATCAAAAGTTTGTTCAAGTTTCACAATAGTTGCGTATGGAAAGTTTAATAAATGGAAAGATACTGAATGAAAACTGACGCTGGTTTCGCAGCATCGCACGCTCTCCCTCAAACGAGGAAAATATCGATAACAAAACTTGAGAATTGATCAACAACTGCGAAATGGCACGATCTCGTATTTCCTTGGCGCTTTAAGGAGATCAATCGTTAACGAGATTCCCCATCACTATTCTACACTTTAATTTCTAATTATCAAAATTTTTCAAAATCGACAAAAAAAAAAGAAAAAGAAAATTCCAAAAAAACCAAAAAAAAGAAAATTTTGAAAAAAAAAATAAGTCGTTTAGAAAGAAATTCTTCGGAAAGTTGTTTCTCGACATTTTTCTATTAACGAAAAACATCAAGGTTTCTGGGAACTTGGATTTTTCTTAACCTCGGAAAATTCATGACTTCAGGCCAAAAAAGAAGAAAAAAAAACGCTTCGCAAAATGGAATGAATCTCCATTCACCCATCACTAAATTGTGAAGCTGAATAAAAAGCTTCCACCAAGCTTTCACGGCAAAATAGCTAATGCACTGAGTCGCTCATGTATATACACTCCGGCTACGTAGAATTTCATCCTTGTGCATAAAAATGTTATCAGTAAAACGGAAATATAGGAGAAATATACTTTGAATACCGAACCCGGGGATTTCCAGCCTCCGGAGAGTTTCACCTTCAGATGACGCGAGCTTTTTACTACCAAGATTTTTTTTATAAGAAGAAAAGCTCAGAAAGCTCCTCTCTCTCTTGAAGCTGCCTCAAAATTTTTCTTCTGTCTTGCACAAAACAATGTGGGACGTAGATCGTTATGCATTGAGAATTAATGATAAAAACTTGTGCTCCCATTCACTGGACACCGAGAATCCTGTAGATTTTTTCCAATCTCGCATTTTCTTAATAAAAAAAAAAATCTAAACGATTTTTTGAAGTTTTACTCAATTTATTTCTAACGACTCGGAATTCAGTCAGCTCGGAAGAATCTTGACGCTGTGTAGATGTAAAAAAATGTATGCACGATTTTGGCAGTTGAAATGTTTCGTCAAATTTCTCTGGACGGATGGAAGTTCCATTGAAATTCTACTTTTCAATGACTCTGAAGTTTGCAACGTTGAGTTATTCAACGAAATAAATATTGTATATTTATTAATTATTTATTATACGACGTGGTTAAAATTCGTAAGTGATTCATTGTTTTTCCAAATCGAAGAATCTACCTCAAAGGAAAAAGTCCATAAACCATGAAAGATCTCGTTTCGGGAAAAAGTTAAGGTAGAAAAGTTTCTTACGATATTCAGAGTCACAGAAGAAAAAAAATAGTTCCCAGGAAAGCAAAACTTGCGAGACATCTTTGCAGAGAAGCCAAGCATGAAAGATTAATTATTGAAGTTGAACATATAAAAAAAAGAACTAACATTTTTAGCCAGACTCTGGCTAAATGTTCAGGTAGAAGTGTCGCTACTTCGTTTCGTATAAACCACATTAATCTTCCGCTACTTTAGTTGGTTATACGAAAGCAACGTGGACACGACTGCACCTCCGAGGCTTTTATCCTGTAATGAATATTTCACTGGGAATGAAATTTTGTTAAAAATCGTCGATATTTCGTTGAATACTAAATTTTTTTTCATAATTTCAAAATTTTCGTTATTTTGGTAGTAAATTTGGTTTCTAACGGAATTGTCGGCGAAATTTACGAGTGGAACCACTAAAATTTGCTTCCGAAGAAACTTTCTAAAATATTTTTTGCTCTAATGACACTATTTTTGGGATTTTTNGCTTCCGAAGAGATTTTCTAAAATTTTTTTTTCTGCAATGACGCAATTCTTGGGATTATTCAAAAAAACGTTTAGTCGAATGTATCGAACAAAATATTCATCTCTTTCGAGAAAATTTTGTTTTCCGTGTAATAAAAAAAAAAATCTAAACGATTATTTGAATTTTACTCAATTTATTTCTAACGACTCGGAATTCAGTCAGCTCGGAAGAATCTTGACGCTGTGTAAAAAAATGTATGCACGATCTTGGCAGTTGAAATGTTTCGTGAAATTTCTCTGGACGGATGGAAGTTCCATCGAAATTCTACTTTTCAATGACTCTGAAGTTTGCAACGTTGAGTTATTCAACGAAATAAATATTGTATATTTATTAATTATTTATTATACGACGTGGTTAAAATTCGTAAGTGATTCATTGTTTTTCCAAATCGAAGAATCTACCTCAAAGGAAAAAGTCCATAAACCATGAAAGATCTCGTTTCGGGAAAAAGTTAGGGTAGAAAAGTTTCTTACGATATTCAGAGTCACAGAGGAAAAAAAATAGTTCCCAGGAAAGCAGAACTTGCGAGACATCTTTGCAGAGAAGCCAAGCATGAAAGATTAATTATTGAAGTTGAACATGTAAAAAAAAGAACTAACATTTTTAGCCAGACTCTGGCTAAATGTTCAGGTAGAAGTGTCGCTACTTCGTTTCGTATAAACCACATTAATCTTCCGCTACTTTAGTTGGTTATACGAAAGCAACGTGGACACGACTGCACCTCCGAGGCTTTTATCCTGTAATGAATATTTCACTGGGAATGAAATTTTGTTAAAAATCGTCGATATTTCGTTGAATACTAAATTTTTTTTCATAATTTCAAAATTTTCGTTATTTTGGTAGTAAATTTGGTTTCTAACGGAATTGTCGGCGAAATTTACGAGTGGAACGACTAAAATTTGCTTCCGAAGAGACTTTCTAAAATATTTCTTGCACAATGACAATATTTTTGGGATTATTCAAAAAAACGTTTAGTCGAACGTATCGAACAAAATATTCATCTTCTTCAACAAAATTTCATTTTCAGTGTGTAGCCACCTTCCTTCAAATTTTCCAACACATCGAAAAATCGCATTTATTTATAAATAATTTGTTTATTAATATTTTTATTCATAGAATTATTTATTTATAAAATAAAATAAATAACTGGGAATAAAATTTTCTTAAAAATCGTCGATATTTTGTTGAATACGATAAACTAAATATTTTTTGATAATTTCAAAATTTTCGTCATTTTGGCAGTTCGTTTGGTTTTTAACGAAACTGTCGGCGAAATTTACGAGTGGAACGACTAAAATTTCCTTCCGAAGAGACTTGCTAAAATATTTTTCGCTCCAATGACACTATTTTTGGGATTTTTCAAAAAAACGTTTAGTCGAACGTATTGAACAAAATATCCATCTTTTTCAACAAAATTGTGTTTTTATTGTCCACTGGGAATGAAATTTTCCTAAAAATCGTCGATATTTCGTTGAATACGATAAATTAGATACTTTTTGAAAATTTCAAATTTTTCGTCATTTTGGCAGTATATTTGGTTTCTAATGGAATTATTAGCAAAATTTACGATTGAAACGACAAAAATTTGCTTACGAATAAACTTTCTATAATATTTCTTGCTGCAATGACACAATTTTTGGGATTATTCAAAAAAAAACGTTTAGTCGAAAGTATCGAACAAAACATCGATATTTTTCCACAAAATTTTATTTTCAGAGTAGAATTTTGGCACGTAGAATATTTTGCATCCAACTTCTAATTTTTTTAACAAAAAAAAAAACGTCAAAGTGTCTGAAAACTTTACGGTTTCATTATTTTACTCCGAATCTGAAGGAATGGTTCCAAAGTTTTTGTTCAGCTTCGACAAACGAGAAATAATGTTGAAAATAAATATTTGCTTTTCGATTGACAACAATTACGTTGATGGTAATCGTTTTTCGGTTTTCCATGCAGAAGAAATTCAAACACGTGGTGAGAAAAAAGAGAGCTTCCATCAAACGTAATTGTTTGATAGATATTATCCAATAATTAATCAAACGATTGATAAGCAATACATGGGCTGCGACAGCAGGGCTTTGGCAAACCATAACCAAGTCCCTCTATAGATTTTGGCTCAAAGGGAGAGCTTGCGCCACTCTCAGAGAGAATCAACGTTGCCACTAATTAACTCTCAGTTAGCGTTTGGAGGAAAGAAGAAAATCCCTCTCAAGCAGAGCCTATAGTTGTGTTTGGAGTCGTTGGGCTAATGCTGACACCCACACACGTCGGCGCTCCCTTTCAGCCTCTGTTCACGTATTGAATCCCCCCGAAAATCCATATTGCCATTGGCTCGATTCGTGTTGATTAGCTTTATGAACAATACACCTCGTTTCAAATGTTAACGATGCGTCAATATTTCACCTAATTCGTTGGGTATTCTTCCTACTCCACGTTGTATACTCTGTAAGTAGATATGTAACGTTTTGGTCAGCCCGCTGAACTAATGAAATTCTGAAATTTCTTGGGAATATTTTTTAATTTATGAATCTCGTGGAGAGCAGTCATTTTTTCTTCTGACGATCGATAACGTCACCNGAAAATCCCTCTCAAGCAGAGCCTATAGTTGTGTTTGGAGTCGTTGGGCTAATGCTGACACCCACACACGTCGGCGCTCCCTTTCAGCCTCTGTTCACGTATTGAATCCCCCCGAAAATCCATATTGCCATTGGCTCGATTCGTGTTGATTAGCTTTATGAACAATACACCTCGTTTCAAATGTTAACGATGCGTCAATATTTCACCTAATTCGTTGGGCTTCCTACTCCACGTTGTTTACTCTGTAAGTAGATACGTAACGTTTTGGTCAGCCCGCTGAACTAATGAAATTCTGAAATTTCTTGGGAATATTTTTTAATTTATGAATGTCGTGGAGAGCAGTCATTTTTTCTTCTGACGATCGATAACGTCACCCAAAGTGTCAGGCCTCTTAGTAAAGATAAAATACTTCGAGTAGTTATGGAAAGTTTTAGTCAGACAAAGTTTTTTTATTATTTGTAATTTTTTGAATTATTATTTATTATTTATTATATATTATTTTTTTATAATTCATAATTTGTAATTTATAAATTTATAATTGATAATTTTTTAAATTGTTATTTATTATTTATAATTATTTATAATTTTTTAATTATTTATAAAAACTGTGGGGCACAGAATTGTCACCTAATTAGTGAGAATTCACACTCGACTGAATGAAAATTGAAAAACAAAGAGTAACACTAAATATCGTAGGAAACTAGGTCAATGGAGTTTTGCAAAATTCTTACTCAATATTGTCGAATTATTTTTTGAGGAATCGTTAGGATAACATTGAAGAAAGAATCTTGTAAAATTTCTCGCCAGCATTGTCAAAAAATTGGAATATTCAAAATTTAATGGAAATAAACTTCCGATCCGATGGGAAATAAAACTTCCAGTAGATACGGAAAGTTTTGGTCAGACAGAATAATGAATAATTAAATTTTTTAAAAATATATCAATACAGCACAGTGATCCCAATTGTCATCTAATTAGTGAGATAATTTGTCATTCGACATAAAATAATATTAGTGGATATGGAAATTTCTGGTCAGACAGGAGAACAAAACGATTTTTAAATTTCCCGAATTTAAATTATCCGAGGCACAGTTAATTTTTTTTGTGTTCGCTTCAACGTGAATGGAAAGACAAAATAACAATCGAAATTATTTTTATAATTTATAAAAATTTAAATAATAATTTAAATTTTTAATAATTTATAAATTATAAATTTATAAATTATAAATTTATAAATTATAAATTTATAAATTTATAATTTATAATTTATAAATTTATAATTTATAAATTNACACACGCTTTCATGAGAAACTACTGAAAATCGTGATTTTGATGAATAAATTTGTTACATAATAAATGAAATTTCGAAAAAATTTGACGATCGATTTTTTTGAAAAAATGAATAAAGCTTCTTCGATGTTTCATAAAAATTTATGCAAAGTTTTAAGAGGCTTCACCATTTAGAAATCGAAATATTTAATGTTGAAAATTGCAAATTTTAACACACGCTCTCATGNGAAAATCGTTTTGTTGCATTATTTTTAATTGTATCGATAGAAAATTGAGCATACAACGTGCTTAAAAAATGCCACACGACACGGTCCGATGAATTGGACGCTTCGTGTATTTTTAACTCGTTCATTTCGTCCAAAGTAGCGATTTCGTTGTCTTTTTACTTTTGGAGACAAATTTCAATCGTCCGGGCCTACGATTCATGCTCACTAGCTCGTCATTAAAATATAAATCAAAGGAAACCGCCCAGTTCCTAAAATAGAGCCCTCTCGTATACGGACGACTCTAAGAAGCGAAGAAAACGTGTAAATGAGGAGGGTAAATGACAGAGTACGAGTGAAAGAGGCCAAAGAGAGATGAGGGCGGGAAATGCGAGCACTATACGAGAAACAGCAGAGTCTGAGTTTTAGCCATAAAACAGTCCTCAACTGCTCGAGCCACCATTCCCACATCCACCAAGCCTAAATTCTCGCTCCCTTCAACATTACGAATTTCCTTTCGCGACTTCTAGTCGTCTACCGTGTATCACGCTCGTTAACTCGTTCCAACAAACACCAATGGATTTCACAAAAATAAAACCAAGTCTACTCTACTTTAAATATCACGATCGTTTGAGGGGAAATTTTAAAAAATCTCATTCGCTGATAAAATAAAGAAAAAAAAACAACGATAAATAACTACAATTCGCCTCCCTTAAGGACGTTGTATGGAAAATTTTCTATCGATAGAACTCATTCAAATTTGCATCACACAAAGAGAATATTGATATCAAATATTTATTTGTATTAATTATTTTATTTATAAAAATCACAATTATCAGCAGTTTCTCATGAAAGCTTGTGTTAAACGTTGCAATTTTCAACATTTAATATTTCGATATCAGAATGGTGAAGCCTCTTAAAACTTTGCATACACTTTTGTGTAACATCGAAGAAGCTTCATTCATTTTTGCAAAAAAATCGATCGTCAAATTTTTTCGAAATTTCATTTATTTTATAACAAATTTATTTATCAAAATCACGATTTTCAGTAGTTTCTCATGAAAGCGTGTGTTAAAATTTGCAATTTTCAACAATAAATATTTCGATTTCTAAATAGTGAAGCCTCTTAAAACTTTGCACACACTTTTATGTAACATCGAAGAAGCTTCATTCATTTTTGCAAAAAAATCGGTCGTCAAATTTTTGCGAAATTTCATTTATTATATAACAAATTTATTTTTCAAAATCACGATTTTCAGTAGTTTCTCATGACAGCGTGTGTTAAAAGTTGCAATTTTCGACATTAAATATTTCGATTTCTGAATGGTGAAGCCTCTTAAAACTTTGCATACACTTTTATGTAACATCGAAGAAGCTTTATTTAGTTTTCCAGCAAAATTGGTCGTAAAATTTTTTCAAAATTTCGTTTACTATCTAAAAAATACAGATTACCCCGAAAAATCTTGGATTTAGAGTATATCGTTCTTTAGTAAATTCCTAACAACTTTTTTTCAATAAACTTGGGCTCGCAAACAATTTTGAATGTTAAAAAAAACTGAAAACAAAAATTTAGCTCGACCGTCGCCATACAACGTCCTTAACACATTTTCCTCGTGTTTTTTTGTTTCGTTTTCAATAAAATTCAGTTACTCATACAGTATCGATTAGTCCATGCACGCAGTAACGTGAGTCCGGTGAAGTTGATCGTTACACATAGTTAACCGCCTCCATTAACTTGATCGATATATCATTACGTTTTATAACCAACCGATAATGATATCCTTTACAACCTCGAATTTCCGTGCACGCTACATAAAGCCTTAATGTCGCATAGGTCTAGAGACTTCATCGGGTATTATCGAAGCCTGTGTGGCTTGGAATCTGCGCGGACTCTTGTGGTTTAACGACCGCTTTTCCTTCTCTCATCGCATGACGTCCCCTCTGCTCACTGCTTCGAAAGGATCCGATCATCGTCTTCAAAGACGTTTCTTCAGGCCTCTGGCCCATAGCAAAACATCCTTCACTTCCGACGGATCCTCTCCAGTTTATTGCTCGGTTTATCAGTATCCAATATCAAAATACAAGAAAGAAAGCATCGCGAGGAGAAACCACAATATTCGAGCCTCCGTCCTCTGCTCCTTCGGTCCGCGTGCAATTTCTATAAACTAAATGTTTGAATTGGGGCTCAAGGAGCTGGACATTGTTGTACTTTATTATTATTATCGCATAGAAAGTATTGGGAAAGCAATAAAAGCAAAAAGCATCGAGGGGGTCAAGCCGTTGTTGGATTTATTCAATGGATAAGCAAACTCGAGCGTACACGACGCCATTTTTATGAATTTTGACATTTGTGATATTGGGGACGAAAATGTTGGCGATGGAAAAGCTAAATTGGCTTCGCAGCTTTCCGCATTTTTCGGTCGAGGCCGCGTGCAACGTCGAGTTACTGAAATACGAATTCGTCTAATAATGTCATCGCACACTTCTCGAGGTGTTAAATTCACTCGTGGCCCAAAATTGGATCCATTAAATATTCAAGCTTGTACATATCGTTCCCCAATTGCTCATGTGTAAGTGTCACATTTGCGCTATTTTTTTTTTTCGACCCGTTTACAGCTATAGACGGAGAGAATTTTTTATAAAAAATTACTATGCTACCATAGTTCCCTGGTACCATATCGTCCCTCTGAGAAATTTTAGTAGAGACATCGTAATTTTTCACTCTATCGGAAATCCTGGAAGTTTTGACATTTTTTGTCAATTTTTGATATTTTTTGTCAAATCTCGATATTGTTTATCAAATTTTAACATTTTTTGGCAATTTTTGACGTTTTTTGTCAAATTCTGACATTTTTTGTCAAATTTTGAAATTATTTATCAAATTTTGACATTTTTTGTCAAATTTTGAAACTATTTATCGAATTTTGACATTCGTTGTCAAATTTTGACATTATTTATCAAATTTTGACATTATTTGTCAAATTATGAGATTTTTTCTCAAATTTTGATATTTTTTGTCAAATCTCGATATTGTTTATCAAATTTTGACATTTTTTGTCAATTTTTGACGTTTTTTGTCGAATTCTGACATTTTTTGTCAAATCTTGACATTCTTTGTCAAATTTTGACATTATTTATCAAATTTTGACATCATTTATCAAATTATGACATTTTTTCCCAAATTTTGATATTTTTTGTCAAATCTCGATATTGTTTATCAAATTTTGACATTTTTTGTCAATTTTTGACGTTTTTTATCAAATTCTGACATTTTTTGTCGAATCTTGACATTTTTTGTCAAATTTTGAAATTATTTATCAAATTTTGACATTTTTTGTCAAATTTTGAAATTATTTATCGAATTTTGACATTTTTTGTCAAATTTTGACATTCGTTTCCAAATTTTGACATTATTTATCAAATTTTGACATTTTTTCTCAAATTTTGACATTTTTTCTCAAATTTTGACATTTTTCGCTTAATTTCAGATGAAAAATTACTGCGTATTTGCTAAAATTTCTCAGAGGGACGATAAGATACCAGGGAACTATGGGTAGCATAGTAATTTTCGATATAAAATTCTCTCCGTGTATTTTTCTTCATTTCCCATTTCCTCGTTGAGCACTTTTGGCGCCCTCTCATCTAGTCATCCAAATGTTTGTCTGTTTCTTTCCCAATTGTTCTCTAGTGTTGCTAGCATTCGTGTTTAATAGATGAACGGTCACGTTGCACCAAAACTTTTTCTTGCTCGTGTGGAGCTTTTTCTTCTGGGCAAATACGAAATGCGAAATAAATTCTGCGTCTTGCCCACTCGACCCTGTTTCTCGGAGCTTCAATATTCTATTTCTTACTATTTATTCTCATTCGCAGTGAAAGAGGCTTTTTGTCGTCGGCGATGCATCAACTGAGCTCCGTTTTTTGTTGCAAACGCATGCGAGGCATGTTTTCGTGAAAATTTTCACACGCGACACACTTTTCCCTTTTTTTTTTGCCTTACCGCACAAATAGAAATGGAAAACACTTCGCGTCGGAGTTTTGTCGAACTTGCAGGATTCATACATGCCTGAAAATATTCCGACCGTCAAAAAGGAACGTCACGTTCCATGGCGACGAAGTGTATTGTCGAAAGACAAGGGAACGGTATGGAAAAAAAAAAAAAAACCAGTTCATCGCTCCCGGCACAATTTCTGTTTCGTAAAGAGAAAGATCCTTCAACTATTTCAGTAAAATCAGTGATACGCTGTACCGAGAATAAATACAGCAGCCTGGGGGTTAACTTGGCTTGGGAACAAAAGGGTTCACACCCAGAAAAATGATTTATTAAAAAGTAATAAAAAAGTATATTTAAAAAAAATTTCTTTGAATTAAATACTTATTTATTGAATTTTAAGAAATATTTCTTTTTTTCAAATAACGAGGTTTATTTGTTATAAATATAAAATTTTATTTGAATCGTTTTTTATTTATATGCCTCAGAATAAATAAAACTTTATTTACTGCAAAGAAAACAGTTAATTGGCGTTGATTTTTTAAATAAATGATTTATTAGAAAGTAATAAAAAAGGATATTGTAATACATTTCTTTGAATTCAATACGTTTTGTTATTGAATCCAAAGAAATATTTATTCTTTCCAAATAAGGAGGTTAATTTCTGATAAATGCATATTTTTATTTAATTCGTTTTCTGGTCATAAGAATCAGAATAAATAAAACTTTATTCGCCGTGTAGAAAACAGTTTATTCGCGTCGGTTCTTAAATGCACTGGTTTATTTGTTTTGAAAAAACTACTTGTTCAATTTGAACGGTTTATTCGTTTTGAATAAAACGCTTGTTTCATTTGAATACCCGATTTTTTTGTACCCCGACCGCAGCGTGCAAGCATGCTGCCTGCTCGATTTTCGATTTTCTCGATCTTTCCTCAACGTGCAACGGTCAGTGTCGGACGTGCTGCGAAGTTTGTGAAATTTGCGAAGCCATGGATGCGGAGACGGTCAAATTTTTGACTGAAAATCATCTCGAGGAGTACGTTCGCAAGTATAGGTATGTAAAAAAAATAAATAATAGTTTTTCCGTGTAAATAAAATAAGACCACGCCGGGCGGCTTATGAACGAGGTTAGGTTGCCACTGTGTGGCAGGGGTG
>JBAJMU010000001.1:1099906-1116226 GCA_037952995.1 Hyposoter didymator | reverse complement strand
ACACACACACCCACACACACACACACACACACACACACACACATTCCCTCAAACACACTGACACACGAACGCACACATACACGTATTTATATATTTGTGCGCAGCGGCTCGAAAAGCGAGTGGAGGAACGGACCGCACAGCATCAGTGTGTTATCAAGTGACCGCGAGGCAACAACGTTGTAGGTGCGAGGTGCGCGAAACCATGAGCTTCTCTTTGCGCACGATATCACCTCAAATTCGGTGATTTATTATTTCGTTGGTTGGGTCCGTCACGTGAGATCCTCATCGTCCTTTTATCCCGGTTGTTTGATTGTTATTTTCTTGGATCAATCTTTGTTCGTTCGTCGGGCCAATATCGTAACGAGTCACGACGATATTGAGATTTAAGGAGAAAACGTCCTGATGATCATCGCAGCGAATCTCACTTCGCGTGTTTGTTCTGTGTGTGCTCACTTTTTTCGATGTTTGGATAGGATGATATAAATCTACGGAATTAAATGTTTTTTTTGTTGCAATGGAATAAACGGAATGGATAAATAAAAAATGAGTGTTTGTTGATGGGTTTTGTGAATAATGTTGTTCTTGTTGCTCCTGATTCGTCTACTACTCGCTCTGCTAATCGATAAGGGTGCAACGCTGCTTGTGTGCAAAAGAGGCCTACAGGTGACTCGTGGAGACCGCTGCCACGAGTTACTTTTGTTTTTGTCTCTCGTGCTGTGTTTATCTTCATAACCGAGAAGCAATTTTTGTTCCTCAAACGTGAAGCGGATTCGACGATACCTGCGAGCTGCTCAATTCTGCGCTGCGATCTTTTTTGCTGGAACTACGGAAATTGTGAGGTGTGAGACGCGTACTCTATGTGCCATTTTTAGCCACTGCGAAAAATCCCACGAAACTTTGAATTTTCGATTCTCGAGTTTTTTGCAGTTTTTTTTTTTTTTGGTTGACGTTTCTCGGGATGTGGGCGATAAATCATAATTTCTTGATTACTGTCGCGCGTGGAATTTGCTGCGATTTTTCCAATGGGCGGGATTTTAGTTTTTTTTTTTTTTTTTTTTTTTTTTTTCGTTCGTATAGAAATTGAGATTTTCGAAATTTGGAAATTACTCGTCGAACCGATTCATTTGGAATGAAAAAGTTGGAGTTTGCGTCGTTGGAATGGAATTTATTGTTTTGTTTCATTTTTTGGAAAAGCGGAGCCAGAAATTTATGCGCGGGTCTGACAGACCCAGTGTGGTTTCTTACTCACTGGGTCTAGAAGACGCAGTCTCGTCTTTTCCATTATATGGGTCTGAGAGACCCTCTGGGTCTGAGAGACCCAGTGTCAAAGAAAAATTGAAGTGATTCTGAAAATAATAACGAAGACGGTTGACGAATAAAATGTTTTTCGATGGACGATATCCAACGATGCAAACTCCGGTGTCGTATGAAATGAGCTTTTTTTTTTCGATCGTTGTGCCGAGTTTTGGAAAAGGAAGCTGCAGGTTGTCCTGATGCAATGATGAAGCTTCGGCTATGACCTGCTACGAAATTCCATTCGCTTCCTCCTGAAATATTCTTTCGTTCGTATTCCAGCCGCTTGACTTTTTCACACACGTTTACCACGTGTCTTCTTTCAAGACTTTTTATTTCCATTTTTTATTTTTCTACGTTGTAACGCCACACGAGGAGAAAACGCTTTGAAGTTACAGGCAAGGCTGCCAGGGACATACTTTGCTCGTCAGCGTAAAAATTGCATGTACCGAAGTGCAGGAGGTCATCGGAAAATCTAGCCAATGATTACAAGGGGAGATTTATCTTTCTGGGAATTTTAGAATCTTGAATTTTGTTCCTTTCTCTAGTCTGGCTCACTCGACTCCATTTTGTTGAAAAAGATGGAAACTTTGTTCGATACGTTCGACTAAACGTTTTTTTGAATAATCCCAAAAATTATGTCCATGCAGCAAAAAAAATTTGAAAAGTCTCTTCGGAAGCAAATTTTAGTCGTTCCACTCGTAAAATTCGCTGACAATTTTGTTAGAAACCAAATATACCGTCAAAATTTTTGAAATTATGAAAAAATATTTAGTTCACCGTATTCAACAAAATCTCGACGATTTTTAACAAAATTTCATTCCCAGTATCACTAAAAACACAATTTTGTTGATAAAGACTGAAATTTTGTTGGATACGTTCGACTGAACGTTTTTTTTAATAATCCCACAAATTATGTCAATGCAGCAAAAAATATTTTAGAAAGTCTCTTCGGAAGCAAATTTTAGTCGTTCCACTCGTAAATTTCGCTGACAATTTCGTTAGAAACCAAATTTACTGACAAAATAACGAAAATTTTGAAATTATGAAAAAATATTTAGTTTAACGTATTCAACAAAATCTCGACGATTTTTAACAAAATTTCATTTCGAGTGTCGCGATAAACATATTTCCATTTTTATCCCAAACAAACTCAATTGTTATTCTGCCTGGAATCGTGTTTTTTTTTCACACAAAGTTTCATCGAGGCTTCTCTCTTTCGATTCCAATAGTTTCTCAAATTATTTTTCTTCACGTCGTTCGAACGAGAGCAAAGTTTGATTCGATTCTCTTTGGAAGCAATTGGTAGTCGAGGGCAGGGTTCAATCTCACCATGTTTTTTTTTGTAGCATCGAAAAGGTAGAGCTGCGTTAGCTCATATCCAATGAAACCTGCTGAGCCCTGCTGTGATTCCATCAAATCGAAAAATTCAGTTTGAATTATTTTCTTCAGATCTCTGTACGTGGCTCGCTTTTTTAATCATCTCGTTCTATGGAAAGCTCAGTTCTTCCTGAGAAAACTATATTTCGTTGAAAAAGATGGAAATTTTGTTCGATACGTTCGACCAAACGTTTTTTTGGAAAATCCCAAAAATTATGTCGATGCAGCAAAAAAAATGTTGGAAAGTCTCTTCGGAAGCAAATTTTGTCNAATTTAGAAAGTCTCTTCGGAAGCAAATTTTAGTCGTTCCACTCGTAAATTTCGCTGACAATTTCATTAGAATCCAAATAAACTGTCAAAATAACGAAAATTTTGAAATTATCAAATAAATATTTAGTTTTTCGTATTCAACAAAATATCGACGATTTTTAACAAAATTTCATTCCCAGTGCAACAGCAAATGAAAAATACTTTTGAGACATCGAATTTTTTTCCCACTCTCTGCTATTTTGTCGGATCTTCGTATTTTCTAGTTCATTTCGTTTGCCTTTTTGTTTCAAACAACGTTCGATTTTTTCTTTCTTACTCTTTGGCGTCAATTGAGAACGTGCAGCGCGTGGGCAGAACACTCGCAAACGTAGCGACGATTTTCACAGCAAGTGAAATCGCGCTGCTTCGGATTACACGAGAAATTAAAAATTCTCGTACTTTGTTTCTCTTCCTGTCTCTCTCGTTCGCTAGACGTTGATTTACACTCCTGTGATTACACCTGTTGCGAAAGTGCGGCAGTTACAGATTTCTCACAATGCTGTTGCGACGACATTTTGAATTTCGAACGTGTCAAGAAAATGCTTCAAGTTCGTCGCCCAATTTAGCTTCTGCATTCATTGCATTTTTCAAAGAACATGAAAATTCAATTTACGATTGTTTATTCATTTCAAATTTGCTTGGCCGACTGGACAAAGATTCTGGAAAATTAATAAATCATGGAGAATATTTAAACGGGAGCCAAACGAAGGCACACTGAGAATGAAATTTTGTTAAGAATCGTCGATATTTTGTTGAATACGGTAAATTAAATATTTTTTTTATAATTTCAAAATTGTTGTTATTTCGGCAGTATATTTGGTTTCTAACGAAATTGTCAGCGAAATTTACGAGTGGAACGACTAAAATTTGCCTCCGAAGAGACTTTCTAAATTTTTTTTTGCTGCATTGACATAATTTTTGGGATTATTCAAAAAAACGTTAAGTCAAACGTATCGAACGATTAAAATGAACAAGTTTCATATTGACGATTTTTTTACATCGGATTTTGTGAAATTTCAACTCGATTTTTCGCTCCTCGCGGTACACAAATTTATTTCGAATAAGAAACTAAGAGTTAATAAATTTCCAATAAGGATCGAGTTTCGAGTGTATGGAAAGGGCTAAAAAGAGGGACCGAGAAGATAACATCTACTCCGTAACGTCTCCGCGCGATGGAATAGGTGAATGGAAAACGAAACCAATTACATATCCATCGTCGTGGGATCAGGGATAACGAAAGACGTGAATGAAAAATGAGCGTCTCGGCGTGTTTTCTTCGAGACTGCCTCCAGACCGAGCGGAGAGAAAAAAAAAAGCTGTTAAACGAAAAAGGGAGCAAAGGAGCACGACAGTAAAGTGAAAAAAAAAGTGAACAAAGGTCTGGTGGCTTTTTTTCACCAATAATTTCCAACAATCTCGACCCTCAAAACAAAATTTCGCTGAAAAATATGGATATTCTGTTCGATACGTTCGACAAAACGTTTTTTTGAAAAATGCCAAAAATTGTGTCATCGCAGCAAAAAATATTTCAGAAAGTTCCTTCGGAAGCAAATTTTTGTCGTTCCATTCGTAAATTTTGCTGAAAATTTCATTAGAAACGAAATATACTGCCAAAATAACAAAAATTTTGAAATTATTAAAAAAATATTTAGTTTACCGTATTCAAAAAAATATCGACGATTTTTAACAAAATTTTATTCCCAGTCATTTATTTTATTTTATAAATAAATAATTCTATGAATAATAATATTAATAAATAAATTATTTATAAATAAATGTGATTTTTCGATGTGTTGGAAAATTTGAAGGAGGGTGGCTACACACTGAAATTGAAATTTTGTTGGAAAAGATGGAAATTTGTTCGATACGTTCAACTAAAAGTTTTTTTGAATAATCCCAAAAATTGTGTCAATGCAGCAAAAAATATTTCAGAAAGTCTCTTCGGAAGTAAATTTTTGTCGTTCCACTCGTAAATTTTGCTGAAAATTTCATCAGAAACCAAATCTACTGCCAAACTAACAAAAATTTTGAAATTATTAAAAAAATATTTAACGTATTCAACAAAATATCGACGATTTTTAAAAAAATTTCATTTCCAGTGAAGTTGATAGACACAGAAAATGTTCAATACCATCGATTTCAATAAAAGTGTGAAGAATAAAGTTTAGAAAATCGTGGCATTTCAGAAAGGTGGCAATTTAGTAATAGAAAAAAAAACCTTTGCGATCAAAGTTGATACTCTCCCAATAGAAGCTGCGCTCGAGCAAATTCCAAGCTTTCTAGTGTATTACGAAATAGAATGTATGTGGGTGTGTATGTGTTTAGAAATCCGCTTATCGAAGCGACATTTCGTATCGCTGGAACGCAATTTTACGGGAATTGTCAGCAACGCGACCTTCTATTTCGCACAAATTCCAATTCCACTCGACTCCATCGACAGAACTTGGATTTCACCATGAGATCTCGAGACCCAAATATAAATATGTATTTTTATTCAATCTTCCCGGAGAAATAAAAGGATTTTTTGAAACTGAAACAGCATCAGGCACACGTCGAGGAGCAGTTATGTGAGAAAGGAAAAAAAAAATAAAGTTTTTTTCAGTTTTTTCTTAATAAAAGTTTTTTTCTAATAATTGAAATTTCGAAAAAATTTGACGACCGATTTTTTTGAAAAAAATAATAAAGCTTCTTCGATGTTTCATAAAAATGTATGCAAAGTTTTAAGAGGCTTCACCATTTAGAAATCGAAATATTAAATGTTGGAAATTGCAACTTTTCACACACGCTCTCATGAGAAACTAATAAAACGCGTGATTTTGCTAAATAAATTTGTTATATAATAAATGAAATTTCGAAAAAATTGGACGACCGATTTTTTTGAAAAAAAGAATAAAGCTTCTTCGATGTTTCATAAAAATGTATGCATAGTTTTAAGAGGCTTCACCATTTCGAAATCGAAATATTAAATGTTGAAAATTGCAACTTTCAATACGCGCTCTCATGAGAAACTACTGAAAATCGTGATTTTGATAAATAAATTTGTTATATAATAAATTAAATTTCGAAAAAATTTGACGACCGATTTTTTTGAAAAAAATGAATAAAGCTTCTTCGATGTTTCATAAAAATGTATGCATAGTTTTAAGAGGCTTCACCATTTAGAAATCGAAATATTAAATGTTGAAAATTGCAACTTTTCACACACGCTCTCATGAGAAACTACTGAAAATAGTGATTTTTATAAATATTTGAAGGAATTCAAATCAGCAAATCAACGAATCAGCGAATCAGCAAATTTGAAGGAATTCTATCGATAGAGAATTTCGCATACAGTCCTTAAAGAATCTTCAGGACTCACCGGTATTTCTCTTGATCGTAGATGATTCGCGCACGAGTCTTTCTCTCGTATCCACTGCCGCGAGGATTCCTCTGGCACGTTTAGTCCTCCTTTATGGTGAGCCGGGCTCATGCTTCCAAGATCTTTTGGTTAACTGCTTCAAGTACTTGCCGAGCGCGATGTTCGAGGATTATTAGGAAAGGAGACTGATGGAGCAAAAGGGCGTGGGGAATGGCAAGAGAGTTAAAGGGACTGAGGAAGATCCAAGGAGCACAGGAATATCTTGGCGAGTGTCAACGCGAGCTTAATGCACTGCTCTCATCAGGCTCGTACACATTGATAACCCTGACAAAGATTCACGTGTACGCTCTTCAACATTCGCTGCTATATATTCAATGTTTGCAGCGGCACATATGTGCAGCGATGACGGAAGATCGTTCCTCTCCGACCCGCACAACAAACACCTCCGTATGCTTCATTCTCGTGTTTCTGACGAAACTGTCATGTACGCCACCTAATGTACCGCTGTTATAATTAATATTAACGCAGGTTATTCATTACCGCAGTCTTTCACGAAAGCAACATGATCAGGCCATTAATGATCATAGTGACATTGTCGCTTGGATTATTATGAAATATAAATGTGGGTTATTCGAATTATAGTTTGAGGTAGTAGCTTCGGCGGTAGAAAAAACAATTACAGCATTTTTAAGGACGTTGTATGCAAAATTTTCTGTCGATAGAATTCCTTCAAATTTGCACCCATACTAAGAGAATAGTGAGGACTAATAACTCGAGCAATTTTAAGAAGATTCACAGTGTAGAAGTCGAGATATTTATTTATGAAAATCACTATTTTCAGGAGTTTCTCATAACAGCGTGTGGTAAAAGTTGCAATTTTCTATATTGAATATTTTGATTTCTAAATGGTGAAGCCTCTTAAAACTTTGCATACACTTTTATGTAACATCGAAGAAGCTTTATTTAGTTTTTCAAAAAAATCGGTTGTCAAATTTTTTCGAAATTTTGTTTATTATATAACAAATTTATTTATCAAAATCACGATTTTCAGTAGTTTCTCATGAGAGCGTGTGTTAAAAGTTGCAATTTTCAACATTTAATATTTCGATTTCTAAATGGTGAAGCCTCTTAAAACTTTGCATACACTTTTGTGTAACATCGAAGAAGCTTCATTTATTTTTTCAACAAAATCGCTCGTCAAATTTTTTCGAAATTTCATTTATTATGTAACAAATTTATTTATCAAAATCACGATCTTCAGTAGTTTCTCATAAGAGCGTGTGTTAATAGTTGCAATTTTCTACATTGAATATTTTGATTTCTAAATGGTGAAGCCTCTCAAAACTTTGCATACACTTTTATGAAACATCGAAGAAGCTTTATTTAGTTTTTCAAAAAAATCGATCGTAAATTTTTTTCGGAATTTCATTTATTATTTAATAAATTTATTTATAAAAATCGTAAATTTTCGTAAATTCGTCAATTTTTTTCGAAATTTTGTTTATCATAAAAAAAGTACAGATTACCTAGTTATTAAATTAGTAGCTACAATTTCAAGAGGTTCCACAATGTAGAAGTCGAGATATTTATTTATAAAAATCCCAATTTTCCCAAAAATCAAAATTTTCAAAAAGGTTGACTTTATCACGCGACCATGGCGACCTAATTTATAATTCTATCAAAAATCTCGATTTCAATTTCGATAAAAGTTTTGGTTTCAATTGCAAAAAACACTCGGAAAAAAAAGACACGATCATGCTGGGTGTGATTGAAAAAATGCTCGATGATGAAAAGGAGTTTCACATTGAAATTCGCGGTCCATTTTGTTCAGGACGTATGTTCATGGCTCATCAATCTCAATCACGAAAGACAAGCTTCCGTCATGCTCGACCTACTGTAATAGCGTTTGAGCACGTGCTTCATTACGCTTATTATACGCAGGATTTATTGTACAATGTTCTTACGTATTTAAAAAAAAAAAAAAAAAAAAAAAAAAAAAAAAAAAAAAATTCTTGGTACCTCTTCTCGAGAAATTAATGAATCGCCCCATAAAACGCACTTAATTGCAAAATGAAGGAAAATATTGAAATTCGTAAATTACCCGGATCCAACCTAAAAATTTTCTCCATCAATAACGGCCTCGCGATCTTTATCGGAAGCAATATGAAATATTTACGAGGAAAATATCGGTCCATACACTTTATAGAGTTGTATAGATTTTCCCGCTTTCCATCGCTCTCCGAATGGAAAATGTTGAGAGTATTGATTGGGCGCACAGAGCAGCCAATGAGTTTCGATTTTTATTTCATACTTTTTCATTTTCACGTATACCTCGAGATCCACCGCAGAGATGAGGCTGAAACGTGTTTGATATGCTTGCGCGAGTCTACATGGAGCAAAGTTTAAGTTTCAAGCTGCAGATTTTCCTCACACAGTCACTCTTTCTCATTTCCGTTTACCGCCCTGCCCTCCTCCCACGACTACGCCAATCCACTTCTCTATGTGGTAATCGAAGGAGATATGGAATTGCAGGATCAACCGCGATCACCCATACAGATTTTCCTTTCTGCATTCATCCATGAGAAAAATTGATGACCCTGAAGTTCGCGACGTTGGGCCTCAACGAAAAATTCGTTTTTCTAGAAATTATTTGTTCAATTTTAAAAACCAGGATAATTTTTCTACCAATTTCGTCTTTAGTCTTTGGAATTTTGTTGCATCCCAACGATGGAAACTTCAACATCGTAAAAATTAACAAAAATGGAACCTCGGGAGTTTGTTAAAGAGAAAATTTGCAAAAATTTAAAATTCGACGATTTTTCGAGTCTCAGATTTTCGTAAAATTCAAAAAACCATAAAATTTAAACCGTTCACCCAATATTTTCCAAATTCAATACCAACCTTCCTATTACGATACTCTACTCATAAAAAAAAAGAATTAGTAAGAAATTTGCGAAAATTAAAATATTTCGACGATTTTTCGAGACTCAGATTTTCGTAAAATTCAAAAAAACCATAAAATTTAAACCGTTCAACCAATATTTTACAAATTCAATACCAACCTTCCTATTATGATACTCTATTCATAAAAAAAAAATTAGTAAGAAATTTGCAAAAATTAAAACAGTTCGACGATTTTTCGAGACTCAGATTTTCGTAAAATTCAAAAAACCATAAAATTCAAACCGTTCAACCAATATTTTACAAATTCAATACCAACCTTCCTATTAAGATACTCTACTCATAAAAAAAAAAATTAGTAAGAATTTTGCAAAAATTAAAACAGTTCGACGATTTTTCGAGACCCAGATTTTCGTAAAATTCAAAAAACCATAAAATTTAAACCGTTCAACCAATATTTTACAAATTCAATACCAACCTTCCTATTACGATACTCTATTCATAAAAAAAATTAGTAAGAAATTTGCGGAGAGTGGCGACACTTTTTTTCGCCAAAATTAAAAAATTTCAAAATTCGTATTTTTTTTCAACAATTCCAAGAAAATTCTCAAAAAATGACATTGAAAAATGGAAAAAAAAAATTCACTGTCACATAGCAAACGAAAAATCGTCACAAAACAAGGAAATTCGTTCCGGACATAATTCGACTTAGTTCCACGCTCGAAATTTCGGAATCCAATAGGCTGGGTGCATGTGATTCGAGGTTTCTTTTTATATAAAGTTTGCTTCATAGATTGAAAAAGATTCGCGGTCGAGCAAGAGGTCTCAATATTTAAACAAAGACTATTTCATCTCCTCCGGACTTTTCCGATAAATATCGATTTCTCGCACTCATTCCGCCGCAGCCAGACCGTGAAAATGCTATGTATGTATGTTCATCGGTTCCTTCGACTAATTTTGCGTGCGAGCGTGCACAAGTTTGTACGAAAGACATCTCCGCCTAGATAGCGCAAAGGTCAACCCGACAAGTGGCTTTCATACGAAAGGGGTCGATAAATTGACTTAGAAAATGAATATATAATGGTTACAGACTCGCTCACGTACGTACGCATGCGCGCACACACACAAACCTCCAAAGGGTTGAATAATCTTTAAAAGAATTTGAAAAATATTCGTTTAATAATTTTTGCAATAATTTACCCGTTCGGAAATGCCTTTTCCTGCTTTCATAGTTTTCGTGGCATTTGAATGACTCTGAAGTTTGCAACGTTGAGATTTAATGAAAAATATTTTTTTTTTGTTTTTTTTTTTTTTTCAAAATCTTAAGACTTTGATTTTACGAAAATCGCTACTACTTTTTTTTTTACAAACTGGCTCTCCAGCTACAGCTCATTTTTTTCACTTTCGATTTTTCTTTGAATTGTTAATTAGCGATTTTTTTATTTATTTTCATTTTTTAGTTGCTTGTGAAGTTTGCAACGTTGAGATTTAATGAAAAATATTTTTTTTTTATGTTTTTTTTTTTCAAAATCTTAAAACTTTGATTTTAGGAAAATTGCTGTTACTTTTTTTTTTTTACAAACTGGCACTCCAGCTAACGCTCATTATCGTCACTTTCGATTTTTCTTTGAATCGTTAATTAGCGATTTTTGTATTTATTTTCATTTTTTAGTTGCTTGTGAAGTTTGCAACGTTGAGATTTAATGAAAAATATTTTTTTTTTGTTCAAAATCTTAAAACTTTGATTTTACGAAAATCGCTATTACTTTTTTTTTTTACAAACTGGCTCTCCAGCTATAGCTCATTATCTTCACTTTCGATTTTTCTTTGAATCGTTAATTAGCGATTTTTTCATTTATTTTCATTTTTTAGTTGGTTCTGAATTTTGAAAGTGGAAAATGTGATTTTTTCGGTTCGAGTTTCCCTTTTTTTGATTATCTTCGATGTCATTGGAAGCTGCAAATTTTTTTTTTTTCTTGATTCACGTTTGAGTGGTGATTTTTCGAGATTGATGCGATATTGGCCGGTAGAAAATTGACTACTTCTTTGATACAATAAACTTGAATCAATAACACAAGTTGCTGCTCTTGCGATAGCGTCTTGAGAGAAGGCGAGGTGTTTCCAAGTTAATTTACCATTTTGTGAAAGCTCTGTGCTATCCAGCCGCCGTAACTCGATTGGGAAAAAGCAACTCCGGAGGCCACATGCCTGGCTTGACGGAGCTTGGAATTAATTTACTTAAAAGCCAACCAAGTATCGAAGTAAAGGAACGTACTATATATACATAGAAAGCGAATAAAACGACGGAACATCCTGGGCAGAAAATTGAAAACACTCCCGGGATATAAGGGGCTCGAAGGTGAAGAAAGTGCACATCAGCTCGAGGGATCCACAGTCAAACCGTAAAACCGTGGGCGAACAGCTACCCTGAAAACAAAATTTTCTTCGACTAAACGTTTTTTTGAATAATCCCAAAAATTATGTCAATGCAGCAAAAAAAATTTTAGAAAGTCTCTTCGGAAGCAAATTTTGGTCGTTCCATTCGTAAATTTCGCTGACAATTTCATTAGAAACCAAATATACTTCCAAATTAACGAAAATTTTGAAATTACCAAAAAATAATATTTAGTTTTTCGTCTTGAACAAAATATCAACGATTTTCAACAAAATTTTATTCCCAGTTATTTATTTTATTCTATAAATAAATAATTCTATGAATAAAAATATTAATAAATAAATTGTTTATAAATAAATGCGATTTTTCGATGTGTTGGAAAATTTGAAGGAAGGTGGCTACACACTGAAAATGAAATTTTGTTGAAGAAGATGAATATTTTGTTCAATACTTTCGACTAAACGTTTTTTTGAATAATCCCAAAAATTATGTCAATGCAGCAAAAAAAATTTTAGAAAGTCTCTTCGGAAGCAAATTTTTGTCATTCCATTCGTAAATTTCGCTGACAATTTCGTTAGAAACCAAATATACTGCCAAAATAACGAAAATTTTGAAATTACCAAAAAATAATATTTAGTTTTTCGTCTTTAACAAAACATCAACGATTTTTAACAAAATTTCATTTCCAATGAATTAATTAATATTCCACTCGGCTTTTAATTAATACAATAAATCAATTAATTAATTAATTAAATTAATTGTATTAATTTAATCAATACAATTAAATTAATTTTATTATTTTAATTAATACAATCTGATGGAGAATAGCGACTCGCGCATTCAGCATTGATGCGTCACAATGTATCCCTATAATGAAATTCACTGAAAATTTGCTGACAATTTTGATAGGAACCAAATATACTGCCAAAATAACGAAAATTTTGAAATTACCAAAAAATAATATTTAGTTTTTCGTCTTCAACAAAATATCAACGATTTTCAACAAAATTTCATTTCCAATGGATAAATTAATATTCCACTCGGCTTTTAATTAATACAATAAATCAATTAATCAATTAATTAATTAATTAAATTAATTGTATTAATTTAATCAACACAATTAAATTAATTTTATTAATTTAATTAATACAATCTGATGGAGAATAGCGACTCGCGCATTCAGCATTGATGCGTCACAATATATCCCTATAATGAAATTCACTGAAAATAACGAAAATTTTGAAATTGTCAAAAAATATTTAGTTTACCGTGTTCAACAAAATATCGACGATTTTCAACAAAATTTTATTTCCAGTTTGGTAATGATGAATCGAACTATCATCGTTTTATGTTTGACAAAGTTTGGCCGAACTCTATACCGAAGGCATCGAGTCCTTCGTGATGAAAGTTTTGGAAAAGCATTTCCAGCCGTGATTCGATATACTACGAGGAAATTTAGCGAAGCATTACATTAAGTGAGATCGGAATAACTTTGAGCCGCGGGTTAACGAACCGAGACGTACTGTAAATTTGCAAAAATGGTGAATTACCACCAACAGTTGCTTTGGTATGTAAATCGCAATATCAGGAGGTCTGAGGCTCCCTGGCAGTCCCTGGGCAGTAGAGTTTCACTGATTTTTCCTTTTTTCCTTCGCAATTTATGCTCCGCTCCGCGATTCCGTTTCATTGGCGCTTCTCTATTTTCTCGGCAGATTCGTTAATAACGCTGCCACTTTTTTTTCTCGACATTATTTTTCCCTCGACCTTGCACTTTTCCAACTAATTTGGGGCTCGACTGTACACATAGAAAGAAAAATACGTTGAGCAAAGAGGCACGTTGACGACGACCTCACCGCGTTGTAATGCCGCAGCAGCGCATTTGGATTGCGAGGTAAATTTTAATTTGCTTCGTCTGATGCTGCTGCAGTCGAGATTTTTGAACGGTTCTTGCTCCTCACAGTAAATTCAACGTTACGCGGTCAAACTTCCGACTCTGCTGCGCAGCTCTATACTCGTTCTCCGTTGCTACTTTTTTCGCTGTTAATTTCGCAGTCAGACACGCCGACGGTTCTCAAACTTTCGTGCTGAGTACATAGCCCCTCGAAAAAAAAATTGCCTTCATTTTATCACATTAGTCCATAAAGTTCGCGGGCAAAGATTAGTCACTCTGGAACAGTAATCTGGGGTCAAAAACGACCCCGCACGTGACTTTAAATATTTTCTCCCTTCGTTCTCCCGTTTTTTCTCGTTTCATCTAAATCTTTCTAAAAATCATATCTATAGGAAAAATGTCCGTTCAAATTCAAACGTTTAAACTGGAAATAATTTTTTTTTTAAATCGTCGATATTTTTTTGAACGCAGCAAACTAAATATTTTTTGATAATTTCAAAATTTTCGTTATTTTGGCAGAATATTTGGTTTCTAATGGAATTGTCAGCAAAATTTATGATTGGGACGACAAAAATTTGCTTCCGAAGAGACTTTCTACAATATTTCTTGCTGCAATGACACAATTTTTGGGATTTAAAAAAAAAAAAATTTTGTTTTGAGTGTCGAGATTGTTGGAAATTATTGGTGAAAAAATTCAACAAAATCTTTTCAACAAAATTTTGTTTTCAGCTCATAACTCGAGAACGGTTTCAGCTACAGAACTCACGTTTTGCACAGTTTTCAATCTACACAAGCTTTCCATTCTTCGAGAAATTAGTCGGAATTGCTAAAAAAGTACAAAATCTATGGCATTTGAAAATTAAAAAAAAAAATTGTGAAAATTCCGTAAATTTTAAGATTTCTTACTACTTTTTTTTTATGAATTGAGTATCCCAATAGGAAAGTTGGTATCGAATTAGGGAAATATCGTTCGAACGGTTTTGATTTTATGATTTTTCGAGTTTCACGCAAATCCGAGATTTTTCGAAAAATCGTCAAACCGTTTTAATTTTTGCAAATTTTGTAAAATATTGTGCGCAAGTCTGTACTTTCTCTTTAGATTCCAATTTTTTTTTTACTCCAGATTATCTAAACGTTTTGCGGAAGGGAAAGATAAAAAATGATAAATTTCATCTTTGTCATTCGCGCTGTGAATTATTTATCGGAATTAAAATGACAGTCTACATCGCATTGTGGTTCGTAAATGAAATTCTTGTTGAAATATCGTCGGAATCGGTTGAGCGATGTTTGCGTGATCGGAGGCTGAAGACACTTTCGGAGTAAAGATTCATGTTTATGGAAAATTAAGGGGAGAGACTGGAGCTTTGTTACAACGTTTTGTTCGGCATTGGGGTTTCGCGATACTTGTGTTACGTTTTTTATTGTTTCCAAGTTTCTATGGCTCTGCGTTGGAGATATGATGATTATTCCATCGGTAGCTTTGCTGGCGATCGTTCATCATGACACGACATTCATTCTCCATTATTCGCTTATTGACTCGGCAAGTTGCCGTACCAAATGAATATATTCCAAACGAAAAATTCATTATGTGTAACGAATATTGATGAGACATGAACATTTCAAGAGTTTCGACGTGATTCAATCAATACTTTGCCATCAATACGAATTTACTCGATCTCCAGTGTACAGCAGTGCAGCGCAGTACGTATAGAGATTTCCACCGCTGCGTTACAATTAATTATTTGCAAATTGCTGGGTCAGGCTGTTGCTGTATTTTGCTCCAGGGGGATCGCGCACTCGTGCATGGCATTCGTATCGGGTGCGATTATTTTTAAGGATCTCTATCACTGAATACAAAATTTTGTTGAAAAAGATGGATATTTTGTTGGATACGTTCGACTAAACGTTTTTTTGAAATTCCAAAAATTGTGTCGATGCAGCAAGAAATATTCTAGAAAGTCACTTCGGAAGCAACTTTCAGTCGTTCCACTCGTTAATTTCGCTGACAATTTCGTTAGAAACCAAATTTACTGCCAAAATAACGAAAATTTTGAAATTATCAAAAAATATTTAGTTTCGTATTCAACAAAATGTCGACGATTTTTAACAAAATTTTATTCTCAGCACTGACCACAAGATTTTGTCGAAAAAGATGAATATTTTGTTCGATACGTTCGACTAAACGTTTTTTTTAATAATCCCAAGAATTGTGTCAATGCAGCAAGAAATGTTTTAGGAAATCTCTTCGGAAGCAAATTTCAGTCGTTCCAATCGTAAATTTTGCTGACAATTCCATTAGAATCCAAATTTACTGGCAAAATAATGAAAATTTTGAAATTATCAAAAAATATTTAGTTTTTCGGATCCAACAAAATATCGACGATTTTTAACAAAATTTCATTCCCAGTCTCACTAAAAACACAATTTTGTTGAAATAGATCGATATTTTGTTCGATACTAAACGTTTTTTTGAAAAATCATAAAAATTGTGTCATCGCAGCAAGAAATATTCTAGAAAGTCACTTCGGAAGCAAATTTCAGTCGTTCCAATCGTAAATTTTGCTGACAATTCCATTAGAATCCAAATTTACTGGCAAAATAATGAAAATTTTGAAATTATGAAAAAATATTTAGTTCAACGTATTCAACAAAATATCGACGATTTTTAACAAAATTTTATTCCCAGTGTCACTAAAAACACACTTTCGTCGAAAAAGATGGATATTTTGTTCGATACGTTCGACTAAACGTTTTTTTAAAAAATCCCAAAAATTGTGTCATCGCAGCAAGAAA
>JBAJMU010000001.1:1075200-1096547 GCA_037952995.1 Hyposoter didymator | reverse complement strand
AAAATTGTGTCATCGCAGCAAGAAATATTCTAGAAAGTCTCTTCGGAAGCAAATTTCAGTCGTTCCACTCGTAAATTTCGCTGACAATTTCATTAGAAACCAAATTTACTGCGAGAATAACGAAAATTTTGAAATTATTAAAAAATAATGAAAAAAATAATCAAAAAAATATTTTGATTGGAATGACGGGAATTATTTAAGAAAATTTTGTTTTCAGTGTGTTGTCAATTACGATGGAATCAATTTCTCAGGGTAACTAGAATTCTTTCCATTTTCTCGAGCAGTTAGGCTCAAAAAGATTAGCCCTTAATTACTTTTTACACTTTTTCTTCGTTGGCTTATCACCGTTTTTCCCGGAGTGCGTTATCGTCGAGCTGGTGATTCGTCGGGGGTCGACAATGGCAAAGACTTTCGCTCCAGCCATTGAGCATTTTTTTTTTTTATTCGAGCAAAAGTTGCTGGGGGCGACAAGTGGCGTGGGTGATCTCATCACACTTTACCTATTTCTTTTGGTGATTTGGTCGAAAGGTCTCTTCTCTTAACTTGCCATTTTCTTTGATCTGACTGGCATCTCAGAGTCTCTTTTTTCCTGATTTAAAAAATCCTCCAGTTTAACCTTTTAGACTTTTACGTTTCGTGTGTACTTTTTCCGACAACTTGGCACAAAAAGTTAATGACGTGTTTCCTGGATTTCCGCGGTTGTAAAAAAATATTCAGTTAATCTGATAGCGACGTCACTGCAACTTTGGACGAGAGTTTGAAAAGACAAACCTGCAGCTTCGTCACTAAAAACTCGAGCATCCGATTTTTTGGTTGAAAATAAACTTTACCGAATTTCTAGTTTCCTAATTCTTTCATTTCTTTCTGCTAATCACTCGACGTTTCGCGACGAATTCAACCCCCAATTTCCCAGTCATCCTTTTAGGGTTCAGATTTTTTTTTGCAATTATTGCACTGGAAATGAAATTTTGTTGAAAAAGATGGAAATTTTGTTCGAAACGTTCGATAAAACGGTTTTTATAATAATCCCAAAAATAGTGTCATTGCAGCAAGAAATATTCTAGAAAGTCTCTTCGGAAGCAAATTTTAGTCGTTCCAATCGTAAATTTCGCTGACAATTTCGTTAGAAACAAAATTTACTGCCAAAATAACGAAAATTTTGAAATTATCAAAAAATATTTAGTTTAACGTATTCAACAAAATATCGACGAATTTTAACAAAATTTCATTTCCAGTGTGATGATTCTCTTTAATGCACAAAAATTCCTGAAATCGCCTACACTAAAAACAAAATTTTGTTGGAAAAGATCGATATTTTGTTCGATATACGTTCAACCAAACGTTTTTTTGAATAATCCCAAAAATAGTGTCATTGCAGCAAAAAATATTTTAGAAAGTCTCTTCGGAAGCAAATTTTTGTCGTTTCACTCGTAAATTTCGCTGACAATTTCGTTAGAAACAAAATTTACTGCCAAAATAACGAAAATTTGGAAATTATCAAAAAATATTTAGTTTAACGTATTCAACAAAATATCGACGATTTTTAACAAAATTTCATTTCCAGTGTGGAGATAAAAAACTGCGAGGTACATGTGTTTTAATCTCTTGATACAGATAATCGGGCTGCTGATTCTGGAGGTCCTCTCATCACTATAAATCTACTATACAAATATATAAATCGCGACAATCATCTCTGTGATCTATGAATGAACGATAAACCTGAATTGGTTTGAAATATGATTCCCATATCAAAAAGCTCATAGGTATTTCTATGGCTTTGAAAAAGTGTGATAATCGCATAAAAATTGAACAATCGTCCGCCACAAAGTCCACGACTCCGATTTTCCCGATCATCTTATTCGCTTTCGGGTAGTCGCACATTGTTGTCAGCGCGACAAATCGGGCTAACTCGACTCCATCGAGCTTCGCGATTGGAAGGGAAACCTTTCCAACAGCGAGGGAAGGGCGAATAACTTTCCAAGTCTTTCATCACGATATGTTCTTTCGATCGGAAACATTCGAGTTTCACGTTGTATACAAGCTCGAGAAGCCTTAAGACATCATCGCAGTGTGAAATTTTCAAGCAACCATTTTTCTTTTTTTTTTTGCATTATCGGATCGTATACTTATGGGAATTCAGCTTCCAGGATTGTTGTTGCTGACACTCCCTTCGACGTTTTTTTCCGTAATCATTATGATGCACGAAAAATTGGTGCCGGTTTAAAGTCCGAAGGATGATCCGAAATGTTGAATGGAGTATTTTTGAAGTTGATACTTTGGAGAGTAGCTTCGCGCAAACCCACTGGTTCATACCGAGATCCAATATCGCCAGAGAAAGATTAGCCGATACATGATCGGATTGCGAGCATGGACGATCGATCATTTGGAGAAGCATCGCAAAGTCAGACGAATGTTCAATCGAATGGAAACGTGATAGTCGATTTTTTGGGCACTCTTGAATAAACGTATGCGACGAAAAGAAGCAGAATGCCTGAGATACATTCGCTGTGGAGAATCATATCGAATGTTGTTAAGAATATTTAGCATTGGTGAAGGTATCGAGGCAGAAACGAGTTGATTGTGCGTTCAAACAGAAACATCCAGGTTGGAAGAGCTTTGTACGACTAAAGAAGATCCAACTCAAGACGTGGACGTGTCCCTCCAGTTCTCTGAAACGCCCTGCCGTCACGGAGCCCGCTAACTCGTGGAAACTGTGAGCACTGCGTTAGCGAAGAGCGTGAAAAAACAGAATTAAGGATCTACGACGTTCCGTACACTCCAGTGGCTCGAATCGTACACGGTAGAGCACTGAAGTTGCCAAAAGAGATGCCATAGATTTTCAAGGCATGAAATTGTCTCTTGATACTTAGGGAGACGAGAAACGAGTACCCAGACGGAAAGAGTCACCAAAAGGGAGCAACGAGAAAGAAAGGCGAAGGGTAGGAAGATCGAGAAGGAAAAAGTCCTGGATTTGCAGCTGCTCTCGATGAATGTACCTGCAAGTGATGATGCACCGCGCAGTTAACGTAATCAGCCTTCAGAGTCAAAGGATGAAGCAACAATCTCCACAGTAACCGGAGCATTTGATGTTTTGCTCTGAAATATCAATCAAATCGAAGCTGAAAAAGAAAACTCATTTTGGGAGGAGCATCCTATTGCCAAAGACCAAAAAGGTCGTTTAAAGAGACAATCGTACGGAGAAATGTGAAGGGCTCAGCCATTGTGTAGTATAAAGTAAAAAAGTCTTGCATACGTAACCGAGGAAAACTCGGGGTGTCTGTGTGTGTACTGTAGAAAAGTGTAAATAGCGCCTCGGCAATCGTGACGTCCCTGAATGTTTTGACGTTCCGTGAGACTAGGGTGTCGAAGTGGGGGGCGCGTGGTCTTGCTGCCTGCCGTGCGCCGGCGGCGGCGGAGGTGGGGGTGGCGCAGGTGTCTCGGGAGCCACCCCTGATAGCAAACGTTCCACCTCCGGACAGAGGCACCATCATCAGCAACAAATAAACGACTCGTCTGTTGCGAGTGCTGATGAGCGCGCCCCACTCGGTGCTCTTGACGAGGACCTAGACGATCTTGAAGACGAGGACGACGAGCCAGGTAGCAAGAGGGAGGAAGAGTCAGCACGGGAAGGCAGTGCTCAGCACAGGCTCAGCCCCCGGCTTCACGACATCGAGGAAGAGGACGATGAAGAAGGACGTTTCACCAAAGAGCGGTGAGTCGATCCACCTACCAGAATATTTACATAAGGGCATTGAAAGTTGGCCGTACCTTGAGGTCCCAATCATGAGAAACTCTTTCTGAAATACCTGGTAGGGCTAACCTACCTGATTAAAATTTTCACGAAATTCTAGGAGCAGAAAGAAAGTCTGAAGTTTCTTAGAGACGATGCCAATTTTTCATACTAAATGGCATCCTGTGCAAGGACCTTCAAAGGGTACCCAGTGGCTGAAGTTAATATTTAAGGAGCCACTTTCAGGAGGCCCTTGTATATTCAATCTGAAGAAAGAGTTTCTCTTGGCTTATTCGAATGGGACATGTTTACAAAAGTTTCTTGATGTTGCTGTAATTTTAATGATCATCAAGTTTTAATATGACCGACCGAAGCAAATTCTAGGAAGTTGGAGGAAAATATTGACTCAGGGCCCAATTAAGTTGAATGAGGCATCAAAGCAAATAGATGGAACGGAGTAATCTTGTTAAGCTGCTCTCGAAACGTAATATCCATAGGATAGCATCTTCCGACAATTGTCATTCAGCCTTGGACTTGCACATGGCAAAGAAAATGGTCGTTTATTCGATGAACCAATGTAACTTTTCTGAAGAGTACATTTCCAAGCTCTACATATTGATCCCGTGGTTACTCCTCGATTGTCTGCTCTCTGTACGCCAAGGGAAGCTTCCAATCCTAGCAACGGATATTGTCAACCTTTCCGCAATCTTGTATATGTCTCTCAGGGATCTTTCGTTTGCCTACCACATGTACGTACACCAAGTATATAGACCATTAGTCTCTTCGCGCAAGCACTAGTCCGCCTACGATGAAGATCGATAAGTTAGCTGTGTATATGAACAGCGTCCGTGTGCAATTCATTGTGTACATAGCATTCGTATCCATAGTCATAGATGAGTAACTGCCAGCGATGTATTGGCTGTAGACTGTGAGTATAGACCCTCAATGGCAGCAGTGACTGGTAAAAGGCACATACAGGCTAGTTGGGTCTTACTCTTTACACGCAACCCTGGTAGCTCACTTTCTCGTTGCTTCGAGTCATTGTTTCAGATTTAAAAAGTGGCAAACTACAAGCAGCTCGTAAACATGGCTAGGTTCCATCGCATTCAGGTCGGCGAATGGATGAGAATTTATAGTGACGAGATCATCGGGTGTCACCTTCGGTAGTGCTACAGTCCAGCCAGGTTCTCCACTGAATCCATGATGACCAGAGCTGAACGGCTTTAGGTCCTGTCTCGGTTGAACCCATGATCTTGACCCTCGCTGCCATTGCAGGCCGGACAGAAATCCAATCAACTGCAAGGTCCTAGAACAGAGTGGGTGAAGAATGGAATGGTAGAGATGGAAGGAATTGGATGGATGTTATATGGTTGGCTCCTCTTCCTTGGCTGGAGAATTACATTGGTCTTTTCACGTCTCCGTCCTGTGATGGTCGGTTGGAAAGGAAACAGAAAAATGAATATAAAATTGCTTTCCTTCCTCTTGGGGTGATGTGCAGTCTCTGAAATGTCAATGTTTCAATCTTTTCTATAGTGCAGAGTCAACTTTTTAGGGTCTGGTAAGGGTAGGGTACTGTTCCCGACTGGTGATGACTATCCGTGGGATTCTGTACAGACATTTGAATCATACCTTCTGAAATCAGGGTTTTATTGACAGTAAATATTACCTTCAGGATTAGTACACACCTAGAACTTGACTACACGGCATCCAATCACTCCACCTATTAAATTACTAGACTTCAATAGAGGACACCTTTCGCATGTGGGGGCGTTGGGTCGAGGAGTGTTGCAACTTCTGGCTGATACATGAATCAGAAAATTTCAATGAATGCCCTATCAAACGACATACTGGACCATCAATCAGTTTGATTGGATCGAAGAACATAAATTCTGGACGAAAGATGATTGAAAATTGGTCAATCTTCCATATCCATATTTATTGAAATGAGGACTCTGAACATCGGCGATTGCTTCGATATTCGCTTTTTTGACAAAGTGCCATTAATTATAGTGCCTAAGCCCAGCAAACCATTTCGTAGCCTCTGGCTGCAATGGAATTCTGATCTCCTCCTTCCTCTCGCTCTCTCTCTCTCTCCTCGTGTACGCTGAGGAAATGGCTTAGCCCCGATAACATATTAACTAATTTAGCCTTGATTGCAAAGCCTACAACATCCATCTGTATAAATAGGTCGCTTCCCGGTTCGAACAGGCGATTACGATGAGACTAAGAGCACCTCGATAGAACCTTCACTATCCGATCGTAACATTTTGCCGATCAGTGTTCGTTAACATACACGAATGAATCTATAGTTACAACGGAGTGAGACAGCCACTGAAGTTGATGCCTCGTTCGTGACAAGTCTATCCCTATTTAGTTAAGTGTCTACACGCATCAGCGTTCTAGCTGGTTGCATCGTGAGAGCGATTCTCGCTCGGCTTACGCGTACCGCTCGTGCAATCGTTTAATTTTTCAATCGTAGTTTCAATACAAACGGTACAGGGTCAGCATCGTCATCACACAAGGCCATACCGAACGATGAGAACGTTATAACACAATTTTCATCTGAATGGATCCTTAATTGTAGTTTCAAGTGTGTCTGGCGCTTGAACAACTAATAAACAAGTTTGATTGGTAATTTCTCGAGTTTGTGCAAGTTTTTGCTTTTCGTCGTCGCCCTCACTTTGGCCTGTAATTATCGTTGGTTCTTCTCCATGAATGTCCATCAGATTTTCTCAAAAAAAAAGAAACATTTAGACAAATTTTTTCTCAATCACATTTCTTTGCGGGTTCGGACGAAGATTTACGAAAAACCATGACCATGGAATCATAGGAAGGACTATAGGTACTGCGCCCAACATGGATAGGAACCTGGGTCCGTGAATCTTGGGGTTAACCTGTCTACGATGCAATACCGAACCCTGACAGTAAGACCGCAATATTGCTCTTTGTGGATATTCTATACATCATCCACATCCCCTATATCCGTTGTGACCCGGTGTCATATTATCTGCTGTGTAGTAGAAGTATTGCAGGAAAGCTATTGGCTACGAGCTGTCAAATTAGCAATATTTATGGCGTCCAACCGATTCATCCAATTAAACGAGAATGTTGTTCTTTACAATGCACTGAGGCAACGATTTATTTATATGTACACTGGAAATAAAATTTTGTTAAAAATCGTCAATATTTTGTTGAAAACGGTGAACTAAATATTTTTTGTTAATTTCAAAATTTTCGTTATTTTGACAGTATTTTTGGTTTCTAATGGAATTGTCGGCGAAATTGACGATTGAAACGACTAAAATTTGCTTCCAAAGAGACTTTCTAGAATATTTTTTGCTGCGATGACACAATTTTTGGGATTATTCGAAAAAACATTTAGTTGGACGTATCGAACAAAATATCCATCTTTTTCAACAAAATTTAGTTTTCAGTGTGTAGTCACCCTCCTTCAAATTTTCCAACACATCGAAAAATCATATTTATTTATAAATAATTTATTTATTAATATTATTATTCATAGAATTATTTATTTATAAAATAAAATAAATGACTGGGAATAAAATTTTGTTAAAAATCGTCAATATTTTGTTGAATACGTTCAACTAAATATTTTTGGACAATTTCAAAATTTTCGTTATTTTGACAGTATTTTTGGTTTCTAATGGAATTGTCAGCGAAATTGACGATTGGAACGACTAAAATTTGCTTCCAAAGAGACTTTCTAGAATATTTTTTGCTGCGATGACACAATATTTGGGATTATTCGAAAAAACATTTAGTTGAACGTATCGAACAGAATATCCATCTTTTCCAACAAAATTTTGTTTTCAGTGTACCAGAATTTGTCAACTGCTAACAATGGTAACGTTGGATACGGCGGAATAAATATTTAGTAACAGTTAATGATAACAGGTAGTGGTAAAAAATACTATTTTGACTATAAACGAATTTAGTAACAGTTAATTAATTTTTGTAACAATTAATGAATTTTTGTAACAGTTAATAAATTTTGAATAAAAGTACCAACAAAATATATTTCTTCGCTATAAATAAACTGTTTTCTCAGAGTGGGAAAAATTGTATAAATTTCCTAGGAGCTCAGTTACACTGAAAATAAAATTTTGTTGAAAAAAATGGATATTTTGTTGGATACGTTCGACTAAACGTTTTTCTGAAATCCCAAAAATTGTGTCAATGCAGCAAAAAATATTTCAGAAAGTCTCTTTTGAATCGAATTTTCGTAAATTTCGCTGACAATTCCGTTAGAAACCAAATATACTGCCAAAATAACGAAAATTTTGAAATTATTAAAAAATATTTAGTTCACCGTAAAATATCGACGATTTTTAACGAAATTCCATTCCCAGTGTACACTCTTCCACTCTAGTGTGCTCATATCGTATTCGCAACATATCCCAAGAGGTAGTGTCACGAAGTTTCGTCACTATTTCACGCTCATGGATCGAGTCTGAAATCCTCTCGTCGAAATTTCGCCAGGTAGATTTACAACTTGTGTTCGGACTTGTTACGAAGTTTAGAGTTCGGTGAGGCACACATAGCATCAACAAGAAACTTGTAATGCGAGCGCCTGGAACGGATTAACCGGTGTGCAAGAGTACAGTGACGTATGTTTTTTTCACTCTGACAATTGCAGAATCCAATTGCTCCACACTGAAAACGAAATTTTGTTGAAAAAGATGAATATTTTGTTCGAAACGTTCGACTAAACGTTTTTTTGAATAATCCCAAAAATTATGTCAATGCAGCAAAAAAAATTTTAGAAAGTCTCTTCGGAAGCAAATTCTTGTCGTTCTACTCGTAAATTTCGCTGACAATTTCGTTAGAAACCAAATATACTGCCAAAATAACGAAAAATTTGAAATTGTCAAAAAATATTTAGTTTATCGTATTCAACAAAATATCGACGATTTTTAACAAAATTTTATTCCCAGTTATTTATTTTATTTTATAAATAAATAATTCTATGAATAAAAATATTAATAAATAAATTATTTATAAATAAATGCGATTTTTCGATGTGTTGGAAAATTTGAAGGAAGGTGGCTACACACTGAAAATGAAATTTTGTTGAAAAAGATGGATATTTTGTTCGATACGTTCGACTAAACGTTTTTTTGAATAATCCCAAAAATATTGTCAATGCAGCAAGAAATATTTTGGAAAATCTCTTCGGAATCAAATTTTTGTCGTTCCGATCGTAAATTTCGCTGACAATTCCGTTAGAAACAAAATTTACTGGCAAAATAACAAAAAATTTGAAATTATCAAAAAATATTTAGTTTATCGTATTCAACAAAATATCGACGATTTTTAACAAAATTTCATTTCCAGTGCAAAAAGAGGAAAATAACGAGAGACTGATTCAGTTTCAATCGGAAATGAAATCGAATCTGAAAATATCATAAACACCAATGAATTTGAATTTCTAATGCATCAGAACATGCATTCGGATCCGAGAAGCAAAAGTTCGGAGCTCGCGTATCTGGCATATAACTTAATCGTTGGAGGGAAAAGCAATTTCGGTATGGGGAGTCTCACATGTGCACGTACACCAAGTATTTCGCTGAACCGGTTAATTCATACGTCGATATACAAGGTCGGAAAGATGGAGGATGGGGAATTCGGTATTTGGGTCAACGCGAGATGAAAAGCTTCGGGCTATATTGTTGGTTGAATTAGCATAAATATAATAATCCAATGGCAAAATCTGACGTTTTAGGTTTGCAAGGATTACATGCATAAATATAGTACGAAAGGTGTTTACGTCAGATCCATATATGCAGGTAGCAAACAGAAGCTTATCATTGATGAGTTTCACTCATTCGTATAGTGTTATTGGGTTCGTCCAGTTTGCTGACTTGGTTTGACCCGATCCACCGCGTCCTTAGATATAATCAACCTGTTGACGTTTCCTTGCTCGTGGGCAGAATGAGGGGATCTGATGAATATGGAACTTGGCCTGGAAATAGAATTTCTTGTCTCTCACGATCCTCTTCGTTCGTGTGTGTGTGTGACTAGCTCACTTTTTTCTTCCTTCACGATGTTGAGGTTTTAAGAAAATAGTGGAAAACTGTGCCAACCTGTTGATAGAAATGACTCTCAAGTTTGCAACGTTGAGATTTGATGAAAAATATTTTGGTTTTTATTATTTATTGAATTTTGAAAATTATCACAATTTTTCGTGTCGATTGAGTTTTTAGATCGCACGAGAGAGTCGTTTTAGTGTCCTGACCAAATATTGAATAATAATTATAAGCTCTATCAAAAAAGAACGGAATTTCGTTGCATTTGAACGATGCAAACTTCAGCATCATTCATGGAATTATCTGAAATATAATAGAATCGTGATGAATGGTTGAGATTCAATGAAAAATATATTGTTTTATTATTATTTATTGAATTTTTAAAATTATCACAATTTTTCGTGTCGATTGAGTTTTCAGGTCGTTAGAGAGGATCGTTTTATTGTCCTGATCAAATATTGAATAATAATTATGTGCTCTATCAAAAAAGAACGAAATTTCGTTGCATTTTAACGATGCAAACTTCACCATCATTCATGGAATTATATGAAATATAATAGAATCGTGATGAATCGTTGAGATTTGATGAAAAATATTTTGTTTTTTTTATTATTTATTGAATTTTGAAAATTATCACAATTTTTCGTGTCGATTGAGTTTTTAGGTCACACGAGAGAGTCGTTTTATTGTACTGACCAAATATTGAATAATAATTATGAGCTCTATCAAAAAAGAACGGAATTTCGTTGCATTTGAACGAAGCAAACTTCAGCATCATTCATGGAATTATCTGAAATGAAATAGAATCGTGATGAATGGTTGAGATTCAATAAAAAATATTTTGGTTTTTATTATTTATTGAATTTTTTAAATTATCACAATTTTTTTTTGCTCTACCAAAAATAAAAACGAAATTTCGTTGCATTTCAACGAAACGAAATAGAATCGTGATGAATCGTTGAGATTTGATGAAGAATAATTTGTTTTTTTTTTTATTTATTGAATTTTGAAAGTTATCACAATTTTTCGTGTCGATTGCGTTTTTAGGTCACACGAGAGAGTCGTTTTATTGTACTGACCAAATATTGAATAATAATTATGTGCTCTATCAAAAAAGAACGAAATTTCGTTGCATTTCAACGATGCAAACTTCAGCATCATTGATGGAATTATCTGAAATAAAATAGAATCGTTGAGATTCAATAAAAAATATTTTGGTATTTATTATTTATTGAATTTTTTAAATTATCACAATTTTTTTTTTGCTCTACCAAAAAAAAACGGAATTTCGTTGCATTTCAAAGAAACGAAATAGAATCGTGATGGCATTTTCTTTCTTTTCCATTTCCGATCCCATCGGATGGTGAATTTTTCGGAGTTGCAATTCCGTCGATAAAAATATAGATTCCAATGACGTTTCGTTTTCCAAGAGTTCCACATTGACATTCGAACGTCAATACGATGGCGGATCTTTGTATTTATAAATATCCTAATTGCACCTAAATGTAGTGGACGTCGAAGCAGGATCGTCCAAAGAGCAAGCGCGAATCGATTATGTCACTCAGGACACAAGAAACCGGCCGGGAAAGAATTAAGAATCGATAGAGTCCCTGAGCTTTCAGGCGATAACTCGGAGTAATGGAAATTCCTGAGCTGTCGCGAACTCGAGATATAGAAGCAGAAATGCTCGTACATGCGAGAGAGAAAATAGGGACTCGGAGCATAAAGGAAGGAGGTGCTGTATATTGGGCACACACGTACGAACCACNGAGCTCAGTTACACTGAAAACAAAATTTTGTTGAAAAAGATGAATATTTTGTTGGATACGTTCGACTAAACGTTTTTCCGAAATTCCAAAAAATTGGTCAATGCAGCAAAAAATATTTCAGAAAGTCTCTTTGGAATCGAATTTTCGTAAATTTCGCTGACAATTCCGTTAGAAACCAAATATACTGCCAAAATAACGAAAATTTTGAAATTATTAAAAAATATTTAGTTCACCGTATTCAACAAAATATCGACGATTTTTAACGAAATTCCATTCCCAGTGTACACTCTTCCGCTTTAGTGTGCTCATATCGTATTCGCAACATATCCCAAGAGGTAGTGTCACCAAGTTTCGTCACTATTTCACGCTCATGGATCGAGTCTGAAATCCTCTCGTCGAAATTTCGCCAGGTAGATTTACAACTTGTGTTCGGACTTGTTACGAAGTTTAGAGTTCGGTGAGGCACACATAGCATCAACAAGAAACTTGTAATGCGAGCGCCTGGAACGGATTAACCGGTGTGCAAGAGTACAGTGACGTATGTTTTTTTCACTCTGACAATTGCAGAATCCAATTGCTCCACACTGAAAACGAAATTTTGTTGAAAAAGATGAATATTTTGTTCGAAACGTTCGACTAAACGTTTTTTTGAATAATCCCAAAAATTATGTCAATGCAGCAAAAAAAATTTTAGAAAGTCTCTTCGGAAGCAAATTCTTGTCGTTCTACTCGTAAATTTCGCTGACAATTTCGTTAGAAACCAAATATACTGCCAAAATAACGAAAAATTTGAAATTGTCAAAAAATATTTAGTTTATCGTATTCAACAAAATATCGACGATTTTTAACAAAATTTTATTCCCAGTTATTTATTTTATTTTATAAATAAATAATTCTATGAATAAAAATATTAATAAATAAATTATTTATAAATAAATGCGATTTTTCGATGTGTTGGAAAATTTGAAGGAAGGTGGCTACACACTGAAAATGAAATTTTGTTGGAAAAGATGGAAATTTTGTTCGATACGTTCGACTAAACGTTTTTTTGAATAATCCCAAAAATTATATCAATGCAGCAAAAAAAATTTTAGAAAGTCTCTTCGGAAGCAAATTTTAGTCGTTCTACTCGTAAATTTCGCTCACAATTCTGTTAGAAACAAAATTTACTGCCAAAATAACAAAAAATTTTAAATTATCAAAAAATATTTAGTTTATCGTGTTCAACAAAATATCGACGATTTTTAACAAAATTTCATTTCCAGTGTGCCAAAAGTATTTTCTACGANTTAACAAAATTTCATTTCCAGTGCAAAAAGAGGAAAATAACGAGAGACTGATTCAGTTTCAATCGGAAATGAAATCGAATCTGAAAATATCATAAACACCAATGAATTTGAATTTCTAATGCATCAGACCATGCATTCGGATCCGCAAAGCAAAAGTTCGGAGCTCGCGTATCTGCGGCATATAACTTAATCGTTGGAGGGAAAAGCAATTTCGGTATGGGGAGTCTCACATGTGCACGTACACCAAGTATTTCGCTGAACCGGTTAATTCATACGTCGATATACAAGGTCGGAAAGATGGAGGATGGGGAATTCGGTATTTGGGTCAACGCGAGATGAAAAGCTTCGGGCTATATTGTTGGTTGAATTAGCATAAATATAATAATCCAATGGCAAAATCTGACGTTTTAGGTTTGCAAGGATTACATGCATAAATATAGTACGAAAGGTGTTTACGTCAGATCCATATATGCAGGTAGCAAACAGAAGCTTATCATTGATGAGTTTCACTCATTCGTATAGTGTTATTGGGTTCGTCCAGTTTGCTGACTTGGTTTGACCCGATCCACCGCGTCCTTAGATATAATCAACCTGTTGACGTTTCCTTGCTCGTGGGCAGAATGAGGGGATCTGATGAATATGGAACTTGGCCTGGAAATAGAATTTCTTGTCTCTCACGATCCTCTTCGTTCGTGTGTGTGTGTGACTAGCTCACTTTTTTCTTCCTTCACGATGTTGAGGTTTTAAGAAAATAGTGGAAAACTGTGCCAACCTGTTGATAGAAATGACTCTCAAGTTTGCAACGTTGAGATTTGATGAAAAATATTTTGGTTTTTATTATTTATTGAATTTTTTAAATTATCACAATTTTTTTTTGCACTACCAAAAAAAAAAGGAATATTGCATTTTAACGAAACGAAATAGAATCGTGGTGGCATTCTTTCTTTTCCATTTCCGATCCCATCGGATGGTGAATTTTTAGGAGTTGCAATTCCGTTGGTAAAAATATAGATTCCAATGACGTTTCGTTTTCCAAGAGTTCCACATTGACATTCGAACGTCAATACGATGGCGGATCTTTGTATTTATAAATATCCTAATTGCACCTAAATGTAGTGGACGTCGAAGCAGGATCGTCCAAAGAGCAAGCGCGAATCGATTATGTCACTCAGGACACAAGAAACCGGCCGGGAAAGAATTAAGAATCGATAGAGTCCCTGAGCTTTCAGGCGATAACTCGGAGTAATGGAAATTCCTGAGCTGTCGCGAACTCGAGATATAGAAGCAGAAATGCTCGTACATGCGAGAGAGAAAATAGGGACTCGGAGCATAAAGGAAGGAGGTGCTGTATATTGGGCACACACGTACGAACCACGAGCGTGCTAAATAAATGGTGCTGAATTCTCGACTCAGCACAAAACCAGAACAAACGTTTTTGTATTGTCTCGAAATAAAAAGTGAGCCATTGTTCAAGCCCCATAAATATGGCTTAAAACGTTCGAGCCCTGCTGGTTTAATTCTTCAATAAACAAAGCGTTTTTATCGTGATTATTAAATTTCGTTCAATCCCAAGATTTTTTTCGCATTAAATTTGTCAAACAACCCCTCGAGGTACTTGGGGGAGGGTGTGACGGAAGTCTGTAAAGGGTGGGCAGCTAGGGAGGTGTAGGAATTCTTGCGTGATCACGTATTGGCTTCGCGTTCTATTCCAAATCGTTACAAACAGAATTAGTCGGGTGTGAAAATCCTTTCTGGTTCAGGGGAACTGCATTTGATTTATTTGAAACGTGTTCCACGTTTTCTTCTGGTCGTACATATTTCTTAAACCATTCAGAGACTCTTACAATGCTGATTATAAAATATCGAATAATTGCTGCCAATACAGTGAAAACAAAATCTTGCTGGAATAGATCGATATTTTGTTCGATACGTTCGACTAAATGATTTTTTGAATAATCCCAAAAATTGTGTCGTTGCAGCAAGAAATATTTTAGAAAGTCTCTTCGGAAGCAAATTTTTGTCGTTTCACTCGTAAATTTCACTGACAATTCCGTTAGAAACCAAATATATTGCCAAAATAACGAAATTTTTGAAATTATGAAAAAATATTTAGTTTTTCGTGTTCAACAAAATATCGACGATTTTTAACAAACTTTTGTTGAAAAAGATGAATATTTTGTTGGATACGTTTGACTAAACGTTTTTTGAATAATTCGAAAAATTGTGTCAATGCAGCAAAAAATATTTTAGAAAATCTCTTTGGAATCAAATTTTTGTCGTTTCATTCGTAAATTTCGCTGACAATTTCGTTCGAAACCAAAAATACTGCCAAAATAACAAAAATTTTGAAATTATCAAAAAATATTTAGTTTATCGAATTCAACAAAATATCGACGATTTTTAACAAAATTTCGTTGAAAAAGATGAATATTTTGTTGGATACGTTTGACTAAACGTTTTTTTTGAATAATTCCAAAAATTGTGTCAATGTAGCAAAAAATATTTTAGAAAATCTCTTTGGAATCAAATTTTTGTCGTTTCATTCGTAATTTTCGCTGACAATTCCGTTAGAAACCAAATATACTGCCAAAATAACGAAAATTTTGAAATTATGAAAAAAGTTTATCAAATTCAAGAAAATATCGACGATTTTTAACAAAATTTCGTTGAAAAAGATGAATATTTTGTTGGATACGTTCGATTAAACGTTTTTTTTCGAAATTCCAAAAATTGTGTCAATGCAGCAAAAAATATTTTAGAAAATCCCTTTGGAATCAAATTTTTGTCGTTCTATTCGTAAATTTCGCTGACAGTTCCGTTCGAAACCAAAAATACTGCGCAATAACAAAAATTTTGAAATCATCAAAAAATATTTAGTTTACCAACAAAATATCGACGATTTTCAACAAAATTTCATTTCCAGTGTAGCGCTCCCCTAAATTCAGTACTTCCATGCTTTTGCTTTTATCTCCTGAATAAAAATACGTAGCGGTAATTGAGAGCCAGTATTCAGGCGTAAAGTGGACTACAAAAACTCCGCGATTAATGTCCCGATACCATTTTCAATATCCATTTTCCACCCTCGCTACATGTGAGCTCAAGGTGAGATGGATTCTTATGGAATGATTTTCGTGTTTTTTTATTCTCCCGGGTTGATGCTACGGAATGAAATGTCGAATACGAACTGGCGTGGGTATTCTTTGGTGGGTGATGGAAAAATATCGTAAATATGAGTTATTGGTGAGTTGGCAAGAAATATCAGGAAACCGGAGCGATTCATTGTATAGCCACACGATGTTGTATCAGGGCGCAAACCGATTGATGTTTAGCCCCTGTAAACCGCTTTCGTCCATGGAAACAGCCCTATTAGCCATCCGACGATATACAAGACTTACGAGCGTGACTATCGAGCTCGACAATTGTCGTTCGTGTCCAAGTACATTGACCTGCGGTCGGGGGGTAAACTAAAAACGAGAATCGTCGTCGACATGATGGTGTGGGTTAGTCGGAGGGAGGGAGGGAGGGAGGGAGGGAGCTGCTGCTGGCAGTGAGCCAACAAACTTCTTCACCCTTTCGCGCTCATTATCGGCTTTCTCGTTTCTCTGTCTCTGGCAATTCCGTTAATCTCGTGTTTTATTTTCACCAGAAAATATATCCAATTGATCGATGCTTGTTTCCGGTATTTAGAAAAGTTTGCACCATTTTATTTTTGCTTCGACGTCAAGTCCTGACCTTGCTATTCCGGTGTATACAATTATCCTAGAATTTGCTTCGATCATTTACGTATCTTCTAAGCCACGATGTTACGACACTGAGAACGAAATTTTATTAAAAATCGTCGATATTTTGTTAAAAAAAATTAAAGTTAGAAATTTTATTTAAAAAATTGAAAATTATTTTGAATTTCTCAAAAATGAGAAATGAATAATTATCTCCAGTGGAAATGAAATTTTGTTAAAAATCGTCGATATTTTGTTGTCGAAAAAAAAATTCAAATTAGAAATTTTATTCTAAAAATTAAAAATTATTTCTCATTTCTCAAAAATGAAAAATGAATAATTATCGCCACTGGAAATGAAATTTTGTTAAAAATCGTCGATATTTTGTTTAAGAAAATTGAAATGAGAAATTTTATTTAAAAAATTAAAAATTTTATATAAAAAATTAAAAATTTTGTTTAAAAAATTAAAAATTTTATTTAAAAAATTAAAAATTATTTTTCATTTCTCAAAAATGAGAAATGGATAATTATCTCCACTGGAAATGAAATTTTGTTACAAATCGTAGATATTTTGTTAAAAAAAATTCAAATCAGAAATTTTATTTAAAAAATTATCTTGACTGGAAATGAATTTTTGTAAAAAATCGTCGATATTTTGTTGAGAACGGTAAACTAAATATTTTTAAAATATTTTCAAAATTTTTGTTATTTTCGCAGTATATTTAGTTTCTAACGAAATTGTCAGCGAAATTTACGAGTGGAACGACAAGAATTTGCTTCCGAAGAGACTTTCTAAAATTTTTTTTGCTGCATTGACATAATTTTTGGGATTATTCAAAAAAACGTTTAGTCGAACGTATCCAACAAAATATCCATCTTTTTTAACAAAATTTTGTTTTCAGTGCAGGAAATAAAGTTTTTGTAGTTTTGTGGCTCAGGTAGAAATGTGATCTCCTAAAAAGTAGAGAATTTGAAATAACGGGGGAAAAGCATGGAAAAGTGCGTTGGCATGTCCAAGAAACAAAACGTTTATTTTTCGTTGAATGTTCAGGACTTACCAGAAGAAATCACCGACGCCAAGCGGCGGTGGAGGCAGCAGAACGGGGTGGCGCTCACGAAGAAGCGTCACGACAGGCAGTGCTACTGGGCACCAACATCACGTGATTGCAAGCGCGGTCGCCACGGCACAAGCAAGGATGCAGGCTGAGCAGGGAAGCATCGGGGAGTTGCGGGGATACCACAATCTCCGTTCTCGTCGCCACACTCTAGCAAACGTTCGGTGAGTCCTAGTGGCATGTGTGTTACTAAATTTTCGACAATTCTAATATCTGTAAGATTCTGAAACGTAAAAATGACCAGACAAATGTTTTTCATATTTTTGTGAAAAGAGTTTTCTCGATTTTTCGATCGTGTTGTCGTTGATGAAAATTCCATAGACACAACGACGTGGAACAGAATTTTTTGTTCATGAATGTTGAGATTTAAACGAAATATTGAAAAAACATCGATGTATTGCAGGAAAAATAATGCTGGCGAAATTTTACGACGTGTAAAGAGAAAATTCACGATTTATTGATTAATCACTCACAGGACATTGAAGTTTGCGGAGTGCAACGAAAAATATTTAATCGATTGACTCTTTTTCTTTTTTTTCGGAAGTAAATCAATTTTTTATTGATATTTAGTTCATAGGGTCTCACAGACCCAGTGTGGTTGAAGTATACTATCAAAGGGGATATTCGTGACGATCCTGAAGTTTGCAACGTTGAGATTCAACGAAAAATATTTAGTATATTTATTATTTATTGAATTTTGAAAATCATGGAAATTTTTCGTGTAGAGTTTTTAGGTCGCAAGAGGGAATCGTTTTATTGTCCAGACCAAATATTGGATAATAATTATTCGCTCTACTGAAAAAATAACAGAATTTCGTTACATTCCAACGATCCAAACTTCATCATCATAAATTCGCATCGTTAGAATGCAAAGAAATCGATGATTCTGAAGTTTGCAACGTTGAGAATCAACGAAAAATATTTTGGGATTTATTATTTATTAAATTTTGGAAATCATGGCAATTTTTGGTGTCGATTGAGTTTCTAGGTCGCAAGGGAGAATCGTTTTATTGTCCAGACCAAATATTGGATAATAATTATTCGCTCTACTGAAAAAAGAACAGAATTTCGTTACATTCCAACGATCCAAACTTCAATATTAAAAATTTGCATCGTTATAGAATGCAAAGAAATCGATGATTCTGAAGTTCGCAACGTTCAGATTCAACGAAAAATATTTTGCATATTTATTATTTATTGAATTTTGAAAATCATGGAAATTTTTAGTGTCGAGTTTTTAGGTCGCAAGAGAGAATCGTTTTATTGTCCAGACCAAATATTGGATGCCAATTATTCGCTCTACTGAAAAAATGACAGAATTTCGTTACAGTCCAACGATCCAAACTTCATCATCATAAATTTGTATCGTTAGAATGCAAAGAAATCGATGATTCTGAAGTTTGCAACGTTGAGAATCAACGAAAAATATTTTGGGATTTATTATTTATTGAATTTTGAAAATCATGGAAATTTTTCGTATCGATTTTTTAGGTCGCAGGAGAGAATCGTTTCATTGTCCAGACCAAATATTGGATAACAATTATTCGCTCTACTGAAAAAATGACAGAATTTCGTTACATTCCAACGATCCAAACTTCATCATCATAAATTCGCATCGTTAGAATGCAAAGTAATCGATGATTCTGAAGTTTGCAACGTTGAGATTCGACGAAAAATATTTTGTATATTTATTATTTATTGAATTTTGAAAATCATGGAAATTTTTCGAGTCGATTGAGTTTCTAGGTCGCAAGGGAGAATCGTTTTATTGTCCAGACCAAATACTGGATAACAATTATTCGCTCTACTAAAAAAATAACAGAATTTCGTTAAATTCCAACGATGCAAACACCATTATTCGTGGAGGTTGAAATGATACTCTGACATTACACTTGACAGTGGTTCGTCGTTTTATTTACAAGGCTATCCATGTCAATTGGGTTCCTGAGAATTATATTTCCGACCGAGTGATTTGTGAGTCATGGACTCATTGGAAGAGCTGCAACGACATTCGTTTCTCTCGATTTCCGGTCCAAAAATGGCGCCGTCATTTGTGTACGGAACTTCTACACTGTCATTGCCATTGCATTGACATGGAGACGGACCAAGAGGACTCGAAAGTCTGGGTGGAGAGCGTTTTACAGAGTTTCCTGTTTCAGCTGCAATTTCGTTGCATGATTTGTCGTCGCAGTTCTCAGTTACGAAATAACCGGAATGTTTGGAGGTTGATTTGATCGAGGGTCTCTGTGATTCGGGTTTTGATGAGACGGAGTCATCATCGAGATTTCTTTTGTTTTTCATCGTTTTCTTTTGCTTGCCTCTAGGAATGTATGCTGTCACGCTCTGATCCTTTTTTTCTGGTTTATCTTTTTTCCTTTTACTCCCTTTTGACGAATCTTTCGTTTGTTTGTTTTTGTTGTCGACGGGACAAGGGCAGCAAAAATTGTTATCATCGTAAGTGCACCCATGGTCAAATTCTGATTTCATGTCCTCGCTCGTTTCTCCTGCTCGAGGTCCTTCCAGGACCTTGCAATCGCAACAGAGATTTTTTGTTTTTTCCATTCGTGAGGTCAATGATGACAATTTGTTCAGAGTGTGCATCAAGCTCTTCGGCGGTTTGGTAGCCGCTCGAATGTCAGGCTCAGGCGTTAATGGCTTTCCACAGTCAGAGCAACAAGCATCACTGCTTTTTGGTATCGAAGCCTTGCTCATGTACTGTGTCACTGCGATTTCATGTTCGTTCGAAACTCCACTTGGCTGTGGCCTCAGCAAGCCAGAAATTCCAGCAACGGTATGGCGGACAGGTGGGGCTAACGTTTCATGGGGATGGCGTCGTGGGGCATGCTCGTGGGACTCACCAAAGTTGATGTTTTTTGGAATCGAGCCAGAACACGTGCACTCGTCCTTCCGGTCGTTTCTTCGGTGCGTTCGTCTCTCACGTCTCGATGTACTATCCGCTTGTGTGGCGACCCCTGCGGTGGTTCGCGTGGATTTATCTTCTCGACGCCTGGTCCAGATCAACGGCCGATGCCACGTTATCACTTCCGGTGGACGCCGAAGACTTTCAGGCTTCGTTTTCAACATCAACCTGTGAAGAGTCCTCGGCATTTGTGGCGAAGTTTGCGTTCCTCCTGTCAGTGGCTCTGGTATACATGTCATTACCTACAAACATGGTCCATGCTAAATTATAGCGAGGTTTGCATCGTTCACTGAAAACAAAATTTTGTTGGAAATAATGGAGATTTTGTTCGATACGTTCGACTAAACGTTTTTTTTAATAATCACGAAAATTGTGTCATCGCGGGAAGAAATATTCTAGAAAGTCTCTTTGGAAGCAAATTTTTGTCGTTTCACTCGTAAATTTTGCTAACAATTTTGTTAGAAAACAAATTTACTGCCAAAATAACGAAAATTTTGAAATTGTCAAAAAATATTTAGTTGAACGTATTCAATAAAATATCGACGATTTTTAACGAAATTTTATTCCCAGTTATTTATTTTATTTTATAAATAAATAATTATATGAACAATAATATTAATAAATAAATTATTTATAAATAAATGTGATTTTTCGATGTGTTGGAAAATTTGAAGGAGGGTGACTACACACTGAAAACAAAATTTTGTTGGAAATGATGGATATTTTGTTCGATACGTTCGACTAAACGTTTTTTTT
>JBAJMU010000001.1:1035563-1057728 GCA_037952995.1 Hyposoter didymator | reverse complement strand
TTTTTTTTTTACGAGCGCAATGTCATACTGTCACGCTTGCGTAATACGTAATAATACCTTGTGGTCCACAGAGCCAAAGCAGCACACCGGGAATTCCGTAATATCATTCTTCTCTCCCTCTCGCTCTGCGTCTCGCCTCGTCGCTTCATCGAATTTTATTCCGTAGCATTTCCCTCGAGCTTCTTTTCATTTTCAGCTTTCAAGGAAAAGCGACACTATCGCTACGTTTTTTTCTGCGTCCTCGTTTCCGCTCTCGCATAATTATTATTTCATCAAAGTATTTTGTTCGGACTATATTTTCAGGGAATTTTTATTACCTTCCAATTTTTTTTCACAAACTGTAAACAAAATTCTGTTGAAAAAGATCGATATCGATATAACATTTATTACATTATTTATATTAATATTTATGATATAACTAAATATTTTTTGATAATTTCAAAATTTCCGTTATTTTGACAGTATGTTTGGTTTCTAACGGAATAGTCAGCGAAATTTACGAGTGGAACGACTAAAACTTGCTTCCGAAGAGACTTTCTAACATTTTTTTTGCTGCAGTGACATAATTTTTGGGAATACTCAAAAAAACGTTTAGTCGAACGTATCGAACAAAATATCCAGTTTTTTCAACAAAATTTTGTTTTCAGTGGAGCTTTCGTGAGCAGAATTGAAAAATTACATTTTCAGGAGAATATTTTTCATGAAATTTATTTTTTACCTGAGCCAGCGAGACGCGTGTCGAGCTGATATAATTTTGTTTGAACGTCATCGTTTCAACAATAAAATACGAAACCTATACTTGAAATTTATTCCAAAATTATTCTCGAGAGGAATTTTTTGAATTGATTGATTTTTTTAATCGACAAGTTATCACTTTGCGACACTTTCGAGCTCTTGCAAAAGAACGGTAAATCTGGTGAAATATTAATAGGATCTCGTTGCCAAACGTCTGGAGGAGTTAAGCTCCGAAAAAAAAAAACGGATTCATTTCCAAGGAGATAAAAATGGCAGGATCTATTACACGATGTCGAATTGAAGGAATAAATTCAATCACCTCGGGTTTATGGTAAAAAGCAGATGATTAACTCGCGCCAGGGTCTCCTAAAGGGGATTTTAAGGATATAGTGACAAGGTCGTCGACATTATTAATAATTATAATAATATTATATTATTATTAATATTATTAATTAAATAAAATAATATATCATATTTTGTTGAAAATATCGAGATTTTGATAATTAATAATAATAATAATATAATATAATTATTAATATATAATAATATTATATTATTATTAATATAATTAATTAAATTAAATAATATATATTATTGAAAATATATTTATAATATAGTTTTTTCGTATTCAACAAAATATCGACGATTTTTAACAAAACTTTGTTGAAAAAAAATGAATATTTTGATCGATACGTTCAAGTAAACGTTTTTTTGAATGTTCCCAAAAATTGTGTCTCTGCAGCAAAAAATATTTAAGAAAGACTCTTCGGAGGCAAATTTTAGTCGTGCCACTCGTAAATTTCGCTGACAATTCCGTAAGAAACCAAATTACTGCCAAAATGACGAAAATTTTGAAATTATCAAAAAATATTGAGTTTTTCGTATTCAACAAAATATCGACGATTTTAAACGAAATTTCATTCCCAGTGTCGTGGGTTTGAGCTAGACTCAAGATGTACGTTAACCTCGAAAGTTGACTGAAGGTCTGAGACGTAAGAAAGCGAATGAAGAGGAAAATGAGTGTGCGAGCTGCTCTTGAAATGGTTTATTTCGTAATGAGTGTATAGCTATGTTGATAAAACGTGCAGAGTACGTGGAGGGTAAGTACGGAGCTTGTACACGCCGAGAACGAGGGCGAAGAAACGTGCTCGCGTATAGCTCTCTTCTAGTCTGGTCTCCGCTGTTGCTGCTCCCAGCTGGTTGATATACAAGCCATCTACAGAGGCCGCCTCCGCATGTCGCAAAGAGTTGTTAGAACGTGCGGTGTACCGTATACCAAGTCCGATAGAAACGGCGAGGCAGTGACGCCCGAGCTACTACCCTCTTCGAGCACTCTATGTAGGTTACCAGTGACGTCATCGACCGCCTTGTGACGCGTTATCAGATTAAATATGCAGCGTCGATTCTTCAAGTTTCGAAGCTCATTTGCGCACGGTCATTGACACTCTTTCTTTGTCGCGAAACACATGACAGTACAAAAAAAATTCTTAGTCGAGATTTCATAAAAATTCGTAAGAAAAATGTAAAAAAAGATGAAAACAAAAATTTGGATTTGACCATCGCCATAGAAGGTCCTTAAAGATGCTGGCATGGAATGACGAATGGAGAACATACTTTAGGGACAACGTAACGACGTATCGAGTAGGAGACATCACTCATTTGAAAAAGAAATCCGGAGAATCTCTTCGCGTCTAGCTCGAACAATATTTCCTTCTGTTTTCCTATGCGGAGGGTTTCGTGTTATTCAAACTCTGGTGTACTGCCAAGTCCTTCTTCGGATAAATCGTTTTTATGCTTCAATTCTCGATTTATGACTGTTGAGAATACACGAAAGAGGTTCTTCTTCCCCTCGACGAGTTATGTAATATCGAGTCCACTTGACACCCTCACGTATATCGTCTTTATCGAACTTTCCCCGCAGACTCAATCTGAAGAATCTTAAATTTCTTCATGTGGCTTTGAAGAGTTTAAATAATCTTTATCAAAATTGGTTTCTTTTGGCGAGAATTTGATAACACACAGGAAATGAAATTTTGTTTAAAATCGTCGATATTTTGTTGGATACGAAAAACTAAATATTTTTTTATATTTTCAAAATTTTCGTTATTTTGGCAGTAAATTTGGATTCTTATGAAATTGTCAGCAAAATTTACGAGTGGAACGACCAAAATTTGCTTCCGAATAGAATTTCTAAAATTTTTTTTCCTGCATTGACATAATTTTTGGAATTATTCAAAAAAACGTTTAGTCCAACGTGTCGAACAAAATATCGATCTTTTTCAACAACATTTTGTTTTCAGTGTAGTTTGGAAATGAAAGAAAATTAAATGACTCGCATTTTGTCTGGAGGATAAAAATCATTTTTTCATGGAGCCATCTAAACGCTGCTTTATTTTTGTAAAAATAAAAAACGCAAGTATATCGTTTTTTTATTTTTACGAAATTAAGTTTTTTAAACTTTTCATAAAATTCAAATAAAATGCACAAACTTTTTGAATCATGTTTCCCTTCCTTTTTCTTCCATTATATGTTTCCTTCGCCTGCAGGCTATCAAAGAATGTTTGATGGATGGTCCATCTGCCACCTGGGTCTTGCGGGAAAGTGATCGATGGACGTGAATAGCTGAGTTTTTAAATGAATTTGAGAGAAACTTCTGCGCCATCTCATCGGCTCTTGCCCATATCGATTGTTCCTTAAAAGCAGATCGTCGATTTGCTTCCAGTTACCCAGTGACTAACGTTGTTTTTCCTTCCTCAAGAATCGAAAGATTAAGAAAAAAGAAAGAAAAATTATTATTATAGAAAATTCAGTTGTCAGTTCGCGTTTAATTCATTTTTGTCGCTTATCCCCGGGGATAGAATTTTTTTTTGAAAAATCCCAAAAATTGTGTCATCGCAGAAAGAAATATTCTAGAAAGTCTCTTTGGAAGCAAATTTCAGTCTTTCCACTCGTAAATTTTGCTCACAATTCCGTTAGAAACCAATAAAATAAATAAAATAAATAAAATAAATAAAATAAATAAAATAAATAAAATAAATAAAATAAATAAAATAAATAAAATAAATAAAATAAATAAAATAAATAAAACAAATAAAATAAATAAAACAAATAAAACAAATAAAATAAAATAAAATAATTGCAAAAATAACGAAAATTTTGAAATTATCAAAAAATATTCAGTTTTTCGTATTCAACAAAATATCGACGATTTTTAACAAAATTTCATTTCCAGTTTCGCTCCTGGTGAACGAACGCGTTGTCCCAGTAGACACGTGCATCAGTGCTGTATCGCAGAAAGCTTTTACGTTGATCCAGAACAGGGAGCGTCGTAGCCATTCAAGGGAGACACTGGTCATAATCGTTGGAGGGAGTTGGTTGCATTTATGTGGACAATCTCATAGAGATTTGATGCTGAGGATCATAACGTTACTTTGACCCATAACTTGAATGTATGTCTATAATGATTAGCGAGTCTACGAAGCATGGGGGAGGCAGTGGAGAGGAGAGACTCGAGAGAGAAAAGGGAGAGGGAGCGTGGCTGCTTGGTAGAGCTTGCAGCAGCAGCAGCAGCAGCAGCAGCAACGCTACACCACCGAGGTATAGAAGAGAAGTGGGAGTTTCAGCTTTCGTTTCCATGGCTACAGGAACTTTCGTAGTTTGAGGGAATCGATGCGCCAGTGGCGTAGCAGCAGGTGGCGATCCTACCGGTTCACTCTTTCGAACGAGTAGAGAGAAGGTAGTACGTCCAACAAGTGGAGAGAGAGAGCGCAACTGGACTTTTCAGTACGTGATCTCGTGCGAGATCTTTGATACCAGAAAGAGACGAAACAAAACGCTGTCTTTTTTTTCTTTATCTCTTATTCTGCTCCTGCCATTCTCTCATTATCTTCTTTTTTCTCGATTCGATCTTTCCACAATATTTCTTGGCTTGATGGATTTTTTTCTTCTCATTTTTCATCAACCTGCTCACATTTTTTTCCTGCGATTGGTTACGAGGAGGCTCGCTCCATTTTTCACTTCTGCTATGACTGAAAATGAAATTTTGTTGAAAAAGATGGATATTTTGTTCGATACGTTCGACTAAACGTTTTTTTGAATAATTGAAAAAATTATGTCCAGGCAGCAAAAAATATTTTAGAATTAGAATTTCGGAAGGAATGGAAGGAAATTTTAGTCGTTCCACTCGTAAATTTCGCTGACAATTCCGTTAGAAACGAAATATCCTGCCAAAATAACGAAAATCTTATCAAAAAATATTTAGTTTTCTGAATTCAACAAAATATCGACAATTTTTAACAAATTTCATTCCCAGCACTGAAAATTACAAGGAACGTAAAAAAAAAACGTAAATGTTGAAAGTTTGATTATTATTTTAGTTTTTTTTTCGGCATAGCAATAATTATCATTTTTTTCTTTTTTATGACTTTGAAGTTTGCATCGTTGGAATGCAACGAAATTCTGTTATTTTTTCAGGAGAGTCCATAATTATTATTCAATATTTTGTGCAGACAATAAAGATTTTCAAAATCCCATCAACAATAAATAAACAAAATATTTTTCGTTAAATCTCAACGTTGCAAACTTCAGAGTCATCTTTTGTTTTCAACTGGTTTCCAGTAGAAAAGGAAGACTTTTCGGATTGAAAGTGTGCTCCTTAAACAATGCGTGGAAGGAATCAGTCTCGGGAATGAATATTTTGTTATCGTGAAGGCTTCAGCGTGGCGTAACTTGCGGAAAAGAGTGTCTGAGTCTTTGGCTGATGATGAGTGTTGCGTTAAGAGATCACCAAAGTCCCCCTTGCCATCCCAGGTAAACCCAGTACCCACTGATAACGGTTAGAGCGTTCAAATTACTCACGACTTATCCCAAGGCTTTTGCGACTCGAGGTTTACAAGGGTGAGAGAAAAATGAAGTCGAGAAATATGGAAGAAAAGATATGAAAAGCGAAACGCGGTTTATCGAACGTTGTAGGTGGTTATTGCTTGCTAAAGTGAACAAACTAACGGACAATACTTTGGCGACTTGCGTGTCGCTAGCATCGCCAGCTCTACGACGACTCTCGCACGAGGCCTTGAACTCTTAACCCGCATTCGATTATATACGTATCCTCGCTTTAACGTTAAACTCATGAATACCTATCCTTCGCGCTCTTTGCTGGCGTATTTCCATTCTTGAACTCGCGAGACCTTTTCGCTAAGATTTCGGTAGAGAAACACTTTGGGCGTGGACAAAGAAAAGAAGGTGATAACGTAAATTGTGTTTGCATAAATGATGCGATGTGCTTAAGTGATGGGGGAAAAAACGTGACGCAAAATCATAATTTATGAGGCAGCGTTACGTGATCTTTTAAAATCCCATCAAATTGCCAATTTATTGGAACATGATTTCGCTATAACTCTGTGAAAAATATGGAAACACTCATCAGATGCCAATTCAGGGTGAATATTCGGTACAAAAGGCTTCCAGCTTTTTTCAATTGACTTGGAAATACTGAAAAAACTTTCAGAATCTTTGGAACCAGTCCACGTGCAATGTGTACTATTTTATGATGTTGAAGTTTGCATCGTTGAAATGCAACGAAAAATGTCAATTTTTATTGACGATTTTTTCAATTTCCAAAATCATCCAAATTTTTCAAGCGGACACACTTTTTGGGTCGCGAAATCCGATCGTTTCGCATTTTTCATATGAATAGTGAGCTTCGCCTCATAAAAAATAGAATTTCGTTGCATTTCAACGATGCAAACCTCAACGTCATACTATTTTCTCCAGTAACTAATTCTATTTTTTAAATCATTTTTCTATCGTCATCTGGTTCGCACTCCTTTGGAATGGAGGGCTGTTTATAAAGATTGCTTATTATGATCAACGCCGAGTTACTCTTAGAGAGATTACATTCTGAAACCATCGTTACTAGACAAGTATTAAAAAAAAGGCGTAGCATGAACCCTACCGCACTGTAACATCCAGTGAAGTTGGCGTTTTATGGCGTCACAGAAACTTTAAATCATCCTGCAGAGAAAGGGGTTGGAAAATCTCATGTTAGATTGGAATTTTCTGCGATTTTTTTATCTTTTGAACGGTTCTTGGTTGAAGAAAATCCTTTCAGCCAATCCAGGTCTGAGCATACTGTATCAGCTCTGGAGCAGGTTTGAGGGAGGTATGTCTGAAAAGACAACGATCATCGAGTCTTGGTTTGGGTTAGGATTACCGGAGATAAAATTCAGTCAAGTATGGCAAGGGTTAATGGTAAAGATTCATTCAGGAGCAGGACGGGATAACCATAAATAATATATATTGAAGGTCAGCAAGGTTCTTCGTAACCGGGATAGATCCAGGACCAGGACCGAATATCAGGGAGTGGAATAAAGTATGACAAGGTCATCCCAACTGGACCCCATTGGACCAGGTCAAAAAGACCCGAGATATGATCGTTTGATTATGACAATGTTTACCCAATGAGGCAGGAAGACAGTGTTGTGATTGGTTTTCTTTAAGTACAAAGTTGATCATTGCACATCTGAATGAATGATGTAGTGACTGGACTTTGGATCCTAAATGAGTGCTATAAACAATGTTATTTGCGATATTCACCTTCTACTTTCAGTCCATTGATGCATGAACATAAAGTGCATCGAAACTGATCATGATAGTGCGCTATATTATCCACACACTCCTGGGAAAATAATAGTGCCCAGGGGTGAAATACACAGGATGGGTCATTGCGGTTAGGAGGGTGGGTGCAGCAAGTTAACGATGCGAAAACCGGATCACGAGCCGTGTTTATAATCTTTCTCGCCCGGATCCACAATCTCGTGTCTATAGAAATAGTGTAACCGTATACAGAGAGTTTAGGACTCGAGTATTCACAGGCACGGATGAAAAGTTCACGTGGATCCGAGGGGTTTTGATTATTCTAAACGGTACAAGATAAAAATGAACGACATCCAGCGAATGGAGGTAGAAAAATATACGAAATTCTGGACCCCATGAAAAACTGGTGGAAAGTGGAAACAATCGTCCTGGAGAACGGACTCCAAATACATTGAAGTCCACTATTGATTCGCTACGGAATTCGTTCCTCTGTTGGACATTCTATACATCGCAATAGGAATAAAGTTTCCAGCACTTTGAGTTCTTCCGTTAACCGTGACTAATGCCCTGGTAACGCGTATTCTACATCATTGTATCTGTGCGCAGCTTCGGCGTTTCCCGAACCTACCTCATCACCTCAAATTGTAGCTCACGGTCACTTTTTCCCTAATGCACGCCTGGTACAGCAGTTCCACGAAATGCATAAGAGTGCATCATTTCGTTGAACCCTAGAACGGTAACCTTATTTTTTTTTTCACCTATTCCGGTAACTTGGAATCATAAATGACGCCATTTTGAAAAATTCCGTTTTTTAATACAGGATCGTGTGAGCCTGGCGCAATTTTGCTTGAAGTCTAAAAATTCGTCAAAAATGCGTTGAAACGATAAAAAAGGGAGAAGGAAGGAAAAAAGGGCGCGGGATTGAAAGTCGTCTGGGGTCGATTTTGACCCCAGGTTACTTTTCTAGGGTTGATTTCGTTTAAAGCACTTTACAGACTGAAATCACATTCTCTAGATGAGAAAAAAGTTTTGTAACGTTTAACATGGAGCAAGGAGATTCCATCTTGGCAAAGTTCCATGATGATGTATTATGACTCTTTGAATATGCTAAAGGAGCTGAACGAATTTAAAGGAAAACGTTGGAATCAAGTGAATTTTTTTCCTTCCATTCACGATTTTTTAATTTTCTGAAATCACGGAAATGATGCAAATTTCAACATCGTGTTGTTTGCACAAACTTGGAACAATATTGTTAGACACACGCATACGTTAACAAAGATAGAAGGAAACGAGATACATCAGAAAATAATGGCAACTCGCTAAAGTTTCTCTCGCGTCTGACTGTATCTGCACTTTTACTACTGGGAGAAGAACGCGAGAGATTGCTGCTGTGTGTGCGTTTATATATGTGTGGGATGGCTTTTCGTGAATGGTAAAAAGAACCTCGAGACTCGGTTAATACCATGGGAATAGCTGGAGGTAAAAATTCACCAGCAAATGTTGGTCACGCCGAAAATGCACAATATGTTGTCACGAGAGCTCGGTGGCTTGTTATGTATATTGAAGTGGATCTCGGTGGTGCTTGCGTGAAAAGGTGCTCATCACCTGTAAACACTCTCTCTCTCTTTCCTTTTGCCCTCTCGCTGGAATATAAAATCGTTGGCAAGTTCATCGATCGTCGCTGTTTGTCTGCATTCTGTTTGCAGTCTCGCATGCATCGAATCCCAGGCGGAATGCTAGAAATACATTGAAAGTACATATGTTGTACTTACATATGTTGTTCCTAGTATTTCACTGAACCGTGAAGCCCCATGGAGTACTGAAAGGGATACAGAAATTCTGAAGTGAAAGCAATGTCGATTTGCAATTTTTGTTGAAATGTAGATGGAGAACAATAAACTTTTACTTGTTTTTTTTTTCTCAGGCGTAGAAATAATTGATTTCATGTCTTCAAATAAAAAAATTGCAATCATTATGATTCGATCAAGAAAATTTACAATTGGGAGGAACAACTGGATATAGACATTGTTTGGGTTTGTTTGGATTCACATTTGACGACTGTCCTGAAATCAGATTTTTCCATGGAAGCGTAGTTTAGTTTTTCCATCTTCATCACACATCCCTTGCAGAACAAAGTGGTATTCAGAGATAAGGCATAAAATGGTTCTAATTAAAATTCCACCTGGTGAGTTCTATTCTAAGCAACTTGAACAATCCTGGCGCACTCTATTATTGTGTACATTGTTTGGGTGTGGATAAACGGCGTGGTGTACTCTTCGTACGGTTGTTCAGCCTCACTCGTTTCTGATAGACCGGAGAGGTAGTAGAGCGAAGGAGATTACTACGGCGTAGGAAGTGTTCGTCCGAGTGGCAATTATCCACCTGAACTCGGTGCGGGTCTGGCTCCCTCACGGTAATTTATTTACCACCGAGTTTGCCGCTATCCAAGATACCTAGCTGAGAGACACGCCGTTAGTACAGACGAGAGATAGCTCGCTGGATGAAAAAGCATTGAGGCATATCGTGTCTGGGAGATACCCTAATATCGATAATCCTTCCTACTTGTTTGCCAACTGGAATCTCATCGAGGATTCGTCGCAATGATTATCAAGGTTCGTTAGTCCCTGATAAAAAGCTCCAAGAAAATCCCTAGAATTTATCACAAACCTTTTACTAATTGGACGACGCTGTCGGGTCGGAGTTTGGTTGAAGAGAAGTTCCTGAATTGCTTATTGCGGACCGTCCTCAGAGACCAATGAACGATTAATCAGCCATGCTGCCGAATATTCATTTCAGTTCGATTTATTCGTAACTTTATATTCCGATGGGTATAGCTTGGCAAGTCTCATTCGTTCTTTTGCCATCGTTTGCCTGTAAGAATTCTGTGAATTCCAAAGCACATTGGTAATGCTACTGTAATGATCATAATCCCATGATGAAAGGCAGTTTTCTTTCTCCTCCATCAACCGCAGATACGCCACTCCCATTTCATATTTTGTGCTTTTGCTTTCAACGTTATAAGCTCGTTTGGCTGGCAAAAATGCCCGAAGTTTGCCGCAGCACAGTTTCAGTCTCCACCTAGATGCTCCTTCCATGCAAGTATGTCTAAGATCTTTCGGAGCTTCCATTATGGTCTCGAACGCCTAAGTTCAAATTTACCAAACTTGAGTTTCTGTTATGTTCCGAAAACTTCGGGACACCCAAGTCGATCATTAAAGACAGCAGCGGACCGATCTCCAGCAGTATCACGGACTTTAGAATACATCCATTTCATCTCAATGTATATTTATGCCTCGAGACAACATGATTGATGAAAATTGTTTGTTATGAAATACACCACGCGGAAAAAGCCGGGGCAAGTACATTTGTTTTCAAATGTATTTGTCCCGAGACTCTACCAAGTCGCTAGATTCCGGATAGCTATTCTGTATGATGCAATAATTGACTGAATTTTAAGCCATTCACTGACCCGAGCAATGCAATTTTTGTTTCAGGTAAGTTGTCATCCATTCGCAAACTCCATTGGCATCATAACGTGAGTAAAAAACATCATGCTAGTCTTTAAACAAACATTGAAATAAGTGACATTGTTTTTTTTCCTGACGTTGTTGAAGACTCGTAGCGAATTTCTTCCATATCGATTGAACAACTTTATTCACGAAAGATTTAATCTTGCGATGGTTAGGCGGTACATCAGTACCGCCGTCGGTAAAAATGTGGATACCCGTTGTCCTCGGACACGCTTGAAACTTCGTAAATGTCAATGTTACCGGCTGCCAAGTGCCTTAACTTACGTGCCCAAATGAACCGAGTGCCACTTTTAGTACAAACTGCATCGACAGTTTTCTTGCCACCTGATGGTATAACATGAGAGCGGGAGTCCTGTTGAGTTGTAACTTTAGCTGGACGTATTATCTAGTGTTGGTAAGAACGAACACTCGCTTTTATCAACGGTTGTTCAGGCATGGAATGTATGGAAGAATTACAAGAAATATTTCAGACCACCTGCCGATAGCGGAGTCCTAAATGTTCATTATGACTTTNCTTGCGATGGTTAGGCGGTACATCAGTATCGCCATCGGTAAAAATGTGGATACCCGTTGTCCTCGGACACGCTTGAAACTTCGTAAAATGTCAATGTTACCGGCTGCCAAGTGCCTTAACTGACGTGCCCAAATGAACCGAGTGCCACTTTTAGTACAAACTGCATCTACAGTTTTCTTGCCACCTGATGGTATAACATGAGAGCGGGAGTCCTGTTGAGTTGTAACTTTAGCTGGACGTATTATCTAGTGTTGGTAAGAACGAACACTCGCTCTTATCAACGGTTGTTCAGGCATGGAATGGATGAAAGAATTACAAGAAATATTTCAGACCACCTGCCGATAGCGGAGTCCTAAATGTTCATGATGAATTTGTCTCCGCGAACATTGGATCGAATGTAGTAGTGTTTGCCTTCGATGGTAAGCTCCTAATCCGGAGACAATCTTTCGGAAGCTTAGTTCGACAAGAATAGATTGAAACTCATTGTGACACGAATCCTCAAAAGTAGCATGTCCTGAAGAGTTGCTGGCTGAGAGAAATTCTCTTATTATTGACTATGGGCAATTCTTCTGCTGTTTGACTATTGGATTTGATCCGTATTGTAGCCATGAGCCGCCGACCTAAATTGGTGGGAGCAAGATCATAGCAGGTATACCTTCTGATTCAGGCGATCTTTGCTGACGTAATACTTGGCCCTCTTTCTCGAGCTAGCAAACTAGTCGAGCTGCGAGCTAGTCAATATGGTTTAAGGGCTTTCTTTTGTCTCGTTACATCAATTCAATCTCTTTATTTGAATTATAAGTTTTTTCTTCTACTCTTGGTAGTCAAGGTACTCGACAATTGTAAATTGTATAAAAATGGTGAGAAGTAAGGTTGGCTGAAATTTTTCGAAGAAGGGATCAAACGCTTAGGAAAGTACAACTAAATAAGCACATAAACATAAGGATTCCTACTGAATCTCTTAGTTCAGGTCCTGAAATACAGATATGATGCTGGTACATTGGGCGAGGTGCTCCGTGAAACTACGAAGTAATTGAAAACTGAAATCAACTGGAAGACTTCCCAATTACCTGATATGTTCCTGATTCGGATTGAATCTCTTCAGCGACAGATATAGCACTAGCGGATGATGCTATAGATTGCTTCGTTACTAGAGGAAATCATGTGTACATCCTCCTCTTGATCGATGTGGTCTAACGGCAAAGCGGATGGCATAAGCTTCTTCCTCAAATTTGCATGAATGGTTTTTGATTTCGCTGTGCAAGGTCAAACCGTTCTGCATCGAGAACGCGATTCCATTCGTTCCGCAGATTAAGTTGAGTGCTTTATTATATGCCACGCACTAAAGTGACGATCCAACTACCCCTACAATGAACATGAGCATGTGGTTGGCGTCAATTGACTTTCCTTCATGCGCGTTATCCGCGATCTAGTTATTCGTCCGATTCCTGGCCTCTTGTGTTCTCGGTACTAGACACCGGAGCTGCTTGCCTGCTGGTGCAAATTTTCCTACAAAACGTCGTGTATGCCACCAGCCTACCGTGAAGTCATGGCACAAAGCCACTCGAGTGCAGGTCGATTGATTCCTAATAACCTTGTCATTAACACGCTAGCCTATGATTGGCAAATTGTGAAACTACATCATGGCCTACGGATTCATCATCTCCCTGTGATTGGCGTTTCTAATGAATAGTTTCTAACGAAATTCAGGACGCTGAAGTTTGGAACGTCGTGCCGATTTAGTTTTTGGGTGGCAAAAGAGAATTGTTTTATGGTTCTGACAGAAAACTGAATATGGATGAGCTCTGCTCTAGGAAAAAAACAGGATTTTGTTGCATTATAAAGATGTTAACATCATTTGAAATTCTGAGTCACATAATAATTCCTATTAGATCCTGATGAACGATTGCCGAGGTACAATGGAAGGTTATGGAAAATAAATAATTCATTTGTTTTTTGGTAGAGTAAAAAAATAGCAACGTTTATTCACTTATGAAGAAGTAAAAAAAAAACATGAATCCTATAATTCTTAGATTATTTGATATTATTTGCAGCGTTCAAGCGCAGCTATTGATTTTCTTCTGTTCACCACTTTTTTTGGGGGACTGGGTAGTCGTAACCGGAAGAACCGAAGTTGTTTGAAGATTGTCCAAGGTTCGAGTTACTGGAGTGTGTTCCGAATCCGTGATACGATGGAAGACTCTGTCCGGATCCGAGCGTAGAGTAACCGGAGGTAAAATCGACTCCAGATGCCAGGTTATTGAAGGATGAGTGACCGGTGTTAGATCCAAAGTTGGATGAGCCCAGATTGAATCCGTTGCTGGAAGCCACGTTGGAACCAAAGTTGGAGTAGGAACCGGCGTAGCTTCCAAGACCGAAGCTTGATCCGAGTCCTTGAGAGGAGCTACTAAAGATGGTGGATCCAACGTTGACAGGGACAGGTTTGTTGACCGTTACCGGAACTGGGACCGGTTGGGCCACTGGAACGGGCACTGGGTGAGGAACGCGAATAGCAACAGGATGAGGCACGGGTACGGGATAAGGGCGGTCAACTTTCACTGGCACATGGCGCGTCACCTCAACAGGGTAAGGCTGGGGCACTGGTACTGGGTAAGGACGGTCAACCTTCACGGGTACTGGGTGGGGGACTGGGACCGGTCGGGTGACCTCGACTGGAACTGGATGTGGAACGGGATAAGGAACCTGGACTTCTCGATGGACGGTGACACCGGTGATCCTTTCCGTTCTGCCGGACGATAGTCCAAGATTTGAACCAGTAGAAAGCGAGTTCAGACCGGATGCGAGCCCAGAGTTGACTCCACCGAAACCAAGACCCGAAGTGTAGCCACCATTGAAGCCGCTGTTGTAGCCACCGTTGAAGCCACTGTTGTAGCCACCATTGAAGGCATTGCTGTAACCACCATTGAAGGCATTGCTGTAACCACCATTGAAGGCATTGTTGTAGCCGCCGTTGTAGTTGAGACCGGAAGCATAACCCTTGTTGTAGCCAAGACCGGAAGCGTAAACCCCGTTGTATCCGGAAAGTCCTGATGGATAACCGGAGCTTTTGTAAGCCGAAAGTCCTGCGGAGAAATCTAGGCCCTTGTAGCCTATACCAGATCCCAATGAGGAAGTAAAACTGTGGGTGTTATCCCCCAGTAAGATTCCACGTTTTACGGGTGTTTTGGTGCTGTCCTGCTTCTGTTCGACGGCCAGGACGCACGTCGCTGCCAAAAGGCAAATCTAAGTGGAGCAAGAACCAATTCATTCGTTAAAGGTACTATCAAACATTGTCACGTTTATATATGGACCAGTTTAAGGAGAAAAAAAAACGTAGTTAGAAAAAAGTTAGTCTCTCATCGGGAAGCCGTTAGGGACCGTGATCCTACTCACCAGGAAGGTCCTCATGTTTCTCTTGGGAATGTTGACTTGAGAGTGCCATCTTGCTGCAGTCGGTGGGTTTTTATACGAAATCAGTGTCCGATGGTAGTATCCGTTGGCTTCCCTGTGGATCCAGGACCACTTTCACTGAAAGCTGAGCAGCACACGCCCATGCGCTAGATCCGCGACTCCTTCTCCATTTTTTTTTTCACTCTGCACCTGGACCATCCGATTCTTTGCTGACGTAACCTGGCTGGCGATGCAGACGTTTGCTGACCAGAGCAATTGTATTCTTCCCGCAGGGATAGAGAATCATCCTCCGGCGCGGGGTTCATCGATTTCAACCAAACCTGATCAGTGCTCGTTCTTTGTTCACACCTGAGGCCAACGATTTTTTTCTCACCACGAGAAACATATTTACAAACTTGCTTGGCCAACCCAGTAAGACGACGATCCTTATCGATGTATATTCTCATTTAATTGGAATATAGGGAAAAAATGACTAATACGTATGAGCCAAACATGAACCTCGTTGACCTAATCATTAAAAATGAAGACTACCAACTAGTCAATTCATCCGGAAGCAGAACGTACAAAAATGTGCTACCGTCTTCTCATAAATCATGTTGTAACAATAAAAACCATCCCATCCACTTAAACGCATGATTACTGTTCTGGCAAGAATGGTGAAGTATGAAGGTAACGATTATTCATTTTTATCGGTACATGCTCCTCAGACATACTATTCTCTTCAGTTGAAAAGTTGACGTACTTACATGGCTCGTCCTAACAGCAATAAATTGCGACTAGTTATTATATTAAGCATTCTGCACTAATTTCTAACTGGATCATCATTACTTTTTTCAATAAAGCATCAAGTTGTTATGTTTAAGTCATGGAGGTCTTTCAGGAGAGATAATTAATGGAGATTGTAATCGGTGTCTCGAATTGAGAATTTGCATAATGAGGATACATGAGAGGAATCTACGATGAATCGTTCAACGTCACTCTCACTTTCGATGTTGATTTTATTCTTTTGTCATTCGGTTTATTTTTCTTTGCGTCGCAAAGACTTCCAACTTTTTGAACGGGCGTTTTTTTGGGTTTGGGTCAGCTCATTATAAAACGGACTTGATTATTTATTAGATCAAACAAAAGTTCGACTTTAATTGTTTCGTCTTATTGAGCATGAGAACGTTGGAAATATTAGCTCCGAAAATGATGAATGAATTATTATTTTGATTGAAAAATGTTGGTCTGAAATGTTCAATTCTCACGATTTTTTAATGACTACGCAGCTTGACACTTAACGCGACACCCAGACTTCCTTCCAGCTGAGTGAACTCTCGGACGATAAATTTCCTCGTTATGCTCGAGTCTGTTCTCCGCCAAGGAAAGTAATGTGACGTTTCCGTCATAAGACACGAAATTTGTCGTCGGATACGAGCAATGTAACAAAGTGTTTTCGGGCATAACCATTCCCGGTATTCTGTAATTTCCTCCGCTAACAGGGAACACAGGAAAACTTATATGGGCAAAATCGTCTTTCCTCCTTAGTATAGGTCAACCTGGAATGCCTTGCAAAACTATGGTGTCTACAGGTGCGATACGATTGTACTTGCAGAAATAAAAAAAAAAAAAATCTGGACTGCTGTCACGATTAATTGAATTCTTGACGATTTTTACATGATTTACTGCTTACCCAGATGCGTTCATTATGGACGTTGCATGCAAAATTTGCTATCGATAGAATTCCCTTGAATTTGCACCTCAGGAAGAGAACAGTGATAGCTAATAGCTCGCGCCACTTTAGGGGGTTTCACCATGTAGAAGACGAGATATTAATTTATAAAAATCACAATTTTCAGTAGTTTCTCATAAGAGGACCTGTTAAAAGTTCCAATTTTCATCATTAAATATTTCAATTTCTAAATGGCGCAGCCTCTTAAAACTTTGCATACACTTTTATGTAACATCGAAAAAGCTTTATTCAGTTTTTCAAAAAAATCGGTCGTCAAATTTTTTCGAAATTTCATTTATCATATAATAAATTTATTTATCAAAATCACGATTTTCAGTAGTTTCTCATAAGAGCGTGGGTTAAAAGTTGCAGTTTTCAACATTAAATATTTCAATTTCTAAATGGTGCAGCCTCTCAAAACTTTGCATACACTTTTATGTAACATCGAAGAAGCTTTATCCAGTTTTTTAAAAAAATCGGTCGTATAATTTTTTCCAAATTTTGTTTATTGAATAACATATACAGATTACCGCAGAAAATCTTCGATTTAGAGAATGTTGTCCGTTAGTCAATTTGAAACAAATTTTTATAACAAACTCGGCTCCGCAAACCATTTTGTATGTAAGAAAAACCTAAAAAAAAAAATCAGATCTGACCGTCGCCATACCACGTCCTTAAGCTCGATGCAAACAAGTATCTTTTTCCTCATTCAGTTCCTATTTCTTCTTCAAAGTATTCAGGCAGTTCAATTGTTGCGTTTTCTTCAAAATTTTGGAAACAACATTTCCACAGTTATTTAAAATAACCTGGGCCTCCATGACTCAGCCCGACCTCATTCTTTTCGTTGATATTTTATAGAAAAGAGAGATTTGTAATATCCGCCGGAGATTTATTTATATATCATAACGACTTATTGGCACAGCGTGAAAATTTCTCGATTCAGGCTTCAGAGGGAGTATACGTGTGTGGTGTACCGTGCTGGCAAGCACCGAGTGATATATTTATGAGTAACATCAATCAGTGTCGTGCGGGAGCTTTATCGATGACGTTGTGGCTGCTGCTCACGATGTGTCCCATTAGGGACAGCCCTTGATATCTTTATACAGCGAAACGGATGGCCCTTATTCGTTTAACAGTTTATAAACGAAGGCTTTCCGTTCGTTTTGTCATCCCATGACATTTTTCATTCCCGGGCGTGCGTCTAATCGTACGGAGCAATATTCGCCAGATTGGCAAATCGATTTAGCGCAATTTTCATAAATCCGCAATTAAAGTCTCTGGGAAATAAATGACGCTGAAGTTCGCAACCTTGGGAAGCAGCGAAAAAACTTTTTCTTTTCATTATTTTTTCAATTTAAAAAACAATGACAAATTTCGTGTCGATTTTGTCTTTTTATCGTGAAAAATTATCGTTTTATTGTCCTGAATAAATTTTGANTTCATTCCCGGGCGTGCGTCTAATCGTACGGAGCAATATTCGCCAGATTGGCTAATCGATTTAGCGCAAATTTCATAAATCCGCAATTAAAGTCTCTGGGAAATAAATGACGCTGAAGTTTGCAACGTTGGGAAGCAGCGAAAAAACTTTTTCTCTTCATTATTTTTTCAATTTAAAAAACAATGACAAATTCCGTATCGATTTTGTCTTTTTATCGTGAAAAATTATCGTTTTATTGTCCTGAATAAATTTTGAACAAAATTCACGAAATTTTTTTGAAAAAAAAAAAAAAAAAATTCCAATTCGGAGGCTANTTTCCTCGCAAACAGTCGGGAGAAAAAATCGTTTGGTTAAAAGCATTTCATAATCGCTGCGTGTCTGATAAAATCAGGAAGGAGAGCGCGTTCCAAGGCAATAAAGACGATCGCATATTCCTGCTGTTGCTCTTTCTCTCCTTGCGGATCTCGACGTACATTCTTTCTTGACATACGCAACTGCCGGACTCTCGTTCCCCAGCAACCAACTCTCCGAACGGAAGACACTGCAGCCTTTAACGGTGAAAAATTAAGAGAGCTCGAGAGGGTAATTGGTGTGTGTGAAGACAACGACAACAGCAGCGGACCGCACCTCAGGCTCCTTTTGAATTTGATTTTTTCATTTAATTCAAAAATGGCCACAAACGTGATGTCCTTTGGTTTTTGGTTTTTTTTATATCCTATCCCGGATGGAAAACGATCTACAGAATCCTCTCGAGATTTAATTCTACAAAACATAGAATCTCTGCAAATTTTTTTTTTTTTTTTTTTTGGAGTCGCTGTTATTTTTTTTCTGGCAAATAAAATTTTGAAAAAGTAAAATCATTTTTTTATAGTTAATTGGGAAAGTGACGGAATGATTCTGTAAATTATGCGGTTTCGATTATTTTCTTTTTATTTCGGAGTCTCGAGGTTTTTTTTTTTTTCTTTGAAATAATGAAAATAATGTTGGCCCGAAATGAAAATTTAAGAGGCTGGAGAGATTTTCTTTTCATCGTTTGCGAAGAAGCAAATTTCATTCTTTTGAATAAATAAATACAAAGCGAATAATTATATGAATAATTAACGAGATGGCAGTGTGCGGAATACGACGAGGTGGTAATGTTGCAACATAAAAAGGAAAATTTCTCCCATAGATTTTGGTTCCTCTGACACCACGCAATGACTTCGTTACAATATTTCTTCCTTCTCGCTCGAATGAGACACTTTCACGTAACATTCTTTGGCCTCTCGAGACCGATTATAATCCGCGATATACGCACGAGTGTAAAATTGCTTTTTATTCTGCGAGCTCGACCACGAATATCGATGGAGCATTTTTCTTCGCAGCTTTGTCGAATCGTCACCTTCCGAATTATCGTCTTACCGCAGTNGCTAATAGCTCGCGCCACTTTAAGGGGTTTCACTATGTAGAAGACGAGATATTAATTTATAAAAATCACAATTTTCAGTAGTTTCTCATAAGAGGACCTGTTAAAAGTTCCAATTTTCATCATTAAATATTTCAATTTCTAAATGGCGCAGCCTCTTAAAACTTTGCATACACTTTTATGTAACATCGAAAAAGCTTTATTCAGTTTTTCAAAAAAATCGGTCGTCAAATTTTTTCGAAATTTCATTTATTATATAATAAATTTATTTATCAAAATCACGATTTTCAGTAGTTTCTCATTAGAGGACCTGTTGAAAGTTGCAATTTTTAACATTAAATATTTCAATTTCTAAATGATGCAGCCTCTCAAAACTTTGCATACACTTTTGTGTCACATCGAAGAAGCTTTATTCAGTTTTCCAAAAAAATCGGTCGTCAAATTTTTTCGAAATTTCATTTATTACACAACAAATTTATTTATCAAAATCACGATTTTTAGTAGTTTCTCATTAGAGCGTGTGTTAGAAGTCGCAATTTTCAACATTAAATATTTCGATTATTAAATGGTGAAGCCTCTTAAAACTTTGCATAAACTATTATGTAACATCGAAGAAGCTTTATTCATTTTTTCGAAAAAAACGGTCGTATAATTTTTTCCAAATTTTGTTTATTAAATAACAAATACAGATTACCGCAGAAAATCTTCGATTTAGAGAATGTTGTCCTTTAGTCAATTTGAAACAAATTTTTATAACAAACTCGGCTCCGCAAACCATTTTGTATGTAAGAAAAACCGAAAAACAAAAATCAGATCTGACCGTCGCCATACCACGTCCTTAAGCTCGATGCAAACAAGTATCTTTTTCCTCATTCAGTTCCTATTTCTTCTTCAAAGTATTCAGGCAGTTCAATTGTTGCGTTTTCTTCAAAATTTTGGAAACAACATTTCCACAGTTATTTAAAATAACCTGGGCCTCCATGACTCAGCCCGACCTCATTCTTTTCGTTGATATTTTATAGAAAAGAGAGATTTGTAATATCCGCCGGAGATNTTCTTCGATGTTACACAAAAGTGTATGCAAAGTTTGAAGAGGCTTCACCATTTAGAAATCGAAATATTTAATGTTCAAAATTGTAACTTTTAACGAACGCTCTTATTAGAAAATACTAAAAATAGTAATTTTTTAAATAAATGCCTTCTACGTGGTGAATCCTTTTAAAATTGCGCGAATTATTAGAAATCACGATGTTCACATAGAACGTCTGATTGAACGACACCGCTTTTTTTCCCAAAATTCAAAAATTCGTGACGAAATTTTTTTTTTTTTTTTGAAAGTGAATGAAATTTTCATAGATTTTAATCTCGTGACAATTTTTTGTCGAGATCCCAAACGTTTGCGTCGAGTTTTATAAAAACTAGCTCGAAGCGGGATAAGAAAGGAGTGGAAAAGAAAATAATATCCTTACGTATCGGATTATTTATTTATTTATAAGAATAAATACAATTACGAGACGTGGCGTATTTCGTATATAGTAGCGAGAGTTGGGTCCGGCAGTTTTTCCACCTCGTTACTCATGTACATTGTGCACCGAAAGTGTGTCTCGACAATCCCCAAATAAATGAGGATTGTACGTACGAGAGATGCTTGACAGTGAAAAATAAATATCTCACGAAAGACGCGGCGGTAAAGGGAAATAAAATCGCGTTGCGATGAGCGGATAAAATTGAACAAAAGGCATTGAGTTTCTTCGCAGTCGCAGAATGTGGGGTCAAATGAGATTGAGAGGATGACGAAGAAAGTGTGATAGCAACGAGAGGTTCCACGCAGGAGGGAAAAAAAAAAACATACGCATGCAAAAACGTTACGAGATTTAACCTCAATTCGATTTTTCGCTGGAACGTTGTCGAAATAATTTTCAAAATTTTTTTTCCCTCGTCCAAAATGACTAGAAATATGAAATTTTGTTTATTGTCATTATGACGATCATTAAAATCGTCCTTCCATCGAAATGACTGGAAAAAAGTTATTTTTAGTTCGTTCTCAATAAGATTTCGGATTTGGGTCGTAAACAAGGGAACTAATCAGTTCTGCGACAGTTTGGTATGTTATTTCTCTTTTGATCATCGACGCGAACATGCGATATTCGGGAGAAGGTTAGTCTGAAGAACGACTTGAAAATGGACCACTTTACTTTTTTTCTCCTCGGCCAAATGAGAGGCGAGGCCTTTCTCGGTTTCGTAGAACTGGAAACTGCTAAATGTATCATCGACAGTCGAGGTCGTCCGAACGCTGCTCTCACGACTAGTAATAAACGATCTCGTTCTTCGTTCCATCCATTTTTTTCCCACCTTCGTATCAGGATTATTTGCATTCGTAGGGCTTTGTCACCGTTCAGGGAGCCTGAAAAAAACGACGTCGCATCGTTTGACCTTTGCAATCGTCGTTGTCCCGCTATCAAGTAGGAACCTGACAAACTTTTTGCTCTGAATCCTCCAACGTCCTTAAAGTCGCTCAACAAACGGCCTCATTTTGTTGACCATTCTTCCAGATGTTAATTCCGAGATCTTGACATTCGATCGAACGTATAAATTAATCAGTTTTTTTTTGCTAGATCTTTATATTTATAAAATCTCTACTACAAAATTCTGTTTGTGGACTTTTCACGCAAAAACCACTGAACCAATTTTGATAAATCTCCGAGAGAAGGGAAACTCATCAACCAGAATAGGTTTTAACTAAAAAATAATAAATAAAAATAAATAAAATAAATAAAATAAATAAAATAAATAAAATAAATAAAATAAATAAAATAAATAAAATAAA
>JBAJMU010000001.1:1019675-1034000 GCA_037952995.1 Hyposoter didymator | reverse complement strand
GATGATGTTGAAGTTTGCATCGATGAAATGCAACGAAAAGTCATTATTTTGTTATAGCATCGCACCAAATTTTCATACAGTGTTTGTCGACAATAACGAGAAAGTCTTTTTCGCCATTCGAAAAGTAAATTTACTAGAAAAATTGTAACGAGTCAATTAATTATCAAAATAATAAATAAAAAATAGATTTTTCGTTGCATTGCAACGATGCAAACTTGAATATCATTAATTTTGGTGCAGAGAACGTTTATACAAAATTTGGATGATGTTGAAGTTTGCATCGATGAAATGCGACGAAAAGTCATTATTTTGTTATAGCATCGGACCAAATTTTCATACAGTGTTTGTCGACAATAACGAGAAAGTCTTTTTCGCCATTCGAAAAGTAAATTTACTAGAAAAATTGTAACGAGTCAATTAATTATCAAAATAATGAATAAAAAATGGATTTTTCGTTGCATTGCAACGATGCAAACTTCAATGTCATATTTTCCGAATTTTCTCATCATTTTTATTTCAACCCTAAAAAGTTCAAAATGATGATGATAAATTATCAAAATTTGGTATTTCTTTTGCATTCACGAGGTTATGTACAAATTTCACGACGAGTGACAAACTATTTATTGAACAACCAACATTAACAAATTCCATAGTCGACCAAGATGCTCGAGACTAAGTTTCCTTTTTAAATTTTCTCTCTTCGATTAAGAAATACATCCCGAGAGATTCGTGGGCTCAATAGGCGATCAACTTTGTGTAGACGAAATGTGGTCAGCGTTTCCAAAACGTGTGGTTTGTGTGACAAGAGGGCGCAGTAGCCCGAAGCTGCTCCAGAAATACTCCTTCGATTATCGATACCTAGATTTTCATTTATCGTGGTACAGCTTCCGGGGAATTGGGCGCGTGAGTGTTTCTCGGATAACCTCCATCAACGTTCGCTGGAAATTATGCTCGCGGTGTAATTGCAATTGGCATTTTAAACGCATACCACGAATCGTCTCTCTCTCTCTCTCTCTCTCTCGCTCTCTACGATCGTCCCAATTACTCAGCCCGAGATTTCGGTTCCGCGATAAATTTGGTATGTCAGATCGAAGATTGCAATGCGACGATATTCCTTCCGGTGAATCATCATCAGCATGTCATTGGAAACGATGGCGAAGAGTCGTGAGTATTATTCCGGGTCACCGAGACCCACGAGCCGGCCGATGATGCAAGATTCGTGTCTGGATGCGAAGCCTCTAGCGATCGATGCGTCTAATGAGAAGAATCTTGCGGAGAATTCGACGTGCTCGGTAGCGAGCGTCGTTGCGTTGAGCGAGGCGTCGAGTAATTGCAAGTACGAGACATCGAGCGAGGGCGAACGGATTCGAGAGCAGGAGGGGTCGCGAGGGATTGACCGGAGGAGTTTGCGGAGTGAAACGGACGTGCGGATGGCTAACGAGAACTTGAAGCTCGTGGAGAAAATGGTCGAGGCTCCGAATTATCCGATGCAATCGGAATCGCTTCCTATAATGAGAGAAAACGTTTTGTTGAGCGTGGGCGACGACAGATTGCCAAAAAGTGAAATGCTCGATCGAATTGTTTCCCAATCATCGCACGCGCGATTTGAAAAGTTTAGAAAAATCATCGCGTTCGTTGAATCAACGGGTTGGCCAGGTTCCGATGTTTCCACAGTCGATGCGATTGCCTTTGACGATTTTCGAGCCCCCGAACGATCGAACTCGATGAGAAAAAAATCTGGAAGCGTCGTTGTCCAAGAATCTCACGTTTTCGATAACAAACCGAGAGGCGTTACGTTTTTAACGATCAACAAGGACATCAGAGTTTCTGACGTCGGTACAGAAAAGGCTCATCAGCATTATCACTCGGGGAAATCGCGAAGGAGCCTCAAGCCAGCGAGGATCGAATCGGCGATCGGTATGATGGACGATCTCGTAGGAATCGCTGAGAATCCAAACCCTTCGATGAAGTCGATATATTTCCCACCGGATCCGGACAATCGTTCGACGACTTCGGAGCTCCGGAGTGAGCCAAGAGGCTCGCGGAATTCGCGCAATCGCTCTGAGCTCGATGCCCTGTCGCGGATCGAGGACGAGCTCGTTCCGTTGCAAAATGAATTCAGCAAACTGGTCGGAAAAGTTCGAACTCTCAATTTGCCTGAAATGTCGTACAGTTTCCGCGGGCCATCGTCGGTGATTTCGTGCGATACTTCCGGTTATTTTCTTCATCGTGCTCAAGTTTTTTGTCGCAACGATTCGCCCCAAAATTTCGCCGTTTCTCGTGATTCGCAGTTAGCGATTTTATCGGCAGCTGATAATTCGCTCGTTCGTGGAGTTTCCGATCCGCGAGGCTCTTGCGTCTGGCAAAATGGTCTCAACGAGCCCCGACAAGCTTCGCGAGTCAGCAGCCAATTAGGAAACAACCAACTTTCATTTTTCCATGAAAAACCTGTTGCCTATGGGCGCCATTGCAAGTTCCCTGGCCTCCAGGACAACGGCCCCGAAAAACCAATGTGTTTTGTCAACACCCCGAGAACCTCGCATCGCGATCATTCCAATCGATATCACTGGAGCCACTTGAGCTCCGCCTTACCAACCGAAGGTTTCTCCCAATTTCATCCCAACTTCGGAAACTGCGTGCATCGTTCCCAAAACGATGTTCGACGCCGAACTGTCTACACGAAAGAATCCTCGGGACTTGCCAATCACCGGGACAGTAATTTCTCCCTTATCAGAACAGACTCCCACAAAACTTCCCATGAAATCGTTACCATCGATGGAGCAGCCTCAAGGCAATGTTGTCATCGATCCGGTAAAAATTCGCACAGACATCGAAATCCCAACGAAATAAAAATTAATCACGATCACAGAAGATCGAAGAAATCGACGATATCGGCAAATCCCGAAAAACCACGTAACTTTGAAAATAATGAATCTTCCAATGGGAAAGAACTGCATCGGACGGAAGAGTCTTCGTTTTTGATCGATGGGATCGATGCTCGAGCTTCCCGGCTGTCCCATACCGCGAATCTCGTCTCTTCTCATTCTCAAGTGATTCCCATCGATTTATGGAAGCAATCGGAACGTTTGGAAGCTGCCAGTAGTTCCGGTTTTTTAGTCGCGAGTGACGAAAACCTGAAAATCTGTGAATCGGATGTCTCGAGGTTCGTGGACGTGGAACGAATCAAATTTGTCGATAGTTACACGGAACAGACGATCGTGACGATGGAGAGCGATGGATCGAAAGCTCCCGATGCCTCGGAGCATAAAGACGAAAGCTCAGAAAATCCAAACGACCTTGAAATATCGAGCAAGGTCGTGGGGACCTCGAGAGATCGTCGTAACGATGAAAAGCACTTGACGCTTCCTGCGAGCGAAGAAAAAGTCACGGTCGTGCCGGTTATGTACGCGATTCCTGAAACGATACAAAAGTTTCATTTGCCGATTTGTCGAAGAAAAAAGTTTGATAAGCGATCGTCCCATCGACACCGATCGATGGCAGAGAAAGTTGGGAAAATCGCTACCGATCGAGCTGGAGCATCGATCTCAAGAAATCCCTCCGTTTTATCGAGCGTCGGTAGCCAAACTGCAACGAGTTTCACCAGCCGAACGAGCACTCGGTTGACTGAGGAAAATTCGTCGATTAGGGAAAGTGGAAAACCGTGGCTTGGCCAGTGGAGGAAAGACAGCAGCAGAGTCTTGATTTCGTACAGTCGCAGCAACACAGCGATATCGGTATCGTCGACGACGACGATAAACGCAGAGAGAACATTGAGCTCGAGAGTTTCCCTTGCAAAAGGAAACGATTTTCCCATCGAGCATGATTCGAGTCTCGGAAAAACAATCGAAACGAACGATTCGCAGAGTTTTAGAAGAAGAAACGAGTCGCCTGTGAGCTCGGCCAGAAAACGAACCAACGAGAGCAACATCGGTGTGAGAATCTCACCTGACGATTGTCTCGACGACGCGTGACATAATTGACAAAAAAAAATCATCCTGGTGTGGATGAAGAAACGGAATCTCACATTTCTATCATTTTTTTCGAGTTCGAACATTTTTTTGCGAGCGATTTTTCGAGACTTGGTATTTGTGCTCCGTACGGTCCATGAGCGTCTGGACGTAACGAGGATTTGAAACGAGCGGAACGATCCGCACGTCGTACTGTCCGTCGTTTTTATTTTATTTTTTTTTTCCGGTCCGTCGAAAATGATCGTCGCGTCGCGTCACAAATCCCTGATAATTCATTCACGATCTTGTGTATTTACGCACGAATATGTAATTATGTGTCTACGAGGTCATTGTCAACACACTCGCGGCGTATAGGGAATAAATATATCGATGTTTCATACAGGAGAGTATTTTCGTCTCAATTTCTTTGGATTCTCTAAATTTTTATCATGTTGAAGTTTGCGTCGATGAAATGCAACGACAGCTCATTATTTTGTTAGAGCATCGCACCAAATTTTCATACAGTGTTTGTCGAAAATAACGAGAAAGTCTTTTTCGTCATTCGGAAAATAAATTTACTAGAAAAATTGGAACGAGCCAATTAATTATGAAAATAATAAATGAAAAATAGATTTTTCGTTGCATTGCAACGATGCAAACTTCGATTTCATAAATTTTTAACATTCTCTAGAGTCGTTTCCAACGTTGAGATTCAACGAAAAATATTTTTTTATTCATTATTTATTGAATTTTTTATATCGTGTCGATTGAGTATTTTTTTTTTTTTTTTTTTTGGAAATTCTCGTTCGATGTCTGATGTCGACGAATGAAAAATAATCAGTAAAAAAGGCAACAAATAAAAATACTATCAGCAGACTGTANCTCAATTTCTTTGGATTCCCAAAATTTTTATCATGGTGAAGTTTGCATCGATGAAATGCAACGAGAGCTCATTATTTTTTATCAACAAAACGATTATCTCTCGCGACCAGAAAAACTCAATTGACACGATTTTCAAAATTCAATTAATTTGTTGATGATTTTAATTGAAAAAAAAATTATTTTCGCGTATAATGACGAAACTTTCTACGTCCGCGGCGCGTATTTCTGTTCCGTAACGTCAAGTCCCCATCTGAAATTCTCTTGCCACCAGAAAAACTCAATTGACACGATTTCCAAAATTCAATTAATTTGTTTTTGATTTTTATTGAAAAAAAAATTATTTTCGCGTATAATGACGAAACTTTTACNACGTCCGCGGCTCGTATTTCTGTTGCGTAACGTCAAGTCCCCATCTGAAATTCTCTTGCCACCAGAAAAACTCAATTGACACGATTTTCAAAATTCAATTAATTTGTTTTTGATTTTTATTGAAAAAAAAATTATTTTCGCGTATAATGACGAAATTTCTACGTCCGCGCTTCTCATTTCTGTTCCATAACGTCAAGTCCCTATTTCGAAGCTCCATCGTGTTTATAGACCAGTTTTATTTTCGTGTTACACAATCGATTGAAAAGTGCAACTGCAAAAGCTTTGCGGGATTAATATTTTCGCTCGACGCCGAGAGGGAGTGATGATTGCTATGTCTCGGGGGCGATGACGGAATCCNAAAATATCGACGATTTTTAACAAAATATCGTTTCCAGTGTGTTTGGAATGCCTCTCTCGCTTCGCAACCGTGTTTGTTTTTCTTTCGCCGAAATGACGAATGGAAAATAATCAGTAAAAAAGGCAACAAATAAAAATACAATCAGCAGACTGTATACTTTATTTTTATGCCCCTGTGTGAATACATAGCGATGTATACATCGTTAAAATATGTTGTTCGTTGACGCGACGAAAATGAAAGAGACGTTCCGTTCCAGAGCGTAACATAAAGTGAATAAGTGCGGATTATAATAATAGTGTTGACTATCTGTTGTGAGAATGTGATGCGATAAATAACCACGACGGCGATGACGAAGATTCTCGAAAAGCTTGCTGAATCGTACTCTGCCCGAATTTATTGCTGCCAAAATTTGTCCCGCCCGCGAAAACTGCAAACAGCTAAAAACCGATGCGCGTCACTGAGATTCGTCGTTCCAAAAATATTAACAGACTCTCGTCCTTAAACGATATTTCTCAACCACAAAACGGTCAACGTCGCATCCAATTTCCACCCAACGACCAAATCAACGAGTGCAGTTTTGATTTCATGGATTTATGAGCAATTCCATCAAGTGCGCTGCTTTCATGGATTCCGTCATCGCCCCCGAGACATAGCAATCATCACTCCCTCTCGGCGTCGAGCGAAAATATTAATCCCGCAAAGCTTTTGCAGTTGCAATTTTCAATCGATTTTATAACACGAAAATAAAATGACACTGAAGTTCGCAACGTTGGCCTCCAACGAAAAATATTATTTCTATTAATATTTTCTTCAATTTGAAAAATCACGACATTTTTCGTATCGATTTCGTCTTTGGATCTCAAAAAAGATGGTTTTATTGTCTTGACTAAATATTCAATAAGAATCGTGGGATCTGGTCAAGAAAAAACAGAATTTCGTTGCATTCCAACGATGCAAACTTCAGCAGCATAAAATAAAACTGGTCTATAAACACGATGGAGCTTCAAAACGGAGACTTGACGTTATCCAGCAGTTGGTATAGTGTAATAAATTATTCTGGAAGAATAAAAAACATGGAGGAGGCTTTGAGGATCGTGCTAAATCTTGAGGAAGCAATTTGCAACTTTCAATTTGCAGAGTTTTTTTAAAAATAATTCCGACAACTTTTCTATAAAGTAAAAAGGAACTGCAGACTTGTACGGAATATCTTACAAAACTTGAGAAATTTTAGCGGTTAGACGATTTTTCGAAAAACTCGAATTTTCGTAAAATTCGATAAATCATTAAATTTCAACCGTTCAATCGATATTTTCCTAATTCAATACCAACCTTCGTATGTATAAAAAAAAAAAAAGTAAATCTTTAAATTTGCGGACGTTGGAGTCCTGAACTTTTTATTTTTTTATTTTTTTTGGAAATTTAGTTGAAACCGTTCTCGAGTTTCAAACGTTTCAATTTTACAGTGCCAGAACATACACGCACACACACACATCCGGACATTTTTTTGTAAATATGATTTTTCGATGTTATGCGAACATTTCGACATTTCAAAATGGAAAAAAAAAATTTCAACATCGCATGTTCTATGAGGAAGCAAAATAATGAAAAAATCGACTGATGGAATAAACGAGTAATCGAATTTCGTAATAATGTGGTGCAAAGTTTGATGAGAATAAATTTGACATATTTTCGGTGGATTCTTCCGATTCCGGTGTCGTTAATTTTCTGGTCGTTGGTCGGATGGTTTTTGGTAATTTTCGATGGAACCTCAACATTTAATTTTAAATTTTAAATTTTTTACAGAAATCCAATAAAAAATTTGATTCTCGATATTTGATTCGTTAGTGCGAAGCAACCAACTTGACGTAATTGTTATCAAAGTATTTGACGATTAAAAAATGATAATTCGCTGCAATTTCAAGGGTCGCCAGCCATTCGGTTCACGCTCGTTATCGATTGGACGTCGTTAATTTAAATTTCAGCCTCTCCAGCACACTCTACATCATTTTTCCATTAGACAAACTATTTCCTTCAACAGCATGGCGCTCACGAAAGAGCCCAATTCTCTATTCTCTCTGAATAATGTGCGAGCATTCACTTCGACTGTATAATTAGTGGAAAATTTCTTTCTGGACTCGCCGGAGTCTCTAATTCGCATTGACATCCTGGGAAAGAGAACGTAACGAGTTGGTGGCAAAGCATTTGAGCGGAAGGTTGAATTCGTGGAGAAAATTACCCTCGTCGGTATCGAGTGTGCAAGGAAAATTTCGTGCAGTCAATTTTCTCTTTTGCTATGAAATTCAGCCGGAGAACGAAGAGTTCTTGTTGAAAAATTGCATTCGTGACTTTTTTACAGTGCCGAAGATTATTTTACAAATTTGTGGCAGCAAAGCATGGATTCATGATTTTTTTTCTGGAGTTGAAGTAACACGAAAAATCCGATCATGTTCGAGATAAACGGAGATCCGACATCGGTCGAGATTGGCTCACGTGCAGTTTTTCAAATATCTAGGGCGTTCGCTCCGTTTTCATTGGTCGTTGACCTACGAAGAGTTTGAGAAGAATTGAAAAGAGGATAGGAAAATCGTGGTGTACACTGAGAATGAAATTTTGTTGAAAATCGTCGATATTTTGGTGTCGAAAAAAAAATTTTAATTAGAAATTTTATTTTAATTGTTAAAAATTATTTTTCATTTCCCAATAATGAGGAATGAATAATTATCTCCACTGGAAATGAAATTTTGTTAAAAATCGTCGATATTTTGTTAAAAACAATTAAAATTAGAAATTTTATTTAAAAATTATTTTTCATCTCTTAAAAATGAGAAATGAATAATTATCTCCACTGGAAATGAAATTTTGTTTAAAAATCGTCGATATTTTGTTAAAAAAAATTAAAATTAGAAATTTTATTTAAAAAATCAAAAATTATTTTTATTTCTCAAAAATGAGAAATGAATAATTATCTCCACTGGAAATGAAATTTTGTTAAAAATCGTCGATATTTTGTTAAAGAATAAAAAAAAAAATTAGAAATTTTATTTAAAAAATTAAAAATTTTATTTAAAAAATTAAAAATTTTATTTAAAATATTAAAAATTATTTTTTATTTCTCTAAAACGAGAAATGAATAATTATTCCCACTGGAAATGAAATTTTGTTGAAAATCGTTGATATTTTGTTGATTTCGGTAAACTAAATATTTTTTAATAATTTCAAAATTTTCGTTATTTTGGCAGTATATTTGGTTTCTAACGGAATTGTCAGCGAAATTTACGAGTGGAATGACGAAAATTTGCTTCCAAAGAGACTTTCTAGAATATTTCTTTCTGCGATGACACAATTTTTGGGATTATTCAAAAAAAAAACGTTAAGTTGAACGTATGGAACAAAATATCGATCTTTTTGAACAAAATTTTGTTTTCAGTGTGTATGCAAAGTTGATGATGCCAGTGAGGTTGAGCGCCTTCTATAGGACGCATCAGAAATTTTGGTAGTACTAGTTATATGGTTTGCCAGAGAGGAATCGATAGTGAGAACTCGGGAGAGCGCGTAGCCCGGGATCCTCTCTTCTCAGCGAAGTGGAGACGTTGGTGAGAATTTGAACCACGTCGTAAATTTACATCGTTCCAAGTTTGTGTAGATCGGAAAACCCGGAGGTCTCTCTTTCCCAAACCTTCGTGTAAAGGTTATTCGACGTGATGTGATGCCATTTTAATTAATGAGGGACTCCCGAAATGGAGTATTTTAACTTGCTTCCGTTTAATTCATTTCAGTTTAGTTGCCCAAGTGCAATTTGTGGAAATTCTCCTCAAAGTTCTCGTCACAAGAAATTCTAATCGTGATTATGGCGACTGTGAATCAGGAGCAAGTTCGTACGATTACTTTTTGTGTAATTGTTCAAAATCGTCGATATTTTGTTAAATACAGTGAACAAAATATTTTTTTAAATTTCAAAATTTTCGTTATTTTGGCAGCATATTTGGTTTCCAACGGAATTGTCAGCGAAATTTACGAGTGGAACGACAAAAATTTGATTCCGAAGAGACTTTCTAAAATATTTTTTGCTGCATTGACACAATTTTTGGAATTATTAAAAAAAAAAAACGTTTAGTCGAACGTGTCGAACAAAATATCGAACTTTTCCAATAAAATTTTCTTAAAAATCGTCGATATTTTTTTTTGAACACGGTGAACAAAATATTTTTCGAAAATTTCCAAATTTTCGTTATTTTGACAGTATATTTGGTTTTTAATGAAATTGTCAGTGAAATTTACGAGTGGAACGACAAAAATTTGATTCCGAAGAGACTTTCTAGAATATTTCTTGCTGCGAGGACACAAATTTTGGAATTATTAAAAAAAAAACGTTTATTCGAACGTATCGATATTTGGGAACAGTTGGATGTTCCATTGACTCGGAAGGTTCGACTAACAATCAACAAAAAATATCTTCCCCCGAATACTTCCGATCGGATCTGTTGTGAATTTTCTACCCCAGGGAAAAATATGGAAACTGCAAACCTCTCGAAACAGCAAATTTCTCTCTTCGTCTTTGGAATTCTTCTTTCTTCACATCGTGTGTCGAAACAACTTTGAAATCTTTGCTGTCCTTTTTTTGCCTTTCGCATATCAAAGTAGCATCAAAAGCTGACCCGTGGGCGGCACGCACCGAGCCTGGAATCTGTACGAACCTTAAAGCCATTTTCCCCACTCACTTGACCGCCATACACACATTTTCGTACCAGACGTTGTTGAGTGGTGATTTTGATGCCGCAGGATGCTGATGTGTCAGCAAGATAACGTGAAGGGACTGTACTGTGCTTTTGCAGACATCACAGCATATTTGTGATATTCTGTAAACATACAAAACGCACCCATACTGGGCATTCCCACACTGAATAAAAAATTTTGTTGAAAAAGATGGATATTTTCTTCGATACGTTCGACTAAACGTTTTTTTTTGAAAAATCCCAAAAATTGTGTCATTGCAGCAAGAAATATTCTAGAAAGTCTCTTCGGAAGCAAATTTTTGTCGTTTCATTCGTAAATTTCGCAGACATTTTCATTAGAAACCAAATTTACTGCCAAAATAACGAAAATTTTGAAATTATCAAAAAATATTGAGTTTCCCTTATTCAAAAAAAAAATCGACGATTTTTAACAAAATTTTGTTTAAAAAGATGAATATTTTGTTCGATACGTTCGACTAAACGTTTTTTTTTGAAGAATCCCAAAAATTGTGTCATTGCAGCAAGAAATATTCTAGAAAGTCTCTTCGGAAGCAAATTTTTGTCGTTTTACTCGTAAATTTCGCTGACAATTCCATTAGGAACCAAATTTACTGCCAAAATGACGAAAATTTTGAAATTATCGAAAAATATTTAGTTTCCCTTATTCAACAAAATATCGACGATTTTTAACAAAATTTTGATAGAAAAGATGAATATTTTGTTCGATACGTTCGACTAAACGTTTTTTTGAAAAATCCCAAAAATTGTGTCATTGCAGCAAGAAATATTCTAGAAAGTCTCTTCGGAAGCAAATTTTTGTCGTTTCACTCGTAAATTTCGCAGACATTTTCATTAGAAACCAAATTTACTGCCAAAATAACGAAAATTTTGAAATTATCAAAAAATATTTAGTTTCCCTTATTCAAAAAAAAAATCGACGATTTTTAACAAAATTTTGTTAAAAAAGATGAATATTTTGTTCGATACGTTCGACTAAACGTTTTTTTTTGAAGAATCCCAAAAATTGTGTCATTGCAGCAAGAAATATTCTAGAAAGTCTCTTCGGAAGCAAATTTTTGTCGTTTCACTCGTAAATTTCGCAGACATTTTCATTAGAAACCAAATTTACTGCCAAAATAACGAAAATTTTGAAATTATCAAAAAATATTTAGTTTCCCTTATTCAAAAAAAAAAACGACGATTTTTAACAAAATTTTGTTTAAAAGATTAAAATTTTGTTCGATACGTTCGACTAAACGTTTTTTTGAAAAATCCCAAAAATTGTGTCATTGCAGCAAAAAATATTTTAGAAAGTCTCTTCGGAAGCAAATTTTTGTCGTTTCACTCGTAAATTTCTTGCAACGAAATAGCATCAATCTCGAAATGACGACGAATACTCGTAAGTGACATGTGCTTGAGAATGCGGTTGAATATCTTCCCTGCAAGCTCTCGCTCCCTCGCTCTATTTTGGTGAATTCTATACGCTTGTAGTACTCACGTCAGGTCCACCAAAATACGGCGTGAGTGGACCACGCAGTGACCTCGGCGTTGCATGCTCCAGTAAATTCTAGCGAATTGAGATATAGCTCTACAGTGGTAGGAATCCCAAGGGAAACTGAATCAGGAATTTCGATTACTGCGACCAAAAATGGAATCTGAGTTATACTACAAACTCAAACCAACCTGCTGCAGGAAAGTTCCTTTCATTAAATGTGTCTGAAATTCGATTATATGACGATGTCTCTACTGGCATACCTTATGACAAGAGAGTCATCAGTGCACTGGAAATAAAATTTTGTTAACAATCGTCGATATTTTGTTGAATACGAAAAACTAAATATTTTTTGATAATTTCAAAATTTTCGTTTTTTTTGCAATTATTTCATTTTATTTTATTTATTTTATTTGTTTTATTTATTTTATTTATTTTATTTATTTTATTTATTTTATTTATTTTATTTATTTTATTTATTTTATTTATTTTATTTATTTTATTTTAGCGAAATTTACGAGTGAAACGACTAAAATTAGCTTCCCAAGAGACTTTCTAAAATTTTTTTTGCTGCATTGACACAATTTTTGGGATTATTCGAAAAAACGTTTAGTCGAACGTATCGAACAAAATATCCATCTTTTTCAACAAAATTTTGTTTTCAGTCTATAGCCTCTCGAGGTTTCATCTGAAAGTGACTAGTGCCCAAGACACAGTATGACCATCGAAACAGATCTGCCACTACTTCCGTATTCATTCGTCTCAATAGCAGACTCAATATCCAGCCAACGATGTTTAGTTTATTGTGGATACAAAGAGGAAGAACGACTTTTATCGAATGGATGCTCGTCGGAGATAAACTGAAGCCCCGCGGTCGGTTTCTTCATTATCTGGCCCAAAGTCCCTTTGATGTTGGAATTGTTCGTACGAAGACGAGCATGGCGGAAGGCAGTGATGGAGGCAAAGGGTACGCAAGAAACAGAGGCTGCGATATGGTTGGAAAACTTAAGAGCTGACCAAGAGAGCGAGAGGGAGTGGAAGAGATTATGGGGGAGCCCTTAGGTGAAGATAATTGACGACAAAGAGAAACCGCGAGAGAAACGAAGAGCGATTGAGAGGGAAAAAGTAGAAATTGTTTGCAGTCTCTCACTCCCCCGGACGTTGAAAAGCAGCGGCGCAGCGCAGCCGTAGAAATAGCCTGATAAATCCGGGAACTTTGCAGACCAAGTCCCGGGAGTCTTTGGTACACCATCGCACGACCAACATAAGTACAAAACTCCCACCACGATATCGACTCCCTCGTTTATCTCTTTCCCTCTTTCGTCCTCTTCCTCCATCCGCGTCCTTTTCCCTCTTTAAGAAGAGCCTTTCAGAAGCCTTTCATTTATTTTCAGCTGAAATGGTCTTGCCACTTTTTACCACTCAGGATCTATTTGCTAATAAAATGCTACGTAATTATCCGTCAAAGAACTTCAAATGAACAAGTTTCTTTTTCTTTTATTTCTTTTCAGATGCAATTTCCACTGCATCTGAATTATGTTCTTCAATCATTTCAGTCACTGTGCGTTGTAATTCTTCCAAATGATGTCACACTGGAGAAGAATCTCCTGAAGTTGGAAAAAGCTTCTGTAGTCTGAATTGATTTACACAAACATTCTTGTTTCTTGTCAGTGTTTTTGATTTAAATTTCTTTCCTCTGCCCTTCGACCTTTCGTTCAACGGTGGGGAAGGACCGTTTATACACTACCCAAATGGAAGTCCATACATGACTGTATGTCAGGTCCTGGTCAAGTTCAAAGTATGTCTGGGAATACGATTGACAGATGGGAAATGAAATTTTATTAAAAATCGTCGATATTTTGTTGAATACTAAATATTTTTTGATAATTTTTAAATTTTCGTTATTTTGGCAGTTTATTTGGTTTTTAATGGAATTGTCAGGTAAATTTACGATTGAAACGATAAAAACTTGCGTCCGAAGAGACTTTCTAGAATATTTCTTGCTGCGATGACACAATTTTTAGGATTTTTCAAAAAAACGTTTAGTATCGAACAAAATATCGATCTTTTCCAACAAAATTTTGTTTCTACTGTAGACGATTTCAGGAATTTTTGTGCATTAAAAAGAATCATCACACTGGAAATGAAATTTCATTAAAAATCGGCGATATTTTGTTGAATACGAAAAACTAAATATTTTTCGATAATTTCAAAATTTTCATTATTTTGGCAGTAAATTTGGATTCTAATGGAATTGTCAGCTAAATTTACGATTGANGCGAAATTTACGAGTGGAACGACAAAAATTTCCTCCCAAAGAGATTTTCTAAAATATTTCTTGCTGCATTGACACCATTTTTTGGATTTTTCAAAAAAACGTTTAGGCGAACGTATCGAACAAAATATCCATCTTTTTCAACAAAATTTTCTTTTCTGTGTTTGGATTTATACACAGGGAATGAAGTTTTGTTAAAAATCGTCGAAATTTTGTTGAAAACGATAAACTAAATATTTTTTGACAATTTCAAAATTTTCGTTATTTTG
>JBAJMU010000001.1:995368-1017859 GCA_037952995.1 Hyposoter didymator | reverse complement strand
TTCATTTATTTTTTTATTTATTTATTTATTTATTTATTTATTTATTCATTTATTTATTTATTTATTTATTTATTTATTTACTTATTTATTTATTTATTTATTTATAAAAAGTCGGTAATCCATTCTGAAATTTTGCAGGCATTTTATTGCGTACTTATCAAATACTCTAATGAAAAAATGTTCAATTTTCATCTAAAAATGAGGTTTGCGACGAGGCAACCATAGAAGGACGTAATGTAAGGACGTGAGAAATGATTTGACGTTGCGAACAGGGTCCGAAGTTTTTGGCATTCAAGTGTATACAAGAACTTTGGAAAATTGTTTAGCTTTCGTGCGGTGTAATTGAAAAATTCTTCACGTCACATTGTTTAGCACCAGCCTTTCGATCTCTACGTAGCTACTTGATGATTGAGACTTCGTATACAACTTCGTGCCGTTGTTCTATATAAAGAACGATAAATATGGCACAGAGTTGGAATAAACTTTTCTGGACGAGCTCCAGAGATCCAGATGACCTCTGATTAGCGTGGCTCCACTTTCAAGATCTCGCCCGATCACCTGCTGCATATACGTATTGCCTTGTTTCTTGCACTTTTTGGCATTCCTTCATTATACAATCCTCCTAGTCAAAGCCTATCGATGATACGGTTATGTCAGTCCCGTGCCAAATGTGATTGGAATTTAAAAAATATCCACTTATCAGCCAATAGAAAAAAAAATTAAAGAAACATTTGGATATCAATAATTTCTCTTGCATGGACTGAAATTTGCGTCAATGGACTTGACATATTTATTTAATTTTTATTTAATATTTAAATTTTTTTTATTTTTATATTTAATTTTTTTTATTTTTATTCAATTTTTATTTAATATTCAAATTTTTTTTATTCAATTTTTATTTAATATTCAAATTTTTTTTATTTTTATTTAATTTTTATTTAATATTCAAATTTTTTTTATTTTTATTTAATTTTTATTTAATATTAAAATTTTTTTTATTCTTATTTTTTATTTTTATTCAATTTTTATTTAATATTTAAATTTTTTTATTTTTATTTTCATTTTTATTCAATTTTTATTTAATATTTAAATTTTTTTATTTTTATTTTTAATTTTTTCTATTTTTATTTAATTTTTAATATTTATTTAAATTTTAAATATTTTGACGTCAATTTTATCGAAGGACGTAATGCGAAAAAAAAAGGAAATGACTGACATTGTAAAAAGCCTGGAAACGATGTCCGGCAAGCGACGAGTGAGCTGTCAGCTTGGCAAAGCTCTGTGGGAAGTTTTTCTCAAGCTTTCAATTTCAACCCGACAAAGCTTTTCGGTTTTTCCGAATATATACGTCTGTCCGTACATGAAATCGTAATGGCATTACTTGGCGACGACCATGTGCTTTCATCCTCTCGAAATTCGATCTCGCTCGTAGGACGAAATACAATCGCGATTTGTTGTGAGAGGTTCGCGAGAGGCGTCAAAACTCAGTATCGACGTCGACATTCCCGATAAACGTTTCACGCCAAAGCAATTCCGGATTGACAACATTAAATCATTGTCAGGCTTTGACGCTTCGTGTGACAACACATCGAACAAGCCGAAATAATACGAAGCCCATGCTTTCGATAGGAAAGGAGAAGAATCACGAAAGAGAAGAGAAAATAAAGAAAAATATGTGGACGTTTGAAGACGCGGCAAGGGGCAACTTGGCAAAGTTCCATAAAGTCTGTTCGTGAGTATCAAAACTCGGAAAGGCACACACGTTTATTGAAAACAGGCTTCGAGACAGATTTTCGCGAGCACAGCAATGGGGGACAATGTAAGGGGGAAGAAAAATATTGTCGCAATGAATGGAAACTCGATCTTGTGCGATGCCACGTTTCCTAATAAGCATTAAAAAATGATTATGAAATGAGAAATAAAAAATTACGAAAAAAATTAAAATTAAGAATTTTATAAAATTAAAAATTATTTTTCATTTCTCAAAAATGAGAAATGAACATTTATCTCCACTGGAAATGAAATTTTGTTAAAAATCGTCGATATTTTGTTAAAAAAAAAAAATTAGAAATTTTATTTAAAATATTAAAAATTTTATTTAAAAAATTAAAAATTATTTTTCATTTCTTAAAAATGAGAAATGAATAATTATCTCCACTGGAAATAAAATTTTGTTAAAAATCGTCGATATTTTGTTAAAAAAAATTAAAACTAGGAATTTTATTTCAAAAATTAAAAATTATTTTTCATTTTTCAAAAATGAGAAATGAATTATCTCCACTGGAAATGAAATTTTGTTAAAAATCGTCGATATTTTGTTAAAAAAAAAAAAAATAGAAATTTTATTTAAAATGTGAAAAATTTTATTAAAAAAATTCAAAATTATTTTTCATTTCTCAAAAATGAGAAATGAATATTTATCTCTACTGGAAATAAAATTTTGTTAAAAATCGTCGATATTTTGTTAAAAAAAAATTGAAATTAGAAATTTTATTTAAAAAAATAAAAATTTTCGTTATTTTGCCAGTATATTTGGTTTCTAACGGAATTGCCAGCGAAATTTACGAGTGGAACGACAAAAATTAGCTTCCGAAGAGACTTTCTAGAATATTTCTTGCTGCGATGACTAAATTTTTGGGATTATTCAAAAAAACGTACGTATCCAACGAAATATCGATCTTTTCCCACAAAATTTAGTTTTCAGTGATCTCAACAGACTTTTCTTTCCTCAGACGATTTTATCGTCGAAAATTGTTTGTATTAAGGTGAATCCTGAATCTGAAACATTCATTTTGCCATTTGACTGGAAATCTTGATCGAGCAGGTTGCGAGCAATCTTGGAAAATTGATTCAATCCAGTCGAACGAACGATTCACAAGAAACTCGTTTCTGGAAAGACTTTGTAATGCAAATGTGAGTAAAAAATTATAAAAATAAAGGAAGAGAGTACGAAAAGAAATAGTGGGAGAAATTTTTGTGTTCTTGTCCGTGTAAATCCAACTTTGACCGATCAAAAACGCAAATAGGATACGAAGCTTCTCCCCCGATGCAGAGACAACTCATTTAAGATTTTCTTTGTCCGTTTTTCTGGCGCGGATTTCGGAGCAAGTGACTAGAAACGTACGGACTACAGACATGCATCTGCGTCGGTGAAATAGCAAGGAAAAACGATGAGTGTGCTGGTCTGACGACAGCGAATTTTCGTTTGCGTGATTCAGCTTTGCATGCAGACGTTCGCGTGGGCATGAGGTACGCCAAAGAGAATTGCAGAATTGCTCGGCAAAAACAAAGCAGACGATCAACTAATTTCTGGCCAGAAACCTTTTCTTTCTCAGAGCGAAACAACGTTAGTGAAGAATCAAAATGACGTTTTCGTTGATCAACGAAAACATGAATAACGCAATAAGCACACTGGGAATAAAATTTCGTTAAAAATCGTCGATATTTTGTTGCAAACGGTTAAGTAAATATTTTTTGATAATTTCAAAATTTTCGTTATTTTGGCAGCATTTTTGGTTTCTAACGAAATTGTCAGCGAAATTTACGAGTGGAATGACAAAAATATGCTTCCGAAGAGAATTTCTAACATTTTTTTTTTGCTGCATTGTCATAATTTTTGGGATTATTCAAAAAAACGTTTAGTCGAACGTATCGAACAAAATTTCCATCTTTTTCAATAAAAGTTTGTTAAATATCGTCGATATTTTGTTGAATACGCAAAACTAAATATTTTTTGATAATTTCAAAATTTTCGTTATTTTGGCAGATTTTTGGTTTCTAACGAAATTGTCAGCGAAATTTACGAGTGGAACGACAAAAATTTGCTTCCGAAGAGAATTTCTAACATTTTTTTTTTGCTGCATTGTCATAATTTTTGGGATTATTCAAAAAAACGTTTAGTCGAACGTATCGAACAAAATTTCCATCTTTTTCAATAAAAGTTTGTTAAATATCGTCGATATTTTGTTGAATACGCAAAACTAAATATTTTTTGATAATTTCAAAATTTTCGTTATTTTGGCAGATTTTTGGTTTCTAACGAAATTGTCAGCGAAATTTACGAGTGGAACGACAAAAATTTGCTTCCGAAGAGACTTTCTAACATTTTTTTTTGCTGCATCGTAATAATTTTCTGGATTATTCAAAAAAACGTTTAGTCGAACGTATCGAACAAAATTTCCATATTTTTCAACAAAAGTTTGTTAAAAATCGTCGATATTTTGTTGAATACGTCAAACTAAATATTTTTTGATAATTTCAAAATTTTCGTTATTTTGGCAGTATTTTTGGTTTCTAACGAAATTGTCAGCGAAATTTACGAGTGGAATGACAAAAATTTGCTTCCGAAGAGAATTTCTAACATTTTTTTGCTGCATTGACATAATTTTTGGGATTATTCAAAAAAACGTTCAGTCATAATTATAATTAAATATTTATTATTTATCATTATTTTTTATTTTATTAGCATTTTTTTATAAGAGTCATTTGATCTGTCATTAAATAATTTTACAGGAGACTAGAATTTCGAGCACAAAGTGTCGTCGTTGCGACAGCGTGACTTAGAGCCCCCTGGGACAGAGTCTGTATGACATTTACTACTCTCCTGGGATTTTATACGTCTCGTCGTTCTTACGCATATCGTTGAGCTAATCCTACAAGCTTCAAGCATAATATTAATTAACTGCGATGATACTTTACCGGCTGCAGCTTACAAAAAATCCATCTGCGCAAATGGAAACGCCATGTGGGAGGATAGAATAGAAATCACGTAGATTTTTCCTCATGTAGGAAGAAATTTGAAGGTGAAATATTTTTTTTCTCCAGTTTTCTCCAGAAAAATATTTAGTTCATTTATTATTTAGTGAATTTTGAAAATCATGGCAATTTTTCGTGTCGATTGAGTTTTCAATAATAATTATGAGCTCTGATGAAAAAATTGCAACGAGAGCGAGCAATAGGAATCAGAAATTTCGAGGCAAAGTTTCAAAAGTCTTTCGACTCGATTTCCCTTCCATTATTTTCCTCCCATCGTCCTTCGCCCCATTTCGAAAGACTCACATTTTTATTTTCATCGTTTTTGTATCTGTCACTCGAGAACGCATTCTTTGTTCCTCATAATATCCTTCGCAATTTTGCGGACAAAGGGGAATTGATTCAAACCGCTTAAACTCGCATTCGGAACGATTTTCTTTCACTCTCAAAACTGTGCACGAAACAGCGAGAAAATACAGCTTTCCCATCTTGAAATACGATGATGCAGCTCGAATTTTCCTTCTCCCGAGATTCTCTTTTTTTTTTTGCTTTTTCTTTATTATTTCGAACTCCCACTCACGCCTTTCGCTCACACGGTTCGTTTGAGTGGAAACATTGCGAGCGAAGAGAGGCTGCGCGATCATTTTTCATCGTCACATACACACGACCATTCAGGTCACTTTTTTCGTCCTGCATTGTGTGCAGACGTGTGTGTATGGATGAAAAAAAAAATGATCATTTGCACAAAACAAATTCCATCACTGCCGCAGCGTTTCTACAAATCAGCGGGTTCCCAGCAACTACGCGCGCGAACACATTTCTTGAGTATTTGCTTTGCAGACAGAGCGCGTAAGCCTCTTACAGATACTCGAATAACGGATTTTCCAGGCTCTCGCAGCATATAAGCGATGAAAGGAACAATAATAACAATGATTATAATTACAGTGAGATATTCCCGAACTGAGCAACGTTGGTACACACGATCCTTAGAAGGAACGATACTTTTCAACTAATTTCATTCTTTCTTTTGTTGTTTCAATGTGATGGACTGAAAATCGATTTTTTTTGGAAAAGATGGGAATTTTTGTCTTTTTGATCGAAAAGATCGAAATTTTATGCTTTTCCTTCGAAAAGATCGAAATTTTATTCTTTTGGATCGAAAAGATCGAAATTTTATTCTTTTTGATCGAAAAGATCGAAATTTTATTCTTTTCTATCGAAAAGATCGAAATTTTATTCTTTTTAATCGAAAACATCGAAATTATTTTCTTTTGGATCGAAAAGATCGAAATTTTATTCTTTTCGGTCGAAAAGATCGAAATTTTATTCTTTTCGATCGAAAAGATCGAAATTTTATTCTTTTTGATCGAAACGATCGAAATTTTATTCTTTTCGATCGAAAAGATCGAAATTTTTTTCTTTTGGATCGAAAAGATCGAAATTTTATTCTTTTCGATCAAAAAGATCGAAAATTTATTCTTTTCGATCGAAAAGATCGAAATTTACTCTTTTCTATCGAAAAGATCGAAATTTTTTTTTTTTTTCATCGAAAAGATGGAAATTTTATTCTTTTCGATCGAAAAGATCGAAATTTAATTCTTTTGGATCGGAAAGATCGAAATTTTATTCTTTTCTATCGAAAAGATCGAAATTTTATTCTTTTCCATCGAAAAGATCGAAATTTTATTCTTTTCGATCGAAATGATCGAAATTTTTTTCTTTTCGATCGAAAAGATCGAAATTTTTTTCTTTTGGATCGAAAAGATCGAAATTTTATTCGTTTCGATCGAAATTTTATTCTTTTTGATCGAAAACATCGAAATTTTTTTTTTCGGTCGAAAAGATCGAAATTTTTTTCTTTTCGATCGAAAAGATCGGAAACTACGTATAACCCCTTAAGAAGCAACTGTCATATGAAAAATTATAGCTGTATGCGAGTTTTCAAAAATTGGCCGAAAAGTAACCGGCTTGTGAATAAGACTGCAACGAGTTTTCACTACAAAGCAGATCGTGGGGTCGAATTTTCTAATATATAAAAATACCGAAGTTGAACATTAATTTTCACGAGAAACCGTTCGACCATTCTGCATGTAACTGTGTGTTACATGAGGAATGCGAAAGTTGGTATATAAGTTCCGGATGTGTGAGCGAAGGTCAGTGGAGAGTAGCTGCGGGAGCTCAGCGTTATCAAGTTACAGCATTCACGTGGATTGAGGTAGGTCCGCGCGCAGCGACTCACGAGGTGAGCGATCAAGCCCTACGATAGCGTGTAAAAAGAGGGAAACCTGCTTGCACGCGCATTCCCCTTCCGCGTGTGTCTTATCTCTCTTTAGTCTTGCGAAATTAAATAGTTGAGCAAAAAGCAGTTTGCAGCATCATTTCTCTTTGCTTTCTTCAGCCCAGCAATTTATTATTCCTCAGGAACAATCCGATGCGAAATGGTGGCGAGTGTGTGCGGAGTCAAATGAATTATTTCGATCGAATTTCGATCTGACCGTACTCTATCCGAAATCGTGAAAATTTTGACATTTTTTTGTCAAATTTTGACATTTTTTGGGAAATTTTGACATTTTTTGGCAAATTTTGACATTTTTTGGGAAATTTTGACATTTTTTTGGCAAATTTTGACATTTTTTGGCAATTTTTGACTTTTTTTGCCAAATTTTGACATTTTTTGGCGAATTTTGATATTTTTTGTCAAATTTTGACATTTTTTGCCAAATTTTGACATTTTTTGCCAAATTTTGACATTTTTCGTCAAATTTTGACATTTTTTGTCAAATTTTGACATTTTTTGGGAAATCTTGACATTTTTTGGCAAATTTTGAAATTTTTTGGCAAATTCTGAAATTTTTTGGCAACCTTCGACATTTTTTGGCAAATTTTGACGTTTTTTGACATTTTTTGCCAAATTTTGACATTTTTTCTCAAATTTTGACATTTTTTGGCAAATTTTGACATTTTTTGGCAAATTTTGACATTTTTTAGCAAATTTTGAAATTTTTTGGCAAATTTTGACATTTTTTGGCAAATTTCGACATTTTTTGATCAATTTCAGATGAAAAATTACTTTTTAATATCCCGAGGGAAATTCAGACGGGTTTCAGTTTCGAAGATGCAGTCTCTCTCGAGTACGAGACTCTCCAAGTCTATAAATTTAATTTTCAGATATGATAAGCAGACATTTACGTTGCACGTACACTTGGAAATTAAGTGTCAAACCGTGAACTTCTGTGCGTGTTGCATTCGTCACGGTTGGGTCACGTTTTCTGCTCGCTCGGTTGTTTGATCTTTTTTACTCAGTTTACTCTTACGTTTTTTTGTTGTTGTTGTTTTTTTTCGACGTGACTCATGCTGGTCCATCGTGACTCGTTTGTAGAATTACACGCTAGGAACTAGATAAAACTTTGTGAACTTTTGTGCTCGCTTTTGTGTGTGTCTTGAGCAAAACTTGTCGCAAACAAGATCCGCCAACTTGCGCGTTGGATTCACTCGGTACTGCGTTTCCTCTCAGAGCAATAATCCAAGATTGAAAAAAAAATTGGACAGTGTGTCGAGATTCCAATGTTGGATCCTCCGAGTCACGCGCTCTTACGTGACAAAATTTCTTCCTTGATTTCTTGTTCTCTTCCGATTGAAGAAAATCTCTTCGGCAGGAAGTGGATCTTAACGTGTGAAGCTTGACGACGGCAAACAAATTTCGCAATTTTTTAAACCATTCAGGAAACGATAGACTGGGAATGAAATTTTGTTAAAAATCGTAGATATTTTGTTGAATACGAAAAACTAAATATTTTTTGATAAATTCAAAATTTTCGTTAATTTGGCAGTAAATTTGGTTTCTAACGGAATTGTCAGCGAAATTTACGAGTGGAACGACGAAAATTTGCTTCCGAAGAGATTTTCTTACATTTTTTTTGCTGCATTGACATAATTTTTGGGATTATTCAAAAAAACGTTTAGTCGAACGTATCGAACAAAATTTCCATCTTTTTCAACAAAATTTTGTTAAAAATCGTCGAAATTTTGTTGAATACGAAAAACTAAATATTTTTTGATAATTTCAAAATTTTCGTTAATTTGGCAGTATATTTGGTTTCTAACGGAATTGTCAGCGAAATTTACGAATGGAACGACTAAAATTTGCTTCCCAAGAGACTTTCTAACATTTTTTTTTGCTGCATTGACATAATTTTTGGGATTATTCAGAAAAATGTTTAGTCGAACGTATCGGACCAAATTTTCATATTTTTCAACAAAATTTTGTTAAATATCGTCGATATTTTGTTAAATACGAAAAACTAAATATTTTTTGAAAAAATTCCAAATTTTCGTTAATTTGGCTGTATATTTGGTTTCTAACGGAATTGTCAGCGAAATTTACGAGTAGAACAACGAAAATTTGCTTCCGAAGAGACTTTCTGAATTTTTTTTTGCTGCATTGACATAATTTTTGGGATTATTCAAAAAAACGTTTAGTCGAACGTGTCGAACAAAATTTCCATCTTTTTCAACAAAATTTTGTTTTCAGTGAGAAATACAGAAATTCATAGGATCGAGCGAAACATATTCAATTATTTTTTTCCATGTAAATTTATTTATTATTAACTCCGAAGATTCGTATAGGCGACCGACTGCTCAGCACCGCGATGTCATCTGGTCGGTGCGCAGACAATATCTTAAAACGCCAATCACCGTCTCGCAGTCGACGCAGCACTTGGTTACGTTGTGCATTAATTTCTCTGGCAAGCTTGATTGAGAATTTGGCCATACGCACTACGTCAGGTCGGCTTACCAGCTGTTGGAGACGCTCGAGAAATGTGTGACGAGAAAGTAAATCTATAGAAACATGTGGAATTAAAGTGTTCACAAAACAAAGAGAAGGAGCGTGCGGGGCACCTTTTCCAGACAACGCAGCAAAGTTAACTTACACTGTAAATGAAATTTCGTTAAAAATCGTCGATATTTTATTGAATACGGTAAACAAATGTAAAAAATATTTTTCCTGGAATCTCTACGCTGCAAACAACGAGAAACTATTTATTGAACAATCAACATTAACAAGCTTCATAGTCACCTCAAAATCCTTAACATTGAACCCGTTCACCACTGACTCTCCAGCACTGAGAAGGAAATTTTGTTAGAAATCGTCGATTTTTTGTTGAATACGGTAACTAAATATTTTTTTATAATTTCGAAATTTTCGTTATTTTGGCAGCGGAATTTACGAGTGAAATGACAAAAATTTGCTTCCGAAGAGACTTCCTAAAATATTTCTTGCTGCACTGACACTATTTTTGGGATTATTAAAAAAAAAACGTTTAGTCGAACGTATCGAACAAAATATTCATCTTTTCCACCAAAATTTGATTTTCAGTGTGTAGCCACCCTCCTTCAAATTTTCCAACACATCGAAAAATCGCATTTATTTACAAATAATTGATTTATTAATATTTTAATTCATAGAATTATTTATTTATAAAAAAAATAAATAACTGGGAATAAAATTTTGTTAAAAATCGTCGATATTTTGTTGAATACGAAAAACTAAATATTTTTCAATAATTTCAAAATTTTCGTTATTTTGGCAGTAAATTTGGTTTCTAACGAAATTATCAGCGAAATTTACGAGTGAAATGACAAAAATTTGCTTCCGAATAGACTTTCTGAAATATTTCTTGCTGCACTGACACTATTTTTGGGATTATTCAAAAAAACGTTTAGTCGAACGTATCGAACAAAATATTCATCTTTTCCACCAAAATTTGATTTTCAGTGTGTAGCCACCCTCCTTCAAATTTTCCAACACATCGAAAAATCGCATTTATTTACAAATAATTGATTTATTAATATTTTAATTCATAGAATTATTTATTTATAAAAAAAATAAATAACTGGGAATAAAATTTTGTTAAAAATCGTCGATATTTTGTTGAATACGGTAAACTAAATATTTTTCAATAATTTCAAAATTTTCGTTATTTCGGCAGTAAATTTGGTTTCTAACGGAATTGTCAGCGAAATTTACGAGTGAAACGACAAAAATTTGCTTCCGAAGAGACTTTCTAAAATATTTCTTGCTGCACTGACACTATTTTTGGGATTATTCAAAAAAACGTTTCGTCTAACGCACTGCGAGTTGAAAAAAAAAAAAAAAATTGTGAATTTTCGCGTCGTAGTTAGAAACGTGACTGCCGCTGGTGGCAGAGCTCTCCACAACCGACGTTACCACGACCAGATCCATCGTGCTTGTACGTTGTATCTCGAGCAGCCGCGGAACGGCTATCCAACCTCTCTCTCTCCCAACCTTTGCCACCGCCACTAGCTCCACCACGACGAGCGGCTCCATCTCCGTGAATTTGCTATCACACCCGCTGCTCGTCGCGCTATTCTGACGAGCGCGGCAAAGCGCACGCCGGCTTGCTCTCGCGTTCATTCAGTATACGGTTCGGCCTGCAAATCGTTGCTACTACTTTTGCGCTGCTGTCGCGGCGAAGCCACACGCGCCGGGGCCCTTTCTCGTGTCAACTTTTAGTGTGTGTATCAGAAAATCATTTTTCTGCGTGTATGAAAAAAGCGAGTGAGACGGATCAGCGTCCGGAGAGGAATAAAAAAAAAAAAAGGATGAAAATTGTTAAACGTCAAATCGAGTGACAGTGATCGCACGATTTTTCGAGTAAATACGAAGTTTCGAAAAAGTTTGTGTTACGTAAGACGTCGTTCTGTAAAAAATTGGTGTCTGGAAATTTTTTTGAAAATGTGGAAAATTTTTGGTTAAAATTTTTTTTCCAAAATTTTCAATTTTTTTTTTTTTTTTTTTTTATTCGACGAACGTGTGCAGCGTTGCAGGTGCGAAATGAGCGTTTTAACGAATATGTATATATACTTGTGAAATATTGATGACGTTAATGGTCGTTGTGAAAATTTTCAACAATATTGACATTCGTGGAGTAAGAATGTTGATATTCGTTTGTTGAAAAAGTCGTCGATATAGCTCATGCAGGATTGAAATGTATAGTGAGAGAAAGATTTCGTGTTAAGGAAAAAATGGATCGTCGAGGATGAAAAAAATGGGAGGCTCGTAATTTTGAATTATCGAGGCTTTTAAAAAATCGTCGTACGTTTTTGTAAAAGCTCGAATGCTCGGAATCATAACACGCGAGAATCGTCGTGCACGACTGTCGAGAATAATTAAAATAAAGGTGCAGTATCGACGATTATATGATTATTTTTCTAAATACGTGCTTATGGGAACTTGTTGAATGAGGTTCATTACTTATATGCACATTGTCATTATAGAAATAACAATATTTTGAGGCTATTTACATTTCACTAAAATCTTCCATCACTGAGAAACAAAATTTTGTTGAAAAAGATCGATATTTTGTTCGATACGTTCGACTAAACGTTTTTTTTTTAATAATCCCAAAAATTATGTCAATGCAGCAAAAAAAATTTTAGAAAATCCCTTCGAAAGCAAATTTTTGTCGTTCCACTCGTAAATTTCGCTGACAATTCCGTTAGAAACCAAAAATACTGCCAAAATAACGAAATTTTTGAAATTATCAGAAAATATTTAGTTTTTCGTATTCAACAAAATATCGACGATTTTTAACAAAATTTGGTTGAAAAAGATCGATATTTTGTTCGATACGTTCGACTAAACGTTTTTTTTTTAATAATCCCAAAAATCATGTCAATGCAGCAAAAAAAATGTTAGAAAGTCTCTTCGGAAGGAAATTTCAGTCGTTCCACTCGTAAATTTTGCTGAATAATTCCATTGGAAACCAAAAATACTGCCAAAATAACGAAATTTTTGAAATTATGAAAAAATATTTAGTTTTTCGTATTCAACAAAATATCGACGATTTTTAACAAAATATTGTTGAAAAAAATGGATATTTTGTTCGATAACTAAACGTTTTTTTGAATAATCCCAAAAATTACGTCAATGCAGCAAAAAAAATTTTAGAAAATCGCTTCGGAAGCAAATTTTTGTCGTTCCATTCGTAAATTTCGCTGACAATTTCGTTAGAAACCAAAAATACTGCCAAAATAACGAAAATTTTGAAATTATGAAAAAATATTTAGTTTTTCGTATTCAACAAAATATCGACGATTTTTAACAAAATTTTGTTGAAAAAGATCGATATTTTGTTCGATACGTTTGACTAAACGTTTTTTTGAATAATCCCAAAAATTATGCAGCAAAAAAATGTTAGAAAGTCTCTTCGGAAGCAAATTTTTGTCGTTCCAATCGTAAATTTTGCTGACAATTTCGTTAGAAACTAAAAATACTGCCAAAATAACGAAAATTTTGAAATTATCAAAAAATATTTAGTTTTTCGTATTCAACAAAATATCGACGATTTTGAACAAAATTTTGTTGAAAAAGATCGATATTTTGTTCGATACGTTTGACTAAACGTTTTTTTGAATAATCCCAAAAATTATGCAGCAAAAAAATGTTAGAAAGTCTCTTCGGAAGCAAATTTTTGTCGTTCCAATCGTAAATTTTGCTGACAATTTCGTTAGAAACTAAAAATACTGCCAAAATAACGAAAATTTTGAAATTATCAAAAAATATTTAGTTTTTCGTATTCAACAAAATATCGACGATTTTGAACAAAATTTCATTGCCAGTGGCACTCTCCCGGCTCGACCGCTAATTTATTTGTTTTTCTTTTCGTTACTTTAATTATTATGATTTTATGTTAACGCGATGCTACGTACACACATACACGATGCAAAATACTGTCGAAGGAATGCTCGATTAACGAGCGTGTTTAATCATTCAAGCGATAAACTCTTTGTTGCTTTGCCATTGTGGTTGGTCGAGCAGGCACGTGACGATTTATAAGATGCTCGAATATTGTTTGCGTTCAATATACTCACTCGCTCATGTTTCTTCATGCTCGTCGTTGAATATATTTCTGATTTTTTTCAAGTTCAAATTCCTCACCAAATTTCCGATTCTCTTCTTCGCTTTTTTTTTTTTTTTACAGTCGTCCCCATTTTATTTTCCAATCCGAAGCTCATCTCGTTTCCCGACACATTTTTTCGTTTATTCTATGAAAAACATCGTTGTGTCTAATGATTCGCCAACGACGTAACGAAATCGGTGCCAAGTTGCTAACGTCGAGCGATCTGTCATGGAAATCTTTAGACTGGCACTTTGTCTCTCTCTCTCTCTCCCTCTCTCTCTCTCTCTCTCTCTCTCCTTCTCGTCAATCTGCAATATTGACGATTGATGATTCCAGTTCATTAACAATACGTAAACGATAATCTCATGCTAGTTCGCAGTATTGATTGAAACGAGAATAACTTTTCCGACTGTAAATGAAATTTTGTTAAAAATCGTCGATATTTTGTTGAATACGAAAAACTAAATATTTCTCAATAATTTCAAAATTTTCGTTATTTTGGCAGTGCATTTGGTTTTTAACGAAAGTGTCAGCGAAATTTACGAGTGAAACGACAAAAATTCGCTTCCAAAGAGACTTTCTAAAATATTTTTTGCTGCAATGACATAATTTTTGGGATTATTCAAAAAAATGTTTAGTCGAACGTATCGAACAAAATTTTCATCTTTTTCAACAAAATTTCATTTTCAGTTTGTAGCCACCCCCTTTCAAATTTTCCAACACATCGAAAAATCACATTTATTCATGAATAATTTATTTATTAATATTATTATTCATATAATTATTTATTCGTAAAATAAAATAAATAACTGTGAATAAAATTTTGTTAAAAATCGTCGATATTTTGTTGAATACGAAAAACTAAATATTTCTCAATAATTTCAAAATTTTCGTTATTTTGGCAGTGCATTTGGTTTCTAACGAAAGTGTCAGCAAAATTTACGAATGAAACGAAAAAAATTTGCTCCCAAAGAGACTTTCTAAAATATTTTTGGCAGCAATGACACAATTTTTGGGATTATTCAAAAAAACGTTTGGTCGAACGTATCGAACAAAATATCCAATTTTTTCAACGAAATTTTGTTTTCAGTGAACTGATAATTATTTTCGACTCATAATTTCGATGCAAAAGTAAACGATGCGGATCGTTTTTTTTATTTCACAATTTTTTGTCATCGGCTGCGCACGATTTTTATAATTTTTTTTTATTTTTGTGAAGAGTCATTTTCTTGAGGTTCGTATTTATTTTTTGAAAGGCATTCGCGGTCGAACTAATGATTCTCCCAAGGACCATTAGACCACACCGAAATGTTGGGAGTGTCGCAATCGATAGACTGCTATTCGTAGAAGATTCTGAACAAATTTTATTCTCAATTCGATTTTTTTCCCATCGAAATGTTTTTTTTTTTTTTTTCTTTTTTTTTATGATCCCATGAATTTTTGTTTTGAATCGAGAATCTTTGCGAGAGGATGGAGAAAAATGAATCGAGCATTCCAATCGACTTACTCGTGTCGGAGAATAAAAAAAAAAAAAAAAAANAAAAAAAACGAAACACATTAAAAATTATTTGAAAAATCCTCGTGTTCTCATGGAGATACGGATTTTCAGGCCACACTGATTCAGGGCTCTGAAGATTTCCCATGCAACTAAATAAAGGCGAAACTTCGCCATGACTTATCGACGCAAGAGATTTTTGGGCTATCGGAAAGATTTTCTACCCTAAATCCTATTCTTCGAAGAAAGTCGCTCCCAAAATTGTTGCAAGTACGACTCGAGCTAAGATTTTATGTTCTACATGAGTTTTTAGCTTGTAATCGTTAACGCATTTAATTGTTTTGCGTGTTTTACGTCAGCTTTCCTCTCACGCTTGACTGAAAAGAAAATTTTGTTGAAAAAGATGAATATTTTTTTGGATACGTTCGACTAAACGTTTTTTTTTGAAATTCCAAAAATTTTGTCAATGCAGCAAAAAATATTTTAGAAAGTCTCTTTGGAATCAAATTCTTGTCGTTCCATTCGTAAATTTCGTGGACAATTCCGTTAGAAACGAAATATACTGACAAAATAACGAAAATTTTGAAATTATTAAAAAATATTTAGTTTTTCGTATTCAAAAAAATATCGACGATTTTTAACAAAATTCCATTCCCAGTGTTGACGTGGCGTTGACGAATTTGTGTTCGATATTTGAAAAATGCTTCCGTGTGCTTTTGCATCTGAACTCACGCACTGATCGTGAAAATTATTTTTCATCATTTCCTCGAACACATTCGATCCCAGGGTGCATCAAATATTCCTTTGAGCAGGCATAATCAGGAGGAAAAGCTCTGCATATAGTGGATCATTATTTTGGTCCAGGATTTATGGAAAGAGAATAATTCCTCAAGATGTGCATGAAAAAAAAAAATGACTCTGAAGTTTGCAACGTTGAGATTGAACGAAAAATATTTTGTTTATTTATTATTTATTGAATTTTCAAAATCATGGCAATTTTTCGAGTCGATTGAGTTTTTAGGTCGCAAAAGAAAATCGTTTTATTGTTCTGACCGAATATTCAATAATAATTGAGAGCTCTCCTGTAAAAATAACAGAATTTCGTTGCATTCTGAATTTTGCAACGTTGAGATTCAGGGAAAAATATTTCGTGCATTTATTATTTATTAGTTATTTATTATTTATATTTATTATATATTTTATATTTATTTATTTATTTATTTATTTATTTATTTATTTATTTATTTATTTATTTATTTATTATTTATATTTATTATATATTTTATATTTATTTATTTATTTATTTCTTATATATTCCATGAAACTACATTTGACTACGTTATATTTATTAATGTTAATTTTTCAATATCGAGCTTTTCAATCGTCGTCAAATTTTGACGCCATTTTTTTAAAAATACTTGCTACAAAAAAAAACCAAATTTTCAGAATTTTCTTATTATATGCGATTTGGGACTCAACGTCCTTAAGGAGAATCGAGCGACTGCCCGGATCCCGAGGCAGAGGAAACATAATGTTTTGATTATTGTCACTCGTTTATTTTTCTTCTTGTCGTTGCACCGAATGTGCCATAATGCTGTTAACCAATTAGTTGAAAAAATGAAAACCTGAGAATTCCATCGTCAAGGGGACTCGAGACTCTTAGAAATGTGAGATTAGGTTCGCCAAGGGCATCAGCTGTTAGGCAGAGCACGAGCATGCCAAATATGTCAGTGCTATTCCCGTTTTGTCCGGAAATTGAAACTTTCGTGTATAACTCAGTGCTCGACGACTACACGGTGAAGTTTCAATTTCCGATTTTTCGCAGTATCGTCCGATGCACCGAAGCCCTATTTTTTGAATTACTTCAGTTCCATTAGCTTCCCAATTTTAATTGTGAAAAAGGTCGAACAAGTCTTTGATAATTGACAAAAAAAAAAAATGACTCTGAAGTTTGCATCGTTGAGATTCAACGAAAAATATTTTGTGTAATTATTATTTATTGATTTTAAAAATTATGGCAATTTTTCGTGTCGATTGGGTTTTTAGATCGCAAGAGAAAATCGTTTTATCGTCCAGAGCAAATATTCAATAATAATTATGAGCTCTCTGGAAAAAAAAACAGAATTTTTTTACATTCCAAGGAGGCAAAAGCTTCAAAATCATAAAAAAGTCTCAAATTTTGTTGCAACACTCGATGATTCTAAATTTTTGCGAATCGTTAAAAATTCTTATAATTTTTCCAAAATTCTTGTTTCCAATAAAACGAAGTGGATTATTTTGTGAAAAATTTCTTTGAAGCATTAAGGCGACTACGTAAGCTTGAGGCTCCTCGTGATCGATTTAACAAATCGAGAAACGCGTTTCCACGATATTTGTTGCGAAAATAACTATTTCGTGACGGGCTCGTATCCGTTGGAGAAAAAATGTCATTCGATACCTTTCGAAGGGCATCGACGTTCCTGCGAGCCAGAAATTCACACGCAAAAATTTTTATTTTATTTTCAAATTCAATAAATTCATTTTTTTCCATTTTCACGTTGTTCTTGACATTAACAACAAATTAATTTTTTGTTAAAAATTAATTGGTTAATTTTTAACTAATTTAATAAATAAATAAATAAATAAATAAATAAATAAATAAATAAATAAATAAATAAATAAATAAATAAATAAATAAGGAAATAAATAAATAAATAAATAAATAAATAAATTAATTAATTAATTAATAAATAAATTAATTAATTAATAAACAAATAAATAAATAAATAAATAAATAGATAAATAAATAAATAAATGGATAAATAAATAAATAAATAAATAAATAAATAAATCAATAGATAAATAAATAAATAAATAAATGGATAAATAAATAAATAAATAAATAAATAAATAAATGAATGAATGAATAAATTAATAAATGAATAAATAAATAAATGAATAAATAAATAAATAAATAGATAGATAAATAAATGCATAAATGGATAAATAAATAAATAAATAAATAAATAAATAAAAAAGGACTGAACGGGTGCAGCAAAACCATCTCGATACTTGTTCCAAGTGCCCTTGGGCGAGAAAAGCTTCCTTTTCCCTCGAGTGTTATGTAAGGGAGTGAGTGAAAGAATAAAAGATATGGCGAGCACAAAAAGCTGGGGAATATATAAAAGAATAAGAGAGACAAGGAGCCATTTTGTAAATATGGAGTTGACGAGTGGGAAACTTGGCCGAAAAGTCAAGCTTCACCGAATCAACGTTTTCCGATGACGCACGTATATCCGCGACAGTCTTTTATCCAACTTTTTGTCTTTTGCAAGAACCACGATATTCTTTCTCCAAAACATATCACGATCTCTTTCGATAAGACATGCCGGATATTTCTTACGATCGGAACAACCCATTTTTTTTCTCTCTTTCGTAAAAACCGAGCAAGATAATCAAAGAAACGCTGCAAAAGAGATTACTGATAGCTCCTTGAAAGATATGCAAATGTTAACCTTTAACCGCGTACTTTCCAGTCCACAATGTTGCCACGAAAACAGACACTGAAAAGAAAATTTTGTTGAAAAAAAATGGAAATTTTGTTCGATACGTTCGACTAAACGTTTTTTTGAAAAATCCCAAAAATTCTTTTCGAAAAGAAGTTTTAGTCGTTCCACTCGTAAATTTCGCTAACAATTTCGTTAGAAAACAAATAAATTGCCAAAATAACGAAAATTTTGAAATTATCAAAAAATATTTAGTTTTTCGTATTCAACAAAATATCGACGATTTTTAACAAAATTTCATTCCCGGTGCACATTTTTACTCTGGGGAAATCTTTCCTTTCAAAGGCCCCGGGTAAAATAGACGAAAAAAAATGTACGAGCCACTTATGTCGTAGCAGATTGACGTCAGTGGAGTTGGTTCAACGGACAGAGAACATTTGTAAAGGAGAAAAATCTCCAATACTTCAACGTGACGAAACAAGTTCGCGAGCAATACTAAACAACGTCCTCGCAGGCTTGCAAGTTGACACTGGCTTTCGGAATTATCATCACAATTGCAACATTTCTCACGCGTTCGATCCTGAATATCATTATTTTGCAAGATAAAACGCAGTCACATTCACTGTAAACAAAATTTTTTTCACTGGCAATGAAATTTTGTTAAAAATCGTCTTTTTTGGTAATTACAAAATTTTCGTTATTTTCGCAGTATTCTAATTCTAATTCGAATTTGGCAGGATTCTAATGGAAATCTCAGCTAAATTTACGATTGGAACGACAAAAATTTGCGTCCGAAGAGACTTTCTAGAATATTTTTTTCTGCGATGACACAATTTTTGGGTTTATTAAAAAAAACGTTTAGTCGAACTTATCGAACTAAATATCAATTTTTTTCAATGTAATTTTGTTTTCAGTTTTGGAAAAAATGGATATTTTATTCGATACGTTCAACTACAAACATTTTTTTGAAAAATCCCAAAAATTGTGTCATCGCAGTGAGAAATATTTTAGAAAATCTCTTCGGAAGCAAATTTTCATCGTTCCAATCGTAAATTTTGCTGACAATTCAATTAGAAACCAAATACACTCCCAAAATAACGAAAATTTTGAAATTATCAAAAAATATTTAATCCAACGTGTTAAAAAAAAAAAAATCAACGATTTTTAACAAAATTTCATTTCCAGTGGAGATAATTATTCATTTATCATTTTTGAGAAATGAAAAATAATATTTTACTTTTTGAATAAAATTTAATTAAAATTCTAATTTTAATTTTTTTAACAAAATAGCGACGATGTTTAAACAAAATTTCATTTCCAGTGAAGATAATTATTCATTTCTCATTTTTGAGAAATGAAAAATAATTTTTTACTTTTTAAATAAAATTTCTAATTTTAATTTTTTTTAACAAAATATCGACGATTTTTAACAAAATTTCATTTCCAGTGAAGATAATTATTCATTTATCTTTTTTGAGAAATGAAAAATAATTTTTAACTTTTTAAAAAAAATTTCTAATTTTAATTTTTTTAACAAAAAATCAACGATTTTTAACAAAATTTCATTTCCGGTGTCTATTTTCTCCTCCAAAGATTTCATTTACGTGGAAACGATGTGTGCAGACCAAGTTCTTTCTTTGTGATCGATCCTTTTGGCAGAGTTGCACTTTGACGAATGTTTCGAGTAACTTTGTCCCATCCTTTCGATTCCCTGCAAAAAAAAACTGCTCTCGTGACATTCACCCACCAATTCGTGTGTGTGCACAGATGAACAAGCCTGCTCGCGGTGTAACGATTATCGATAGCATTGTGTACCCATTGAGGCACATCTCTTGGTTTACCACAATCAGAGCACAACGTGTCTCTTGCCAACAGATTGACAAAGTAAAGTGTTCTCTCATCCATGTACCTGCTACTAAATTGCAACGAGCGAATATCCTACCAATAACCGAATACTGCTCGAGTTTTCTTATCGATACTTCGGGCCGTCGTTCCACTCGCGAAAAGTCGAAAAAAAAACTAGTTTTCACTGTAAAATAATTATTGAGATTTTTATTTACAGAGATTTACAAAAAAAAAACGAGAAACGACAAAAAATCGTGAAAAAAAATGAAAAAAAAATAATGAAATTCGTGCGAATGGTAAAAAAAGAAGAACACGGTGATGAAGCAATTACGAAATGAAGTTTTGCTTCATTAGTATTGTGCATAGGTGACGTTAACGATATACCATAACTCTGACGTATTTGCTGCTGCTCGTGTACAGTGGTCGAATGTATTTCGCGTGACTGTTGAAGCATTGCAATTACAGGACGAGAGGGGCTCAAGTCGCGGAATATTCATTGTTAGTCTGTTTATAGACGCAGTGCGTGAAGAGTAGAGACGGTTCCGAGTTCTGACGTCAGTTATAGATCACTCGGTCATTAAAAGCAAACCAAATTTAGTCTGACTTTTCGGTGTTATTTCGTCAGGATAAATATGAAATTCAACAAGAGATTAACTAAAGATTCGTAAACAAAATACACTGAAAATGAAATTTTGTTCGATACGTTCGACTAAACGTTTTTTTTAATAATCCCAAAAATTGTGTCATTGCAGCAAAAAATATTTTAGAAAGTCTCTTTGGAAACAAATTTTTGTCGTTTCGCTCGTAAATTTCGCTGACAATTTCGTTAGAAACTAAATTTACTGCCAAAATAACGAAAATTTTGAAATTATCAAAAATTATTTAGTTTACCGTATTCAAAAAAATATTGACGTTTTTTAGCCTGAAAATTATTTAGATTTTTTCAAAAATCCAAATAAAATTAATTAAAAATATTCATTATTTATTATTTATTTATTATTTAATATTTATTATTTAATAAAAAACTTATGAATTTATTAGATTTTTAGACAAAATGTTATTGCCATTTTATAATTCGTTGCAATTTTTTTTCTCAACGAACCTCCAGTCAATTTTTTTCACTAATGGGAAAAATTCGATTTTTACTTCATTTTTGGGAATTATTTTCAGAAGAATTTTTCAAATAATTTGAAGGGAAGTTCGAAGCAGAAAGAATGAATTTTTTTATTCAAAATTCGTCGGGCTTGTCTTTCGGTATTCGTTTTTTTTTTCTTTGTTATTGCGTTTTTTTTTTTAGTTTAACGCATAAGCTCGTGGAGGGTGCGACGAGGGCTCCGGTATATTCTCATTCAGAGTCCAACTCCACGCCCTCCACACCTTGATGAGCTTGCCCAGAGGATGGTATCGAATGCACGAGGGATTTTTTCCTCACTGGATGAAATATATTTGACGAGCCACGTGTGGCGAGAGAAAAAATTCTGTATAGACAAACTGCGAAAGTGATGGACTACGAAAAATGACAGAAAAACGACGAATCATTCTGGGAAATACATACGTAAATAAATAAATGACCCACGATCGTTTTGGTCGTTCAAGAAAAATGTTGAAGGATAAAACAAAAAAAAAATATAACTTAATTTCATTGAGTGAAATTAAATAAATAATTAAATTTTTAATTTATTTATATTTATAAATTTATATTTATAAAATTCGTATTTCTAAAATTTATATTTATAAAATTTATATTTATAAAATTAATATTTATAAAATTCATATTTATTTAAATTTATAAATTTATATTTATAAAATTTATATTTGTAAAATTTATATTTATAAATTCGTATTTATAAAATTTGTATTTATAAAATTTATATTTATAAAATTCGTATTTATAAAATTTATATTTATAAAATTCATATTTATTTAAATTCAATTTATTTAAATTTATAAATTTATATTTATAAAATTTATATTTATAAAATTTATATTT
>JBAJMU010000001.1:970486-992599 GCA_037952995.1 Hyposoter didymator | reverse complement strand
GAAATTATCAAAAAATATTTAGTTTTTCGTATTCAACAAAATATCGACGATTTTTAACAAAATTTTATTTCCAGTGTTATGATTCTCTTTAATGCACAAAAATTCCTCAAATCGCCTACCAACTGAAAACAAAATTTTGTTGGAAAAGATCGATATTTTGTTCGAAACGTCCAACTAAACGTTTTTTTCTCAATAATCCCAAAAATTGTGTCCTCGCAGCAATAAATATTCAAGAAAGTCTCTTCGGAAGCAAATTTTAGTCGTTCNAAAATAAATAAAATAAATAAAATAAATAAAATAAATAAAATAAATAAAATAAAATAAAATAATTGCCAAAATGACGAAAATTTTGAAATTATCAAAAAATATTTAATTTTTCGTATTAAACAAAATATCGACGATTTTTAACAAAATTTTATTTCCAATCAAGTTATTGAATTTCGATAAACAGACTCTCGGGGTTGATCGTGAATCTGAGATTTTCTCTGACAACGGTGGATAAAAAAAAAAATCTCAGTCAATAAAATTTCGCATGGTTCGTTCGTATCGATAAATATTTTCTTTATGGAAAATGAATTATTTTTTTTTTCGACTTGGTGGCTTTTTAGAAGTGCTCGCGTTGTGCTCGTTACTCACTCATCTAGTTCGTAGCATCGCGTAAAATCATTTTCAATATACACCGCATCAGCTGCACACCGAGCCAGACGAAGCTTTTTGTTACGAGCATTTCATATATACGCTTCTAACAGTTTTTGTCGGTTTGTCACGTCGTTGATTACCTTGAGCTGGAAAAATAGTTGAAGCTTGAAACTCTCGAGGTTACGTGAGTCTTGAAAAGCTTGGCAATTTTCTTTTCCATTCTGGCGAATGAACAATCGAACGTTCACGTCACTCGCGAGACTCGTTAAAACTTTTCGTCGCCAAGAAAAACGAGATACATTTTTTTCTTTTTTTTTTTACAATCATTCGACATTTTTTCGTTTTGATTCAAAAATGTGCGCTATCGTTGTGTTGCCATTTTTTAAATAAATCATTTTCAGTGTTCAGGACTCGGACATTGACGTTTCCATTCTTTGGCTATTTAGTTTTTTGAAATTCACAATTTTTTTGCAATTGGAAAAAATTCAATTTTGTTAAAAATCGTCGATATTTTGTTGAAATATTTTTTTTAGAAAATTTTCGTTATTTTGGCGGTGTGTTTGGTTTCTAACGGAATTGTCAGCGAAATTTACGAGTGGAACGACAAAAATTTGCTTCCAAAGAGACTTTCCAAAATATTTTTTGCTGCAATGACACAATTTTTGGGATTAAAAAAAAAAATCGATCTTTTTCAACGAATTTTTTTTTTTCAGTGTCCATTGATAATTTCTAACGTCCCTGGCGATTCATCCCTGCGCCCAGATGGTTTCGTTAGGGCCTCAGAACTTCTCGACTCGATACTCAACTTCGGTAGAACATTTTTTTTTCATGTTTGGACTCGGATCGGCATATAAATGCGTCGATTATCGCGAGACAGCAGGAAGGTCCATAGCGAAGGATTGGATTCCTTGCTGTCCGATATACGATCGTCGTTTGTATCAAATGTGAGGCTTCTACGTGATGAGAAACCCGGTGAGCCCAAGACAAACGAGTCGCTCTTGAGTTGATCGTTTATATACTGCGTATTCGCAACGTGTGTACGAAGCAGTACATCGAGAGAATTGAATGCGTAATGGAACGAATCAGAATGGCATTTATTAAGGAAGAGGAACAACTTTAGCGTGTGTCGTGAAGGCGAAACGAGAATACCAAACGATCGTTTAGTGCGCTCATCATCAAATCTTCTCAATACGTTTCGTGCAGTTTCGTGTTTCATATCAAGCTAATTAAAAAATTAAAAATTAAAATTCAATTAAAAATTAAAAAATTAAAATTTAATTAAAAATTAAAAAAATAAAATTTAATTAAAAATTGAAAAATTTAAATTTAATTAAAAATTTAAATTTAATTAAAAATTAAAATTTAATTAAAAATTAAAATTTAATTAAAAATTAAAATTTAATTAAAAATTAAAATTTAATTAAAAATTAAAAAATTAAAAAAATTAAAAAATAATTTTAAAAAAGTCGATTTTTTTCGAAATTTTAAAACTTTGATTTTACGAAAATCGCTGTAACTTTTTTTTTTTACAAACTGGAACTCCAGCTACCGCTCAATTTCGCTGACAATTCCATGAGAAACAAAATTTACTGCCAAAATAACGAAAATTTTGAAATTATCAAAAAATATTTAGTTTTTCGTATTCAAAAAAATATCGACGATTTTTAATGAAATTTCATTTCCAGTGTGAAGTTGGGAAAGATATGAAAGGAGGAAAGTTCGGAGAGGTCTTAGGCAACCGAGGAGTTGACTAAAAAACATCAATAATTTTTCGTTCAACCTCCAGGCTCGATCTTCGTGCGGCATGTGACGAAACCATTTCCGTCTAATTATTCATATGGACACACGGGACTCGAGAATTTTTCCCATTACCTTGAAAATCGTGCACGAATCGGAGGATTTTAAAAATGTCTAATAAATCTTCAGGTTCGATCGGATGGAAATTTTTTATGATAATTATTAAGATGAACTAGCAATGCCAACGGGCTTCGCTTCGCAGCACACTTGGTACTGAAGGGCACAGCTTCAATATGAAAAATTGATTTTTTTTTTTTTTTTCAAAATCTTAAAATTTCGATTTTACGAAAATCGCTACAACTTTTTTTTTTTTACAAACTCGAACTCCAACTACCGCTCATTATCTTCGTTTCTAATTACCTTTGAATTGCTAATTAGCGATTTTTTCTATTTATTATCATTTTTTAGTTGCTCGTGAATTTTTAAAGTGGAAAATTTAATTTTTTAGTTTTGGCTCCCAAAAAAAATCCTGAAAAAAAAAAAAAAATATGGTTCGTGGCTTTAAGGGTGCAATAAGGGCCGAAACACAATTTTCTAGATATAGACAGAAAAGTTACAAACGCTTGCGAGTCCGCGAGAGATCAGACAAAATATTTTTCCCGATAAATTGTCCGATTGCGTTTGGTGACGCGAAGCGATTTAGTAAAGACGAAAACCTGTTTTCCTCAAGAATTTCGTGGTTCTATGACAAATGCCAAAGTCATATAACATTTGCCAGGAGGATCGAATTCCAGGGTTTCTGAGGTCGCGGTGTTCTCGGCTGTTTCTACTTTGGGTTAAAAAAGTTAATAGAATTTTTTTGCCTCGTTGTAGTTATCGTTAAATTTATGAAACGGAGGACAAAGACCCGACGCGCGCGAAATAGCATTATTCTCGGTTGCCACGTATACGTGTGTGCGGGGTAACTCTTCGGTACGTGCTGTGGAGTGAATCGCTTCATTTTTCCTCATCCAAGCTCCGCAGACGAGCGATGCGGCTGATAACCTCGTCAAGGATCAGGATAAGGGAAATTGTTTATGTGGCAAATTCTTGCTCGTTTTTTTTCCATCCCGGATCGTGCACTGGAAATTCAATTTCGTTAAAAATCGTCGATATTTTGTTGAATACGAAAAACTAAGTATTTTTTAATAATTTCAAAATTTTCGTTATTTTGGCAGTAAATTTTGATTCTAATAGAATTGTCAGCAAAATTTACGATTGGAACGACTAAAATTTGCTTCCGAAGAGACTTTCTAGAATATTTCTTCCTGCGAGGACACAATTTTTGGGATTTTTCAAAAAAACGTTTAATATCGAACAAAATATCGATCTTTTCCAACAAAATTTTGTTTTCGGTTGGTAGGCGATTTGAGGAATTTTTGTGCATTGAAGAAAATCATCACACTGGAAATAAAATTTTGTTAAAAATCGTCGATATTTTGTTGAATACGAAAAACTAAATATTTTTTGATAGTTTCGAAATTTTCGTTATTTTGGCAGTAAATTTGGGTTCTAATGGAATTGTCAGCGAAATTTACGATCGGAACGACTAAAATTTGCTCCCGAAGAGACTTTCTACAATATTTCTTGCTGCGAGGACACAATTTTTGGAATTATTAAAAAAAAACGTTTAGTTGAACGCTTCGAACAAAATATCGATCTTTTCCAACAAAATTTTGTTTTTAGTGTAGGCGATTTCAGGAATTTTTGTGAGAATCATTACACTGGAAATAAAATTTTGTTAAAAATCGTCGATATTTTGTTGAATACGAAAAACTAAATATTTTTTGATAATTTCAAAATTTTCGTTATTTTGGCAGTAAATTTTGATTCTAATAGAATTGTCAGCAAAATATACGATTGGAACGACTTAAAATTTGCTCCCGAAGAGACTTTCTAGAATATTTCTTGCTGCGAGGACACAATTTTTGGGATTATTAAAAAAAAAACGTTTAGTCGAACATTTCGAACAAAATATCGATCTTTTCCATCAAAATTTTGTTTTCCGTGTTTCTCTTGGCATATTTTCATATAAACCTGGAAAAAAAAGCTCATGATATAAATGAGAGTCTTTTGCGTATATATTCTTCATGAAGATTGATTTACTGACGTAATAAAAATAGCGAGGGGGTTGAAAAACATGGTTGGTTGGAAAAAATGACTTTGTTTATTTTTACACGATGCACACGTGTTCGCCATTGTCTTCAATTTGATGTACTAACCTGTGGTGTGTACACAGTCATGTTCAGAAGACCAATGAGGTCATGAAAGTGCGTGAATTATTGCTTGTTCGTGTCTCCATGGGGATAAAATGAATCGGGTCAATCAACGCATTAATTTCTACGGAGTATTAACGAGCCTGCTGCTGTCCAATGGTTATCGATTATTTTTCGCTTTCGTGAGCCATCGCTATTGAAATTTCATCACGTTCCGTTCGAGTCAAGTTGGTCGAATATCCGTTTATGCTTTGCATCAATTTCAAGGAAATTTGACTGTAATTATTCAACTAATTAATGCGTAGACAGTAACGAGAAAGTTTTGTGTTGATTTTTCAACATTTTGTCACATTTTCGATCATTTTTCATCCTCAGCTGACCAGCGAATTGACGGAATCACTGGCCACCAAGTTTTGCAATATTATTTCTTGCTATCTCGAAATTTAAGTGAATAAGTTGATGAGCTGTGCACTGAAAACAAAATTTTGTTGAAAAAGATGGAAATTTTGTTCGATACGTTCGACGAAACGTTTTTTTTGAAAAATCCCAAAAATTATGTCAATGCAGCAAAAAAAATGTTAGAAAGTCTCTTCGGAATCAAATTTTTGTCGTTCCACTCGTAAATTTCGCTGACAATTCCGTTAGAAACCAAAAATACTGCCAATCAACGAAAATTTTGAAATTATCAAAAAAATATTTAGTTTATCGTGTTCAACAAAATATCGTCGATTTTTAACAAAATTTCAAATTTCCAAATTTCATCCAAAAAGATCGATATTTTGTTCGATACGTTCGACGAAACGTTTTTTTGAAAAATCCCAAAAATTATGTCAATGCAGCAAAAAAAATGTTAGAAAGTCTCTTCGGAATCAAATTTTTGTCGTTCCACTCGTGAATTTCGCTGACAATTCCGTTAGAAATCAAAAATACTGCCAAAATAACGAAAATTTTGCAATCCGATAATTTATTTATTTTCGAAACCCGAACCAACAAATCACATTTTTCGTCACATTTTCCACTTTCAAACTTCACGAGCAACTAAAAAATGAAAATAAATAAAAAATCGCCCAATTGCAAGATAATTCGAAAACGAAGATAATATTTGTAAAAAAATTAAAAATTTTTTAGCGATATTCGTAAAATCAAAGTTTGAAGATTTTGAAGAAAAAATTTCAACAGCTAGTTACAAAATAATGTAAGACATCTTTAGATGCCTATGAAGAGACCAAAATAAATTCCAGCCAAGTATAGACAGACGTGTGTGATTTACGATGTAGGTTACGACGGTGGAGGCTTTGTGTTCCAAACCAATAATCCATTAGGGTTGAACGTACCATGCTAACTCCCCTTGTCGTTTGATCCAGCTCAGCCAGGCATCCCAAGAGAAAGAGAGAGAGAGAGAGAGAGAGAGAGAGAGAGAGAGAGAGAGAGAGAGAGAGAGAGAGAGAGAAAGAGAGAAAGTGCTCGGCCACTCAAACCCAATCGATGATGCCATGTTATCAAGCTCGCGAATGATCGACGAATCAATCGAAAAAGCTGTCAAACGTTTCGCGTTGTTCTGCTCTCTGGACCATCACCAGACTCAGTCCGTACAAAAGTCTCTTAACCCAAAAGTTACTTCAGGTCGGACCGAATAATATTACAAAATGAATTATGCACGAGAAGCGACGTTTGACCTCGCAAAGTTTCTCAATCACGAAAGTCCATCGAAATTTTGATGCAAAATCGATTTTGAGTTTCATTTTTCGAAAATCCGGCTGTTGCTTGTGTGCCAGAGTAGGCACTGAGATTCATATCGTCAGAGAGAACCAGAGAGAGAATTGAACGACGGAATTTGGTGGCTCGAATTTTTTGTTAAATTGACAATTAAAATTTAATTTTTTTTCGAGAAAATATTTTTATGCGCCAACGAAATCGGTTTCTGCATGCACTTTCATACTTTGTGTGAGTTACTCGTCTCTTTCGAATGAAAGATAAATAGTAGGGAAGAGGATTGAGAAGACAATGAAACTGATAAGAAATTTGCACAGTTGCAATAACAGGCGAGCTTTACATCGGTTCGTACGTTTATACTGATCAACAGCATACGTAATTTCTTATACGAGGAAAATAAATGACTCTGAAGTTTGCAACGTTGAGATTCAACGAAAAATATTTTGTCCATTTATTATTTATTGAATTTTGAAAATCATGGCAATTTTTCGTGTCGATTGAGTTTTTAGGTCGCAAGAGAAAATCGTTTTATTGTCCTGACCGAATATTTAATAATAATTATGAGCTCTCCTGTAAAAATAACAGAATTTCGTTGCATTCCAACGATGCAAGCTTCAACATCATTCTGAAGTTTGCAACGTTGAGATTCAGGGAAAAATATTTCGTGCATTTATTATTTATTGAATTTTGAAAATCAATAAATAATAAATGCACAAAAAAATGAATTCGATCGAAAAAAACGAATGATTTGAAAAAAAGGTTGCAAGAGACGATTTTTTTCGTCCAGACCAAATATTGAATAATAATTATGAGCTCCACAAAAAAAAAACAGAAAATCGTTGCTTTCCAACGATGCAAACTTCAGCATCATCCTTAGTTATCAAATATTTTTAATCCATGCAATTCGAGATGATCGTCGTGATGACCTGGGACGAGCTTTCGAACGAATATTTACTTAGCTGGACTGTTCTTCCTCGAAGAGGAAAATTTCTGAATTTCCTTGTCGAGATCTCGCAGTGAAGCACATGTGCATCAGTACTTTTCGCTTTTCGTCTTACGCTCCTGCTTAATATATCTCATTTAATTTCACGTTCGAACGAGTTAGCCAACTAATTTAACTGGCGGCCCGAGCTCCCAGGGCTTCTCGGTGTTTTACGATCTGCAAGTATTCCGCTCTCGCAAAAGATGCTCCGAAGAACGTGTCAACGAATCTCGTGAGCGAGAAGGGCCTCTTCCTTGGGATCGGAAGCTCGCAGAGTCCCGCTCCTCGGGAGCTCTTCGCGTGGATAAATATATAAATATAAAGATAACGAGAGAATTGTGCTCTTGGAAAGTTGACTGTGCAGTGCAGCATCTCCGGGGAGCAGATCCTTCGCATAAAGCGGATCACAAAACGCCTCGAGGCTTTCGCAAGTTTTTATCATTTGCACTCAAGACAAGAGGCTCCCCCAATATCGAGAGAGAAACGAACCAAACGAACAACTTTTGACATAATTGGGATGAGAGTAAAAAAGCGTGAAGAGTCAGGAAGTGAGAATGAGAAAAATTGCAAGTGCGCATTATACTTGTGCATGGAAATTCAGGGATTTTTTTTTTCAGCACTTTTTTCGGACTCGATCGTTTTTTCGATAAATGGTCGATTTTTCATTGAGGNAAATTTTGAAATTATTAAAAAATATTTAGTTTTTCGTATTCAACAAAATATCGACGATTTTTAACAAAATTTCATATCCAGTGTGATGATTCTCTCTAATGCACAAAAATTCCTGAAATCGTCTACACTAGAAACAAAATTTTGTTGGAAAAGATCGATATTTTGTTCGATACTAAACGTTTTTTTGAAAAATCCTAAAAATTGTGTCATCGCAGGAAGAAATATTCTAGAAAGTCTCTTTGGAAGCAAATTTTTGTCGATCCAATCGTAAATTTTGCTGACGATTCCATTAGAATCCAAATTTACTGCCAAAATAACGAAAATTTTGAAATTATCGAAAAATATTTAGTTTTTCGTATTCAACAAAAAATCGACGATTTTTAAAAAAATTTCATTTCCAGTGCGAAAAAGAGGAAAAAGTTTCTAGAAATTCTTACGAGACTCAGTCGATGTTTATCGTCGTGACAACTGATGGAAAATATCGTTCCATATATATATTGCGAACGGCTGTGATTTTTTATCCGCTAACAAAACCTGGAATGCCGTAACGAAAAATAACGCTTGCATAAACGTCAGGAGATAAATGGAGTTTTTTTTTCATCATAGAAACGAAGAGTTTGAATAACCAACCCCGCAGTTTCCCAAACGAGAGAATTTTTCCCCCCAGCACGGTTCTACGAAAGCCGCAGGTAGACAGAGCAGTGAAGAACGGAAAAAATTTGCATAAAAATTAAGCCACTCTTTGCACAATATATCGTAGAAATGCAAAATACGTTGATACAGAGTGTACGTGCCCGGTTTACCGACGACCGTTCCGACTGCTGCGCTTCCACAATTTTTTATACACACAAGTAGTTCCGGAAAACGTTAATTTCTAATTATACACTGAAAACAAAATTTTGTCGAAAAAGATCGATATTTTGTTCGATACTAAACGTTTTTTTGAAAAATCCCAAAAATTATGTCAATGTAGCAAAAAAAATGTTAGAAAGTCTCTTCGGAAGCAAATTTTTGTCGTTCCACTCGTAAATTTTGCTGACAATTCCATTAGAATCAAAATTCACTGCCAAAATAACGAAAATTTTGAAATTATCAAAAAAAGTTTCAAAAAACGTTAATTTCAAATTATAAACTGAAAACAAAATTTTGTCGAAAAAGATCGATATTTTGTTCGATACTAAACGTTTTTTTGAAAAATCCCAGAAANAGTCGCAGGTAGACAGAGCAGTGAAGAACGGAAAAAATTTGCATAAAAATTAAGCCACTCTTTGCACAATATATCGTAGAAATGCAAAATACGTTGATACAGAGTGTACGTGCCCGGTTTACCGACGACCGTTCCGACTGCTGCGCTTCCACAATTTTTTATACACACAAGTAGTTCCGGAAAACGTTAATTTCTAATTATACACTGAAAACAAAATTTTGTCGAAAAAGATCGATATTTTGTTCGATACTAAACGTTTTTTTGAAAAATCCCAAAAATTATGTCAATGTAGCAAAAAAAATGTTAGAAAGTCTCTTCGGAAGCAAATTTTTGTCGTTCCACTCGTAAATTTTGCTGACAATTCCATTAGAATCAAAATTCACTGCCAAAATAACGAAAATTTTGAAATTATCAAAAAAAGTTTCAAAAAACGTTAATTTCAAATTATAAACTGAAAACAAAATTTTGTCGAAAAAGATCGATATTTTGTTCGATACTAAACGTTTTTTTGAAAAATCCCAGAAATTATGTCATCGCAGAAAGAAATATTCTAGAAAGTCTCTTCGAAAGCAAATTTTTGTCGTTCCACTCGTAAATTTTGCTGAAAATTCCATTAGAATCCAAATTCACTCTCAAAATAACGAAAATTTTGAAATTATCAAAAAATATTTATTTTTTCGTATTCAAAAAAATATCGACGATTTTAAAAAAAATTTCATTTCCGGTCATCCGGACGATATCCGGAAAATAATTGTCAATTATTGTGAAGAATTAATTGACCTTTGGGATCTTCTCCGAATGGAAGATTTTCAAGAAATCAGAGGGATGAAAATTCTTCATACCCATTGCGAGTGAAATCGCATTATTCGCTCGAATTATTAGATTAATTTTTTTTTCTCCATTCAGAATCGATTCTGCGCGTGCATATTCATTATTTCTCCATTTTTTTATTTTTTTTTTTATTTTTTTTTATTTAATATCATCTCACAACGGAGAATCGATGAAAGAAATTTCACGTTGATATATATTTTCGCCTCCGTAGGTTCACTGCTATTCTTTGCTTTTTACACTTCCGCTTGAATGCCGAAGAGTCCTTTCTTGAGTGTTGCACCATTAAGTTGGCGCACCCTCTGCAGGTGCAGAGTTTTCTCGACTGGAAAATCGACATTTTTTACTCTTCGTCACTCTTCTTCTTAGCGTGTCCCTCTTTTCTCGCCACCGATATACACGGGAATGAAAACATTTTCTTGAAGCTTTTCAAACAAGGAAAAACGAAACGGAGATTCGAGAAATTTTCAGCTTAGAGTTTCTTTCCACACGATTTTCATATTCCCAGCAAAATTGAATTTATAAAAACCTCAAAAAAAAAAAAAACGAAAAAAAAGAGGATTATTCACGTTTAACCCCTAAAAGTCCCACTTCCGGATTGTGACGTAATAGTCTTTGGGGTCGTTATCACCCCCACTCACTTTGCAGGGCGATAAATAGTTGCAAAATCGTAAAAAATACAAAACAAAAATACTAGAATGTATTTTCAACCCTCAAGAAACGATCTTAATGATTTTATTCAATTTGTGAAATTTCTGATATAAAAAAAAATGTGAAAAAAAAAATTCTTCAAAAATTACTTTTTTTTGAGAAATAAAATTTTTTTATTATTTAATATTCGGTAACGAAATATTTTTTTTATTCTTATTCAATTTTCACGAATAACAACTCGACACGAAAACTTGCCATAATTTTCAAAATTCAGAAAATAAAATAAATAAATGAATAAATAAATAATAAATAAATAATAAATAAATAATAAATAAATAATAAATAGATAATAAATAAATGATAAATAAATAATAAATAAATAATAAATAAATAATAAATAAATAATGAATAAATATACAAATCATTTTTCGTCGAATCTCAACGTTGCAAAGTTCAGAAACATAATCATTTGGTCCCAACCGCTTATAAAACTTATACTCCACTCCATTGGATTGCTCGAATGTGATGAAAAGATGCTGCTCCATGCAAATGTTGTATTTAGCGAAAAAAGGCGAAAGCTGAGTCTATTTTTTTGTTTTTTTTTTTTTTCTTGCCACTTTTGTGCTACGACACAAATGCAAAGTGCCTATAAAGGGATCGATATGGCGAGCTTGTTGTAGCCATTCCATGGCGGTTTATACGCGAAGCTCCGTGACGGTATTCTAGCGCTATACGAATCCTTCAATGCCCATTATTTACGGACAAATTGACGATCGATTGAACCGCTTATCCAATGGCCGGACAAAGCGAAGTGTTTCTAAGAGAAAAAGAGTTGGAAAGAGTGCAGACTGCCATTGAAGTTGAGCACAAACAAGCTCCGCGGCTTACAAAACGATTTGCATCCGCAATGTGACGGTGGGATCGATAATTTTAAACAGGAGAATAAATTCGTACACTGAAAACAAAATTTTGTCGGAAAAGATCGATATTTTGTTCGACTAAACGTTTTTTTGAATAATTCCAAAAATTTTGTCAATGCAGCAAAAAATATTTTAGAAAGTCTCTTCGGAATCAAATTTTTGGCGTTCCACTCGTAAATTTCGCTGACAATTCCGTTAGAAACCAAATTTACTGCCAAAATAACGAAAATTTTGAAATTATCAAAAAATATTTAGTTTTTCGTATTCAACGAAATATCGTCGATTTTTAACAAAATTTTGTTGAAAAATATGGAAATTTTGTTCGATACGTTCGTCTAAACGTTTTTTTGAATAATTACAAAAATGTTGTTAACACAGCAAAAAATATTTTGGAAAGTCTCTTCGGAAGCAAATTTTTGTCGTTCCATTCGTAAATTTCGCTGACAATTTCGTTAGAAACCAAAAATAATTCCAAAATAACGAAAATTTTGAAATTATCAAAAAATATTTAGTTTTTCGTATTCAACAAAATATCGACGATTTTTAACAAAATTTTGTTGAAAAATATGGAAATTTTGTTCGATACGTTCGTCTAAACGTTTTTTTGAATAATTACAAAAATGTTGTTAACACAGCAAAAAATATTTTGGAAAGTCTCTTCGGAAGCAAATTTTTGTCGTTCCATTCGTAAATTTCGCTGACAATTTCGTTAGAAACCAAAAATAATTCCAAAATAACGAAAATTTTGAAATTATCAAAAAATATTTAGTTTTTCGTATTCAACAAAATATCGACGATTTTTAACAAAATTTTGTTGAAAAATATGGAAATTTTGTTCGATACGTTCGTCTAAACGTTTTTTTGAATAATTACAAAAATGTTGTTAACACAGCAAAAAATATTTTGGAAAGTCTCTTCGGAAGCAAATTTTTGTCGTTCCATTCGTAAATTTCGCTGACAATTTCGTTAGAAACCAAAAATAATTCCAAAATAACGAAAATTTTGAAATTATCAAAAAATATTTAGTTTTTCGTATTCAACAAAATATCGACGATTTTTAACAAAATTTCATTATCAGTGAGAATTGTGGAGATGCAGTAAAAAGATTGTGCAGTAGAAAAGATTTTTCCAGGGATTGGAAAGCATTCCTTCACTCATTTGTCGAAATTTTTCTGTTGAACTATTTTTTTATTCAATTCATTTAATTTTTGTATCGCGGTATTATTTTTTTTTTAAATTAATTTCGGCTTATCGTTGAATTCCCGTTTACAATCATCGTCACTGCGATTCTTCTGATAATCATCCCAAACAATAGTCTGAATGTGCATAGTACGAAATTTGTCGCTTAATTTATGTGCCTTATCGATATTTTTTCGTGTGTTTGCTTTCCAAACACGCGGATGTACGATACGATTAAAGCTAAAAATCCGAAAGAACCGGGGGCAGACGAGGAAAAAGATCGCGGAGTCTAAAAAAAAAAAAAAAAAAAAAAAAAAAAAANAAAAAATGCAGCTTTGTCCTTACCGGTTCGAAACCAACGAAATAATAACCTTCGATTTGCTATTAATCGTTTCGATGTTTCACATGTCTTCAGGCCCGATGCATCGATTCTTAATCCGTCAATATTTCCTGGTTCGTTATAAAATCTCCAAATAATGAATTAGTGCAAGAGGACAAAACGTTTGCAACGCATGCGGTGCGAATGATGACGTGCAGAACGAGTGCAAGTGCATCTTGTCCCTGGTGTTTTTTAATCTTTATTTTTTTTCCCCTGGCTACGCTTCGAAATGTTTGCGTTGTTGTTGCACGTGAAAAAATTGTTTACCATGTGTGTCGTGAATTGTTTTACGCAGCGCGGTGATTGTGTATGAAGTGACGAAGAATTAAAAAAATTATGAAAATTAAAGTCGCGAAAAAAATAGAAAAAATCGAATTTTCGTGAATGTCGATTTTTTTTTGTTTTTTCTTTTTCGAATTTGCGTTTCTCCTTGCATTTCAATGTGCCGAAACGTTTCGGACGCATCTTCACGAAAGTTGAACGACGAAAGTTTATGAAAAATCCTATCGATGTGATTTTATGAAATGGCAATTGTTGTTCAGTGGGCGAAGGCTCCTGGAGAGTCGGTGGTTACAATGGTCGGGTAGTCGTCATTAGCGGGCCTTGGAACTCGTCGGCCACTATTGACACGAAAATGAACAGCGGGCTTCAAGTACCGGAGCTCAGGCTCCCAACAGACGACCCTAGCTCTCCAGCTGCGTCGGTCGTTATTAAAGGCACGGCACCTTTACTTCTGGTGCCTCCAGCCAACATACCGAGGAGACGTCATTCCTGGATCTGCGGGTGAGTCTTGATCGGATCTTGACCAGAACCATATCGCAAAATTCTCCACATTCGAAATAAAATTTTGTTAAAAATCGTCGATATTTTGTTGAATACGAAAAACTAAATATTTTTTGATAATTTCCAAATTTTTGTTATTTTGACAGTATTTTTGGTTTCTAATGGAATTGTCAGCGAAATTTACGATTGGAACGACAAAAATTTGCTTCCGAAGAGACTTTCTAGAATATTTCTTCCTGCGATGACACAATTTTTGGGATTTTTCAAAAAAACGTTTAGTATCGAACAAAATATCGATCTTTTCCAACAAAATTTCGTTTTTAGTGTAGGCGATTTCAGGAATTTATGTGGATTAAAGAGAATCATCACACCGGAAATGAAATTTGGTTAAAAATCGTCGATATTTTGTTGAATACAAAAAACTAAATACTTTTTGATAATTTCCAAATTTTCGTTATTTTGACAGTATTTTTGGTTTCTAACGGAATTGTCAGCGAAATTTACGATTGGAAGGACAAAAATTTGCTTCCGAAGAGACTTTCTAAAATATTTTTTGCTGCGATGACACAATTTTTGGGATTATTCGAAAAAACGTTTAGTATCGAACAAAATATCGATCTTTTCCAACAAAATTTTGTTTTTAGTGTAGACGATTTCAGGAATTTATGTGGATTAAAGAGAATCATCACACTGGAAATGAAATTTTGTTAAAAATCGTCGATATTTTGTTGAATACGTTCAACTAAATATTTTTTGATAATTTCCAAATTCTCGTTATTTTGACAGTATTTTTGGTTTCTAACGGAATTTTCAGCGAAATTTACGAGCGGAACGACAAAATTTGCTTCCGAAGAGACTTTCTAAAATATTTTTTGCTGCAATGACACAATTTTTGGGATTTTTCAAAAAAACGTTTAGTATCGAACAAAATATCGATCTTTTCCAACAAAATTTTGTTTTTAGTGTAGGCGATTTCAGGAATTTTTGTGGATTAAAGAGAATCATCACACCGGAAATGAAATTTTGTTAAAAATCGTCGATATTTTGTTGAATACGAAAAACTAAATATTTTTTGATAATTTCCAAATTCTCGTTATTTTGACAGTATTTTTGGTTTCTAACGGAATTTTCAGCGAAATTTACGAGCGGAACGACAAAATTTGCTTCCGAAGAGACTTTCTAAAATATTTTTTGCTGCAATGACACAATTTTTGGGATTTTTCAAAAAAACGTTTAGTCGAACGTATCGAACAAAATATCCATATTTTTTAACGAAATTTTGTTTTCAGTGCACCGATGACATTCGCGTATGCACCAGAGAATAGGCAGCGGGTCAGTGGAAGCTGTAAAAGAGGGTGGAGATAAATCTCTTGATCTCTTGATCTTCTATCTCTCTTCCATGATCTATAGATGATGATAAAGGAAAAGTCTCTCCCAAGTCGTAAAAATTCAGACGGCGGTACTCCTAGACAATCGTTGAAACGTATTTGCAGTTCTGTCACGTCTCGTGGATGATGAGATAGAGAAACTTTTGTTGATCCTCGTATTGGCTTTTGATGGACTTGCGATTTCGTTCAAATAGCAGAAAAGCAGTAGTAAGAATAATGTCAATCAAATGGACTCGTAAAATACATCCAATGTGATATTCAGTTTTGGGCCAATTACCCGTTTTATTGCAGATCAAATGTATGCCATCGATTCCACAACATTCAAACCGCACCCAAAATTGCTTGTCGAAATGTCGGAATAATTTTCTTTTCTCGACAAAATCGAAAAAATAGTTTTTTGTGGATTCGATCATTGTGTTCGACGAGTTCCATGAAGCAATCAAAAGTTGACTACAGGAAACGTATTTTTTTCATTGTTTCTACCATTCCATGAGCTCGAACTTTAATTCAGTGCGGTGCAGTAATTTTTTTTTTTCTGCATTATCCAGACATTTGCGAGTCCAATGAAAAATCGTCAAAAAACATTTTGTTGTAGGAAATTCCATTTTCCTACAACCATTATTAATTATTAATTATTAATTATTAATTATTGAATTATTTATTTAATTGATTAATTTTTAAATTGATAATTAATTAATTAATTATTCAATTAATTTATTGATTAATTAATTTTTAAATTAATAATTAATTAATTTATAAATTAATTATTCAATTAATTCATTAATTAATTATTAAATTGAATAATTATTAAATTGATTAGCGATTGGGGTCATAAATGACCCCAATTTCGAAAAATTCATATCTCCGATAAAATTAAACGAAAAGGGTTCACCCTGGGCTCATTCTTTTCGTTTTTTAATGCAGGATCACGTGAGCCTGGAGGAATTTAGGTCAAAGTCGAAAAAGTAGGCAAAAATGCGGTAAAACGCAATCAAAGTCGTCCGGGGTCCATATTGACCCAAGGTCACCGTTCTACGGCTGAAATGGACTGAATCTGATTCGGTTTTTCTTGGCCCTTTACCGCCTTCGGAATTCTTGGTTTTCTACCGAGTTTCGTTGCGTGGATTGCTTGTCCTGGGTAAACTCTGAATCACATTATGGGATACACTTTCTATTCACTATTGCTATAGTCTGAACTCTCGGTCAGCGCGAACTTTCTTATATACATGCAAATTCTCGTGTTACCTTTGGCCCATAGCAAAAGCTCTCTATTTACTTTCCGTGCATTTCCATCGTAATTAGTCTGCGCCATTACGTTATATGGATGAACCAATGGATGAGCCTTGAAACTTCCTGAAATAGAAAAAGATTTTTTCGTCGAGTTTCAAATTTCCAGTGACTTCCTTCCGGTTTCAGGTATTGAGAGAAAACCTTTTTATGAATTATTTTGGTGGAGAATTCGTTGGCAACCGAATACAAGTCCAACGCTTGGACATTATTTCATCTGAAACTGTTGGCAAAGTTTGGGTGGGGGTTAATATTACGAATAACCAAATTGTCGAACAGCTTATAATTCGGAATTTTGGTATTCATAAAATTAAATAAAAGAAAAGTAAGAATTTTTATTATTTTATTAATTATTTATTTATTTATTTATTTATTTATTTATTTATTTATTTATTTATTTATTTATTTATTTATTTATTTATTTATTTATTTAATGAATACCAAAATTCCGAATTATTAGCTGTTCGACAATTTGGTTATTCGTAATATTAACCCCCACCCCAAAGTTTAAGTGGTTATGTAATCTCATTGCTGCTTTAAAGAATCATCAACGTGTCAGCTGCACGAAGATCTCTTTCGACCCGGAACCAGCACAGGATTCCCATATCCCCTTTTCGGCTATTGCCTCGTCTCCGTCAACAAGAGCAGGCGACAATTAATTAGCTATCAATATGATTGTTACGTAAAAATCTTATCCATCCTCCCTCTTGTTTGCTTCAATGAAGCACGAGACCGCGAGGAAGAAAGAACCAGTGGACATTCGGTGGAGCAAGGAAATGGCGAGCATTACGAAACGATGACGTGACGTAGGACCAAGTCCTCTAAATATTTCAACAATGCTGTTAATTTGATCAACTTTACAACAAGCCATGAGAACATGTACCGCTCGGATCCGAAGACTGTCTGAAATAGCTTATTACTCAATTCTCGTAATGCTGAGCAATGAGACTTCTCGAATTGCCAGAACTACAAAAACGCGACCGAGTAATTCGGCACCACGGGGTCGAAGTTTTGAAATCAATTTTTTCGCGAAAAAAGCGAATAAAAATTCATCTGAGAAATTTTAGCAAATACAAAGTAATTTTTCATCTGAAATTGGGCCAAAAAAGTCAAAATTTGACAAAAAATGTCAAGATTTGACCAAGAATGTCAAACTTTGATAAATAATGTCAAAATTTGATGAATAATGTCAAAATTTGATAAATAATGTCAAAATTTGACAAAAAATGTCGAAATTTGACAAAAAATGTCAAAGTTTGATAAATAATGTCAAAATTTGACAAAAAATTTCAAGATTTGACCAAAAAAAATCAGAATTTGACAAAAAACGTCAAAATTTGACAAAAAATGTCAAAATTTGATAAATAATGTCAAAATTTGATGAATAATGTCAAAATTTGATGAATAATGTCAAAATTTGACAAAAAATGTCGATATTTGACAAAAAATGTCAAAATTTGATAAATAATGTCAAAATTTAACAAAAAATGTCAAGATTTGACAAAAAAGTCAGAATTTGACAAAAAACGTCAAAATTTGACAAAAAATGTCGAGATTTGACAAAAAATATCAAAATTTGACAAAAAATGTCAAAATTTCCGGGATTTCTGATAGAGCGAAAAATTACTATGCTACCATAGTTAACTGCTACCGTATCGTCTCTCTAAGAAATTTTAGCAAATACATAGTAATTTTTCATCTGAAATTGGGCCACAAATGTCAAAATTTGACAAAAAATGTCAAATTTCCGCGATTTCCTATAGATGATTAAAAAATTCCCATGTCTTTGCTGAAAATTCTCAGAAGGACGATATGGTACCAGGGAACTATGGTAGCATAGTAATTTTTGATATAAAATTCCCTCCCTGTAGATGTGTGCTGCTAACTAATCAGCTTGATTGCTAATAATCTCGAATACGACATCGTCAAACCTTTCGAAAGTTATTGGCACAAATTTCATTAGCAGAGCCCTGAAAAGATCCTTGAAATAGGACAAAAATACAAAAACTGTAAGAAACCACTTCGGTGGAGCTGCCACCTTAATGAAGAGGAAAAAGTAATTCCCTCTTAAACAACGATGAATCAGGATTTTTATTTGCCGTGATATTGGAATTGAAAGGATGAACTTTTATCGCTCTCAAAAGTGGCACTCTATAAATTTAATGTTGGAATACGAAGCGCGATCGAATGAGCTTCTTTCTTCAATCCAGTGGTAATGAATTGATTACGTAGCGCGATAACATCGTCGCGGAAGAACGAGGGCATATTATCAATGGCCAGTACTCGAGGAGTCGAGAATCTCTTTTCCGCGGTAGTTCTCGACGAGAGCGCATACACATATACATATCAACAACTTTTTCTCTGATACTGCGCGTGCCATCTGTTCCTCCCAAGGGTTATCGGCAGTGCAGTGAAAAGTTGAGTAAAAGTTAATAACTTGAACGTTTTCCAGTTTTTTTTTTCTCCAGCCTGCGTGAAAATGCTTTTTATCGTGTAAACTATTGCGCGACACTAACGTGAACGTTGTTCACGTTTGTTGTCGGGAGCAACGATGAAGAATTCTTTTCTACATTGAAAAGAAAATTTTGTTGAAAAAGATGGATATTTTGTTCGATACGTTCGACCAAACGTTTTTTTGAATAATCCCAAAAATTGTGTCATTGCAGCAAAAAATATTTTTGAAAATCTCTTCGGAAGCAAATTTTTGTCGTTCCACTCGTAAATTTCGCTGACAATTTCGTTGGAAACCAAAAATACTGCCAAAATAACGAAAAAAATTCATTCGGAATGAAATTTTTTTAAAAATCTCCGATATTTTTTTGAATATGGTAAACTAAATATTTTTTGATAATTTCAATATTTTCGTTATTTTGGCAGTATTTTTGGTTTTTAACGAAATTGTCAGTGAAATTTCCGAGTGGAACGAATAAAATTTGCTTCCGAAGAGACTTTCTAAAATTTCTTTTGCTGCATTGACATAATTTTTGGGATTATTCAAAAAAACGTTTAGTATCGAACAAAATATCGATCTTTTCCAACAAAGTTTTGTTATCAAACCCAAAATGATGACTCAGTGATGCTCTGCAGTCACGAAAAATTTCTCGAGCTTTAAGGAGCTTTTTTGAATGAATGCTCTATAAAAGAAATTTTCCTGAAAATGCTGTAATCAGAAAAGTCTTATTGACGCGTATAAAGAGCTCGAGCATTACTTTCTTGTCTCATCATTTTTACAAATATAATACAGACTCGAGGCTTCCGGAGCCCAAGGACTCTGACACTTTGGAAAAAGTACTTTCTATAAGTATAATATGATCTTTCAAGGGTCGTTGGGGTGTTAAGTATTACCGACTTGGTCGCAAAACGATTGTGCGAAAAATAGGGAGCATGGTGTAATTTGTCTTGTTCGTTGTACGAGGCAAGAGCGTTCTCGGTCTGTTGAGAAGGCGGAGGAAGGAAGGAAGGAATGAAGCGCGAGGAACGGAAGGAACAACTCCGAGGCTTCGAATCGGTGCACACAGTTATGCGCGAAACGTTTTTACATGCAGATACAGTGTCGTACAAAAAACATCGAATGCAATCGTCTTTTTCGACTTTTTCGAAATCGTAGCTTTCGACTTCGCATTGGTATTTTTTATTTTCAAAAATATTCATTTCCACTGCTCCTGTGGACGATTTCCTGAAGGTCCTAAAAAATAAAAAGGTCCCTAGCAGTGAGGCACTGAATCTTTGGTTTGGATTATCGAAAATAAAAAAACCAAAGAGATTCTTTTAGTAGATGAATGAATCTAGGTATGCATCGAAGGAATAGTTGAAATTTCGATTTTTCACAAAATGGCGGCTCCGAAAAGAAAATTTTTACATTTTCGACCAAATTTTTTTCCTCCAAGTGTTTAAAAAAGTAGAAATAATTATCGAAAATCTTAATCCTTTGGTAAATACCTAGATCCATCTGTTCACTAAAAGAATTTGTTTAGTTTTCGAAGGAATAGTTGAAATTTCGATTTTTCACAAAATGGCGGCTCCGAATAGAAAATTTTTACATTTTCTACCAAATTTTTTTCCTCCAAGTGATTAAAAAATATAGAAAAAATTATCGAAAATCTTATTCCTTTGGTAAATACCCTGATCCATCTATTCACCAAAAGAATTTGTTTGGTTTCCGAAAGAATAATTGAAATTTCGATTTTTCACAAAATGGCGGCTCTGAAAAGAAAATTTTTACATTTTCGACCAAATTTTTTTCCTCCAAGTGTTTAACAAATAAAGAAATAAGTATCGAAAATCTTATTCCTTTAGTCAATACCTAGATCCATCTATTCACTAAAAGAATTTGTTTGGTTTTCGAAGGAATAGTTGAAATTTCGATTTTTCACAAAATGGCGGCTCCGAAAAGAAAATTTTTACATTTTCGACCAAATTTTTTTCCTCCAAGTGTTTAAAAAAGTAGAAATAATTATCGAAAATCTTATTCCTTTGGTAAATACCTAGATCCATCTATTCACTAACAGAATTTGTTTGGTTTCGAAGGAATAGTTGAAATTTCGATTTTTCACAAAATGGCGGCTCCGGAAAGAAAATTTTTACATTTTCGACAAAAATTTTTTCCTGCAAGTGTTTAAAAAAGTAGAAATAATTATCGAAAATCTTATTCCTTTGGTAAATACCTAGATCCATCTATTCACTAAAAGAATTTGTTTGGTTTTCGAAGGAATAGTTGAAATTTCGATTTTTCACAAGATGGCGGCTCTGAAAAGAAAATTTTTACATTTTCGACGAAATTTTTTTCCTGCAAGTGTTTAAAAAACATAGAAATAATTATCGGAATTTTTATTCCTTCGGTAATTACCTAGATCCATCTATTCACTAAAAGAATTTGTTTGGTTTTCGAAGGAATAGTTGAAATTTCGATTTTTCACAAAATGGCGGCTCCGAAAAGAAAATTTTTACATTTTCGACTAAATTTTTTTCCTCCAAGTGTTTAAAAAATGTAGAAATAATTATCGGAATTCTCCTTCCTTCAATCAATATCTAGATAATATATTTAATTTTCCGATTAGCAAACTTCAGCAATTTCGAAAAATCGGCCTCGAATTTTTATGTTTTTTTTTTTTTTTTTTTTTTTTTNGAATCCACGAGTAGAGCGGGTGCATCTGTGGCTTATGGTGTACGAGACACTTGTGTACAGACTTATAAGACACCCACGTATATTGACAAAGTGAGCGAGTGAGTGAAGTATTTGCTGAGGCGAACTGTGTCGCTGAATGTTGCGGGAAATCTTGACTGCTGCGAATTCTTTTTGCTTTTCCCTCTGGTTGCTCTTGCTCGACAGCTTATCCCGCCGGATGAGAATCCAGAGTGAATGCCAGTAGAGGTCAAACGGGGAGATTGCAGGAGCAGGCTGCAATCGGCCCAAAGGGTGTCATCCTTCTTCCAGTTTTTCGACTTGCACATCGCGATGAAACGGAAAAGTCTAAGAATAAGAGAAAAAAAAAA
>JBAJMU010000001.1:951837-970473 GCA_037952995.1 Hyposoter didymator | reverse complement strand
AAAAAAAAAAAAAAAAGAAAAAACGCTTCCGACAAGTTGAAAAGAGTGGAGCTAACCAAGTTCCCTTCTCGCACGTATATATGCCTGAGTGGATGCCCGTTCAATCTTTCTTGAAAGGTCCTTGAATATCCCGAGGCGGCATATATTCAAGAGCCGGGGATTTCCGAACGCTCCATTGCGTTTCGGAACATTTTCCTCCACTTGGTCTCTTTGGCTTCTTGCTCGCGTCTCTTTATTCTTATTCTTCTCTCTCCACAGCAGTCTTCACTTTTTCCCTCTTCTTTACGTTTTTCAATAATTCTCCCTGCTGCCATTTCCATCCATCCCTCATCGTTATTCTTATCGTAGAAAATGAAAAACTGTCATGATCCTGAGTATACACTGAAAACAAAATTCTGTTAAAAAATATGGATATTTTGTTCGATACGTAAACGTTTTTTTGAATAATCCCAAAAATTGTGTCATTGCAGCAAAAAATATTTTAGAAAGTCTCTTTGGAAGCAAATTTTAGTCGTTCCACTCGTTAATTTCGCTGACAATTCCGTTAGAAACTAAATATACTGCCAAAATGAGAAAATTTTTGAAATTATTCAAAAAATATTTAGTTTTTCGTATTCAACAAATTTTCGACGATTTTTAGCAAAATTTCGTTGAAAACGATGGATATTTTGTTCGATACGTTCGATTAAACGTTTTTTTGAATAATCCCAAAAATTGTGTCATTGCAGCGAAAAATATTTTAGAAAGTCTCTCTGAAAGCAAATTTTTGTCGTTCCACTCGTAAATTTCGCTGACACTTCCGTCAGAAACTAAATATTCTGCTAAAATAAGAAAAATTTTGAATTTAGTCAAAAAATATTTAGTTTATCGAATTCAACAAATTTTCGACGATTTTTAGCAAAATTCTGTTAAAAAAGATGGATATTTTGTTCGATACGTAAATGTTTTTTTGAATAATCCCAAAAAATGTGTCATTGCAGCAAAAAATATTTTAGAAAGTCTTTTTGGAAGCAAATTTTAGTCGTTCCACTCGTTAATTTAGCGGACAATTTCGATAGAAACTAAATATTCTGCCAAAATAAGAAAAAAATTGAAATTATTGAAAAAATATTTAGTTTACCGTATTCAACAAAATATCGACGATTTTTAACAAAATTTCATTCTCGGTGTAAAAGACGAAAAAAAAAAAAAAAACAAAATCGCGTCTATTTTACGTCGAATCTGGAGATCGTCAGATTGATGAATATCACACGGTTCGAGTGATGAGCACAGTGCCTTTGATCGATCATGCACAATTTGTGTTCAAGCTGTCGCCCTCGTTCAATTTTCTTTATATATATGAATCCTTTTTCATTTTTTTTTTATGGAAACCGGGTGTGCCTATGTAGATCGACGTTCATAACCGATTGGAGAACGCCTCCCAATTTCTCCAACGACCTACCGTATTTTATCTTTCCTTCCTTCTGTTTTTCTTTCTTATCAAATATACACCAGGGGCTTTGCGGACTTGCAACACTGGGAATGAAATTTTGTCAAAAATCGTCGATATTTTGTTGAATACGGTAAACTAAATATTTTTTTATAATTTAAAATTTTTCGTTATTTTGGCAGTATTTTTGGTTTCCAACGAAATTGTCAGCGAAATTTACGAGCGAAACGACAAAAATTTGCTTCCGAAGAGACTTTCTAAAATATTTTTTGCTGCATTGACACAATTTTTGGAATTATTCAAAAAAACGTTTAGTCGAGCGTTTCGAACAAAATTTCCATATTTTTCAACAAAATTTTGTTAAAAATCGTCGATATTTTGTTGAATACGAAAATCTAAATATTTTTTGATAATTTCAAAATTTTCGTTATTTTGGCAGTATTTTTGGTTTCTAACGGAATTGTCAGTGAAATTTACGAGTGGAATGATAAAAATTTAATTCTGAAGAGACTTTCAAAAATATTTTTTGCTGCATTGACACAATTTTTGGAATTATTAAAAAAAACTTTTGGTCGAACGTATCGAACAAAATATCCAAGAAGATTCAAAAGCCTCACAAATAACGAGAATCTTTCGAAATAGTTTTGGAAAAATACTGCTTTCTTTAAGAAAGAGATTTATTTTTTTTTTTTCAAATTTATAAAATCGACGTGCTCGACCGTAATAATCGAAAATTCTTCAGATTAATTTTTTTTTTAATCGTTGGAATATTCAAAAAACAATATTTACGTGGCAAAAAGGTTTCCCATCATCGAGAATGTAAGCAATGATTTTCAGCGATGCGATTATTGTTGTTCGTGGGAATAAATTCGAAGCAAAGTGGTGCGGAACTGTTGGAGTAAATTTGCAACATTTCAACAAGAGAAATTGATTGGAAATCCATATTTTAATGCGCACGACGAAAACAAAATTGTGAGAACATTTGCTCATTATTGCAACTGTTCCGAATCGTCACGTACGTAACATTGTGTCTGTGCATAATTTCCTTGCACATGCAAACACTCGCGTACGTTGATATACTCGCGTTGGGTAAAGTTCAATAAGCATTTTCGATGTTTCCAGAGCGTGTGTTAAAATTTGCCTTTTTTATGTTTCAGGTGAGTCATCGACACACATAAATCACTCGATTCGTAAACGTGAGTAGAATCAACCATCGCAGTGATGCTGAATATGTTAAGAAAGTTTTTATAGAAAAAAAGGAAACAATTTACTTGCGTAACGGACAAACTTTTTTTTCCTGGTGAATAAAAGTTCGTCGAGGTTCTCATTTACGAATCGACGCGTTCGATTTGAGGGAAATCGAGCTCAACAGTCTCGTTCGGTAGTCGAAATACTTCGGCACTTTTGCAGTGATGCAGAATTTTTGAAAAATCAGGAATTCTTGATAAACATGACTCTGGGGTTTGCAACGTTGAGATTTGAGGAAAAATATTTTGGGTATTTATTATTTATTGGATTTTGAAAATCATAGCAATTTTTCGTGTCGATTGAGGTTTTAGGTCGCAAGAGAAAATTGTTTTATTGTCCTGACCAAATATTGAATAATAATTATGAGCTTTACTAAAAAAATAACAGAATTTCGTTGCATTCCAACGATGCAAACGTCAACATCATTCTGAAGTTTGCAACGTTGAGATTTGAGGAAAAATATTTTGGGTATTTATTATTTATTGAATTTTGAAAATCATGCCAATTTTTCGGGTCGATTTAGTTTTTGGGTCGCAAGAAAAAATCGTTTTATTGTCCTGAACAAATATTGAATAATAATTATGAGCTCTACTGGAAAAATAACAGAATTTCGTTGCATTCCAACGATGCAAACTTCAACATCATTCTGAAGTTTGCAACGTTGAGATTTAAGGAAAAATATTTTGGGTATTTATTATTTATTGAATTTTGAAAATCATGCCAATTTTTCGGGTCGATTTAGTTTTTGGGTCGCAAGAAAAAATCGTTTTAGTGTCCTGACCAAATATTGAATAATAATTATGAGCTCTACTGAAAAAATAACTCCTGACCAAATATTGAATAATAATTATGAGCTCTACTGAAAAAATAACAGAATTTTGTTGCATTCCAACGATGCAAACTTCAACATCATTCTGAAGTTTGCAACGTTGAGATTCAGGGAAAAATATTTTGTATATTTATTATTTATAGAATTTTGAAAATCGTGGAAGTTTTTCGTGTCGATGAAGTTTTTAGTGTCCTGACCAAATGTTGAATAATAACTACGAGCTCTACTGGAAAAAATAACAGAATTTCGCTAAAGTTTGCAACGTTGAGATTCAGGAAAAAATATTTACTGTATTTATTATTTATAGAATTTCGAAAATCGTGGAATTTTTTCGTGTCGATTGAGTTTTTAGGTTTCAGAGCAAATATTCAACAATAATTATGAGCTCTACTGAAAAAATAACAGAATTTCGTTGCATTCCAACGATGCAGGCTTCAGCATCATCGAAACACACACGTACATGATGCACTCACCCAAATGAATTCGATCAGTCATTTGCACTTCTGAAGCTTTCATAACTCGACAAGTGTTTGGTAGGAATGAATAATTTCATCACAACGAATGTCCATGAACTGTCAACCGTTTGACAATTTTCTTCATTCCTTTTTTTTTTTTTTTGGAGGATGTAATTTTTTGGATAAAAATCAAGTGATTTTTAAAAAAGCTTCCTAGTCCATCTGAAGATGATTGGAATTCATGGACAAAGTAACGAGCGTGCGAATAAAATATTCACAACACGATGACATGTAGGTCAATTTTTATGAGTGCACACACGACGAGGCTCAGGCTCTGTTTTCAATTAGCTCGTCATTTATACTACGAAATGGTATATATTACGAGTATCGCCGTATGTTGTGGATACACTAAACCCAGAGCTGAAAAACTAATGAAGCCTAGACGCCATTCCATTTTTTGTTCTTCTCCTCCTCGTGTCCTCGAGGAAGAGAAAAAAATATCGTTGAGAGGCTCATCTCACCTGCAGCTTCGTGCAGCAGCTCGTTGATCGTCATTATTTTTTTCTGCTACACTTATTTTTCTCTCTGCGATTTTACGATGACATATGAATCGACAGATTATATAAAATTGTCATCGTCTCATTTGCTCGTACGTACGAATATTCTTCTCATCAGCCAGCGACCATGGAGTCCAATTTTTTTTACAAATTAAACAAAAACTAATTCGTGAATACGATTTAAGGAAATTTGCTGATGGAGGGTCGTACTTTTTGAACGTAGATGCACGGTGGGCTGCGATCATTTATAATTCAGCGTGAATCTTGACGAAAAAACCATCGGAAGCAAAAATTGGTCCACTCGCCGATTACGAATTTTTCTACTTTTAAAATAAAATAAAATTTTTAAAATTTTATTTATACAATTTTATAAAAATTTTATTTACATAATTTTATTAAAATTTTATTTATAAAATTTTATTAAAATTTTATGTATAAAATTTTATTAAAATTTTATTTAATTTATTTATTTAATTTATTTATTTAATTTATTTATTTATTATTTACTTTTATTAAAATTTTATTTATAAAATTTTATTAAAATTTTATTTATAAAATTTTATTAAAATTTTATTTATAAAATTTTATTAAAATTTTATTTATAAAATTTTATTAAAATTTTATTTATAAAATTTTATTAAAATTTTATTTATAAAATTTTATTAAAATTTTATTTATAAAATTTTATTAAAATTTTATTTATAAAATTTTATTAAAATTTTATTTATAAAATTTTATTAAAATTTTATTTATAAAATTTTATTAAAATTTTATTTATAAAATTTTATTAAAATTTTATTTATAAAATTTTATAAAAATTTAAATTATTTTTTAAATTTTATTTTTTAATAAAATTTTTTAATAAAATTGTTATTCAATAATTTGAATTTTAATTTAGATAATTGAATTTTAATTTTTTAACAAATATTATTTTTAAATGAAATTTTTTAAATTTCATTTTTTTTTAAATTAAAAAAATTATTAATAAATTATTAATAAATAAAAAATTATTTTTCCGAAATGTTTTAATTGCACATATTATTTTCGGAATCTTCGAAATCCTTCTCGTTTAATTTCATCGCCCCTCAAGTTGAAATTTCATTATTTAAAAATTTAATTAGAATTCCGTGTGAAATGAGTTTTTTTTTAGCCTCTTAAAAATGCGTTTTCAATAAAACTCATAGCACATTTTTCCACAATGCACATGACATTTTATTATCTGCTGCTCGCTTTACAATCTTCTTTCGTTAGTACGGAGCGAGTGACTTTTTTCATTGCACGAAATAATACAATGGCTTGAAAAAAATTGACCCAATTATGAGGCTGATGAATGTCAAAAGCATTCTGCGGAAGTTACCAAGGAGACAAAAGATGAGACATGGTAAATTTAGGATACGGAAATTAATCGCCGGAGCCATGATACCGAGTTGAAATTTTTTAATTTTTCGAATTTTTTCAAAAATCGAATTTTTCGAAAAATCGTCTAACCGTTTAAATTTTTGCAAATTTTAGTAAAAAATTATGTACAAGTCCGTACCTCCTCCGGACTCTCTGGAAAAGTTGTCGAAATTATTTTTAAAAACACGAATTTTGAGATATTTCGAAATTTTCGAAAAAATTCGTCAGTGAGCTAATTTTTTTTTTTTTTTTTCTGTATTATTTCCTTGTTTACAGAGTTTCGTTGAAATCTTTTGATTACGATGTAACACACATTCTACACATCGTAATATGATTACAGGACCCGTTGATTCATAGCACAGTCGAGTACATTGTTCGCAGCTCTGCATGCTCATTTGGTATCGATCGCAAGAGAAATTTCCCCACATTGTCCCAATTTCAAGTTATTGTTTGTCTGGACTGAACGGGATCCCTGCTTCGATGTAATGTGAAAATAAATTGACGAGAAAAGGGCAGAAACCCACTTGAATTCATCAAGGCCAGATGTTAATTAAACGAGCTGCTGGGTCTTGGCGAGTCCGCGAACAGAATTAGCATCTGTTAATTTTGTAAGTGAAAATTCCCCCATCGACCAATCGGATTAATGGAAAGTCTTAGCAAAAATGTTGAGTTCGAAAAATGCGAAACGAACTCTCCGTTCTGTGTAGAAATCATTTCCACCAAATTTCTCACTGTCCAAGTTTCAATGCTGAAGTTCCCATCGTTGGGATGCAACGAAATTCCCTTTTTGCTTGGAAAAATCTCAAAATTCTCATTGAATATTTGGTCAGGACGATAAAACGATTTTTTTTTTGGGACCAAAGAGAAAATTGGTAGAAAAATTGTGCTGGTTTTTAAAATTGAAATTTTAATTAATTAAAATTGTAATTAAATATAATAATAAAAATAAAAATAATAAAATTGATAAATAATAATTATTTATAATAATAATATTATTATTATAAATAATAATATTATTTAATTTAACTTTATTATTTAATTAAATTAATTTATTTCATTTTATTATGTAATTAAATTAATTTATTTAATTTTATTATGTAATTAAATTAATTCATTTAATTTTATTATTTAATTAAATTAATTTATTTAATTTTATTAAATTATTATAATATTTATAATAATAATATTATTATTATAATATTTATAATAATAATATTATTATTATAAATAATAATAATAAAAATAATGAAATTATTATTATTATTTAAGAGTAAATTGAAAGTTGTGAACTTCAGGATCATATGACAAACTGCCTGAGAAGGAAACAAAAAACGACGCTGAAAGGGCTCGAGCTTCGGATTTTCGATTTATTTCTCCTCAAAGGGCCAGACGTTGCTGTTAATGGAAGTATAGCACAGAACGTTCTTTCTTTTGTGGAGATAGATTTTCCGAAGGATTATTACGGCTTTTTTTTTTAGCTGAATAAACGAGATCTCGAGCGAGAATTCGCGGCTTGAAAAATTGATTAAAACTCATCGCTGAGGAGGCTGCTTGCGAAATGATGGCTCTTGGCACACTACTATACTTTTTACAGCGTTTTACGATTACATTGGAAATGAAATTTTGTTAAAAATCGTCGATATTTTGTTGAATACGGTAAACTAAATATTTTTTCAATAATTTCAAAATTTTTGTTATTTTGGCAGAATATTTGGTTTCTAACGAAATTGTCAGCGAAATTCACGAGTGGAACGACCAAAATTTGCTTCCCAAGAGACTTTCTAAAATATTTTTTGCTGCATTGACGAAATTTTTGGAATTATTCAAAAAAACGTTTTGTCGAACGTATCGAACAAAATTTCCATCTTTTTCAACAAAATTTCGTTTAATTTCTCTTCGAACGCACCACCTCGCTCGGAGAGTTATGATCAATCATCAACCACCTCTTGTGTTTTTATACGCAGCGTCCGCAATGTCCTCTCCCAACGATGATTAGGCGCGTTGATAACGAAATTCACATTTCGCTGTCGAGCGGAAATGAAATTTGGGTCAATGGTGTGTTAATTCGATTTGTATATTTCTGTCCTTTGAACCATTTCACGAGCTTATTCAGCTCTTCGACGATGTCGAATTTATATAAATCATTTTTTTCAACCCCCTCCAGTGCCAGAATGTTTCTCTTTTTGACAAAAATAAAAAAATCCTTCAAAAAACGCTCCAAATTTTAATTTACGCCGTTTTTTGTATTTGCAGCAAAATTCTATAATCTCGATGACTTTTCTACAAAGTAACAAGAAAGTACAGACTTTTACACAACATCTTATAAAATTTGCAGCAAAAATGAATTAAAAAAAAAAAAAATAAACAGATTTTCGTAAAATTTGAAAATTCGAAAAAATTTTACAAAATTACAAAATCACGTTTTTGCTTACTCGAAGAGGAAAATAGACGATTGCTCTGCTCTCAAGTAGTCTTCGTTACGGACTATGAATACTAAACAACCGGAGGGCAAGACAATTATTACGTCGGTGGCAGGCAATCCAAACCATTTGCTTCTCAAGTATACTTGACCAAACAAAGCTCATTGATTGTTATTCCGGTGCAAATTCCTAGCATGAGAAATTAGTTTCGATGCACCGTGGCTCCTGATTCTGATCCCCGAATTGTAACCCGTCATTGCGTTCCTGTGTGTGCACAATATTCCTATACGTGCCTCTAGAAATTACTGCACCAACTGACGATTGCATCCAAACAAGCTCGATCCGAACAGCTCGTCCCAAAGTTGTATGCAAATTCCACAGCCACCTCTGACACGAAATATTGTTTTGACTGACACAGCGACGTACTCCATTAGACGCGAATGTCCCAGCCCTCATTTCCTCACAAGAATAGCAAATACATTTTTTTTTTTTTTTCGTCTGAAATTTGCATCGACGCAATGCCACGAAATGAAAAAAAAAAAATTCAACCCCCTGGACAGGGTTGTTCCGGAACGAATTTTTTTCCTCAGTTTTTTAAATCTTACGAATCGATTCGTCAAATAAAAAAGTGCAGAATCATTTTTTAATTTTTTTTTTTTTTTTCGTGGCTTTGCGTCGATGCAAACGACAGGCTCATTTTTTTTTCGTCTGGAAACTTGAGCACGCTGTTTGCCAACAGTCAGATGTGAAGAACTGATCGAATTTCATTGAGAACGAGTTTTTTAAATTCTTAATTGATAATTTCGAGGGATTTTGGGATTTATAGAAAAAATTGATGAATTCTCGTCGTTTGAGGGACTTTATACTGTTCGAGGCAAGGTTAAGGTAGTACTGTCGATTTTAGAATTGGGAATTTCATGAATCGAACATCGATTTCATTTTTTTTTGTATTTTTACTTTTTTTTTAAATTTTTATTTTTTAAAGTTTTCTGAAAAACAGGAGATAAAATTGCGATATTGAATTTCCAGAGGATTTGTTAAAATCAGTGATTCTGCGTGTTTCGAAAAAAAAAAGAAAAAAAAAAGAAACCTCAATTAACAGATGGTCGGTTGAGCCAGAATGTAAAAACGCAGCAAAGCGTGAATAACCCGCGTCACTCGCATGCAATCTTCCGAATGAACTTTGCTTCTGCACATTTTCCGGAACTGTTTCGAGCTCAAAAAAAAAAATCACCTCACCAAAATTTACACAAATTATCGTCGATCCATTCACGAAACTTACCACGAACGAATACGATGTTGAAATCAAACAATTCGCCACGGACAAGTTTCCAGGACAAAATTTTCTATCGATAGAATTCTTTTAGATTTGCACCACACTCGATACGTTCGACTATATGTTTTTTTGAATAATCCCAAAAATAGTGTCATTGCAGCAAGAATTGTTAGAAAGTCTCTTCGGAAGCAAATCATTCTTCTTCCAGTAGAGTTCATAATTATTATTGAATATTTGGTCCGGGCAATAAAACGATCGTCTCTTGTGACCTAAAAACTCAATCGACACGAAAAATTGCCATGGCTGTAAAAATTCAATAAATAATAAATAAACAAAATATTTTATATATCTCAACGTTGCAAAAATTCAGAGGCCTCCTAATTGTACCTCCTAATTGCAATATTTCATACACGTTAACCCATAAAAACAAATTTACATCAATTTGGCAATTGGTGGTTAAATTTTGATATAAAAAAAAATAGTACAGAAATTATTTCTTAGTCTAAAAAATGCTCCATACCGAAAAATTGCCACAACTCTAAAAACCAATAAATAATAAATAAACAAAATATTCTATAAATCTCAACGTTGCAAAATTCAGAGGCCTCCTAATTGCAATATTTCATACACCTTAACCCATAAAAACAAATTTACATCAATTTGGCATTTGCTGGTTAAATTTAGATATAAAAAAAAATAGTACAGAAATGATTTCTTAGTCTAAAAAATGCTCTATACCGAAAAATTGGCATGACTCTAAAAATTCAATAAATGATAAACACACAAAATATTTTATAAATCTCAACGTTGCAAAATTCAGAGGCCTCCTAATTGCAATATTTATTACACGTTAACCCATAAAAACGAATTTAAAATAACGAATCTAAAATTCGAAGAACGAATCTAAAATTTAGAATCGAATTAAACGAATTGGTGGTTAAATTTTGACGTAAAAAAAATAGTACAGAAATGATTTCCTAGTCTGAAAAATGCTCCATACCGAAAAATTGCCACAACTCCAAAAATCCAATAAATAATAAATACACAAAATATTTTATAAATCTCAACGTTGCAAAAATGCAGAGGCCTCCTAATTGCAAAATTCATTACACGTTAACCCATCAAAAAAAAAATTTACATCAACTTGGCGATTGTTGGTTAAATTTTGACGTAAACGAAATAGTACAAAATTTATTTCTCAGTCAAAAAAATGCTCCATATACCGAAAAATTGCCACAACTCTAAAAATTCAATAAATAATAAATACACAAAATATTCTATAAATCTCAACGTTGCAAAAATGCCTCCTACTTGCAAAATTCATTACACGTTAACCCATAAAAAAAAAATTTACATCAACTTGGCGATTGTTGGTTAAATTTTGACGTAAACAAAATGTTACAAAAACTATATTTCTCAGTCAAAAAAATGCTCAGAGGTTTTCCTTTGCGGACTGACAAGCGAGATATGCATTTTCTGAGCGTTGGTTCATTCTGTGCCACTTGTCTCTGATACAAATGTGTGTAAGTCTATATAAAGCTCGTGGAAAGCGAGATAGGGGTACTGAGGATAGGAAGGAAGGCTGGTCGTGGAGGGCCAGACCGGGAGAGTCCTGGGCGAGCAAATCTCTCGCTTTTCCCTACGTGATCTAGCGCGAAGGTATGCGTATGCTCTATACATATATAGAGAGAGAGAGTAACTAGCAGTGTAGGACTGTTCGGGTCCCGAGGGATCGATACGAAGCTCGCTGGATTCCCTGCTGCAGCAGCAGCAGCAGCAGCTCCAGCTGCAGGACGCAGTGTGGACGACACTGGCTGGTGTCTTGACTGGAGCTGGCACAGTGTTCGTAGCAACGTTTGTGAATTCCGAGAAGGAATTCCACGGCCTGGAGGGAAAAGTTGTTGAAATGCGATTAGCAATTTCCAAAATTTCGAGACGCACCGGAAACTCATGGAATTTAATTTCCGGCTGCAAGAATCTTCGGAGTCGAGTCGACTTCTCGCTTTTCTGAAGATTTCAAAACTTTCCTCGATCCCCCGTTCATGTAATTAGTCATTTTCATTAAAAATAAAAAAAAAAAATAAAAAATCTCGTAATTATTTTCGAGTTTACAAACATTTCATGACGACCTTGATCTGCGCATTATTCTCGAGCTAAACGGAAACGAGAACCGTCTGGAATCCGTTATATCGTTGCCTAGGCAGACGATTTGTTTTCTTTTCGTATTCAAAATGGATCGCACGTGGATTTTAATTTTTTATTACGCGCTAAATTTTTATTTGTTCGTCAATTCGTTTTTTTTTTTTTTTTTAATTCATTTTCAAGTGGAATTATTGAAAATGAGTCCTGCTCGTAAAACACGAGGTTGTTTGACGAATCAGTAGCTTTTCTTCCGCAAACGTGCACGTGGGTGTACTCGTGCAAGCTCATAATTAAATTGCAACCTGCTGATGCAGGTGCAGTTGGAAAAAACAACGACAACGCAGCATTTTATGCATCGGAACGAGACTCAATTAAATTAAAATTTGAAATATAATTCCAACGTCCACTCCCAAATAATTGTTCCATAAAATTCCAATGATGGACTGAAAATGATTGAATTGTCAGCTGCAAAAAGGGTTCGAGAGTTTTCATTATTTTTAATAAATCACGAGACTGTAATTGTTGGACCAAAACAATGTGGAAAGAGTGATGATTATAATTTAATGAATGCGATCGTAAAACTTCAGAGGCCATTATTTTTGTCCAAGCATATTATTGCAATTTTTTTTTTTTATACAGAAAAAGGTATGAATAAAAACTTTAGAGACTCTGAAGTTTGCAACGTTGAGATTCAACGAAAACTATTTTTTATATTTATTTTTTAGTGAATTTTGAAAATCACCAGACCTCTTAAAACTCTGCATACACTTTTACGCAATATCGAAGAAGCTTTATTTAGTTTTTCAAAAAAATCGATCGACAAATTTTTTCGAAATTTTTTTACTATATTTTATTTTTTTAAATTTATTTATTTATTGTTAATTTTATTTATTTATTATTTTTATTATTCATATATAATTAATTTATTTATAAAAATGCAAAAAAAAAAATTAATTTATTTATAAAAATCAATAAAAAAAAAAATCGATCGTGAAATTTTTTCAAAATTTTTTTTACTATATTTTATTTTTCATATTTATTTATTTATTTCATTTATTTATTGTTAATTTTCTTCATTCATTATTTTTATTATTTACATATAATTAGTTTATTTATAAAAATGCCAAAAAAAAATCAATTTATTTATAAAAATAAAAATAAAAAAAAAATCGATCGTGAAATTTTTTCGAATTTTTTTTTACTATATTTTATTTTTTTATATTTATTTATTTATTTCATTTATTTATTGTTAATTTTATTTATATATAATTAGTTTATTTATAAAAATCAAAAAAAAAATTCATTTATTTATAAAAATAAAAATAAAAAAAAAATCGATCGTGAAATTTTTTCGAAATTTTTTTTATTTCACAAAAAATACAAATTACCTCGGAAAATCTTGGATTTAGAGAATGTTGTTCTTTAGCCAATTCGTAAAAACTTTTTTCAATCAACTTTGGCTCGCAAACCATTTTGTTTGTAAGAAAAACTGAAAACAAAAATTTATAGTTGACCGTCGCCATACAACGTGCTTAACCGCAAAAACATGGTTATTTTTCCTGGAGGAAAAGCTTCGTGACAAAAATGTTGTTGTTCTTTCCACACGTTGGAACAAAGAGGAGGCATAAAAGGAAAGGACCATGTGTACGAGGGCCTCGGCACAGTCTCATTATTCGTCCGAATGCCCTTCCAACTTTCTTTTACTGTACTGCTGCTCGTTATACGAAAATTCCTCTGACCCGCGGATCTTGAGAGTGTAATCGAGCCAAAGGCTGTAATAAAATTCATACAGCTCGACACGAAACAAGAAAATGCTTCTCTCCTTTCGCGGTCTCTCTGTGAATTCTGACGTCACAAAAAGCCACAGTCCCATTTGCCTCATTATACGACTCACACTCATGCGTGTAAAGATGGATGTTTTATTGTGCACGTAAGAAACAAACAAGAATCTTGAATCGCGAAATCTCTATTGCTGGAGGAAATGGCGAACGGAACGAAATATTACTCTCTGTTGACGCCGTAAGTCAAATTATTCCGCTGGGACAACTCACCGAGAAGCAAACACGAGCATTCCCTTCAAAATATTGCAAATTAAGGGCGCGTACAGGAACCTTTTTAGACATTTGACGTGTAATCGATTTATTTTTCTATTAACCTGGGGCTAGAGAGCACAGCAACTTAAACATAAAAAAAGTTGAATTTTTTTTCAAAATCTTCAAATTTTGATTTTACGAAAATCGCTATAACATTTTTTTTTTTACAAACTGGCACTCCAGCTCATTATCTTCGTTTCAGAATTATCTTCGAATTGGTAATTAGCGATTTTTCATTTATTATCATCTTTTAGTTGCTTGTGAAGTTTTTAAGTGGAAAATATGAGGAAAAATGTGATTTTTCGGTTCGGATTTCCAAAAACAATAAATTATCGGAATTTTTTCTTTCAAAATCTTCAAATTTTGATTTTACGAAAATCGCTATAAAATTTTTTTTTTTACAAACTGGCACTCCAGCTCATTATATTCGTTTCAGAATTATCTTCGAATTGGTAATTAGCGATTTTTTATTTATCATCATTTTTTAGTTGCTTGTGAAGTTTTAAAGTCGAAAATATGAGGAAAAATGTGATTTTTCGGTTCGGATTTCCAAAAACCATAAATTATCAGAATTTTATTTTTTATTTTTTATTGGATAGTAAATAATTTATTTATTTTCTAATTTTATTATTATTTGTTATTTATTCTTCATTATTTATTGGATTTAAGTTTATTTATTATTTATTATAATTTATTTACTATTCATTTTATTTATTTATTGATTTATTATTTATTTATTGATTTATTATTTATTTATTCATTTGTTTATTTATTTATTTATTATTTATTTATTTATTATTTATTTATTTGTTTATTTATTTATTTATTTATTTATTTATTTATTTATTTATTTATTTATTTATTTATTTATTATTTATTTATTTATTTATTTTATTATTTATTTGATAAATAAATTGGACGAATAAAAAAGTTTATTATTTATTGGATAAAATATTGATTGGTCAGCCCTTGGGAGGGGCCGTTGATGGCAAAAATTGTAAATTGCCCATTGCTCCTTTTTTTTTTTTATCAAGCATACTCATCGTTGTCTCAATTGATTGGTGTAATTTTTTTTCACCAATTGACAGTAACGTTGACGGAATACGAATCGCTCAACGTTTTTTCTCATAGCATTCATTGTCAGACTGCTTTGTCTTCTCTCCCCCATCCCAAGAGTACAGGAACCTGATGTGGTAATAAAGAAATGGCAGAGGGTGCGAGGGTCTAGGCCTGTGATGGTGACCGTGCCCTATCCGGCGGTGAACTGGGAGAGAACTTGACCTATAAAAGCTCACGGAGCTTTAGCTCGTACAGTGTAATGTCCGACGGCACGCGATTCAACGATTTCACATAGAGCGAACCAAGACTTACGAGACTTGGAAGTTGACTTGATTTTATGTGAAAACGCCAACTCCCAATTTCTGGAGTAATTACTAGTCAGTGAAAAATCTCTTTACACCAAACGAAGATTGATCATTTAATTAACCGTTGTAAAAGGGACAAGTACCATTTGTAATGTGGACAAATGAAAATCTAAATAAAAACTCGTATTAAATTTTATTTATTTTCAAAAATATTTTTAAAATTTTTTCTCAAATTATTTTTTAAATGATTTTACAAATTATTTGTTGAATTATTTTTTGAATTATTTTTAAAATGATTTAACAAACTATTCGCTGAATTATTTTTTAAATTATTTTCAAAATTACTTTTTGAAAATATTTATGAAATTATTTTTGAAATTATTTTTCAAATTATATTCCAAATTATTTATTAAATTATTTTTCAAATTATTTTTCAAATTATTTTTCAAATTGTTTTTCAAATTATTTTTCAAATTATTTTTCAAATTATTTTTCAAATAATTTTTCAAATTATTTTTCAAATTGTTTTTTAAATTATTTTTTAAATTATTTTTCAAATTATTTTTCAAAGTATTTTTCAAATTATTTTTCAAATTATTTTTCAAATTATTTTTCAAATTATTTTTCAAATTATTTTCTAAATTATTTTGTAATTATTTTTTTAAATATTTTTTTTAAATTATTTTTTAAATTATTTTTTAAATTATTTTTTAAATTATTTTTATTTATTTTATTTATTCATTTGCCCATTCCTGAGTCTGAGGAATTTCATAACCAAATTCGAAATGTCTCTGTGAGGTCATGGAGCCTGTGAAAAAAAAACAAAAATATTCGGCTCATTATTCCAATCACCGTTCTGCAGTTAATTAACGTTCCTTGAAAATACAACATCCGCAAAGGATTTACAGAATACTGCGGTCAAAGCCTCGGACTGCTCTGCATGTGGTAACGCAGATTACGTTCATTTTTCTGCTCCCGACGTGCTCGAGCTTCGTCGGTTTATTTTACTGGCTTTTTGTCGCATTGATTCTTCTGGAGCTTTTCTCAAATTTCACACAGCATGGAAATTAGCAGGAAAAAACTTTTTCTCTGTCGCGAACTACTCCAAAAACCACATGAAAGCTCGGTCGAAACTCTCTCGCTCGATTGATCTAATTAAAGATGCAGACAGCCACACAGATACTTTCCGCAACGTCATACGTTGAGCGCGCACATCAAAAGCTTCAGGTGCTTTACGAACTTTAATCAAAATCCGGGAATGGTCGATTCCTGGCTAAGCCTTTAGATCAACCCGTTGAGGTATTCCCTTCACGAACTCAATTATTTCACAATGTACAGACCTTTCTGTACAGTCAAGTAAAAAATCGTCCTGGCAAAATGTCGAGTTAACGAACTTTGAAAATAAATGGAAAATCTGAAACTTTGAAATCGTCCAATTCGTACGATATACTTTGTGGAGATAAACAGCACATTTCCTCTTGGAAAAAACCAGTTAAAATCATTTCGAAAGTTTTTAAAAAGCTGAAAGCTTCCTCTGTGAGGAAATTTTAAAAAAATTCGAAAAAATTAAAAAAAAAATACTTTGAGCTTCGTCCTCAATCTTTTATTTTATAGAAATGAGATTTTGTTAAAAATCGTCGATATTTCGTTGAATACGAAAAACTAAATATTTTTTGATAATTTCAAAATTTTCGTTATTTTGGCAGTATTTTTGGTTTCTAATGAAATTGTCAGCAAAATTTTAGGGTGGATCGACAAAATTTTGCTTCCAAAGAGATTTTCTAGAATATTTTCCTCTGCGATGACACAATTTTTAGGATTATTCAAAAAAAATGACAACTCTGGAATTGAAATTCCGTTAAAAATCTTCGATATTTCGTTGAATACGAAAAACTAAATATTTTTTGATAATTTCAAAATTTTCGTTATTTTGCCAGTATTTTTGGTTTCTAATGAAATTGTCAGCTAAATTTTAGAGTGGAACGACAAAATTTTGCTTCCAAAGAGATTTTCTAGAATATTTCTTTCTGCGATGACACAATTTTTGGGATTATTCAAAAAAAAATTACAACACTGGAATCGAAATTTCGTTAAAAATCGTCGATATTTCGTTGAATACGAAAAACTAAACATTTTTTAATAATTTCAAAATTTTCGTTATTTCGGCAGTATTTTTAGTTTCTAATGAAATTGTCAGCAAAATTTTAGAGTGGATCGACAAAATTTTGCTTCCAAAGAGATTTTCTAGAATATTTCCCTCTGCGATGACACAATTTTTGTTATTATTCAAAAAAAAATGACAACACCGGAATTGAAATTTCGTTAAAAATCTTCGATATTTCGTTGAATACGAAAAACTAAATATTTTTTAATAATTTCAAAATTTTCGTTATTTTGGCAGTATTTTTGGTTTCTAATGAAATTGTCAGCAAAATTTTGTCGTTCCACTCTAAAATTTTGCTTCCAAAGGGATTTTCTAGAATATTTCTTTCTGCGATGACACAATTTTTGGGATTATTCAAAAAAAAATGACAACACAGGAATTGAAATTCCGTTAAAAATCGTCGATATTTCGTTGAATACGAAAAACTAAATATTTTTTAATAATCTCAAAATTTTCGTTATTTCGGCAGTATTTTTGGTTTCCAATGAAATTGTCAGCAAAATTTTGTCGTTCCACTCTAAAATTTTGCTTCCAAAGGGATTTTCTAGAATATTTCTTTCTGCGATGACACAATTTTTGGGATTATTCAAAAAAACGTTTAGTTGAACGTATCGAACAAAATATCGATATTTTCCAAGAAATTTTTTTTTTTCAGTGCACACGTGTTGGTCCACAATTATAATTGTGAACCGCAGTTTATAAAAAAAGACTCTGAACATGTATCGGAGCGAGATTTAGCCTCGAGAATGTTCTTTTCTCGTTTGTGTGTTCGGTAGAACTGCAGCGACGATTAAAGAGCTTTTTCCAATCTCACGCGGAGGAGTGTGTACGACAACCGGTAAATTTCATCGAAAAGAATGCTCGAGTGAAAAGAAGTGGAGCCTTCTTCCGCGTCAAGCTCGCGCGCACTTGCTTTTTTCTTCTTTGCTCCTTTTCCTTTGCCGCAAGAGCTAGCAAAGTCAATGGAAAAAAAAGAGAGCGCAGCGATAGAGCATTATGTAAAATGTCAAGGCCACGGGAAGGTCAGGAAGTGGATCGTTCGCCCGAAACCACTAACTCTCTGGATATCACCCTCGTCGCGTTATTACTCTCCGTCGCTATTTTTTATCCTCTCGCTGCCGCGCTCATCCGCGAGCGATACGAGTCGATCTTTCGCGCGAATCGGATGCCTCAAAAGTTTTCTTCGCCTCATCGTCGTTTCCATAAAACGTCAGGATCCTCATTCGACGAATGGAGGATGAAAAAAAAAAAAAAAAAAAAA
>JBAJMU010000001.1:933688-948342 GCA_037952995.1 Hyposoter didymator | reverse complement strand
AATAATAAAAATAAACAAAAATAATAATAAAATAATTTAAAAAATAATAAAAATAAACAAAAATAATAATAAAATAATTTAAAAAATAATAAAAATAAACAAAAATAATAATAAAATAATTTAAAAAATAATAAAAATAAATAAATAATTAACGCAATTGTTAAGTCTTCCGGAAAGCGTGACTTCTGAAAAAAAAACTGTACATTTTGCGATTCATTTTTGGACCGGAGGTGCGAAGAAAGAAAAAAAAAGCGTTTCGATCGTTTGCACGAAATTGGGTGTGACATTTCTAGAGTCTCGGAAAAAAAAAGAAACTGCGAAAGTTCGTTTTTGGTTTTTTCCACCAATTTTGAATATTGCGAATTTTTTCTCCTACATCGACGTGGTTTTGTCTCAATAGCTATACGTATACGTCAAGTGTTGGTGCATTCTCAAGTTGACGTTCTCGTCGTGAAATCCACTGCTGTTGCCTGCTCCTTGGGCAATTATCGAGCCATCAGAATTTGAGAGCGTGTGTACATTACAGTTTACAAAGCGAACGTTGAAGAAAATGTTAATCGTCGAGACAAACAAACTTGATGTGTTGACATGCAGCTGCTCCTTCTCGAACGCACTCCGCGCCCGATCTCAATGTGTTAAAATAGAATTACGGGAAGCAGAAATATCTGAGAATATTTAGTACGTCGTCGTGTATACTCGTGCGTACGCTTTTGACCCTGGAACGGTGACCTGGGGTCAAAAACGACCCCGGGCGATTTTAATCCCTTTTTCCATTCGTTTTCCCAATTTTTATCGTTTCACTGCATTTTTGACTATTTTTTTGACTTGAAGCAAAATTACCCGAGGCTCACGCGATTCTGCATTAAAAACGAAAAAATAAAAAAAATTCCGAGTCAGAATTCAGTACGAAAATTTGAAAAAAAGCCACAGCCTCTTAACATTGCTCAGAAGTGCTGTGTGCACATTTTCGGATAAAAAAACAACTTTGCGTGATTTATCAGGTCAACAGTCGTAAAACTGTTTTCCCAAATACTCTGAAGCAATAATCGTTTGCTGTTCGTATGATAATTCGGAAAATTTTATGACCCATTTTTTTCGTCGTACGAGGGCTCTCGTGGGATAGAGCAACGTTTTTTTTTTTTACGTAAATTTCTACGTAAATTGGACTGGCCCGAGTGAGAGAGAGAGCTTCGCTTCCCTCCCGGAGCTTGAAGAAATAATACTGCTTTATCGTCCTACAGTTTTTAAGGCTGTCGTATGGCGACAGTCGAGTCTAAATTTTTGTTTTCAGTTTTTCTTACATACAAAATGGTTTGCGAGTCTAAATTCATTGAAAAAAGTTGTTACAAATTGGCTGAAGAACAACATTCTCTAAATCCAAGATTTTCCGAGGTAATTTGTATTTTTTATACAATAAACAAAATTTTGAAAATATTTTACGACCGATTTTTTTGAAAAATTAAATAAGGCTTCTTCGATGTTACATAAAAGTGTATGCAAAGTTTTAAGAGGCTTCACCATTTAGAAATCGAAATATTTAATGTAGAAAATTGTATATTTTAACACACGCTCTCACGAGAAACTACTGAAAATCGTGATTTTGATAAATATATTTGTTATATAATAAATGAAATTTCGAAAAAATTTGACGACCGATTTTTTTGAAAAACTGAATAAAGCTTCTTCGATGTTACGTGAAAGTGTATGCAAAGGTTTAAAAGGCCTCACCATTTAGAAATCGAAATATTTAATGTTGAAAATTGCAACTTTTAACACACCCTCTCATGAGAAACTACTGAAAATCGTGATTTTGATAAATATATTTGTTATATAATAAATGAAATTTCGAAAAATTTTGACGATCGATTTTTTTGCAAAACTGAATAAAGCTTCTTCGATGTTACATGAAAGTGTATGCAAAGTTTCAAGAGGCTTCACCATTTCGAAATCGAAATATTAAATGTTGAGAATTGCAATTTTTAACACACCCTCTCATGAGAAACTACTGAAAATCGTGATTTTGATAAATAAATTTGTTATATAATAAACGAAATTTCGAAAAAATTTGACGATCGATTTTTTTGAACAACTGAATAAAGCTTCTTCGATGTTACATGAAAGTGTATGCAAAGTTTCAAGAAGCTTCACCATTTCGAAATCGAAATATTTAATATTGAAAATTGCAACTTTTAACACACGCTTTCATGAGAAACTCCAAAAATCGTGATTTTGATAAATAAATTTGTTACATAATAAATGCAATTACGAAAAAATTCAGCGACCGATTTTTTTTGAAAAACTGAATAAAGCTTCTTCGATGTTACATAAAAGTGTATGCAAAGTTTTAAGAGGCTTCACCATTTAGAAATCGAAATATTTAATATTGAAAATTGAATAATTAAACGAACTTACCAAGTGAAGTTCTATTATAATTGTACGTAGCGCCTCCTCCGAAGATCATTATCATGTAGTACCTACTCCAGGTGCCCTTTTGGCCACAAGGTTTAAAGTATTTAGTAACATTTTTTGTTTTCCTGTTACTATATACGATATCTGCCTTCTTCTCGCGGGACTGGTCCGCGATCGTCATTTTTTAAAGTTTTTTGCCGTAATTTCTTGTCATCGGGAACTACCTTTTGGTAGTGAGGGTTTATCTCAGGGTGGGACTGATCTTCGGAGGAGGCGCTACGTACAATTATAATAGAACTTCACTTGGTAAGTTCGTTTAATTATTTAATTGTAAATCGCGCCTTCTCCTTCAGATCATTGTCATGTAGATGTTGAAAGTGTACGGGAAATTAAGGAATGTGTTTTTAATATTTTTGAATGAATAAATGTTAAAACACTGAACACACTTGTATCTTGTCTTAATTAATTTTCCTTTGACGCTAGAATTGCTCTAGCAAAAGAGTCACTTCCTGACTCAATGTTGCGGTCATAAAACCTGGCGAATGTTTCCGAGTTTTTTGTCCATCCCGCTGTTTTCTTAATCAGATTGATGCTGATACCCTTGCTTTTCGCAGAGGACGTCGAAGCGTGGCGGGTTGAATGAGCTGAAAAAATTGACGAATCTAGTCCACTTTTTTCCAAAACTTCTTTGATCCATCTGCTCACGGTCTGTGTGGTGACTGCCTTGTATGGTTTTTTGCATGCTATAAACAGATTGTTTGTGCTGCCTCGAAGATGACTCGTACGCTCTACGTATGCCTGAAGGCTTTTCGCGACGCAGATTGTAGGATCCTCTTCAAAAAACGGTAGTGTTAAGGTGGGCTGAACTCTTCCGTGTCCCGATGTCTTTAGACGCGCTAGAATTTTTATCTCGATCTTTTCTTTTGTCTCGATGATGTTTGATATATCGATAGCTGTCAGAGTTTGAATTCGTTGTCCTGTAGTGAGTGCTAAAAGCGTACTGCTTTTTCCAGCTAATTTATCCAACGTAAGTTCCTCATTAGGATACCAGTTGGTAAGAAAATTCAACACAATTTGTGGATCCCATGTAGTTTTGTATCTGGGGAGAGATGGCCGTAGCCTCGATGCCCCTTTACAAAATCGTTTAATATCGGGATCCGTTCCAATTTCTGGACCAAGCAACAGAGCTACTGCTGATCTGATGGAGTTTATCGACCCATAAGATGCTCCGAGATTGAACTCTGCAGTCAAGAACTGCAGAATTCGCTCCGTTGTTGTTTCAAACACGTTCGTGTCAGTCGAGTGGCAATAGTTCCACCATTTCTTCAGCCCCCCCTCGTATTGACGTAGTGATGAGGTTGATAAGGACGCCAAGTTTATTTCAATCGTTTCTGTGGTCATGCCTTTCAGTTCGTACGCTTGTTGGAGAATATTCCGCACACCAGGGAAAGCTGTCGCCATAGAGGGTGTGGTTTCCTGTCCGAAGAAGATAAAAGATTAATCTGTGGTTTTAAAATTATCGGTTCTGGTTCAAATTTCTCCATGCACCGAGCGAACCAGGGTTGGCTCGGCCAATTTGGAACTATTAAAATGCCTCTGGCTGCATCGTTGCGAATCTTTTTCAGAACTTTGGGGATAATAGCAAAAGGAGGGAACGCGTAAAAGAAGCTTTTTTCCCAATCGATAGTAAATGCATCGATTGCAACAGAATGTGGGTCCTTTTTCCACGAAACATAATCACGACACTTAGTGTTGATTCTATTGGCAAACAAGTCAATTTCCGGGTGACCAAATATTTTGCAGATGTCTTCAAAAATCTCAGATGACAGGCTATATTCTGTTTCCTCCTCCGGCCTTCGAGATTCCTTGTCCGCAATCGTATTTTCCTTCGAGGGAATGTACGAGGCTTGAATCCAGAGACTCTTGGCTTCACACCATTTCCAAATTTCTTTCGCGATTCTACTTAGTTTTTCGAATCGAGTGCCTCCCATCCGATTGATGTATGCTATCGCCGTCGTGTTATCGATGCGTATAAGCACGTCACAATTTTCCAGATCCTCGGCAAAACATTTGAGGGCAAAGAACGCTGCCTTCAATTCTAGGAGATTGATGTGTTCTTTGCGTTCGTCTATCGTCCAATGGCCGTGAGCCGAGTCTGTTCCACACGCGGCGCCCCATCCCGTTAACGAAGCGTCTGAAAATATCTCTCTGATGAACTTCGGACTCCATATGGGGTTATATACAATTGGAATATTTGATTTCCACCAATAGAGATCTTCGTTTACTCTCAAGCTCAGCGTCATGCGTGCTTCGAAATTTTCCCTATTTTTATTCAAGGCTTTATGTTTTTCTTTCTCCAAGTCTTTTATGTAGATGGGTCCGTATCTCGCTGCCAAACAACATGCACTCAGGCTTCCTATCAGAGAGGCAAAGTCTCGAATTTTGCATTCGGTGCCTACTCTGAATTTCTTTAGCCACTGAAGCATTTTTTCCCCTTTTTCGATTGGTAATTGAATCTTCATTTCGCTTGAATTCAATATGACTCCCAAGTATTTAATTTCTCGAGATGGCTCTAAGTGACTTTTCTCAAAATTTATGATGAACCCCAGTCTCTGTAACCAGTTAATTGAAACGCGAATACTCTCCTCACATTTTTCTTTCGAGTTTTCAATAAAGAGCATATCATCCAAATAAATGACCGATGTGTAGCCGTAGCTTCTCAGATACGATATCACCGGTCGCATTACTTTCGTGAATACATACGGTGCTGTGTTAAGTCCAAACGGTAAGCATTTGAATTCGTAACACTTGTCGTTGAACCGAAATCTGAGATATTTCCTCGACGATTCTGCGATGGGACTAAGATAATATGCGTCTTTCAGGTCTAACAAAGCCATGAAACAATTTGGCTCCATGAGGTCGCGCGCGGTGCGGACGTCCTCTAGCTTAAAATGCTCAGTGTTTATGTATTGGTTTAATTTTTTCAAGTTTAAAATAAAACGACTTGATCCGTCTGACTTAGGGATTAAGAAAATGTTGGACAGGAATTGATCTTCACATTCTGTGCACATTTGAATCGCGCCTTTAATCATTAATTTTTTAATGTGGCTCTGCAGCGCGATTTTTTCTGTCTCCGACCAACTTTGGCTTGTGGGCACCACAGACTGATAAGGAGAATCAGCAAAGGGAATAGTGTAACCCCGTAGCCAGCCCAGAATCACTCTATCTAAGCAAAATTTTTTCCGTACCGATGAAAATTTTCTGGTTCCGATAGTTGTTGTATTGTTTCTGATGGTTTGCTGATGTTGGTGCCCCCCTCATCGCGATCGGACGTTGCGCTCGACGAGGCGGGGCCTTGGCGTTTTTTGGCAGCAGCTTGGATCCCGAGCTTTTAATCTTTTTCGGTGGCTGGAGATCTTGGGACGATTTTTCCAAAGATTTTGCCGTTTTTAAGGTTTCTGCCAAGTCTTCACCGAACAGCCACTCGTTTGTGTTAGCGGCACTTATTGTTTTTTTGACCGACGGGTTCAGATTGGAGAGAATAATTAACCGACGAGTTAATGTTTCTTCTCTTTGGAGATCAACCAACAACCGCGTTGTGTCACTCAACGTTGATATCAATGTTATTCTGTCCACTTCCTCCTTATTCGATAACTTTGTCAATAGCGATCCCAAAGCAGCAAGACAGAGAGATACTTTTTGTTGTTTTTCCATCGTTTTCCCGTTTGTTTTTATTAAAGGCTCAAGGAGAGAACGTTTTACCTCCTCGTTTAATTTTGGCGGCCCGAACCGGCTGCAATTCTCCGGCACGACATATTTTTTGGTCAACTCCTTTGTTTCTTCTTTAGAGAGACCTTCCTTTATTATGTCGTTCCATCGTAACCAAATTTCCCTTTGAATTGCCGGCCCTTTTCCTATTTCAGCCTCAATTCTTTTGCCTATAGCGTCTAGTACTTCTGGGTCTAAGGGNGGCTGCAATTCTCCGGCACGACATATTTTTTGGTCAACTCCTTTGTTTCTTCTTTAGGGAGACCTTCCTTCATTATGTCGTTCCATCGTAACCAAATTTCCCTTTGAATTGCCGGCCCTTTTCCTATTTCAGCCTCAATTCTTTTGCCTATAGCTTCTAGTACTTCTGGGTCTAAGGGAGTTGCGGAGGGATCTTCAGTAGGGCCGTGAGACCCTTTGTTGCCTTCTGTTTTTTCTCCTGTCGCCGGTCGATCTACTTCCGAGTTTTTCTCCCGAGGTGCGGTAGACGCTGGTTCCTTCTCTTCTCCGTTTTCCTCTGCTTTTTCGTCGTTCTGGGATGGTTGCGAGTTTTCCTCCACTATGAGGGATGGGCTTCTTCGCTCCTTCCGTGGAGAACGTGTAGTTTGCGATGATTGACTCCGCGACGAACGACTTCTTGAGCGTCGTGAGTAGCTCGACTCTGAGCTCGATGCGTCGTTGTATTTTTCATACCGTCGTCCTCGTCGAAGGTGCGATCTATCGTCACTCGAGCTGGACGAGCGGCTGAAAGATCTGCGTCTCCGTCGTGCCGATATCCGATTGCGTGAATCGTATCTGCGTCGGCTTGGTGTGCGACGCTTGGCGAGTCCCTGACGCTTGCACGAACGCTCTCGTGAGTCCTCTGCACCTATAAGCGTACACGACTGTATAGATACCTGAGTAAATGAGGAAGCGTGGTCAGCGTCCCAGAAAAGCTTGTTTCTGTCCGAGTACCGAGCACCACTTTCGGTCGGGAAACTTGTTCCACTTTTATTTCGGAAACTTGTTCCTCTTTTCTATCGGAAAGCTTGTTCCATTGATATCGAAAGGAAACTTGTTCCGTTAATGTCGAAAAGGAAGACTTGTTCCTTTGACGAGAAACTTCGTTTCAGTCCGAATTTGCTTGACCGTCTAACTGTCACTATAGCGGTTTCGACATGATCCGAGGTTAAGTGTACTTACGTTTGCGTTTCATGCGAGAGATTTCTCGATCGCGTTGATTTATCATTTCTTGCAGACGTCTCACTTCTTTCTGTGTCGAATTTTCTTTTTCTCCACGTGAACGATGCCTTTGGTTGTCCATAATGTTTAAAATATACGAGTGTGTTTTTTCCAATGTGGCTTTCCTTGGGCACAAGGAAAAAGAATGACGATCGCGGACCAGTCCCGCGAGAAGAAGGCAGATATCGTATATAGTAACAGGAAAACAAAAAATGTTACTAAATACTTTAAACCTTGTGGCCAAAAGGGCACCTGGAGTAGGTACTACATGATAATGATCTGAAGGAGGAGGCGCGAAGTACAATTGCAATTTTTAACACACCCTCTCATGAGAAACTAATGAAAATCGTGATTTTGATAAATAAATTTGTTATATAATAAATGAAATTTCGAAAAAATTTGACGATCGATTTTTTTGAAAAACTGAATAAAGTTTTTTCGATGTTACATGAAAGTGTATGCAAAGTTTTAAGAAGCTTCACCATTTAGAAATCGAAATATTTAATGTAGAAAATTGAAACTTTTAACCCACGCTCTCATGAGAAACTACTGAAAATTGTGATTTTTATAAATCAATTTCTCAACTTCTACATCCTCTTGAAATTGCGCGAGCTACTAGTAATCACTGTTATCTTTGCATAGTGCAAATTTGAAGGAATTCTATCGGCCTAAAATGTTGGATAAAACGTCCTTAAGGAGTGGGAGTAGAAATATCTTTTCGAGACACGAGTTTACCCTATTCTACGCGTGTAAACTTGAGCTCCACGGTTATACAACTTCGGGCGCAGACTAATGGACCAATGTGATGGGGTTGTAAATCGAAATAAGTCAGGGTGAAGTAATGCCACAACGTTGGTCGTCAAATCGTCCAGGGGATGTCGTTCCACCGCAGCAGTTTCTCTTTCTCACGCTCGTACAGTTGGCGGCTTCTCTGTCCCATTCCTCACGAACAAATATCGGCTCTACGACAGCGATATTTGCATAATGGACCTCACGATAGTGGATTCCCTTGTTACATAGACTTTGCATGACTTAAAGTGAGTACCGGGAAGCTTCTCCCCTTCCAGAGGTCTATGGAAATTTATCTAGTCGCACGTTCAAAAAGTATAAGTCTGATTTGTTATTTTCTATGATAAGATCCTAATAAAAAGGTCTCGAGGCCATTCAGAAATTTCAAGCACGATCCGAACATTTCACGATAAAGAATTTATTTTTTTTATTTTTTTTATTTTTACGAAGAAACCAAATTGGCATAGTCAAGAAAATTTACAAAATGTAAACGAACTTAATGATTCGAATTTTCATGATGTTCACGTTTGCATCGTTGGAATGCAACGAAATTCTATTTTTTTTTGTAGAGCTCATAATTCTTATTCAATATTTGGTCAGGACACTAAAACGATTTTCTCTGGCGACCTAAAAACTCAATCGACCCGAAAAATTGCCATGATTTTCAAAATTCAATAAATAATAAATATACAAAATATTTTTCGTTGAATCTCAACGTTGCAAGCTTCAGAATGTTGTTGACGTTTGCATCGTTGGAATGCAACGGAATTCTGTCATTTTTTCAGTAGAGCTCATAATTATTATTAAATATTTGGTCTGGACAATAAAACGATTTTCTCTTGCGACCTAAAAACTCAATCGACCCGAAAAATTGCCATGATTTTCAAAATTCAATAAATAATAAATGCACTAAATATTTTTCCCTGAATCTCAACGTTGCAAGCTTCAGAATGATGTTGAAGTTTGCATCGTTGGAATGCAACGAAATTCTGTCATTTTTTCAGTAGAGCTCTCAATTATTATTGAATATTTGGTCAGGACAATAAAACGATTTTCTCTTGCGACCTAAAAACTCAATCGACCCGAAAAATTGGCATGATTTTCAAAATTCAATAAATAATAATAAATATTTTCGTTGAATCCCAAAGTTGCAAGCTTCAGGATTTTTCATCTTGACTAAAAATTCTGAAAACATTAATATTAGCAATTTTGTGTGACAGTAATAAATCCGAGTGCTATGTACACTTGAAGTATTTTCATAATGAACCACGAAGAGGTACTGGCACGTGTAACGAGTGCGACAGAGTACTCGATGAGCTGAGATGATGTAGTAGACGTGAGGAAGAAGTCTGAGCTCGTATACACGAATTGGCCAAGTCCCCCATTCATTATACACCAAGTGTGCGTGGGCAAGCTGGCGTTTCGCACCTCGTGCCTTGGTATTATTTTAATAACTCAACCAAAGTTGCGTGGAATCGTCTGTACCAAAAAGTGAATCTGTCCTCGTGTTTATAATCATAGCAGAAAAGATTATTTTAGGCTCTGCAACAAAACCGGAAGTCATACACTCTGACAAGAGCCTCTTGGAGAATCATAAATTCATTCAGTGAGAATGAAATTTTGTTAAAAATAGTCGAAATTTTGTTGAAAACGATAAACTAAATATTTTTTGACAATTTCAAAATTTTCGTTATTTTGACAGTATTTTTAGTTTCTAACGAAATTGTCAGCGAAATTTACGAGTGGAACGACAAAAATTTCCTCCCAAAGAGATTTTCTAAAATATTTCTTGCTGCATTGACACTATTTTTGGGATTTTCCAAAAAAACGTTTAGTCGAACGTATCGAACAAAATATCCATCTTTTTCAACAAAATTTTCTTTTCAGTGTTTGGATTTATACACAAGGAATGAAATTTTGTTAAAAATCGTCGAAATTTTGTTGAATACGATAAACTAAATATTTTTTGACAATTTCAAAATTTTCGTTATTTTGACAGTATTTTTAGTTTCTAACGAAATTGTCAGCGAAATTTACGAGTGGAACGACAAAAATTTCCTCCCAAAGAGATTTTCTAAAATATTTCTTGCTGCATTGACACTATTTTTGGGATTTTTCAAAAAAACGTTTAGTCGGACGTATCGAACAAAATATCCATCTTTTTCAACAAAATTTTCTTTTCAGTGTTTGGATTTATACACAGGGAATGAAATTTTGTTAAAAATCGTCGAAATTTTGTTGAAAACGATAAACTAAATATTTTTCGATAATTTCAGAATTTTCGTTATTTTGACAGTATTTTTAGTTTTTAACGAAATTGTCAGCGAAATTTACGAGTGGAACGACAAAAATTTCCTCCCGAAGAGACTTTCTAAAATATTTCTTGCTGCATTGACACTATTTTTGGGATTATTCAAAAAAACGTTTAGTCGGACGTATCGAACAAAATATCCATTTTTTTCAACAAAATTTTCTTTTCAGTGTGAGAATGCTTCGTCCAATAATTTTGCAACGACGAGATATTTATTAATTTAAAACATCATATAAAATAATAATCCTCCTGCAGGGTGGACCAATAATTCGTCATAAAATTCTCTTACTCAAAAATATCATTCTCATAATTCTTTTTTTGTGACCTCACAAAAATAGAACTTGGCATGGGGTCGTTCCCAAAACCCTCATAGATCCTCGAATTCCATCGTATTTTCATCTCGAATTCGTTCCTCGAAGTATTTCGTTTCTTTTAAAATAAAATCTCTCACTTGTTCAATTTTTACATAAAATGAATAATCACACACACACGAAGGTCGATTGGGATGCATAAATGGTCAACTGCACCAGTACACAGTATACAGAACCCCATGTAATTGACCGTGGCCACGTCCGAGTAGACAAAGTGCTGCCTTATCGAATTCAGGAAAATTCAATCGGTTTCTGACTTACCGACGGTCGGTAAGGTAGGAATTTATATTTTTCTTAATAATTTTGCGAAAAGGCTGAGACGTCCGTGGCCTGTTTTCTTGGGAGTTGCAATCTCGAAATAATCGTTGGGTTCTCACACAAAATTTCCAATGATCAATCGCGTCGGGCTCTAGCTTTTCGACCCTCGCGGAGCTAATGTCGGTAACTCGATGTGCCGACTGCATCATCTCGCTCCATGGGTCTCGGGGGTCTCGCCGGAGACTTTTGAATCCTTGGTTGTTGCTCCACCAGTTTTCTCACGATCTGGAGTTAAGGTTATCAAAGATTTTCACGGAGGAACGAAAATTTGAGAATTTCGAAAGTTCGCGCGATCCATTGGCTTTCGGAATTTTGCCAGAAATGTGAATCGCGGAGTCTTGGGAATAAATTTTTGGAGAATGCTCATCGGAAGACCGAATCGTCCTCGCTCCTCAAGCGATTATCCAAAAACTCACCTTTTTGGCGTTTGACGTCGGGCGCTGGTAAAACTCGACAGCACACCGGAGCTTTGGTACGAGAAAGCAACAAAATCATCCACACCATCGACATTAATTATTTAGCATATTTGAACGGTAGCCAATTCGAATATTCTGAAATCGGGTCGGTGCTTGGTCGACGCACGACGACCTCGACTTCCACGGAGGGCGCGCGAGCTTTTCAAAATAAAGTCGATACTCTTGCGCCCGCGAATTTAATTAAAAGACTCTCTCGTATTTCGTGTTCGCTGCGGAATCAACTTTTTTTTACGTTCACACTCTTCTCTCTCTCGCATACTCCAGTCGTGTCTATTTTCATCTCTTCACATGGGACATTGCTCTCTCGTCGTTACATCGACAAATTCTTAAGGATTTTGAGTAAATAGAAAATTTGTTAATGTTAATCGTTCAATAAATAGCTTCTCGATTGTCGTGCAATTTGTACACGACCTCCTGGATACTTGATGTAAAAATTTGCCAAATTTTAATTTTTTATTCCATTATTATTTTTTTAAATTTTTATTATTAATTTTTTTTTCATTATTTCATTATTTTTCATTATTTTCATTATTAATTTTTTAATTCCAATTATTGTTTTTTATTATTATTTTTTATTTATATGATAAGGAAATTTTTTGATGTAAAAATTTTCCAAATTTTAATTTTTTATTTCATTATTATTTTTTTTAACTTTTATTATTAATTTTTTTTCATTTTTTCATTATTTTTCATTATTTTTCATTATTGATTTTTTAATTCCAATTATTATTTTTTATTATTATTTTTTATTTATATAATAAGGAAATTTTTTGATGTAAAAATTTGCCAAATTTTAATTTTTTATTCCATTATTATTTAATTTAATTTTTATTATTAATTTTTTTTTCATTATTTCATTATTTTTCATTATTTTCATTATTAATTTTTTAATTCCAATTATTATTTATTATTATTATTTTTTATTTACATGATAAGGAAATTTTGTGCAATTCAGAATTTAGCTCGTTCGTGATTGAATTTTATTTTTTTTAGTGGAAAACCATGACGTGCCAAAACTCGAGATTTATTTCGAAACTGTAAAGAATGTGGCGATAAGGTTGAGGATGAAAATGTATCGGAATTTGACATGATTTCGCAAATAATTACCGATCACGATGTACCGAAATAAAATATGTGCGTGCTGAATGCAACAGCTGCATCAGAAGTCGCTCCATCAAATGATTTTTTCGGGATGTCTTTTTGCCTTGAATTATTTCGTACTTGGACATGAGGGACTTCCACAGCCGTTTGTATTTTTGCCAAACAGCTAGCTATGCGCATGTGACTCGGACGCCCGCGCAATCTCCCGTATTCATCGAATTAGATCCGCGAAAATAATATTCGTAGTTGCTAAATTATAGGTTTTCTCATTCGCCACTTTTCAGGAGTACAAAAAATGTTTTATTCCTTTTTCTTTGTGAGCTTTTTGTTTCTTGTTTGCAAACATTTTTATCGACATAATTCCTTCAAATTTGCACCTGACAAAGAGAATTGTGATATTTAATAACTCGCTCAATTTTAAGAAGTTTCTTCATGTGGAAGTCGAGATATTTATTTATAAAAATCACAATTTTCAGTAGTTTCTCATAAGAGCGTGTGTTAAAAGTTGCAATTTTCAACATTTAATATTTCGATTTCTAAATGGTGAAGCCTCTTAAAACTTTGCATACACTTTTATGTAACATCGAAGAAGCTTTATTCAGTTTTTCAAAAAAATCGGTTGTCAAATTTTTTCGTAATTTCATTTATTAAATAACAAATTTATTTATCAAAATCACGATTTTCAGTAGTTTCCCATGAGAGGGTGTGTTCAAAGTTGCAATTTTCTACATTAAATATTTCGATTTCTAAATGGTGAAGCCTCTTAAAACTTTGCATTCACTTTTATGTAACATCGAAGAAGCTTTATTTAATTTTTCAAAAAAATCGGTCGTCAAATTTTTTCGAAATTTAATTTATTATATAACAAATTTATTAATAAAAATCACGATTTTCAGTAGTTTCTCCTGAGAGCGTGTGTTAAAAGTTGCAATTTTCAACATTTAATATTTCGATTTCTAAATGATGAAGCCTCTAAAAACTTTGCATACACTTTTATGAAACATCGAAGAAGCTTTATTTAATTTTTCAAAAAAATCGGTCGTCAAATTTGTTCGAAATTTCATTTATTATATAACAAATGTATTTATCAAACTCATGATTTTGAGTAGTTTCTCATGAGAGCGTGTATTAAAAGTTGCAATTTTCAACGTTAAATATTTCGATTTCTAAATGGTGAAGCCTCTTAAAACTTTGCATTCACTTTTATGTAACATCGAAGAAGCTTTGTTTAGATTTTCAAAAAAATCGGTCGTCAAATTTTTTCGAAATTTTGTTTATTATATAAAAAATATAAATTCCCTCGGAGAATCTTGGATTTAGAGTATGTTGTTCTTCGGTCAATTTGTAACAATTTTTTTGAATGACCTTGGACTCGCAAACCATTTTGTATGTAAGAAAAACTGAAAACAAAAATTTATATTTGTCTGTCGCGATATACAACGTCCTTAAAAAATGATGAATGTTCGAAGAGCCATTTTGGTATCTCGTCGGGTCTTTGACGCCAAAAAGTCCATTTACCTTAAATAAATTTGGTGTTTTTTTCTTTTTTTATATTTTTAGTCAATGAAACATTAAAAAACGACATGCCGCCGTGTCGTTAACCAAATTGTCTGCTGCAAAATTAAACAAATCGTATTGGAATATGGATTCGGCGATGAGAGAGGCTCGTGCGGCGCCTCTCGCATCGCCGCTGACGCCGGCCAATTTGCCTCCGTCATCACCTCGTTTCTCCATCAAATAACCTGATCACAAACATCGAAATCAGAAGCGTCTCAGTGGCGATTCAATGACGCGTGGCTCGCTGTCACTAAAATTCGAATCGGAAGTGATGCCAAAACGTGAGGGTGTTAAAAAAAACTTTACTGGCATGTTTTCGCGGCTACGAATCAC
>JBAJMU010000001.1:916376-933250 GCA_037952995.1 Hyposoter didymator | reverse complement strand
TTTTAATATTTTTCAATAATTTCAAAATTTTCGTTATTTTGGCAGAATATTTGGTTTTTAACGGAATTGTCAGCGAAATTTACGAGTGGAACGACAAAAATTTGATTCCGAAGAGACTTTCTGAAATATTTTTTGCTGCATTGACACAATTTTTGGAATTATTCAAAAAATCGGTTAGTCGAACGTATCGAACAAAAAATGCACATTTTTCAACAAAATTTTGTATCCAGTGTATCTTTTCCACGTCAATAAAGATTTCATGTTTGTCGCGGATGATTACGGTGGCGGTAGATTGAGAAGTTAGGAGGAAGCGCTGACAGAATCTTTCGCAGCTTCTTCCGCCGCGTAAAACGCGGAAAAATGCGCTTCTCGTTTCAATCTCGTAAATCGCGTTTTCTAAACATCGAGATGGTCGCACTGTAGTGTCGCGTATATTGGTGATCTCGCATACACTTACGCACGTGGGAAAAGCAACGGTTCGTTCAAAATAATCCGAGTAGCTCTATAAATACAATACGACATTCAGTACTGTTTGGAACGTCGCGATGCTTGCATGCTTATTGACTCGTTCGTTGTTACCGGAATCTCCGAGATTTCCTTTGACTAAGCTGCACATTATTGTCCCATCGTAGTGAGTCGCAAAACACCGCGTAAATAAAGAAAACTTTATTCGCTTTAAAAGATTCATGAGATTTCAAAAATCCACTCGATTACATTCGATTTAAAATTTTCAAGTTTTTTATTAATCATAAAAACTCGTTAATTGTGATAAATTAATCAATTTTAATAAATAAATTTATTGACTAATTAATTAATAATAACAAATTGATTATTTACAAATTTAAATTTATTTATTTATTATTAATTTATAAATTTTAATTTATTTATTTATTAATAATTTATAAATTTTAATTAATTTATTTATTAATAATTTATAAATTTTAATTAATTTATTTATTATTAATTTATGAATTTTATTTTATTTATTTATTATTAATTTATGAATTTTATTTTATTTATTTATTATTAATTCATGAATTTTAATTAATTTATAAATTTCAATTTATTTATTTATTACTAATTTAAAAATTTATGAAGTTCAAGTGTTTTTTTTTGTGCTGCGAGTGAGAACGAACGATGGATGTGATTTTTAAATTCTCGAATGCATCGAGTTGTGCAGCTTTTGCTCATCTGTAAGGTATCGAAATTTTTCAGAGCCCGAAGTCGCGATAATGGAAAACGAGAAAAATAAAGTTTGAACTTTTAAAATCATCGTACTCCAAAATCGTTAACCCTCTCGTATAGGCTTCCAATGCTCTTCAAGCCTTTTGATACAAAAAAAAAATGAGAAACTTTTTTCAAAAGTGTATAAATGAAAATAATTCATTTTTTATAAAACTTGAATATTAAAGAAAAAAAAATAAAAAGAAAAAAACTGCTTCTTTTTTTTTATTGAGTCGCCGAGTTATAAAAAAATGTGTATTTTTAAATTTTGACGAAATAAATGATCGCGATTCGTGCCACGACGAGGGGAAATTTTTTTTTGATACTGGAAATAATTAAAATCATTTTACTGATCGTTGAGAAGAATTTTTGAGAAAATATCGAATTATGGAGCGATTGAGTGTCGCAGAAATTGCGAGAAGAAAGGACAAGAGACGACGTCGTGGTTGGACAGTCGTCGTCGGCCATGAAATTCGGTGAGTTTCCTCGAGTATCAAAATTTTTCTAACGCAGGTTCGTATCGCGAGAAACGATAATATTTTTGTGCCTCCGAAAGACGTCCCATTTTTTGACGTCAAATATGTCCCTCGCTCGGATTAGACTTTTCAGGCTCGTTGGTAAATTAGAAATACTCTCCTACCGGCGTAAAGTGCCGAGCTTGTGTGACACGCAGGTGTCTCCATCGTCTGTAGGAGTTTGGAATCTGCCTCAGTTTCGTCGCGTGGGTAGAAATCGATTTTACCCAGAGCTGTTCCTGATTCGTTTGAAAAAACACTCGGAATCCAAGATTCTTTCCATTCCGGCTGTCCCTTTTATCATCCACTAATAATTCCTACATTTCCTACAAAATTTGACAATATTGTCCCGAGATTTCGAGGCAAAATAATTGTCACCAAAAATTTGCGTTACACTGAGAATAAAATTTTGGTAAAAATCGTCGATATTTTGTTGAATACGATAAACTATATTTTTTGATAATTTCAAAATTTTCGTTATTTTGACAGTATTTTTGGTTTCTAACGAAATTGTCAGCGAAATTTACGAGTGGAACGACTAAAATTTGCTTCCGAAGAGACTTTCTAGAATATTTCTTGCTGCGAGGACACAATTTTTGGGATTTTCTAAAAAAAACGTTTAGTCGAACGGAACGAACAAAATATCCATCTTTTTCAACAAAATTGTGTTTTCAGTGACACTGGGAATGAAATTTTGTTAAAAATCGTCGATATTTTGTTGAACACGAAAAACTGAATATTTTTTGATAATTTCAAAATTTTCGTTATTTTGGCAGTACATTTGGTTTCTAATGAAATTTTCAGCAAAATTTACGATTGGAACGACTAAAATTTGCTTCCGAAGAGATTTTCTAAAATATTTCTTGCTGCATTGACAATATTTTTTGGATTATTCAAAAAAACGTTTAGTCCAACGTATCGAACAAAATATTCATCTTTTCCACCAAAATTTCATTTTCAGTGTGTAGCCACCCTGCTTCAAATTTTCCAACACATCGAAAAATCGCATTTATTTATAAATAATTTATTTATTAATATTTTNAATATTTTATTTATTAATATTTTTATTTATAGAATTATTTATTTATGAAATAAAATGAATAACTAGGAATAAAATTTTGTTAAAAATCGTCGATATTTTGTTGAATACGATAAACTAAATATTTTTTGAGAATTTCAAAATTTTCGTTATTTTGACAGTATTTTTAGTTTCTAACGAAATTATCAACGAAATTTACGAATGGAACGACAAAAATTTGCTCCCGAAGAGATTTTCTAAAATATTTTTTGCTGCATTAACGCTATTTTTGGGATTACTCAAAAAAAACGTTTAGTCGAACGTATCGAACAAAATATTCATCTTTGCAACAAAATTTCACTTTCAGTGTGTAGCCACCCTCCTTCAAATTTTCCAAAACATCGAAAAATCGCATTTATTTATAAATAATTAATTTATTAATATAATGATTCATTTATTTATAAAATAAAATGAATAACTGGAAATAAAATTTTGTTAAAAATCGTCGATATTTTGTTGAATACGATAAACTAAACATTTTTAGAAAATTTCAAAATTTTCGTTATTTCGACAGTATTTTTAGTTTCTAACGAAATTGTCAGCGAAATTTACGAATGGAACGACAAAAATTTACTTCCGAAGAGATTTTCTAAAATATTTCTTGCTGCATTGACACAATTTTTGGGATTATTCAAAAAAACGTTCAGTCGAACGTACCAAACAAAATATCCATCTTTTTCAACAAAATTTCGTTTTCAGTGGAGAAAAGGGTGGATTGGCTCCAATCGGACGACAATCAGTTACTACCCTCAACGTGCCGCACCGTTGTAGCTTATTCCTGCTCGGATAGGCTTTGTGTTTCCTATAGTCCCGGGCCAAGATCGCAAGCAGCCTCTCTGGGTCGCGTCGTCGGAACTGGAGAGCTTTACAGATCGATTTCATATCCTCCGATGCGATTGTGCACACATTGCAACGGACGATACGAGCCCATGCGTACACGTGTCTGTATATGCGACGCACACGTTTATTTCATGTCTGCATGAAATAAAATCAAAGCGGCGTATCATTGTCCAGGATGTTCGAGACATTACGCCCTATTGGTGCGCCGCAAACAATGCAACATTCTTGACGATGCGGTAGCCCCACAATGGAGCCACACACTTGATACTGCATGACACGTGTGTGTACATGCGGCATGTGTAGATTCTGCACGACACTAAGCGAGATAACGATCGCGCATTTACGATCAACATAGGAAACGCGATCTGTCAGCAGCCTGCGATGACTCCTGTTTCCTGATAATTACGAGTGCCAATTTATAGCTAAAAATACACTTTTACAAAAGTCACTACTGCGGCGTACGAATTTGAAACTTTGATCAAAAGTTCTTGCTACTTTGAGACGTTGCGTGCTGAATTTTCTGTCGATAGAATTCTTTCGAATTCGGGAAAACTAAGGGAAGAGCGATTTCTAAGAGCTTGCGCAATTTTATTCACCATGTTGAAGTCGAAATATTTATTTATAAAAATTACAATTTTCAGTAGTTTCTCACACGGAGAGAAATTCCGGGAAATTTATATCACATATTACTACGCCACCATAGTTTTTTGGTGACAGTGTCGTACCCTCTGATAAATTTTAGCAAAAACATATAGTAATTTTTATTAAAATTCTATCGGAAAAAGCGGAAATTTGACATTTTTCGCCCAATTTTAGATAAAAAATTACTATATTTTTGCTAAAATTTCTCAGAGCGTATGAAACTGTCAGAAGAAAACTATGGAGCATAGTAATTTTCGATATAAATTTCCCCGCATTTCTCTTCGTGCATGAGAGCGAGTATTAAAAGTTGCAATTTTCAACATTTAATATTTCGATTTCTAAATGGTGAAGCCTCTTAAAATTCTGCATACACTTTTACGTAACATCGAAGAAGCTTTATTCAGTTTTTCAAAAAAATCGGTTTGTAAATTTTTTCGAAATTTCATTTATTATATAACAAATTTATTTATCAAAATCACGATTTTCAGTAGTTCCTCACGAGAGCGTGTGTTAAAAGTTGCAATTTTCGAGATTAAATATTTCGATTTCTAAATTGTGAAGCCTCTTAAAAGTTTGCATACACTTTTACGTAACTTCGAAGAAGCTTTATTTAGTTTTCCAAAAAAATCGGTCGTCAAAGTTTTTCGAAATTTAATTTATTATATAACAAATTTATTTATCAAAATCACGATTTTCAGTAGTTTCTCACGAGAGGGTGTGTTAAAAGTTGCAATTTTCGAGATTAAATATTTCGATTTCTAAATGGTAAAGCCTCTTAAAACTTTGCATACACTTTTACGTAACATCGAAGAAGCTTTAGTTAGTTTTTTAAAAAAATCGGTCGTCAAATTTTTTCAAAATTTCATTTATTATTTAACAAATTTATTTATCAAAATCACGATTTTCAGTAGTTTCTCACGAGAGCGTGTATTAAAAGTTGCAATTTTCTACATTAAATATTTCGATTTCTAAATGGTGAAGCCTCTTCAAACTTTGCATACACTTTTATTCAACTTCGAAGAAGCTTTCTTTAGTTTTTCAAAACAATCGGTCGTCAAATTTTTTCGAAATTTCATTTATTATATAACAAATTTATTTATCAAAATCACGATTTTCAGTAGTTTCTCACGAGAGCGTGTGTTAAAAGTTGCAATTTTCGAGATTAAATATTTCGATTTCTAAATGGTGAAGCTTCTTAAAACTTTGCATACACTTTTACGTAACATCGAAGAAGCTTTATTTAGTTTTTCTAAAAAATCGATCGTAAAATTTGTTCGAAATTTTGTTTATTACACAAAAACTACAAATTACCTCGAAAAATCTTGTTCTTTTTCTCCACGTGAACGATGCCTTTGGTTGTCCATAATGTTTAAAATATACGAGTGTGTTTTTTCCAATGTGGCTTTCCTTGGGCACAAGGAATAAGAATGACGATCGCGGAGCAGTCCCGCGAGAAGGAAGGCAGATATCGTATATAGTAACAGGAAAACAAAAAATGTTACTAAATACTTTAAACCTTGTGGCCAAAAGGGCACCTGGAGTAGGTACTACATGATAATGATCTGAAGGAGGAGGCGCGAAGTACAATCTTGGATTCAGAGTACGTTGTTCTTCAGTCAATTTGTAACAACTTTTTCCAACAAACTTAGACTCGCAAATCATTTTAAATGTGAGAAAAATTGAAAACAAAAATTTAAATTTGATCGTTGCCATACAGCGTCCCTTCGAAAATGTACGTCCTCATAGTTTCGTACGTTTATCATCATCTTGGAGTATCCCATAAAATTTTTCGACGTTTGGAATCGCATTACCCTGACAGAGAGATGGGTGGGCATGCGGAGGATTATTGGGAATGAGTAAATCCTCGGAGAGCCGTGGCAGGTAGATTTTCGAGTTTCATCTCGTTTGGCATTAAATTCCGCGACGATGATAAATCGCAGAAAGAAAAAAAAATTTCATAGGCTCGTCTTGCGCAGCAGGAACGTAACGTTACGATTTCCACCAGCTGTCGCTCTTTTTTTTCTCTCTTTTTATTATTTACCCATTTATTCGGTTAACAGTGAGCTCGCTCACTGTTTGAAGAAACATTTTTGAGATAAGCAGGCGCTCGTTTAAACGTGAACATGAATATTGTTCGCGCACAGAGAATATTCGTATGAATCACGAAATTCAAATGGTACTCTCGAGAAACGCACGCGTTATCTCTCGTCATCGCCTCAAACTCGGGCAATAAAAAATGTAGGAAAAACGGAGCTACGTCACGTCTTAATTGAATGGCGAAGAGACGCAGCGAGCGAAAGAGAGCATGCGGGGAAGGTTAAGGTAATAATTCAGTTGCTGGTTGTAGCAGAGCGGAGAGTATGCGAAAGAGCAGCTGATCAAATGGTAAACGAGCTCGTGCCGGGTAAAGAGACAGCAGGGGAAATGCGTGGAATATAATCGAAAGATCAGGCAGCTCCCAGGAGTGATCGACCTATAGCTCGAGGCTTACGAACGTGAGGGAATTAATGACGTGATATGATGGACTTGCGGTGTGTAGGGTCTAGGAAATTCCGCGCAGAGTTTCATCCTTAATTACCATCAACCACCATTTTGACCCTGTCGAGCAGGAAAAACAGGAGCTCGCAGCACTCGAACCTACAAAAGTTAATAAATAATTCCGCACGTCATTAACATTTTATCGTAACGGTCTCTGCGTGACAGTTCTGTCTGCCCGCGTGCGTACTGTGCTGATGAAAAATGATGCAAAATTAAATCAAAAACTCTTTATCGTATTCGTTGCCCATTTTTCTCTGCACAGAGATCATCGTGGGATCGACTTTTTAAATGGCAGGAGCGGTGTTCGTCTTGGGAACGGGAAAAAATAAAATTTCGATAATTGAAGCGGTTGGACGATTTTTCAAAAAACTCAGATTTTTGTAAAAACTCGAAAAATCATAAAACTTGAGTGGTTCATCCGATATTTTCCAAATTCAATATTAACCTTACCATCATGATACCCTATTTATAAAAAAAAAAATTAGTAATAAATCGTGAAATTGAAAAATTGAATAATTTAGACGATTTTTTAAAAAACTCAGATTTTTGTAAAAATTCGAAAAATCATAAAACTTGAGTGGTTCAACCGGAATTTTCCAAATTCAATATTAACCTTCCTATTATGATACCCTATTTATGAAAAAAAAAATTAGTAATAAATCGTGAAATTGAAAAATTGAATAATTTAGACGTTTTTTCAAAAAAATCAGATTTTCGTAAAAATTCGAAAAATCATACAACGTGAACCGTTCAACCGATATTTTCCAAATTCAGTATTAACCTTCCTATTATGATCCTCTATTTATGAAAAAAAAAAATTAGTAATAAATCGTGAAATTGAAAAATTGAATAATTTAGACGATTTTTCAAAAAACTCAGATTTTCGTAAAAATTCAAAAAATCATAAAACTCGAATGGTTCAACCGATATTTTCCAAATTCAATATTAACCTTCCTATTATGATCCTCTATTTATGAAAAAAAAATTAGTAATAAATCGTGAAATTGAAAAATTGAATAATTTAGACGTTTTTTCAAAAAACTCAGATTTTCGTAAAAATTCGAAAAATCATAAAACGTGAACCGTTCAACCGATATTTTCCAAATTCAATATTAACCTTCCTATTATGATACTCTATTTATGAAAAAAAAAAATTAGTAATAAATCGTGAAATTGAAAAATTGAATAATTTGGACGTTTTTTCAAAAAACTCAGATTTTCGTAAAAATTCGAAAAATCATAAAACTCGAATGGTTCAACCGATATTTCCCAAATTTGATACCAACCTTCACATCATGATGCTCTATTCATAAAAAAAAAATTACTAACAAATCTTGAAATTTGCGGAAATTAGAGCAGTGACACTTTTTTTTTTAATTTCAAAATGTCGTAAAATTCGTATTTTTTTACCAATTCCAATAAAATTCTCAGGGAATAAAAAGCTTGCAGAGATTAAAATCTGTGCGAAACGGGAGCCCTGTAGCTCGAACCGTTCTCGAGTTATAAAAGTTTGAATTTTACAATGTCAGAACATTCACACCCACGCACATACGGACATTTTTTCTGAATATGATTTTTCCATGTTCTGGGACATTCCAAACGCATTGACATTGAAACCCGAAGAAAAAAAAACATTTCACCGTCACACAGCTTTCTCTATGAGCAAGAGAAACGAAAGAGACGAAGGAAAATGGAACTGCATTGGATGCGATTTTCGAATCGAATATTCGATGAATCGAATATTCTATTTTTTAGTCGAATATTCGATTTTTTAGTCGAATATTCGATTTTTGAATCGAATATTCGTCGAATTTTCGAGTATTCGATAAATTTCCGAATATTTGATGAATTTTCAATTCGATTTTCGAATAGAATATTCGAGCAATTTTCAAGTATTTCTTAAATTTTCAAATATTTGAATATTCGAAAGAAAATCGAATATTCGAAAGAAAATCGAATATTCGAAAAAAAATCGAATATTCGAAAAATAATCGAATACTCGAAAAAATCGAATATTCGGTTTGAAATTCGAATCAAACAATTCGATTCGATTTGATGCCGAATATTCGAAGATTTCAAATATTCGCACACCCCTAAACTGCATCCATAGCATTTTCCCATATGGACCAATTTTGGTTTTTACCTCAAATTACTTTTTCAGATCTTCGTGCCGATATATCAGCATTTACGGAATGACATTTGACAAAATTTATGCGTTCACCAACCTCGTAGGTGTGTGGGCAGTGTACATCAGGATGAGTGTCCTTGTATGGTGGCCCGAGGGGTTGCTCGATCGGTTTTCTCGCACGTTGAGAATTGCCGCTTTCCGGCAATGCTTAACGAAAGCGAGCGGGGGTTGAAGAAACTGTTTTTTTTAGCACGTCTACGGATTTTCATGGAGCCACACGGATTTCCATCGTTTCTGTGGCCACGAGGATCGAGAAGGAAATACGTAAAAAGCTCGCGAGAGAGAAAGATCGAGGAGCAACGCGAAAAAGTGAGGAAAAGGCACGAAAGAAAAAAAAAATGGAGAAACTCTGATCGGTCGATATATCTGTAGCCTTGCCAGTAACACGGAAGCGCGCCATGTTCGTTATCGGAGCTTACAACAATAACAGTGAAAAGCAAAAAAAAAAAAAAAAAAAAGGGGGGAGGTNAGCAGAAGGAAAAAAAAAGAAACGTCGACTTCACTCTCCCGAGCTTCATCTTTTCTGTCCGTCGTTATCCAACGCAATTCGCCAACTACGAGTCAGCAACTTTGCTCCCTGATAGACGATCTTCCATTTTTTTTTGCTTTTGTTACGATTTTTTCCATTTTCATGAACGTGCAACGCAATTTTTTTTCGTTTGGTACTCGATTCATCAGGCTCGTGCCGAATTTTTATACGAAACGTTCGGAGCAATGGAAAAAATTATTTACTTCAAAGGGAATATTTTTTTCGTGATTTGCTGGAAATTCCTGACGCGAATTCGTTTTTTCGACTGGGACGTCTGACCAGGTAACGGCTGCACTACTGGCGCTGCAGTGATGAAAAACCCATTCGCCAAAGATCGATCGACGATTTTTACAAAAATTCAAAGTCCCTGGAAAAATTTATGATTTTTGAATTTTCTTTTTTTTTTCTAACGAACGCAATCGATTCGTCGAGTCGTTGAAATTATTTCCGTTCACATATTCGATGTTTCCGCGTTTTATACAGCGAGCCCGGGACGCTCACGTTTTTGCGGATTTCTAAAAGTCTTTTGCAATCGCCCAACGTATTCTTTTTTGTATATTTATGAAAAATCTTGATGAGAATCCGATTTTTTGCTCATCGAGCTTCAACGTATCGTCCCGAAAAAAAAAATCATCAAAAAACTGACTCGCTGTCGCGGTTTGTCGCAATCGGCGAAAGAAAATGCAATTGGGATTTATTTTTATTTTTCGCGGTGATCGTCTTTTTGCCCATCTCGTTGGAATGAAAAGGGAATTACGATCTCTTGCAATTTCCCTCTCTCGCGTTCGTCCCTCCCTCGCGATCGATGGCTCGTCGACGTTTCGGCTCTTCGCAGCTTATACGTTTCGTCCCATTATAATAATTTCATGTGCAACGTCAATGAGACGCTCATCATACATTTTGGCCTTCTTCGCGCTTCTCGATATTGTTCCTGCCGCGTTAAAAAAAAACGTGACACATGAATTCATTCTCGTACGAGACGTTCTCTCTAGTCGTTGCGAAATGAACGTAGAGAGAGATGTACGTAGTTGTAGATGTTACAGGCTTACGGATAATTTTTTACGACGGACGCTATTTGAGCGACGACAATGTTGCGAAAAAGAAGGAGAAGGCAGAGACAATATCGTCAATTTGCGGCCTCGTGAGTCTCTTCCAATATTCTCCATTCCAATAAATAAATAATGAATAAATAATCAACAAATAATAAATAAATAATAAATAAATAAATAATAAATAAATAAATAATAAATAAATAATAAATAAATAATAAATAATAAATAAATAATAAATAAATAATAAACAAATAATAAATAAATAATAAATAAATAATGAATAAATAATAAATTATTAATAAATAATTCAAAATGACTGAAATTTAAATAAAAGATAGAATTTTGGTTGCAATTCACGAGGGCGATGAAGGAAAAATCTGCGAATTCGACAGTTCTTTTTTTTTTTTCATATTTAAACGTTTCGTAAAGAAATTCTAAAATGAAAGGTGATTCGAGTTCGGGTACATTTGAAAACGAGCCAATTCCATGAAAACTCTTGAGTGATTGTAAACAGTCACACACACTTTACCTCAATTTCGAATGGAATATTTGCCTCGCACTAGTCACAGGAGTAATCAATTTCCGCGTGCTAGATGTGTACGTGAAGCTCGATAACCGAACGAATGAATTTACAGTCGATTCGTATCACAATCTCATGAGAAGCTACTGAAAATCGTGATTTTGATAAATAAATTTGTTATATAATAAAAGAAATTTCGACAAAATTTGACGACCGATTTTGTTGAAAATCTAAATAAAGCTTCTTCGATGTTTCATAAAAGTTTGTGCAAAGTTTTAAGAGGCTTCACCATTTAGAAATCGAAATATTAAATGTTGAAAATTGCAACTTTCAACACACACTCTTATGAGAAACTAATGAAAATCGTGATTTTGATAAATAAATTTGTTATATAATAAATGAAATTTCGAAAAAATTTGACGATCGATTTTTTTGAAAAACTGAATAAAGCTTCTTCGATGTTACATAAAAGTGTATGCAAAGTTTCAAGAGGCTTCACCATTTAGAAATCGAAATATTTAATGTTGAAAATTGCAACTTTTGACACACGATCTCATGAGAAACTACTAAAAATTGTAATTTTCATAAATAAATATCTCGACATGGTGAAACCTCTTAAAATTGCGCAAGCCATTAGAATCACTATTCTCTCTGTGTGGTGCAAATTTGGCGGAATTCTATCGATAGAAAATTTAGCACACAACGTCGTTAAGCTAGTGTGTGAAGCAGCAGCAGTTTCACCTCAAAGACGATTCGAGTTGGATCGGAATTGTCTAATAAAATCGGTGACGGGTTTGACCGTCGACAATAAGGTCCACAAAATATCGAGTACTCACCCAATACTGAACACACACGAATCAAAGTTAAGGAAGAAGCGAGAAGAGACTAAGCGAGTCGTGTAAACGAGAGAGAGAGAGAGAAGGCAAAAGCACAGCCGGCGCACGATGTTAAGCGAGTGCGATATAGAGTTGGCGACACAGGGCAGCGAATCCGCTGGTTCAGTCCAAGACCACGCGCCACCGCGTTCGGATGTTTCTCTCGTTGCGTTCGCGCTCGCTCTTGAAAACGCGTTAGTTTGGAAAAAGAAAAAAAAATATAAAGAACAACGTCACACGAGGAAAAATTGTTAAAAAAAAAAACAATAATAATAATAATTCGATTAATTTTCATGAAACAGTAGAAAGTTAATTGGACGAGTTAATTGCATAATTTAAAAAGATTCTCCGAAATTTTTATGGAATATTTGCATCGAAAATAACGAACAAATGAATAAATAATTATTTCGTCGCGTAACAATAATCGAAATAAAAGATTTTCCGAAAGTGAGTGCTAGAAAACGATTTTTTGGATAATAGTTACGGAACACCGTGTGTTAAAGTGGATGAGCCGGTTTGCTTCTGTATTTTCTCCGGATCCTCGAACCTCCAAAACGAAACAAATGAAAGTTCCTGAAATATCACTCTGGAAAATTTCAGGTAATTACCGTAGCGAGATTTTCATTTTTGAATGAAGAAAAATATTCCGTACAAATGGTCAACACACGAGGAAAAAAAATTAACGAGATATCGAGACTCGTGGTCGCTCGACAGTTCGAAAAGAATTTTTTTTTTTGAAAAACTTCGATATTTTGTTGGAACGCGATAAAATATTTTTGATATTTTCAAAATGTTCGTAATTTTTTCTAAAATATTCGTGTCTGCGATGACAAAATTTTGGGAATTATTGAAAAAAAAAAAAAAATTATTCGAACGTATCGAACAAAATATCGATTTTTTCAAAAATTTCGTTTTCAGTGAATTCTGGGCTTTTGAAAATTCAAATTTTGTCTCCTCGAAGCTCTCGATGACTGAATTGAAAAATTCTAATGATTGCCATGCTTTCCCCATGGATCGTATTCACTTTTGCCAAAAAAATAATTTACTCAATCATAACGATTCGATCTTTTTTCTCCGTGTGTAAAAACCACTGTTTGTTCGTTTTTTNTTTTTTTTTTTTAACGTACGTTTCGTATCATTCGAAAAATATTTGTAAATATTGAGCACTTGGAGCCAACGGTTGTGACGTGTTTAAAATGTGTGTACGATGACAAAATCGTTAAGCAACGAAAAAGTCTTGTGTATATACGACGCGATGCGTCATATTAAAGGCTTGCGCATCGAGGTTCGCAAGTTTAGACGTCGATCGTTTCAGCTACTGGAATCATAAGTTTACTCACATGTCATATACATTTCGAGACTTCTGATAACGCCACTTTGAATTTTCGAATCAATGTTCAAAGTTTGTAGGGAATTTTTTTGGGAGGAGCTAAAAACCGGGTTTCCAGGTTTTCCTCTGAGGATTCTCGTTCGTTGGATCCAATTTTGAACTTAGTCCAGCACTCGCATTAAGATGAAAGTCCCTTAACATTCTTTGAGCCACGTTGACACTCGTTAGAAAGCATTGTCATGCTTTTGGGAAATATATTCGCTCGATGAACTGTTTTTCTGCAACTTATACATCGTGGAAATTGCAGATTTACACGTTTATGATTATTTCGGAGTTATTTATTTAATTTTTTAATTTCTCGTATTAAGGACGTTGTTGAATTTTCTATCGATAGAATTCCTTCGAATTTGTACTACACAAAAAGAATTGTGAGATGTCTAATAGCTCGCGAAATTTTAAGAGGCTTCATCATGTAGAAATCGACATATTTATTTATAAAAATCACAATTTTCAGTAGTTTCTCATAAAATCGTATATTAAAAGTTGCAACTTTCAACATTAAATATTTCAATTTCTAAATAGTGGAGCCTCTTAAAACTTTGCATACACTTTTATGTAACATCGAAGAAGCTTTATTTAATTTTTCAAAAAAATCGGTCGTCAAATTTTTTCGAAACTTCATTTATTATATAAAAAATTTTATTTATCAATTTTCAACATTAAATATTTCGATTTCTAAATGGTGAAGCCTCTCAAAACTTTGCATACACTTTTATGTAACATCGAAGAAGCTTTATTTAGATTTTCAAAAAAATCGGTCGTCAATTTTTTTCGAAACTTCATTTATTATATAAAAAATTTTATTTATCAAAATCACGATTTTCAGTAGTTTCTCATAAAATCGTGTGTTAAAAGTTGCAATTTTCAACATTAAATATTTCGATTTCTAAATAGTGGAGCCTCTTAAAACTTTGCATACACTTTTATGTAACATCTAAGAAGCTTTATTTAGTTTTTTTAAAAAATTCGGACGTAAAATTTGCTCGGAAAGCAACATTTTTTTTTTTTTGCAACAATCAGCAATTGTGNTTTTTGCAACAATCAGCAATTTTGAGATGAATCTTCCAGTTTTTTCTGATTACTGAGCAAGTCTCTCGATTATTTAACCCTCGCAGGGCCTTTTCGTGAAGCTTGACAAAACGATAAAACGTTCGTGTCAGAGAGCGTTGTGAAATTTTTCTTTCAATTCCCCGAAGTATTGATTTGCAATTCTCATTTCGTGCAAATAAAACATACAAAAAATTTTTATCCACGTTTGTTAATGGAAATTTCGCACAAGCTCGATCGATCGTTTCGCAAACAGTTTTAATGAAATTGACGTTTGCCCGTTTCTTCGCTTGCCCAGTTTCCCGATGCGATGCANATTCGGACGTAAAATTTGCTCGGAAAGCAACATTTTTTTTTTTTTTCGCAACAATCAGCAATTGTGAGATGAATCTTCCAGTTTTTTCTGATTACTGAGCAAGTCTCTCGATTATTTAACCCTCGCAGGGTCTTTTCGTGAAGCTTGACAAAACGATAAAACGTTCGTATCAGAGAGCGTTGTGGAATTTTTCTTTCAATTCCCCGAAGTATTGATTTGCAATTCTCATTTCGTGCAAATAAAACATACAAAAAATTTTTATCCACGTTTGTTAATGGAAATTTCGCACAAGCTCGATCGATCGTTTCGCAAACAGTTTTAATGAAATTGACGTTTGCCCGTTTCTTCGCTTGCCCAGTTTCCCGATGCGATGCAATTTCAGATAAAATGTTCGGACGGATCCAAGGGCTTGCAGTGTGAATGGAGGTTAGACTTCGTGAGTCTTTCATACTTTCAAGAATCGGTCCAAGGGACAACAATTCGTCAGTATTATTCACAGAAAAATGAAAAAAAAAACGATGAATACATTTTCAAACTTTTCCGTGAATAAAAAATCCGTGATGGATTTAAATAATTCGGCAATACTCAGAAGTGTGGTTTTTCCACCCTATTTCGTCGTGTGTTTATGGAAAACTGCAAAACCCCGTAACTCATAGAATTTATGGGTAATGTCAGCCTCCCCCGACAGAATATCACTCACTGTGATGTAATAAACAACTTTACGGAGAAAAAAATTGTCCGAGCGTGGAAAAGCTGCACTTCTGAATATTTTCCCAAATTTTTCTGAATATTTTTAATAATTCATTTTTTTTTTTTAAATAAATGAATTATTTTAAAATAATTCATTCATTTTTATTTAATAAAATGAATTTTAAATTATTAGGATGGAATTTTTTGAATTATTAGGAATTATTCAATTATTATTTCATTTCATTCATTGAGTTTTTTTTTTAAATAAATGAATTAAATGAAAAATAATTTATTTTCAAATAAATGAATTATTTTTGAATAATTCATTTATTTTTATTTAATAAAATGAATACCAAATTATTAGGATTGAATTTTCATTTCATTCAATTCATTTTTTTTTTTTTTTATAAATGAATTAAATGAAAAATATGGAATGAAAAAGAATTTTTTTTTAAATAAATAAATTATTTTAAAATAATTCATTTACTTTTATTGAATAAAATGAATATCAAATTATTAGGATTGGATTTTTTGTATTGTTAGGATTTATGGAATTATTATTTCATTTAATCCATTTATTTATTTTTGTCGAATTAAATGAATAATTTTAAAATAATTCATTTATTTTTATTTAATAAAATAAATTTCAAATTATAAGGATTTAATTTTTTGAATCATTGTCCCTGAAAATGAACAATAGGAGAGAATTTTTCTTTCATTTGTTGGCTTGACTAGCGGAGCGTTCTCTAATTATTATTTGCACACGTCGATCATTCATCATTTCATTCGCGTGCCTTTTCGAACGCGTTCCTATTATTTCGCTCTTTCAAAAGTTTTTCTGTAATTAATGCGAATGATTAGTTTTACGTTCATTATGTTCTTGTTGACGGTGCTGGGACGTGGAAAAAATTCAATTATATCGGTGGGCAAGAAGCCTTGAGCAATACGTAGATATAAAGCAGGAAAATGGATTTCCCGAATTTTCCATCAAAACCTGAAACACCGCTGCGTCAGTATACGTCCAGATTTTTTTTCCTCTTTTCGAGAGCAATGAGATTGCTTGCGATACGAGACTCGATCTGATCCCCATTTTCGAAAAACATTTTTTTGTTTTTTTAGTCGCAGTTCCGAGTTTGAAGCTTCCGAATGAAAATAATGTGAGAAAATATGATCGTGGAAGAAAAAAAAATTACTACGTGTCACCCTAGCAATTTGTGGAAGCGAAAAAAATGTCGAAATGAAGGAAATTAATTGTGAGTGTCACAGTTTTTCCATCAGTAGAGCGACTCGCAATATTTCTTTTAATTGTAAATAAAAATTGAATATTTTTTTAAAGTCCTCGAATTTTTACTGGGGACAGCAAATTTCTAATTTTCAATTATTTTTTCGATTTTCCATTTTTTTTTTTTTTTTTTTTTTTTTTTTTTTTT